>OW443332.2:30750000-31376250 GCA_937001555.2 Hypsopygia costalis
TTTTTTATTTTACACATTTTAGTTATATATATACAGTAAATTTTGCTATCCAGTCATTGCATTTTGGGTATTGATATTCCTAGTTTCTATTATTAAGTATCTTGCGAAAATGAAGTGAGTAAAGTCGTAATCAAATTTAAATCGTTAATTGTTTGGTACCTACATCAACTTGGCTGGCACCAGAAATCCGCTATTTTTTTAAAAATTTTGATATACTCCGTGACACTGGCGCAATAAAGAAAAATTTTACAACTAATCAAAATTGGTTCAGCCGTTTATTAGTTACGAATGAACATAGGGACTTTTGTCTTCGCCATAATAAGTTAACATACCAACACCAACCAGGTGCTGTAGGAAACAATATTTTTAGATAAATTATAGGTAGGTATTATTAAAACAAGTACAGTTTATATCACAGCCATGCTTATGTTTCCCCCATATTTTCATGATCAAATTGTTTATCCGAATGCGAATTCATTATATTGTTAAATTTAATGATAGAAAATTGAAATCTAAAAATAAACCTTCACGTAAATATTTAGCAGTGCAACATTTGTAAATATGTATATTATATTCTTGTTGATAAATGATTATAAAAATATTAAAGATTATTTGATTTCGAATTTTGTGACAACCCTTGCATATCGGCGAACGACCGTGTGGATACCTACGCGGGCGGCGGCATCGTGCCACGTCAAAGGCGATTCCCTACTGTATGAAAAATAGTAATACTGTGACCAAAGTGATGATTGTAGACCGTGCTGGCAATCAGCCCGATATTCAAAACATAGCAGGATGCCAGGTGGTCGAGAGCTACGTATATTTGGGCTCCACTATCACCAATGCTGGGGGCTGCGAGGATGAAATTCGAAGACGTTGCGCCATGACTAGATCCTCAGTAGAAAAACTCGCAAAAATTTGGAAGGATCGCAGAATAACCAGAAACACAAAGGTTCGTCTGATGCGATGCCTGGTCTTTCCTATCTTCCTATACGGAGCCGAGACGTGGACGCTGAGGATGCAGGACCGTCGTAAGATTGACGCATTGGAAATGTGGTGTTGGAGACGCATGCTCAGAATCCCATGGACCGCGCACCGAACCAACGTTTCCATCCTGAAAGAACTCAACATCAAAGAGAGATTATCGTCAACTGTGCAATTACGAATCCTCAAGTTCTTTGGACACATAACCCGCAACGAGGACTCAATGGAACGATTGGTGGTGCAGGGGAAAGTGGAGGGCAGGAGATCACGTGGGCGTTCTCCAACACGATGGACCGATCTGATTAAATCTCTGACGCACTCCACTATCAACGCAATCGTTGCAATCGCAACTAGAGCAATCTCTAGTTCCGCTAAACATAGAACTGCATGGCGGCGAATCGCAAGAACAGCGGTTACACATGAATCGACCGAGTTGTGACCACGACCACTCTGCCAAGAGTGCACGACTAAGAAGAGTGTTTTTGTAATCTAACTTTAACCAACCTACAACATTCCAAAATTTTAGCAACTTCTGACGTCTACAGGCTTCTGGGAGTAGTGCAGGAGATTGGAGAAGTTGATCTGTCTTGCTCCTGTATCCTTCATTCTGAAAGGACTGTTTCTTCTGCCTCCATGAATCCTTTTGATAGGGGGCTTTAGTAACCTACGACCTTGTGAATATTGTCCTGTTTTTTTTTGTTTTATTTAATTTCATTTTGTGTTGTTTTAGCTTTATGAATTTGCATTCAAACGTTTTTGATGGTACTGCATTCTTTGTTTGCCTGCATCTTTCACTTTTTTTTTTTTTTTTTTTTTTTTTTTTTTTTTTTTTTTTTTTTTTTTTATACCACTAAAGTGGCAAACAAGCATACGGCCCGCCTGATGGAAAGCAGTTACCGTAGCCTATGAACGCCTGTAACACCAGGGGCATCACACGCGCGTTGCCGACCCTGTAAAAACCTCTTCACGCCCTTTTTGAAGAACCCCATGCTGTAGTCTCCTGAGAAAACCTCGACAGGCAGTTCATTCCACAGCTTAACCGTACGCGGGAGAAAACTTCTCTGGAACCGCACGGTACGCGACCACTTCGGCTCCAATGTGTGAGGATGAATTCCCTGTCGATGGCGAGCGGTGCGACTGTAAAAGGAGGCCGTGGGCATCATGTCAAACAACTCCTCTGAACACACCCCATTGTACAAACGGTAGAACACACAAAGGGACGCAAAATCTCTCCTCAGACTTAAAGGTTCTAAACCGTCTGTCAGTTTGGGATCGTCAACAATCCTCACAGCACGCCTCTGAATCGAGTCACAAGGTGCAAGCTGGTATCTAGGCGCTCCCGCCCACAGATGGCAACAGTACTCCATATGCGGCCGTACTTGAGCTTTGTAGAGCAGAAGCCTTTGCCGCGGATTGAAGTACTGTTTGGCCCTGTTGAGCACGCCTAGTTTCTTCGACGCCAGCTTGACCTTCCCCTCCAGGTGACATCGAAACTGGACGTCGCTGGAGATTTCAACGCCTAGAATCCCAATACTTTTGGCGACAGTAAGGGGTGTATTCTGGAAGTGAGGAGCCACAGCAAAAGGGGTTTTCTTAGCGGTGAACGCGCAGACTTGTGTCTTAGAGGGGTTGAATCGCACTAAGTTCTGTTGCCCCCAATCGGACACTTTACTTAGTGTGCTCTCGATTTCCGACACAAGTCGTTCGCGGCTCTCCTCCACCAGAGAGCGGGGAATATTAGCGCGGCCCGTATAAAATGTGTCCCCGGTGCTATCATCCGCATAGCAATGAATGCTGTCAATAGACAACATATCATTGATATGCAGCAAAAACAGCGTCGGGGACAATACAGAGCCTTGCGGGACGCCAGCATTAATGTCCATGCTATCGGAGCAACTGCCATCAACAACGGCTCTAATGCTTCTGCTGGACAAGAAGCTAGCGACCCATTCGCATAAACCCTCTGGTAGACCGTATGCAGGCAACTTCGAAAGAAGACTACGGTGCCAGACCCGATCGAACGCCTTCGCCATATCCAGACTGACAGCCAATGCCTCACCTTGACTCTCCACGGCTGAAGCCCAGCGATGTGTAAGATACACTAGAAGATCACCAGTCGAGCGACCATGACGGAAGCCGTATTGATGGTCGCTGATTAAATCGTGCTCTTCTAGGTATTTCAGGAGCCGGATGTTAATGATGCGCTCCATTACCTTGGAGAGAAGGGAGGTAACAGCGATAGGCCTGTAATTCGATGGGTCTGATCTGTCACCCTTTTTGGGCACAGGGTGCACGTTCGCAGTCTTCCACGATGATGGAACTTGCCTGGTGGAATAAGAGAGCGCGAAAAGGCGCGTAAGTACAGGACACAACTCAACTTTTTCGCCATCGTTATTCTGAGACTCAGTAACGGATTCGGACACTTGTCTGAATTTTGCAATTTAATATTTTTTTCACTGACAATTCGGATTCAATGATAAGGAGTTTTTTTGTATAAATCAGTTTGGCTAGCTGTTTAGATAATATAAAAATTTAATCCTAACTGTTATTGCATGATATTAACCAAAATTATAATGTTATAAACATTATAATTTTGGTTAATATCATGCAATAACAATGAATACAAAAATATTTGATTTTTTTTGGATAACTTTTTTTATATTACTTTGGGTACAACCCGCTTGATGTGAAGCGGTTACTGTAGCCATATAAAGGCTCGCAACATGAAATATCTCGCCCTGCCAACGCTGCTTCTTCACACCTTCTTTCCGGTGTTCACACTCACTTGCAGCAACACAATAACCCTCAAGGAAATTATTATTAGGCTGCAGTATTCTGCGAGGTGGAGGTACTTTGCCAGTCGGAATTAAAAAGATCAAAATATTATCAATTTCAGATAGACGCGACTGGTATGACTAAGGAGCAGAGGACTAAAATTCATGATGCTGTAAAGAAGGCGTTTACAGACACCATAGTAGGCAGCACAGTCACTGTCAAGTCCGAAGACACAGAGGAAGAAAAGAAGATTGTCAGGTTCGAGAAATATAGGAAAGGAGGTAATTTCATTTGTGGTGCAAGTTATCTGCCGCTATTTCCTAAAGGCGGGTACGCAGCGCCAATTTTCTAACAAAACATGTTATTAAAACAAGTTAGCCAGAACGTGTTATCAAAAAAGTTAGCCAGAACATGTTAGCCAAAACATGTTATCAAAACAAGTTAGCCAAAACATGTTATCAAAACAAGTTAGCAAAAACATATTATCAAAAAAAGTTAGCAAAAACATGTTATCAAAACAAGTTAGCAAAAACATGTTATCAAAACAAGTTAGCCAAAACATGTTATCAATACAAGTTAGCAAAAACATGTTATCAAAACAAGTTAGCCAAAACATGTTATCAAAACAAGTTGGCCAAAACATGTTATCAAAACAAGTTAGCAAAAACATGTTATCAAAACAAGTTAGCCAAAACATGTTATCAAAACAAGTTAGCAAAAACATGTTATCAAAACTAGTTAGCAAAAACATGTTATCAAAAAAAGTTACCAAAAACATGTTATCAAAATAAGTTAGCAAAAACATGTTATCAAAACAAGTTAGCCAAAACATGTTATCAAAACAAGTTAGCCAAAACATGTTATCAAAACAAGTTAGCAAAAACATGTTATCAAAACAAGTTAGCCAAAACATGTTATCAAAACCGCCAATCTGCTGCGTCTATTGTAAGTGGGGTCCGTAGCGCCAATTTTCTAACAAGACATGTTATCAAAATATGTTAGCAAAACACGTTAGCAAAATCGCCCGTCCGCTGCGCCTATCGTTATTGTTTTTTTTTCCACAATTCAACACACAATCTTCGTACGAAAATGATGTCTTCGTCTAGTGCGCGGTAACACAAAATGCGATATTTCCCCTCCCCGTAGGCGACCGCGGGGGATGTTATCCATACGTGTCGGCAAACAAGTTATTGTATTTTTTCTAACATAACTCTTAGACCACGCTCCTATTCGGTTAGCTAACAATGTTATCGTGTTTGCAAACACGAAAACATGGCGCTGCGGACCCGGCTTATTGTTTTTGTTTCACACAATTCAACACATAATCTTCGAACAATAATGATGAGAATGACGCCTTCCTATAGTGTATGGTAACGCGGAGATGTTATCCATTCGTCTCGGCAAACATGTTTTGCTAACAAAACTGTAAGGCCACGCCCCTATTCGGTTAGCAAACTATGTTATCCTGTTTGCAAACACGAAAACACGGCGCAGCGGACACGGCTTTACATTCACATTATGCCAGTGATTTGGCCTAGTAAATGCAACTAATTACAGACGTGTTATTAATTCGTTTATCACTATTCTATTTGGTAAGGTAATATGACGCAACTTATTATTGGCGAGTTATTATTGTAGTCGCAAATGACGCTAGACTTGTTTCTGAACTGTCGACGATTTATACTGGGCGCGTAAGCAGGCCAATCAAGTAGTGGTGGTAGTGGGAGTATTGGGTCGTTACTGCTAGATTGGCCAGAGGACTCGACATTTGTCGGGTTTTGAAAATACATTTTGTAGTTTAATTTTTGCCTGTGGTTTCGACCAGGTTGCACCGGCCGTGTTCACAGACTGACTCGTATGCATGATCGTTTTAATTACCGTTGTTATTTTCATGAATCATGCAACGCCAAAGATTAAAAGTTGTTAAGGCATCCACCATAAGTTATCCACCAGAAACTATTGTCACCAATATATGTTGACAAAATAAAAGTTGCCAATATTGGTTCAGTGGAGGCTCTCGTGTTTACGTGTTGTGTCTCTATGTTTACGTGTTTTTTGTGTTATTTAGACGTTTAATTAGGATCTGCTGGATGAAAAATCCACATCCACCGAACCAATCTGTAAGAAATTCGTATCTGAAAAACTTCAGATTGGGATTGATTACAAATACTGAAATAAAAAAACATCTCATTAAGGGCTCTAGTGCACTAGGCGACCGCAATTAATGGCCGTAGCGGTCAAATAAACTATGGAAACCACATGCTCGCGTCGCAAACGACCAACGTAGTACACTCGTTTGCTATAGTTAATATAGCCATGTCGTTTGTTATAGTCATGATGCTCTAATGTGCGAGCATACATTAAAAATCATGCATGCATAAATAATCGCCAAATTCAGAAACTTAATCGTTGTATTATTATTTCCAGTGAGAATAGACACGAGAGTCAAGTGGGTGTGGCCCGGGGAGTACGTATACTTTATAGTCCATAAGGAGAACTGTGACACGATGGACGCAGCCTTGCAGATCGCTGAAAGATTACGAGTCAAGTAAGTAGTAGGTAGTTCTCTAGAGACAGTCTTCCGCAAAGTGTGTGCCGCGGCACACTGGTATACCGTGGCCATTAGTTGGTGTGCCTCGAAAAACTAAGGTTATTTCATAAAGTTAAAAAGATGGATGAAAGAAACCACAAATAAAAACTGATTTTTCATTTATAGTGTTGCCTCCAAAAAATTTCGTTTTGTTAGATGTACCTTAAACACAAAAAGTTTGCAGAGCACTGCTCTAGTACATACATTATATTAGTACGCAATCATACTACGCTTGTCCTACGCAAATTATGTGATAACAAGTACATATCATAAACATTATCACATGGTATTTGTATAGTAAGGAAACTGGAAATACAGAAACTGCCAATACAAAATTATGATTTCCAAGTCATAATACTGGAATGTCGAGAAGTATTATTCTATTGAAGTAAGTTTTTCACTGTTATATATTTTTATGTTTGAAATACTTTATTGTACAGATATCTAAAATTGCAAGTACAGAATATTAAAACCTAAGGCAGACTATTTATTATTATTAATTTTTTCGTTCATTTCATCACATTCGATATATTATTTTTATTAAACTATTGATCATAAAGAGTCGCAATTTGTACCTTCAAGCGTAGTTCTAATTTTTGATGAAATTTCATGAGCAGACGACAAATGTCATAGATCCTATCTTAATGTGCCGAAAGAGTAGTTATGCTCGAAGCATCATGACGCCTATGCGATTTAGCTGCAATATAATATAAGTTCTAAATAAAAGGGAATGTAACTGACCCTCTGATATTTTTCAATGACGAGCAGTTTTCAGACTTTATTTCAAGATGCATTGCCGTTGGTATATTATCGTAGTTGAGCTTTTTACTCGTGTTAAATGAAAAACGACCGTTCTTTTGAATCGATTTTCATTTCTTAAATGACTAATCTGCGACGTGGTCGTGCGTCAAAATAGCGAAGCATTTCCCGTATAAGTTACCTTTTCCCTATAGTTAGAAGCCGAAATAGTTAGAAGCGGTGATCGATTACTATAATATGGCACCTAGCTTTAGATTCTACTCGTAGTAGAATCTACGTATTACGCAGTGCACCTAGGTTGGGTGCACTGCATGCGCTGGATATTATCAGAGAATCGGTTCTCGCGGCCGGCGCGAGTAGAGACCTCGGCGACATACGTGAGTGGTCTACTCGGCGTATGCGCCGCGGAAGAGCGCCGCGGGCGGAGCGCGGCGCGGTGCTGACGCGCGCTGAGCGTGTGTGTGTGTGTGCGTGCAGCCTGAAGCCGTCGCTGCTGGGCTACGCGGGCACCAAGGACCGGCGCGCCAAGACGTCGCAGTGGTTCAGCGCGCGCCGCGTCGAGCCGCGCCGGCTGGCGGCGGCCGGCCGCGGCCTGCGCGACCTGCGCCTCGGGAACTACCGCTTCGGCGCGCGCGCGCTGCGCCTCGGCATGCTGGCGGGGAACATGTGAGTACACGCACAACATCGGTCTTCAACGATCGATCGATCGAACACCTTAGTCGACTGTCGCCAGACATGATGTAATTGCGACTTGAGCCCTAGTGTGGACAAAGCTTTACATAAGTAACTATTATTTATTGTATTTTTTTCTACTACGTCGGGTGGCAGACAAACATACGGTTGGCTTGATGTGAGGCGATTACCGTAGCCATAATTAACACAGCAATATGAAATAACACTCCTGCGTCGCCATCCCTGCTGTGAACGCAGCAACTCTTTTCTTAATGGTGACCTCACTCACACGCACTGTGAGATGGAGATACTTCCCCAGTCGGACAGCTTACCTCTTTTTTGGAAGTGTCTTTCGGTAGGGTGCAGCATGTGCAGGTAAAGTGGGGATCTATTTACACGTGATTGTAACGTGCAGGTTCCGCATCGCCCTCCGCAACGTGACGGCGTCGGACGAGACGGTGGAGGCCGCGTGTGGGCTGCTGCGCGACCGCGGGTTCATCAACTATTACGGGCTGCAACGGTTCGGCAGCAGGCGGGACACGCCCACCTACCTCGTGGGACTCAAGCTGCTGCAGGGACACTTCCAAGAGGCGAGTCTCACTCTGTACCATACCATTTTGTTCATCAACTACTACGGGCTGCAACTGTTCGGCAGCAGGCGGGACACGCCCATCTACCTCGAGGGACTCAAGCTGCTGCATGGACACTTCCAAGAGGCGAGTCTCACTCGCTCTTAATGCGATTTTGTTCATCGAAATACTATGTGGTTTTGTCCATTTTTTATGTTCCTGGATCAAAAAGCGCGGATTTGTTATTTGAAAACAGTGGGCTAAAGTAAATTATGTTAAATTGGTTTAACCTGAATAAAAAAGAAGTGTTTCGAGTGACGATGCTGCAAAAATGGCACGTTTATTTTATTGGCTTACGAAATGTTCAGGTCTGTATAATATGGAGACTTATATATATTATTACAAATATATTATGTTTATTTATTTATTTATTTTAGTAGTGATACATATCGGTGGTAGACGTGAGCATAGGCGAGTTTTCACAATAGGCTATTTTCCAATGTTTAAAAATTTTATAAATTATTTAACAATATCGTAAAATAAACAAAACTATATATATTTGCAAACTTTCATTCTAATATCTTCCGTTCGACTTGTTTTAGGGTCGATCAAAGTTTGGCAGGAAAGTCCATTTTAAAAGTATGAAATTATTAAAAAATAATATTTCCATTGGAGAAGCAATAAAAAACACTACAACTTTCATTATTATACTAATTACATAAACGTAAAATTTAACATAGCTGTCGTACAAATTTCTGATTTGATGCATACAAAATACAAACCAGTGACGTCATAACTCAGTAGCCTTTTGTATGGAGCATTTTCGGGAAAGACCAAAATTGTGATTTTCAAATTAACATATCTCGAGAGCATTTCGTGCTAACGAAGTAATTCTTTCGCCTATGGTTATATTATTGAGACGTCCCTACATATCAAACTGAAAAAAATGTTTGTCAAATACCCTATTGTTACGACCTCGATTTTCTACCTATGGTTGGAGGTTATATGAAAATCGAGACTGCAAAGGGGTAGTATTAAAACGTGGGATTTGATTAAATTATCCTATAAGCACAGGCTAGCTCTTTTTATTCAATACAAGTAAGCGGGTAGATACAGTTACCTTAAAATTTATCACTTTTAGAATTCTACAGCTATATGACACAATGTTCCCAAATGGGTACAGCTCCAAATATGACGGGGGATGGCGCCTAGGGATCGCCAGCTGTCGGGTGTTGTCCAAAATTAAATACGAGCGGTTTTCAAAAAAATCGGAAGCCAAAAAAAAAATGCAAAACGTGATCGGATAGGTCGAGCACTCAGGCGCGATTCCCTTAAAAAAAAGTGCAAGTATACAAAAATTTCCGGTGACCCTTAGTAAAAAAAAAACAGGATAGCATTATAGCAGATTTATATGTGTCAAAGAGCGCATCAGCGCGCCGGCGCGAATGTGCTGCTCGAGTTGTGGTTTTTTACAATTGTTTGCTTACATGTCATAGTTTTATGTGTGATTACTGTTAGTTTTAAATTACGTTTATTCTATGTGAATATGAATTACATTACGCATGCAGTTGTATGGATAGTAAAAAGATACAATTAGTGAACATGAAATGTTTTTACCATTTACAACGAACCGGTGTTCGGAAGGCGGACGTGTGAAGGTGTTAATGATGATTAGAAAATATAAAATTATGGGTAAGTTAGCAATGACATTTAAACAAGGCGTTTTGTGAATATTGACTGGAGTCAGTGTAGTGTATTTACTATGTCCGACTAATAATTGAATAATGTCAGCCCTAGAGATTATCACGCAAACATAGGCACTTGTACAGACGCATTTGGTTTACTACATGCAAATGTGCCGTTTTTGTATGGAGTGGCCGGGGTTTAATAAAATTAAAACTTTTAAAATTCTATAGAATGCGCTCTCAATCTCTGGATTGCATGGGTGTCTGATATAAACGAGTAATTCCGGGGTATGAATTATAAAAAAATAGAACGGCCTCACTCCTAAACCGGAGAATTAGGTAGTACAAAGTTCACTTAAAAAAATGTTCGCTCGTAGAGAATCGTTGGAATTTGTTGGAATTAGATTTGGATATGTTTAATAAAAAAAAACTTCAGGGGGCGCCAGCTCGCTTTTCAGCGTCCATTTTAAGAAGAAGTAAAGGGCATGGGGTACTGTTGGATTTAAAATCGACTCTGGAAATCAATCGATTGTTAGTTAGGGCGTAATCGAGCTTGCTGGTTGGCAGCACTCGTTTCGCCGGTGCGCGCCGTCAGGGGGCGCGCGCGTGGCAGGCCGCTGGTAGGCCGCTGCATAGACTCCCCGTTCTGGAAAGCGGTTGTTGTGTTGTGTTGCTTCGGGATAGGCCTCGCAGCACATACGGTAGTCTCGCGACCTGGAGTTCGCGTAGCAGTCGATAGTGGTCGCCCGTAGTTCGCTGGATGGACTCGCGGGGCTGACAAAAATATAACCTATGCAACGTGGCGTGCGCGGGGCGCTTCTGGAACGCCGGGGTTTTGTTGCTGTGCTTAGCTTCCGGATAAGCTACAGCACATACGTGAATTCGCGATCTGGAGTTCGCGGAACACTTCTGGAACCGCGCGGGACCGCGGATCGACGCCGGGACGCGTCGAAAGTTGGGACAGTGTTAACAATGAGTGATTGATCGCTGGGCGACCTCGGAACACTGAACTGTACCTGGTGAACGTACTCCCTATTATTATATATATATTCCTGTCCTTAAACCCTTATTCCTGTCTGCCGCCCGTCTGGATTACGGTGAGCCAGCCTCGGGAATCGGGTAAGTTTAGTATGTAAGTTAGATTATAGTTATTAGGGTTGAGTAAGCAATTTATTCAACAGGGTACTTTCCTGAACACGGGTGATGACCCGATGTATGTCCTCGCAGCCTGCCTCGCCACAACGATGACGATCGCTCCGTCACCGCTTCTCTGTTACCTCATTAATGATGCAGTATTGATCAACTCATCAACTAGCACTAGTCCGGGATCTGCCTGGACGGGCCCGATCCAATCTCAAAACTTGGAAACACATGTAGGCACCCAGTCAACGACCATCTAAGGCCAACGAACTCCGGACCGACACGGGGCACACGGGTCACAGATGCTCATACACATGAAACATCCTTATAACTATGTACTACATATGGAATGCAATAAAGATATTGAGTATAGTTTACACGTTTCGTCGTAGCGAACAAAACGTTGATAATTGTGGTACCGGCGGTGTAGTGACTAGTGACTGTGTGTGTGGCGCAGGCGATCGAGGCCATCCTGTCTGAGCGCGACGGCGGCGGCGCGCTGGGCGAGGCGCTGGCCGTGTACCGCGCGGCCGGGCCCGAGGCCGCCGCGCGCGCCCTGCCGCGGGCCGCGCTCGGCGTCGAGGCGCGCCTGCTGCGGGCCCTGGCGCGCGCGCCGCGGGACCGCCTCGGCGCGCTGCACTCCGTACGTACACACTACACTCACACTCACACTGACACTGCCGCGGGCCGCGCTCGGCGTCGAGGCGCGCCTGCTGCGGGCCCTGGCGCGCGCGCCCCGGGACCGCCTCGGCGCGCTGCACTCCGTACGTACACACTACACTCACACTCACACTGACACTGCCGCGGGCCGCGCTCGGCGTCGAGGCGCGCCTGCTGCGGGCCCTGGCGCGCGCGCCCCGGGACCGCCTCGGCGCGCTGCACTCCGTACGTACACACTACACTCACACTCACACTGACACTGCCGCGGGCCGCGCTCGGCGTCGAGGCGCGCCTGCTGCGGGCCCTGGCGCGCGCGCCGCGGGACCGCCTCGGCGCGCTGCACTCCGTACGTACACACTACACTCACACTCACACTGACACTGCCGCGGGCCGCGCTCGGCGTCGAGGCGCGCCTGCTGCGGGCCCTGGCGCGCGCGCCCCGGGACCGCCTCGGCGCGCTGCACTCCGTACGTACACACTACACTCACACTCACACTGACACTGCCGCGGGCCGCGCTCGGCGTCGAGGCGCGCCTGCTGCGGGCCCTGGCGCGCGCGCCCCGGGACCGCCTCGGCGCGCTGCACTCCGTACGTACACACTACACTCACACTCACACTGACACTGCCGCGGGCCGCGCTCGGCGTCGAGGCGCGCCTGCTGCGGGCCCTGGCGCGCGCGCCCCGGGACCGCCTCGGCGCGCTGCACTCCGTACGTACACACTACACTCACACTCACACTGACACTGCCGCGGGCCGCGCTCGGCGTCGAGGCGCGCCTGCTGCGGGCCCTGGCGCGCGCGCCGCGGGACCGCCTCGGCGCGCTGCACTCCGTACGTACACACTACACTCACACTCACACTGACACTGCCGCGGGCCGCGCTCGGCGTCGAGGCGCGCCTGCTGCGGGCCCTGGCGCGCGCGCCCCGGGACCGCCTCGGCGCGCTGCACTCCGCACGTACACACTACACTCACACTGACTGTTAATGTAGCTTTCCAATGGTGAAAGAATTATTGAAATCGGCACAGTAGTTTTTGAGTTTATTCATTACAAACATACACACACAAAAATACAAATCTTTCCTCTTTATAATAATAGTGTAGATAAAAATACCCGCCATTTTGACCATTTCTACTCTCTACTTATATTGTAGCTCAAATAAATCGTCTCTCCGTCCGTCTGGTGCGGTTTTGGATTGACATTCGTTACTGAAAATTCCAATGTAGTTTTTGCTCTCAAAATTTCAATCGGCCACTTACCAAATTTTGTCAAAACTGATCTTACCTATCTTTTGCGAAAGTCTTGTTTGTTAGCAAGGTAAACCTCGGGTCCCGAAACTCCATGACATGCAAGCTATTTCCGGAATATAGTAACGTTAAGAGGTGAATTATATCGACAGGTATCCCGCAACACGCGGCTGCTGTACCTGCACTCGTACCAGTCGCTGGTGTGGAATAGGGCCGCCTCCGAGCGACTGCGGCGCCTGGGGCTCGCGCCCGCGGCCGGGGACCTGGTCCCCGTGGACCACGTGGCCGCTGAAGGTAACACTGCCGCAGAGACAACGAACGAGGCCGCCCCGAGCACTGCGGCGCCTGGCGCTCGCGCCCGCGGCCGGGGACCTGGTCCCCGTGGACCACGTGGCCGCCGAAGGTAACACTGCCGCAGAGACAACGAACGAGGCCGCCCCGAGCACTGCGGCGCCTGGCGCTCGCGCCCGCGGCCGGGGACCTGGTCCCCGTGGACCACGTGGCCGCCGAAGGTAACACTGCCGCAGAGACAACGAACGAGGCCGCCCCGAGCACTGCGGCGCCTGGCACTCGCGCCCGCGGCCGGGGACCTGGTCCCCGTGGACCACGTGGCCGCCGAAGGTAACACTGCCGCAGAGACAACGAACGAGGCCGCCCCGAGCACTGCGGCGCCTGGCGCTCGCGCCCGCGGCCGGGGACCTGGTCCCCGTGGACCACGTGGCCGCCGAAGGTAACACTGCCGCAGAGACAACGAACGAGGCCGCCCCGAGCACTGCGGCGCCTGGCGCTCGCGCCCGCGGCCGGGGACCTGGTCCCCGTGGACCACTGCGGCGCCTGCGCCGCCCCGAGCACTGCGGCGCCTGGGTCCATACTATAACTAGCTAGTAAACGTGAACTACTGGCAGCAAACAAGTTTTATAGTCCGTGAGCCAGATAGTATATTTTGTCAGTCATTTCCTCTCAAGCGATAACTCGTGAAATACTTCAGAGAGTTGTATTATGCCGTATGGCAATCGTCAGCTGCCTCTCCGTGGGGGGGTTGGGCAGCGGCAGCATCTTAATAAATTCACGTAAAAAAAATAATTGTTTTCAGTCATTTCCTCCCGATTGAAACTTTGTTAAATGATTGTTAACGCAATTATTCGAAGATAAAAAAAAGTCAGCTGACCGTACCGTCAGCTGGTCACACAAACATGCAAAAAAAAAATTCGTTCAGTGATTTCCTCCCACTTGAAATTTTTTCACATGATAGCTTACATGCAACTTTGAATAAATAAAAACGTCAGCTGCTTCTCTGCTGGTGGGAAGGTCGTCAGCTGACGTATTTAAATAAGCGATCGGCGCTCATGCCTGGGCCATGCGCCACCTTTCACTGCATCAGCTGACGCCCTTTCCACCAACATAGAGGCAGCTGACGTTTTTATTTATTCAAAGTTGCATGTAAGCTATCATCTGACAAATTTTCAAGTGAGAGGAAATCACTGAATGAAAAAAATTTTTTTACATGTTCGTGTGACCAGCTGACGTATAATCCACCACGGTACGGCCAGCTGACTTTTTTTTATCTTCGGATAATTGCGTTAACTATTATTTAATAAATTTTCAGTCGGGAGGAAATGACTGAAAACAATTATTTTTTTTACGTGATTAAGAGGCTGCCGCTGCTCAACCCACCCACGGAGCGGCAGCTGACGTTTACAATACGGCATAATACAACTCTCTGTAGTATTTCCCGAGTTATCGCTTGAGAGGAAATTGGTCAAGAAAATCTGTTGCTGGCTCACGGACCAATACGAATTACAAGCAGGCGAGAACAACTACTTCCGCAATCATACAAATTTTTAACCTCTATTATCGTTCGTAAAAACATCATGCGCTAGTCTCAGCGATTTCAGCTGTACGTTGATTGATCCCTTTCGGAATAATTGGGTCTACTTTCCCCATCAGTCCACTAAGCCAGTAAGTTCCTTTTCTAGATCAATAGCATGTAGATGATTAATAATTCTACAGATGCATACTTCGACATGGAGTCAGACGGAGAGGAGGATGACACGGAGGGACAAGAGGACGCCGCCGCAGACAACAAAGATAATAAGACCACAGATGACAAGGCCACAGACAATAAGACCACAGACAACAGCAGTAGCTCAGAAAAAGACAAAAGTAAAAGTAAGAAGGACAAGGACAATACAGAGCCAGCAGAGAAGGTTAGCGTTGTCTCTTTCTATATGGATGTACAGGGTCGAATCGATTAGTGATTTCACTAGATTGTTTTTTTAAATTATACAAGATATTGCAAAACTGATAGAAGTTTCAAAGTGTCAAAACAAGAACACACAATTTCTAATTTAAACCGAGTTTTCGAGTAATATTACATATTTATTTTCACGTAAACTGATGATAGTAATATTTTCTTGTTTTACACATAAATAGTCGTTAAATACATATTTATCTTCGTGTATCCTTTTATTATAAAATATTTTTCTAAATAGCCAAAAAAGCAATCGATTTTGCGCCTACTAATTTTCTCAAAAAAATCATCATTTTTGCGCCGACTTTTCGATAAACTGGATAGCAAAAATTTCGAAAAATCTGCGCAACATTGATGACTTTTTAGAGAAAAAAATAGTTAACACATGTTAACTATTTTTATGAAAATTTATATGAAATGAATAAAAACTTACCAGTTTACTCAGTTAAAGACTTTGTAAACGATGGCTAGTGTTTGTTTCAAAGTGTTTCTCTAACAATATCTGAAACGATACCATTGTTTGAACCCTGTTGATAAAAGTGTTGTATTTGACAACAGTTTTCGAGGTGGATTTATCCAAATTAATGTATTAAATAAACAATATAATTAGTTTTGTGCCGTTCGAATTAGAATGGTCTTTCATAATATATGTATACTCAAATATAGTATGTATACTTTCTTGAAAACGAAGGGATAATGATTAGCAATTTTTGTTCAAAATTGGTGCAATATCAGATATAATAAGATTCTCTTTAGCTTTTTTTATATATTAGTATACATTTGTTATTATATTATCAGGTGAAAACAAAAATACTGACCCAGGAAGACGTGGACAGCGGGAAGTATACGATTTTCGACATTGTGTTGCCGCTGCCAGGGAGCAATATTGAATACCCGCCCAACATGAAGGACTACTACGAGGAGCTGCTCTTTAAAGATAATCTTACTTTGGAGTTGAAACACAAGTACAAGTGAGTTCATATTTTATATTAATTTGGTTAAAAATATAGTTTTTTAGGGTTCTGTACCTCAAAAGGAAAAACGGAACCCTTATAAGATCACTTTGTTGTCCGTCTGTCTGCCTCTATGTCGAAAATGCGTGGAGGTATCAAGCTGAAATTTAAACTGTATACTCAGGTCTGCGGTCCCATTAAGTTGTAAAAAAATCAAACTGCTAAATTAACGTAAAAAAAGATACGGCCATTTATTCAGCAAAAAACGTATATTTCGACACATTCTCAAGGGAATCAAAACCCATAGGGTACTTCCCGTTGACCTAGAACTATGAAATTTGGCAAGTAATATCGTTATAGACTCTTATACATTTGTAATTAAATCTTTAAAATTAGGGGTCTATATTTTTTTTATAGGGGTTTGAAATTGAACCTACTACTGTTCAAATGGGGCATCATAATATCAAACCCCGGCCACTCCATACAAAAATGGCGCTTTTGCATGTAGTAACCAAATGACGTCTGTACACGTGCCTATGTTTGAGTGACGTTCTCTAGGGCTGACATTATTCAATTATTAGTCGGACATGTAAGGGGGTGTAAGTGGTTCATCAACATCTTTGAACCAAAGTCAATCTTACCTGCACGGGGTACACCCTGCTGACTGACAGACGAGGCTCTGACGAAAAGAGAAGTAGGACATAGCGTATTTTTTAAGCAGCCCGACTGACGAAGTACCACCACCTCACAGAATACCGCAGTCAAATAACAATTTCCTTGAGGGTTGTTGTGTTCCTGCGAGTGAGTGAGGTCACCAGAGAGGATGGAGTTGCTGCGTTGGCAGCGGGGATGGCAGCGCGCGAGCGATATTTAATGTTGCGAGCGTTAATATGGTTACGGTAGCTTCACATCAGGTGGGCGTAGTGAAGAAAAAAAAAACGTGTGACACTCGGGGACTGCCGCGGTAAAGCTATTGCATAGCATTTTTATCAACTAATGCTCGTTTGCTCGTTCATCCATCCATCCATATCCATCCACCCATCCACCCACCCACCCACCCATCCATCCATCCATCCATCCACCCATCCACCCATCCAACCATCCATCCACCCATCCACCCACCCATCCATCCATCCATCCATCCATCCACCCATCCACCCATCCACCCATCCACCCATCCACCCATCCACCCATCCACCCATCCACCTATCCACCTATCCACCCATCCATTCACCCATCCACCCATCCATCCATCCATCCATCCATCAATCCATCCCTCCACCCACCCATCCATCCACCCATCCACCCACCCATCCATCCATCCATCCATCCATCCATCCACCCATCCATCCATCCATCCATCCACCCATCCATCCATCCATCCATCCATCCATCCATCCATCAATCCATCCATCCATCCATCCATCCATCAATCCATCTATCAATCCATCCAACCATCCATCCATCAATCCGTCCGTCCGTCCGTCCATCCATCCATCCATCCAAATTGTTTTTTTTTACTTTCCATATGTTGAAACATCCATCCACTGCACAAATAACTCTCATCTTTTACATACTCGCATATTATTTTAAACTGAATGGAGAATAAAATACAAGCGACGTCAATTCGTACGTTGTGGCATTCCTTGCGAACGGTTCCAAATCGGTTCCATAAGGGAGGTGAGGTCGACTAGTGAGAGCGGCAGAGAGTGTCCATACTGTACGTTAGTACTATTACTTATACTGTGATAATATTTAAGGGCTCGATGTGCACATTGCAAAATATATTTTATTTATATTTTTCCGACGCATTATTTCGTATTTATAATTTATAACGATTCTACTGCCCGCCCGATGTAAAGTGCCGTAGCCATATTAATGCTCGCATAGTGAATAATCGTTCGAGCGCCGCCACCCCCGCCGCCAACGGCGAGTCCTTTGTTTGCGGTGACGTCACCGACTGTTATAAACACACGAACCACCTTGAAGGGAATGGTTACTCTGTCGGCAGGAGCTACAGCATGTCCGGAGCGTACCGCCGCCTCGTGGTCCGGCCGGGCGCGCTGTCGTGGCGCTGCGTGCGCTACGACGCGCCGCACGCCGACCTCCTCCTGTCCGACAGAGACGAGCTCGAGGGCCGCCAGCTCACGGGGATCGTTGAAGGTAACATAATGGAGACGACGTGTCAGTGTCTTCGTGCCACCGGGGCATGCAAATTATACACGTAACTCATTTATACCTCGGACATCAACAATTATTAATAATTCGGTTCTAGATATTGACCTGTTTTTCACCAGCGACAAATATATAAGGAGCAATATAGCCGACGGCTTCTTTACGGCAGCATAAATGATGCACTCGCTGTTTAATTCTCGTTGTGTCTATAATGTTACCATAATTGTTATCATTTTTTGTTTTGTCTTGTGCGACCTTTCTTCATATATTTCTATCTATAGGTGGAGACTTGTTATTGGCATATTAATATTTATTGTAACCATGTATGTAACTATTGAGCTGTAAGACTCCCAAATACAAATAAATAATAAATAAATAATACATATTAAACTAATTCTTTATTGAACACACAAACGATTAAACAAGAGATTAGTTTTTTTTAAAACCGCGTTCTTAGAATATATTATATAGGCGAGTACGTAATAATAAAATCGACTCCTAAAGCTGAACGCACATCTATCCGAGTCGAACGCGCCGAACGAACCGAATTTTAGAATCAGATTCGACGCGTATGACGTCATCAAATGCGGACGAATCGACCGAATCGAAGTATGAGGAAGAATTCTGACAGTATTATCACCTTAATAGTATTTGTAATACGTATGTATTCTGTATTGGGAATTGTCCGAATCGGGTGGGCGGGTAAGTGGGCAAGTTTTTATAATATTTCATATAGAGAATTGTAAAATCCGATTTTCTCGATTCGTGCGGCGAGTTCTACTCTAACTTTCCTGGATTCTCAATAATTTCTTAGGCTCATTCCAAGAGTAATTTGCATCACTATTTGAACGAACCGTCACTGTCTTTTATAATAAAAGTAGCAAACCCGGCGAACTCCGTTTCGCCAATATTGGTTTGTAGTACATGCTATCTATCAGAGATGGCGCTGTATGTGAAAAAAGATTTTCCCGCTTTTCTTTTCAAATTTTTCCAGAATTTTCTTTGCTATAAACCTCACGGAGCCCGAGACCTTTCCAACGAATGCAAAACCGTGGAAATCGGTTCGTGCGTTCTGGAGTTATAGCGTCAGGAAGGAAAACCCGACTTATTTTTATATAGTAGATTAATTACCACTTATTATATTGCAATTTATACGCTTCGTATATCTCCATTTCATAAATTGTTCATATTGTAGAAAGACTTTATTGGTGTTACTCAAATATTCGCGTTCAAAGATTTTTACCCGCGACGGAACGGATACGGTATATGCGTTTGGGGTGCTAGAATGTTTGTGCAAATCAATGTTGCCAATTATCTCCAAAACTACGAGTCCGATTTTGATGCGGTTTTCAGTGATGGGTTCGGGTTTGATTGGTGCATGTTCTTAGATAGGTGTTACGGTGACAACTCACCAGGGGGCGCTGCAGTAAATATTTGTTTGTGAAACCAATGTTGCCATTTATCTCCAAAAGTACGAGTCCGATTTAAATGCGGTTTTCAGTGATGGGTTCGGATTTGATTGGTGCATGTTCTTAGATAGGTGTTACGGTGACAACTCACCAGGGGGCGCTGCAGTAAACATTTGTTTGTGCAACCAATGATGCCATTTATCTCCAAAACTACTAGTCCGATTTTGATGCGGATTTCAGTGATGGGTTCGGGTTTGATTGGAGCATGTTCTTAGATAGGTGCTACAGTGACAACTCACCAGAGTGCGCTGCAGTAAACATTTGTTTGTGCAAAACCAAAACTACTAGTGTGATCCTGATGCGGTTGTCAATAGGCTATTTGACTAACATTTTTTTCTGTTTGATATGTAGGGAAGTCTCCATAATATAACCATAGAAAGAATTACTTCGATAGCACAAAAATCTCTCGAGATATGGTAATTTGAAAATCACAATTTTTAGACTGCCCCAAAACGCTCCATACAAAAGACTACCGAATTATGACGTCACAGGTTTGTATTTTGTATGCATCAAATCTGAAATTTGTACGACAGCTATGTTAAATATTACGTTTATGTTATTAGTATCATAATAAAAGTTATAGCATTTTTTATTGATTCCCCAATGGAAATATTATTTTTTTATAATTTCATACTTTTAAAATGGACTTTCCCGCCAAACTTTGATTGACGCTAAAAAAAGTCTGACTGAAGATATTAGAATGAAAGTTTGCAGATCTTTATAATTTAGTGTATTTTACGATATTATTAAATAATTTATACAATTTTTAAACATTGGAAAATAGCCTATTGTAATACCTATGCTTGCTCTCTAAAAAGTTTTAAATAAAAACAAAATTAAAAATTTTTAAAAGACCCACGCCGGTTAAAACGTAGTTGAAAAAGGATAAAATAATTTTGAAACCCCCGACTTAAAGAATTTATGCTATGAACTTAATAAAAAAACCCAAGAAAATCTGTCGGGGGCTGCTTTCAACATAAATATAAATAAGTATACAAGTTACTATAAAACTACCAAACTAGTTCATTTAATGGCGGATTTTCTTGAGTTTTTTTTATTAAGTTCATAGCATAAATTCTTTAAGTCGGGGGTTTCAAAATTATTTTATCCTTTTTCAACTACGTTTTAACCGTCGTGGGTCTTTTCAAAATTTTTAATTTTGTTTTTATTAAGTTTTCCGCATCAGCAGGATCAATATCCATGCTGCTTCACTATCTGAATTTAGACATCTTTATTATGAAAGCAGTTTTAAATCACTCACCGATCATTCTTTGAGATAAACTAGCTAACTATATTTGTTATGTAATTTTCAGATGGAAAATACAAGGCCTTATTACTAACAATGACTCTACCCCCAAGTTGCTACGCGACAATGGCACTTAGGGAACTACTCAAGGTTGACACGTCGAGTGACAACCAGGCGCTACAGAACAACTACCACAAGTGGAAGAAAGAGGGCATCAGGTTAGACGGAGACAGCAAGACAGATACCGAGGAGAAGAGCGAGACGGCAGATGAGAATGGAGGGAAAAGGAAACTCAGTGAGAGTGAAGAGGTAGACTCCAAGAAGTCGAAGCAGGAAGATGAATAAATGTATTATTAGATATACTATGTGTTTAATTTTCATATGTATTTAAAATTGAATCGTATGCATTTTACAGTTTGGTTTTACAGTTGTATTGCGTGAGATCTTAATTTAATGGTAATGGCTATCAATATAACATATGAGTATTGATATGCACTGAGAATTGGAGTTATTATTAATATTTTTTTATACTACGTCGGGCGGCTGACTAGCATATAGCCCGCCTGATGTGAAGCGGTTACCGTAGCCATATGAACGCTCGCGATAAGAAATATCGGTCGCGTCGCGTCAAGAAATATTGCCCGGCTGGGAAAATACCTCTGACTCACAGAATGTCACAGCCAAAATTGAGGGTTGTTGTATTCCTGCGAGTGAGTGAGGTAGGCAGGAGTTTATAGAAGGTTCCGTACTTCCGTACAAAAAGACGTTTCTTTAATAACGACCACCTTTAACTTTTATATAACTTTATTTTTAACCGACTCCATAAAAGGAGGTTCTCAATTCGGCTGTTTTTTTTTTAGTTTTTGATACTTAATTACTCCGTAATTTATAAACCGATTTGCAAAAATCTTTTTTTATTTCAAAGAGTATACTTCCAGATTGGTCACATATTTTTTTCATCATCATCATCATTAGCCTCTATCTACATACATAAATGTAGAGTAAAGTGTGGAGCCTGTTTTTTTTTTGTTAAAATAATATTTTTAATATTTGTTGTTATAGCGGGCACAGTATATAATCGGTGAAGTACCTAGTTAATTCCATTATAAAGATCTAGTTAAAATCGCTAGAAAAACACGTTTCTTGACGACCATTTTAACTTTCTGGTCCGCAACGCGCGTGTGAAGCCCCTGGTGTTACAGGCGTTCATAGGCTACGGTAACTGCTTTCCACCAGGCGGGCCGTATGCTTGTTTTGCCACTTTAGTGGTATAAAAAAAAAAACTTTAGTTTATTTTAGTATCTGTTAAAGCGGTCAGGCAAATACACAATGGGTGAGAGTTTCAAGTGTAGCTATTACAGTTACAGAGATAGCGCCCTGTGTCAGACGAACGGACAGGCAAACGAGAGTCTCAGTAATAGGGTTCCGTTGCCGCCCTTCGGGTACAGAACCCTCCCTAATTATGCGGGTGGATGGAATCTTTTCAATGATATTACACAATTGCAGTAGTAAAATTTATTTCTGTCATCTTCATTATAATAATTTTAACATGAAAGATTTGTTTCAATATTCAATTCGCTACTGACTTTTCAGTATATCTGAAAAAGATAATACAATTTTAGTAAGTCTTATAGAAGACACCATACAACGCTTAAATATTAACTGTTGGGTTGGAACAGTGTAGGCCGGTCCACGGGCTAAAAGGTAATAAACTAAATTTTCTATATATGTTAGTCTAATAATTAAAAATAATAAAGAAAAAAAACAAAGCACACACTTTAAAATACCAGATGGATCTTTTTATACTATGTCGGGTGGCAGCATACGGCCCGTCTGATGTGAAGCGATTGACGCAGCCATATTTACGATCGCAACATGCAATATCGCTCGCGTGCCGCCATCCCCGCTGCCAACGCAGCAACTCCTTCCTTTCTAGTGACCTCACTCACCTGCAGGAACAACAACCCTCACGAGAATTGTTATTTGGCTACGGTATTCTTGTTTTTTTTTTAATAGGTTTAGTTAGTTATATTTTTTACAAGGAAAGAATCGGAAGTAGCGCACGTTTTCGCATGAAATTATAGGTATTATCAGTGCGTAACATTTGGGTGTTCAATCCGTCCTGTGTGTTGTATATATACCAGTAGTCGGCCCCGCTCGGTCCGACCGGCCACGTGCCGGCGACGGCCGCGGTGGCCCGCGCGGCCAGCCCGCTCGCGTGCGCGGACAGGTGCGCGCGCAGCTCGCCCGGCGTCGGGAACGACCGGGGACACCACGTGCACTTGTGCGGCTTGTTCTGATAATCATATACATACATATTTAATGTGCTCGGTTAAAATGTCCACCTAGCCTGACGGAAAGCTCGGTTGAAGATTAAATGTGAGGACCGCCATCACTGCGATTAGTGCAGCGCTGGCTAGTTAAAACAAACAGTTCAAAGTTATTTATTTTGTATTTTTTTTTCTAGTTTAGGCCATTAATTTCAAATTAGAAGGGAAAGGAAATTCATCTCTCGCTTTCTCCCTGCCGACTTTACACACGAACGAGCGTTACATAGACGAGCATGACGCGTTAAATACCCCAACGTGACGGCTCACTCTAATTTAGTAATCAAGAAGGTTTCGTCAAAGACTGTACCTTGGTGTGCGTCATCCGATGGTAGTACAGGTTTGAACTGGCTGTGAAACATTTACCGCATTCAGGACACTTGTGCGGCTTCTCTCCTGAAACAAAACAAACATCTATGTGAAAATCCGGCTAATTGCGAGTTGGAGTGAATGAAATTTGGCATGAACATAGGTTACTTCAACAAGGAAGGAAATAGACTACCCTTTGGGGCGACAATCTACATTTACACAGTTAGTAGATTTTTTAACTTTATCGATATATTAGTATGGATGAGGAGCATATTACACTAGGCGTCACTAGCTACACAAACGCAATATAGATGTCATACAAATATCTGATTAATGTGCCTATGAATTCATTTTCTAGCTAGCCTTTTGTATGGAACAGATTAGAACGCTTTCGGAAAAGCAAAATTGTGATTATCAAATTATCTCGAGATGTTTTTATGCTATCGAGGTAATTATTTCATATATGACGTGACGTCCTTATAATACTTACTTAACAAACAGAAGAGAAATGTCCATAAGTAAACCTTATTACACCTCACTTACCAGTGTGTATCCGGCGGTGTGTATTCAAAGAACTGGACGTGCTGAATCCCTTGTTGCACACGCTGCAGATGTGAGGCTTCTCTCCTGCAAGTGACATTTTATATACTTATTTACTTTTTATATACAGGACAGGCCCACCACACATTGCTACCACTGTGCCTCCTGTGACGACAGCTTATGCAGCCTCGGGGAGTCAAACTATGACTCCCTTGGAACTCACAACAAATTTAATTAGAAGAAATCAGTAGGAGTAGAAAACTTTGGAATTTAATATTTATTTAAAAAAAAATGTTATAATTTAGTGAGTTGAATGTTTGGATACGATCTAGTTGGTTCTGATGTTTTTATTTTGGTCCGAGATTGACGAATGTGATAAATATGTGTGTTATTCCCACAGGCAGTTGTCTGTGGGAACCACAGCTGACAAATTTTCTATGATCTAATCGATTACTCTCCATTTATCGCGTTGCCTTGCAGTATCTGAGAAGCTTTTATTTGCTATGTCTTATGAACATTTCTACAACTACCATGTAGTTTAATAGAGTAGACTGTGTATTAGAAGATGTGCCCAATTAGGGGTTAAATTATTATTGTCGTTTTTTTATATGAGCGGGGGCAAACGAGCACCTGATGGAAAGCAATCACCACCGCCCATGGAGATCGGTAACGCCTAGGGTCCACCGATCCGTTGCCAGCCTATAGGTACTTCTACTTTCCTTTCTTTCTGGAGACTTCACTCACTCGCAGGAACACAACAACCCTCAAGGGAATTATTTGGCTGCGGTATTCTGTGTACTTCCCCAGTCGGGCAGCTGAAAAATTACGCTATGCCCTATCTCTCTTTTCGCCATAGTCACGTTTCTCAGTCAGCAGGGTGCACCACGTGCAGGTGAGGTTGGCTTTGGTTCAAAGATGTTGATAAACTACTTACATCCCAAACTTTTTTATGCGGTTTAATCCATATTCACGTTTAATAAACTTGAAAATTTGTGATAGGTTTGAGTCAAACACTAGTGATTTGTAGCGAGTGAATACTTAGACTTATTGAAGCATCTTCAATATGATACATTTATCCATAAATTTAAATGTGATACTTTTATAGACGCAAAGGTAACGTGTTGCTAGTAATTATATATAAGTATTTCATATCGTATAGTATATACATAAAGGTAACGTATTGCTTGTAGGTATTTATATATACTTCATATCGTATAGTATATATGAAAAATGTGCCTTCAGGTACCACAAAAATCACACGGTTTACTATCTGTATCATTAGGATTTTGGGCACATTTTTCATGCACTGGACGTATTACAAAGCAAGATTTTGAGGTGTAAACATATGCTTATAGTTAATACTTATAATAGGTATATTAACTTTATAGTTAATATACCTAGCGGGTATAAGTATTAACTTTATTCTATTTATATTATTTTAGTAATTAATTCATAATCATAATCATCATTTATTTGCAATGAGTAGGTACATTAATAGATACCTATATAGGTCTTAAACTATGTAGTCAACGTAATCAGCCTGCTTGTAGGCGCACAAATATTAATTAAATCTAAAAACAATTTGGTAACACTAAAATAATAGAGTAGTATAGTATATGTTTAAGTCAAAAGTTATTTTGTCAACGTATCACTTGTCAAAATGGTAAATTAAATTAAAATGTCAGTTTTAATATGATGGATGTTTACTTAGAGAATGTATCACTCAGTATTTACTGTCCATGAATTCTTTGACGCTATAGAAACATCTATCATTTAACCATTTAGTTAATGAAGTTTTAAATTTATTTTTATTTAAACATTGTATACTATTAGGCAGTTTATTAAATATTTGTATATACATATTGTAAGCATTTTTCCTGTATATATCCATACACCCTTTTGTTTGATACAATTTATAAAGATAATTACGAGTAGTTCTAACATGTCTTTGTGATACTTGTGTGAATAATTTGAAATAATGAGGATGTTGTTTTACAAAATAACACAGTTCTCTTATATACATACAGGGTACTGGCAAAATTTTTAATTGTTTGAATATTGGCTTACAGCTATCTAAATACCACGCGTTAGATATTGCGCGTAAGCACTTTTTTTGCAGTCGAAAGACTCCGTCTGCATTTACAGAGTTACCCCATAGGATGAGTCCATAGTTGAGGACCGACGACACATACCCGTAATATTAGTATTTTACTAAGTGATTCACCATCATATTTCAAAGGCAATCTCATCTGCCCGCGGTGCATCGCAGATTAACGAACGAGGCTTTCACGGCAAATTCGTAGAAGTCCTACCTTTAATCAGAGCCGACTGAAGAAGTAGCTTCACATCGTACAGTCAAATAACAATACCCTTGAAGATTTAATTGTTACTTTTGCAAATGAACTCATTTCTTATGTAAGTAGATGAATTGTTCTAAGACATAATGTATGATCAAGTTACTAAGATCAATCACCTTAAGATTTGATCTAAGGATACATTGTGGTTGGTAGGTACAATAAATGAATAAGTATTGTTAACTGTTCCTGCGAGTGAGTGAGGCCTCCAGATATAAAGAGCTGCTGCGTCAGCAGTACTGGTCTAAATACACGAATTCTTTATATTGCAAGGATATAACGGACTGCGTTAACCGCTTTAAAGCAGCCGGGGTTGTATGCTTCTCTGGCACTTGGCATGGTATAAAAATTCATTCACCGGTGTGTGTTCTCATATGCCTCTTCAGAAGCGACGGTCGATCGAAGGTCTTCAGGCAGACTTGGCACGGCAGCACGTTCTTCGCGTGGCTCGTCCTCGGCGGCAGGAAACTGGCCTTTGTCGACACAAAATTCGTCCTCTCGTACAACTTAACTAAGTGATTGTTCAGTCCAGCTAGGAATTTGAAGTCTATAATGTTAAGGAATTTATTCGTTTTAGCAGATTTTACTGATAAATCTAACGGTTCTGTTTGAATGTCCATTTTTAGTCTTAAAATCAAATTTAGTGAAGATAAGGATTTGCAAGTAATCGGGTAACCACTAATCACATTTTCACAATTCAATATAATAAATATTTTAATAAATTATCTGAGATCATGTTTGTTCGATTGTTTTTTGTGTACACTTCCTACCGTTCCACGTGAAACACGTTTGATGAAGTAAACATTAACCACTTTTGGAACCACTTTTTTATTACTATTTTTTATTTTTCTGTATTTTGTAATGTGCGTTCAAATTAATTAATATTATTTTGGGCTCCTTTTCCTTGCTGTGATTAGATACCTTGCTGTGATAAGACGAACTTGGGCGAGAATTTGCCTAAAATACTTTAGAATATTTATAATAGGTACGTTTTACATGTCTCTTATTGGAGAGTTCTTATATTGAAATGTTCATATTATTTTACTATCTCTGTTTGTCACAGGAAGTTTCTTTCGTTTAGTCACAAGTCGGAGTTATGTAAACTGTTTGTCACACCGTTAGAATGGTTTCCTACCGAATTTTCATGAAAAACTGTCGCGTTTTTTTGTGAATGTTCCCTTAAATAGTCCAAGGGTTGAAGGGTACAAATGACAGTGTTATATTAGTGTATTAGATTGTGTAACGGTGTATCGAGGATCGTTTGCGAGCATTGTGCGGTCACAACAATGAGTTTTGTAGAGCATCGGCCACTAATCGACGTGATTTGACGATTTTTCGCTGGTAGTTTTCGGATGTTAGAAACAAAATGGACATGGCATATTCGTACTACGGTGGTTGAACTCACTCATCACGTTCTTTAGAGCCATTATCACCCTCACCTGCACCTAGCCGAGAAGCGAAAGAAGCGTTGGCAAAAAAAGGTAGGCTACAGCGAAATAACAATTTGCTTGTGTGTTATTGTGTTCCTGCGAGTGAGGTCATCGGGAAGAAAGAAAGAAGTATAGGCTGGCAATGGATCGGTGACCTCTTGGTGTTGCCGATCTCCATGGGTGGTGGTGATTGCTTTCGATGAATTGACCCACATGCTCGTTTGCTCTCTATTTCAAATTGAAGAATCGCAATAAGAGATGGTGGTAAGAGGGCTGGTACTGGTACTGGGTAGAAAAGAAACCACTTGCTTGGCTATCCATTAGTTCGTACTTCAATGTAACGTATTGAAGGAAAGGTAATCGCCTATAAAGGTGACACGACAAATATTTGCGTGGCATTGTGTCGCCGCGACAGGCGACGCAACACTGATGTTTGAATTCACTCGTATTGTGCCCAATGCTGCTTTATGTGCCGCACAAAGGTGACGATATTTAGATTACCATCATGTTAACGTGATTGGGGGTTTATTTGTTCGAAGGGTAGGTTATTGTGACAGTTGCTTCTTCAGTTCATAGCATTTTTTTTTATTTGTTTACCAGTTTTACATAAAAGTAAACATAGTTAAACAAAAAATAGCACCAAAAACGACTTAGGTTTAACCTTGTGCTATTAGAGTCCGTTATATTTACAATGAACGATACATTTCAAAAATATATATCATACCTACTAGTTGTTACCCGCGGCTTCGCCCGCGTAGTCCAGGGGAGCAGCTATTGATTTGTGTATATTTTTTCTTGCTTGCTGCTGTATTGGGTGAGGTGGAGGTACTATCCCGGTCGGCCAGTTTACAAATACACTGTACCCTACTACTCTTTCGCCTATTTCGCTACACGGCAGGGTGCACCGCGTGCAGCTGATCCTGTGTGTGTGCTCTAAAAATTATTTGTTTGCTTGGTTGTTTAAAAAAATCATGTTATCAATTAGGTGCCATTCGACGTGAAAGAAGGACAAATGAGTATAAACTTGATTTTTTCCCGTGGGAATAAGATGTTTTTCTGGGATAAAGAGTAGCCTATGTCACTTTCCAGGCCTTAAACTATCTCCAAAAAAAAAAATCATGTCAATCCGTTTGTTACTTTCGACGTGAAAGAAGGACAAACAAACAAACATACTTTCACATTTATAACATTAGTATGGAAGTGGATTGGATATGGATATGGATTTTTAGAATTTGACGCTGGTCAAGAATCACACCGCTGCTGACTGACAAACGAGGCTCTGGCGAAAAGAGAGGTAGGCCATAGCGTATTTTTTATGCTAGTACGTAGTTGTAGTAGACATTAATAAAATCGCGATTGTATGGAAGAATAGTGGCCGGGTTGTGACTGCGGGGAGGAAGTGAGTGAGCAACTTTTTGTGATTGTTGATTTATGTGTGGCACCCATTAGTAAATTAAACCATTAAACATGTATCGCCTGTTTAAAATCTGCGGGCACAAGCTTTGGAAGACACAGGTACGGTACGGAACAGGGGTCCACCACACATTCACACCACACTGTCTCCTGTATAGCCAGGATTAACCGCGGCGACCGCCAAAAAAGGCAATGAACAATGAAGTCCACTGCAGTCCCGGGGGCAAAACTACGGCTGTCTTGGAACTCACAACGAATCTAATCAGAAGAAATTAGTAGAAGTAAGAAGCTTTTGGAATTTGACTTCCCCACTTAGCAATGTGAGAGACAGCTAGGTATATGACAAATAAGGCGTTAAAAGCCTAAAGAGATGGTTAGTCAAGTGAAGCTGAACTGCCGTGCACTACGAATTTTAAATATCTAACACTATTGGGGACCTAAACATTGAGATGTTACCTTTAACCTAACACATCGATTCCAATAACATGAATTGCAAAATCGTCTGAACGCTTGGTAATTCTCCCTTGTTGCTACCAAATCAGATACATACAGTTACATAAAAATTGTTATGCAGATCAGTTGAACGCATTATATATAGATTTGTACACGTGTGCGCTGCAGTGATACGATACAACCAATATTTATGATGGTACAACTGATCGCAAATTAGTGTCACTAGTACCATTGATGGTACTAGAGATACAAAGTTGGGTCACTTGTACCATCAATGGTACTAGTCAATGGTACTACTGATCCTAAGGGCAAACCAGGGCCCCTACCGCCTAAGCTGAAGCCGATTACCATCGAATATTTTGCATAAAAAATAGGTTTTACGTTTAAGTTATTGGCAAACATCTTTAGCTTAGTCGGAAGAAGTACACGCTTACTATAACCTAAGCTACACACAGGTACCATAAATCTAAGCTAAAGTTTGATATTCGCAATCAAAAATCCTGATGGGAATCGGCTGCAGCTTAGCCGGTAGCCCCCAGGAGCCCCACCAACGTAGCTGAAGGCGATTGTAATCGAATATTTTGTCTTTTTTTTATTTTTTTTATTTTTTATTTTTTTTTATACTACGTCGGGTGGCAGACAAGCATACGGCCCGCCTGATGTGAAGCGGTTACCGTAGCCATATTAATGCTCGCAACATAAAATATCGCTCGCGCGCCGCCACCCCCGCTGCGATCGCAGCATCTCCTTCCTTTCTGGTGACCTCACTCACTCGCAGGAACACAACAGCCCTCAAGGGAACCGTTATTTGGCTGCGGTATTCTGTGAGGTGGAGGTACATTCCCCAGTCGGGCAGCTCGCTCGACACCGCACACGCACCTCGCACCACGCTCCCTACCTCTCTTTTCGCCAGAGCTTCGTTTGTCAGTCAGCAGGGTGCACCGCGTGCAGGTGAAGTTGACTTTGGTTCAAAGATGTTGACGGACCACTTACACCCCAAAACTTAAGTTATTGACAAACACCTTCAGCATAGTCGGTAGAGCTCCAGGGTTGTCACCAGCTAAGCTAACACAAGTACTATAAATCTAAGCTGAAGTTTGATTTGCGCAACCAAAAAATCCAATGGGAATCGGCTTCAGCGTAGACGGTAGGGCCCCAGGCTGTGGCTCAGTGCGTACCTTCACTCATATATAAATAAATATTTCTGGACAATTTACACAGCGCCATCTAATCCCAAATTAAGCGCAAAGCTTGTGTTATGGGTACTAGACAACTGATAAATGTACTTAAATACATTTTTTTTAAATACGTACTTATATTACATAGAAAACATCCAGACCAAGATAAACAGACATGTTCACGCACACAAATTTTGTCTTGTGCGGGAATCGAGTCAAAGTGGCCATTGCTAACCATTCGACCACCGAGCTCGTCATATGAATGACACTATCCGAGGACGGGGATTAATTACAAATTAGTAAATATAGTAGAAAATTAGTAAATTTTCTTGATTACATAGTATGTGTACTGTATTTTTTTTTTTTATACTACGTCGGGTGGCAGACAAACATACGGCCCGACTGATGTGAAGCGGTTACCGTAGCCATATTAACGCTCGTAACATAAAATATCGCTCGCGCGCCGCCACCCCCGCTGCCATCGCAGCATCTCCTTCCTTTCTGGTGACCTCACTCACTCGCAGGAACACAACAGCCCTCAAGGGAACCGTTATTTGGCTGCGGTATTCTGTGAGGTGGAGGTACATTCGCCAGTCGGGTAGCTTACGCTCCCTACCCCTCTTTTCGCCAGAGCTTCGTTTGTCAGTCAGCAGGGTGCACCGCGTGCAGGTGAAGTTGGCTTTGGTTCAAAGATGTTGATGAACCACTTACATATTAGTTAGCGGTGTATATTCATTATAATAAGTGAGATAAAATTAGATCTCATAACGCTAGGTACAACACAAAGTGTAACGTCATTACAGTGGTGCTGTGATACAAAAATATTTTTTTATTTAAAATTATAATTTTATATAAACTTAAATTTCTATAAAATTTTCCTATAAATATAGAATATATAATAATGCCTATATATAATATGGCACGGCGCCTCGCTATAAGAAAAATATAAAGGTATAAGGTTGAAAGGTGGTCGTATAGGAATATAGCATAAGCGTTATGAGTCATGACTCACAATATTTTCACAGTTTATTTTTCATAGCGTAGCGTCGTAGCTCGGGCGCTACGGCTTACAATATTCCACTGAACTTTTTTTATATTGTAGCGTCATAGTTTTTGTGCTTCAAGTGCTACGATTTATAACATTTCACGAGCAAGGGTTTACTATACCTATTATAAACTTCAAAAGAAACTTGAAGTTTATGTTGTCATAACATATGAGCTACGGTACTACGACATAAAAAAATTGACGGCGAAAATGTTGTAAGTCGTATTATTCATACGGACTTATTTCACAGTAAAAAAGAAAACTCCGGAAAGCTCCGGAAGTCACGCTGCGATGCTACGATGTAAAAACAAACGGTGAAAATGTTGCAACTAGGACACATACGGGCTTAGTATAAGTATAAGTACTACGAGTAGTACTGTACGTACTGTAGTATGGCCACTCCCTGCCGCTCTCTCGTAATAAGATACTATGCAATGAAAAAACAAAATTGAATTTTATTGTTTTTTTTGTTATACTATCGGGTGTCGGGTGGCAGACAAGCATACGGCCCGCTTGATGTGAAGCGGATACCGTAGCTATATTAACGCTGGCAACATAAAATAGCGCTCGCTTTCTGGTGACCTCACTCACTCGCAGGAACACAATAACCCTCAAGGGAATTGTTATTTGGCTGCGGTATTCTGTGAGGTGGAGGTACTTCCCCAGTCGGGCCAGTTCCCCAGCTTATAATTACGCTCCCTACCTCTCTTTTCGCCAGAGCTTCGTTTGTCAGTCAGCAGGGTGCACCGCGTGCAGATGGATTTGGCTTTGGTTCCAAGATGTTGATGATCCACTTACACCCTAAGAGTGTGTTTTTGCACGTAAGCACAGTTTAACCAAAGATTTTAGTATACTCTCCAGAACAGAGACCTCTCTCGGGTTGGTAGTCAGGGCAAGAATTTGCCTTGTTTTGCAAACACAGCACAGATAGATAAAAGCTTCGATATTTCGCTTTTTCATTTATTTATTTTTGGTATGAAAACTTCTTTAGGCGAGCTGAAGGCAATTTTTGTGGACAATACCCACTAAATTGTGTCAGAATCAGAAAACTGTTTCTGCTGAGGTTGGGACATAGACTATCGCCATTCTTGTCATATCAGCAATTTAATATGCTTGCTATCACTTTTCCTCACCGAGAGAAAATGGCGACAATTTTTCTTGCAAAAATATGAAATTACGTAAAGTACGTGTTAAAATCAATTATTATTGTGTACTTTCATGTGATATGTGATCTCTTGGGCTTTAATTATTTTATCAACATAATTTTTGCATTTTCAAAATACACAAGACGACATTTTTACCTATTTTAATTATTATTAAGTAATTTAAAGATTCGATTATTTTTAGTCACTTTAGTTTAGTTGTATTTTGTTGTTATTTAAGTATTTAATATAACATATTACATCAATCGATTGTTTTCGCTCACGTGTCGGGTGTTTGTTTCTGAAGCTTTTCTATAGAAATATTAACATATCTAACATTCACTAAATTAGACCGACATCGTTGAAGTGCAGCAGGTATGTTCTTCCCGTATATTGCCAAGGCTACATCACAATACAGCTGATGACGTAGGGAAGTTCAAATCATTACATAGCTAGAAGTAGTATCGGGTGGCAGACAAGCATACGGCCCGCCTGATGTGAAGCGGTTACCATAGCCATATCTCTCTTTTCGCCAGAGTCTCGTTTGTCAGCCAGCAAGATGCACGACGTGGATGTGGTACACCTAAAACAAAAATTTATAAGTAATCTAAATTTTTCAAAGCAAGTTGAAGTAAGTACAAAAGGTTCCAAAAGGTACACAAGACAGAGTGCCCGCCGTCTTATTCAAATGTCCCTGCAAATCGGATTTACTGAGCAACTTGTTAAAAGTGCCTTGTTTAACTTGGCTCTGGGAGGGGTGCATTGATTTTTATTTATTATTCGTTCGGAAATAAAAGTTACTAACGAAATATACCAATTAATGTTGCCAGGAAATGGTCGGTAAATAGGGAAGTAAATCTTTCGGAGTGAATGTTTTAAGGTTGTTTTTGTATTTGTTGCTTTTTAGGGTTCCGTACCCAAAGGGTAAAATGGACCCTATTACTGAGACTCCGCTGTCCGTCCGTCCATCCTCATATAGGCTGTATCACATGATCTGAATAGTTAGACAGTTGTTTTCACAGATTGTTGTTTGGGGTGTAAGTGGTTAATCAACATCTTTGAACCAAAGCCAACTTCACCTGCACGCGGTGCACCCTGCCGACTGACAAATGAAGCACTGGCGAAAAGAGAGGTGGGAGCGTAATTGTAAGCTACCCGACTGGGGAATGTACCTCCACCTCACAGAATACCGCAGCCAAATAACTGTTCCCTTAAGGGCTGTTGTGATCCTGCGAGTGAGTGAGGTCACCAGAAAGGAAGGAGATGCTGCGATGGCAGCGGGGGTGGCGGCGCGCGAGCGATATTTTATGTTGCGAGCGTTAATATGGCTACGGTAACCGCTTCACATCAGGCGGGCCGTATGCTTGTCTGCCACCCGACGTAGTATAAAAAAAATAAAAATATTGTTGTATTTCTGTCGTGTCGTGTTGTTTACGACCGAAACCGAAACCGAAACCGAATTTCGTGGCAAGGTTTTATTTATTAATTCTATCACTTCTAATCTTCGCTCTTCCTACCATCTGTATGCAGACGATTTACAAATCTATACGTATGGTTCTTTATCACAAATTACTGATGCCATTTCTATTATTAATGCTGATCTTGCTATTATAGATATAAGGACAGTGGAGTGAGTCTCACGGTCTTATAGTAAATCCAACTAAGAGGCAGGCGATCATAATAGGTAGCCCTTACCTGGTATCTAAAATTGATTGGCCTAACTTACAACCGGTTATCTTTAATGGTATTTATATTTCATACGCCGACACCGTGAAGAATCTTGGAGTGGTCTTTGATAAGACCTTATCTTGGGCAGGTCAAATTGGTTATATCAATAGGAAGCTTTTTGCTTCCATTGCCTCCCTTAGAAGACTGCAAATTTTTTTACCTATCGATACCAAATTTTACCTATAGATACCTCCCTATTCTTGATTACGCTGACTCCTGTTATCTTAATCTCACAGAGGAGCAGTTAAATAAACTTGAAAACCAGCCTGCCTTCAAAACCTCTGTATTGGGTTCATATTCGGATTGCGTAAATATGACCACGTCTCTGAATTTCAAGCTCAAGTGGCTTCCTATTCGACTTCGCCGTAATCTACACATCCTTTTTCTTCTTGCCTCTACTCTTTTCAAACCTGCTACTCCTGGTTATTTAAATGAGTGATTCTTGTTTCACAGTGATGTCCAGGAGCGTGCTACGCGCAGCACCCTTTCCCTTCGTCTTGTAACACCATCTCACTCTTCTCAATATTATACAAAATTCACTGTGCAGTCCTTTGTAAGGCTTTGGAATGCTCTGCCGTTAACTATCCGTAACGCGCAATCTATTGTCACTTTTAAAAATCTTGTTAAAGTTATGTCACTCATCTCTATTTAACTTCTTTATTTATGTTTCTTTGTCTGTCACTGACTGTATTATCATTATAAGTACATTTACATATTTATGTAGTTTATGTATGTATAATTATGTGTGTATATGTTTATGTATGTTTGTATTGTATAATTGTGTAGGTATATAGTATATGCTGCGGCATCTACCTACATTTCAGGTCTCCTCTACCCAAAAGTTGCCTGGAAGAGATCGCTAAGCGATAAGGCCGAATTTGATGCTTTATCTTTTTTTTAATGTTTTTTTGTTAAAACTTCACTGTATTTTTCGTGCAATAATTATTGTATTGTATTAATTTGGGGTGTTGTTGGTTCATCAACATCTTTGAACCAAAATCAGTCTCACCTGCACGTGGTACGCCCTGCTGCCTGACAAACGAGGCTCTGGCGAAAGAGATGTAGGGCATAGCGTATTTGTTAAGCTGTCTGACTGAGGAAGTAAGTACCTTCATCTCACAGAATACCGCAACCAAATTCCGTTGAGGTTTGTTGTGTTCCTGCGAGTGAGTGAGGTCACCAGAAAGAAAGGAAGGAGTAAAGGCTGGCAACGGATCGGCGACCCTTTGGTGTTGCAGCCCCCCTAGCCAAGTGTAATTCGTTACGTAACGAACGTTAGATATATCACGTGACATTTGTCAAAATCGAACATTTTAGTATGAGAATTAACGTTCGTTACGCTACGAATTACACTTGGCTAGGGGGGCTGATCTCCAAGGGCGGTGGTGATTGCTTTCCATCAGGTGGCTCGCATGCTCGTTTGCCTCGCTCTCATATAGAAAAACAAAACATTAATGTTTTCTTTTTTCCGTATTCTGAGATTCCCGTGTGCGATGGTTTTGTATGGTTCTCCGAGTTTTCGAATCATTTTATCAGAAGCGTCAACACTTTAAGGTAAGATGGACAAAACAGCCGATTAATTTACCTAATAAAGTTTGTGAAAATCTTTTTTTATTCCGAAAATAAATTATGCTTAAAAAAAACAAATGTGCAAGTAAACCGTAAGCAAGCAGCACCAGTGTAAAATAAAGGCAAGTTTCTCACAATATTTCGTCAAATTACGGCGCGTATCGATCGACGGCGCCTGTTGCATTAATGCATTAGCCTGAAGATAGGCACCTCGCACTATTGCCGCGGTGCAAACTGCAGGCGCACGCGATTCTACACACTTTAGTAAGTATGTACTTGATTTGGTTGCAATATTTTGCTTAGTGCAAAATATACAAGAAATATCCACATGAGTAATATACTGAATGACTTCGAGTTTGAGTACGAGTATGTCTATTACTTATCTAGTAAATACCTACCTAGTATCTACACAGTAACTATTAATTTTGTTTTAAATTAATTATATAAAATATTCCTAAATAAGCAAAGCTTGTACAATGGGTGCTAGATTACTAATATAATAGGTACTTAATTTTTTTTTGTAAAGACATACATAATACATAGAAAACACCCAGACCAAGACAAGCAGACATGTTCATGCACACAAATATTAGTCTGGTGTGGCGATCGAATTCGCGACCTCGGAGTCAAAGTGGCCATTGCTACCCATTTCACCACCGAGCTCGTCGTTTAGTTCGAGATCAGGCAAGAGAGAGGGCAGTGTATAATTCGTCAAGAAATATTTATTTATCTATAAATGCCGACCTACCAATAGAAAAAGACATGCCCGCTATCAACCTATAACTTATCCCGCTCCTCCCGACTCCGTCCGCCCTAAATTTATTCTTAATAAAGCGCTGAGAGCCGGCCGATGTATTTTTTTATATCTCCCGCTTTGAGGATGGATCCAGCAATCGAGGGATATTTTCCTTAGGTATTGTGTTTATGAAACGTTTGATCACGTTTTTGGATCGCTCGAGTGTCGGTCGAAAGGGTCCAAGTTATTGAGTAGGCTCTGAGGGCGTTTTTTATTATGTTTTATTAGGGAAGGTGGTAGCCGATTGTATTTCAATCGGTGGGTTATTGATAGCTTATTCAGTTTCATGAGTTTTTTGTGTATAAAATAATATAGGTTTTTGGGTGTAGGGTAAATTAGGCTGCTGTTTGGGTATTGGTTAAGGTTCCTTTTATAAATATAATGAGGCTAATAAGGGTTTGTCATACATATAGTAGAACATGATATGGTTCAAGGATAAATTCGCAGTCAGAAGGTAGTTAAATAGTCAGAAGGTAGTAAAATCTGGGAGGTCAACATTCAGTCACAAACGATTTGCGTAATGGCTAATGACTAATGGCACAGCAGCCTAATACTAATGTGTCAGGCTAACGTGCGATTACACACTAAGATTTTGTTTGGAATAGACCAGGGCTAAGCTGAAGCAAATTCCCATTAATCATCAGGGCATTTTAGTCTCCACTACAGGAGCACGACCCTCTCTCGTCCGTCCCAGACAGGAGGATTTGGCCTACACTCCCCACGCTGGCCAGACGGGTTGGGGAGGCCTGATCGATGTTTTTTAATGTATTTCCCTTAGTCGCCTTGTACGGCGTCCACGGGAAGAGACGGAGTGATTCTATTCTAGTCTGCCGGAAACCACACGGCCAATTAAGTAAGGCCAGTAAGGTAATTGCCTAGAATTCACTCAGTCCCGCGTCATTTACAGTCGCAGTAAGGAGTTAACGATAATCAAAAACAGTTATTGAAATGTTTTTGATAAAATATCTTTCTGTGTGTTTACGATCTTTTCCATTCTTTGTGTACTGCATGTATACCTACATGCGTATTATGTAAGCGCTTTGTAGCCAATTTTTACTGCCGTGATGTTCGCTAATATATTATCTATATAGGTATATAAAAATGGATCCATATTTCCCTTCGTTGGTTGGGTTTTGTCAGGAGAAAGTTCATGTGAAAGAAAAAAATAGGAAACTAGCGCGGAAAATTTTTAAATTTAAAAAGACTGACGACCATATTAAATTTTCTACTGTAACTTTATGTTGTTAGACAGAACCGTCAGTCATTTCACAGATTGTGCGAAATCAATTCGAATTCATTCATTGTTAAGAAGAGGAGAACGTCTGTCGGGTCAGCTAGTCAGTAGGTTTGTTTGTTTGTCTGCAAAACTTTATTGTACAAAGAGTTAAAATTACAAGTACAGAATATCAAATACAATGGCAGAGCAGCGACTGATCAAGAGTTCTGACCGCGCTAGGCTAATTATAAGGACGAGACTACCGACTGATTCGAGTGACAAGTCAGTATTTATTTATTGTTGAAATCAGGGGCTCCCAAGCTTTTTCAGTTCACAGCGCATTTAGTTTTAGTGTTTTGTCTCGGTTTAGTTGAAATATGTAGGGTAGTTGCAATGATGCTAGATTAATAGGCCATGGGAAGACACGATCCCCCCATCCTCGCGCCCTAGGTTGCAGCCTAATTAGCCTAAGGGTTAATCAGGCCCTGCCCAGAAGGGATCGCTTCCAGTCAACCAGATAATGCTTGAAAGTAAACTATCTAGGTAAGGGTTAGGTACATTAAATACAGTAGATACAAAAGCAGATATTATAAACACAAATTTAGGTAGGTATACAAAATATCGTAGACAAAAACCGTATGAAAATTCGCACAATATTTTATGCGATTAGCTCGTACAAATACAATAGCGTCTTGTGTGCGGCGGGATAATTTTCCTAATATGTGGTGATTTTTATATGTATCGTATATAAAAATATATATGTAAGTTTATTCTGTATTATCATCTAAGTACAATTCTATCTTTTCATTTCCAAACAAAATTATGCAAATGCAAGAAAACATTATCAAAACTAATTTAATGTTTCCAAAGCCTACGGTGATCAGGGGCAGACATAAATTTCCACAGTCTAACGTATTTTTCCAACTAATAAAATATAGTGGATACTCAGTGAAAAGGTCTTTGAGTGTGGGCGTGGCTCGCGGTAGGCGGGGCGTGGGAGTGGGCGGGGCTTCGAAAGTATGTCAAGTGGTTCTTACCATGATCGAAGTTCTTACCGCATCTCGAGGAGATGGATTATTTTTGTTCAAAAGGTACTTTGGACCGTTTTCGTAATGAACCGGGGACGGCGTTAGCCGAATGTACCAATATTATGTCTTTGTTTTTATTTCAGTTCACATTTTGGGAAAATGTTTCATAAAAAAAAAAATTGTAAAGGGAACTCGTTACTGTCAGTGAGGCTCTCATTGTCTTTTAAATATGTCAAATTTAACGGCCAATGTTGAATAATAATAAATGAGATTTCTTTTTCTATAATGCCCGTTGCAATAAAGAAAAAAAAATTGGATTTTTATTTGTAATATTTTGTAATTTACAGTTCATTTATTTAAGGTAAATAGTTAATTAAGAATTAGATAAAATTATACGCATCATAAATAAACTAAAATTTTTGTAATCTTTGCTTAATTTATAGATTTTTTTGTTTGACATTTAAATTTTTCACTCATACTGTATGATCCATTGATGGTCAAAATAAAGATATTATTATATTAAATTTTGTTTGTAATTCACGTACCTATTTTATAATTTTATCACATTAAAATGACATCATTTTAATTATTCGATCGTATTTTATGCAATTCCACACAATTTATTTATTGTCATGAATAAATGAAATGAAATTTAATTAAGGTGAACGAAATAAGGAATAGTGCGACTAAAAGTATTTACAAAATTAGGTACAATAGATTAGGTTAGATATTCCTTGATTTATGTTTAAATGATTAATTGAAATTTATTATTATGAATAATCAAATCAGCATCATGCAAAGTTCAAATATGCATTATACTTTCCTGCCTGGAAGGTTGTCTGGAAGAGATTGCTTATAGCGATAAGACCGCTTATTGTATTATCTTTTGTTTTATTTTGAGTCTGTATTTTATTTGGTGCAATAAAGCGTTATTTTATTGTATTGTATTGTATTAATTCAATCAGTAATTGATTGTACGTTATTAAAATATTTTGTAGTCACACAAAGACCATCGTTTCCCTTGATGATGCCGTAAAGGTGATACGGGTCGTTAAAAATAATTTTTGTTTTATTGGAGCAGTCCATGACTTTTATTAATAATATAAACCGACGTAGTTAAAATAGGATACATTCCAAATAAGTACACATAAATTTTCTATTTATGCACAAAAACTGGGTATTTTTTAGGCATGACTTATAGTGAATTTATCATGAATGCCTGTCATTTTGCCCATCTGTAGGCAGGGATTAATAATGCATTCGATTTACGGTGACATTTCAAACGAAAACGCGCGCTGCTCCTGAGACGAACTTCTTAGCTTCCATGGATTCACCGTGCGGGTGCCGGGTCCATCGTGTGGCAGAAAGACTTGTGACACGGGTGTAGGTTTAAGTGGCCCCTTTCCGACGTACATCAACACTCACCTTCACTGCTTGTGTTTCTCTCCCTGCCCTGCCAAATCTGGTATGAACCTGCTAATGCAGCTTTAGATACTCGTTCTAGTATAGAACTTACTGCACTTCTGGACAAGCCAAGGTCTTTCAGCAGGTTATAGAGAGATTTTGCTGGTATACCTCTCGCTCCTACTTCTACAGCGTATAGATTAACTACATAGCCGCTTTTTGTTAATTCGTTTAGGAGGTCATAATATTTGTTTTGTTTTATCGCAACAAAACAAATATTATGACCTCCTAAACGAATTAACAAACATTTTTTTCCATCAAAAAGTCTGTAACCTTTTTTAAAGGAATACGTACCATCATCTGTTTGATTGTAAACCCTACAATGCCCTTGAGGATTAGGTATTGCGTTTATGGTAGTGAATGAGGTCACCAACCAAGCGTAAGAAGTTGCTGCGTTAGCAGCGGGATCTGAAGATCTTTACGTTACTTCGCATATTTTGGAAGCCTGCAAATTTGTCCTAATTTATTTTATATTGTAATTGTCGTAATATATTTCTTTAAATTTTTGAAACGAGCTGGATATTTTGACAAGCGCGGTGGTCGAATGGCTACTTTAGCCCAGAGGTCGCGGGTTCGATATCGTTAGGATTTTTCGCTACGCAATATCTGCACGGCAACACCTAAATTTTAGATGATTTGTCCTCTACTTTATGGTTGTCTAAATGTTTTTCACTAATGTATTTTTCTTTTCTTTTGGTGCAATAAAAACCTATATAAAAAATATTCCAAAGAATAAGTGCTAAAATATTTAACCGGGTAACTTTTGCAATAAAAACAGCGTTTCATCTCACGCCTGAAAAATAATATATTATTTTGTCAAGGCAATAAACCCCCTTGCGTGGAACGGAACGTAATTCTTTCAATTTCATCATGTTTATTTAAATGAGGTTGTTGCGTCTCTTCGGTACAGCTACGGTTTAATATGTAAGCGAACATTCTTATTATCTTGTCAGGTATACGTGTCCATTGTAAGCAAGGCATTGTCGTGTTTATTATTATTAAAAAAAAATGTTGTTTAATCTTAATATATAAAAATTTCGTGTCACGTTGTTTGTCCGCGATGGAATCCTAAAGTACTGGACCGATTTTAATAAAATTTTGCACACTGTGTGCAGTTTAATCCAACATAAGATATAATCCAACATAAGAGGATAGTTTATAGCTCATCGGAAAAAAATACGTAAAAATATTTAAAGGCGATACGAAGTTCGCCGGGCCAGCTAGTTCAAAAAAATGATTTCATTATGTAGGCCAGCATGGCAGCGTCAACTGTCAACTACTCTTGTCCGTTGCCGATGCGATTATGGCTCCTCTTTTCGCTTACTCGGTCGCGGAATACCTTAATTCAACCTCTCTGTCGATCATTGCGATGCTTGACAAGATGCATATGTATCTAATTTAATTAAAGCGAATCATTATGTAATCACTATTGTAAATACATGGAAGCACTATTGTATTGTGCGAGTCTATCTACCATCCACCCCGGTCGTGCCGTCCCGTCAACGGGACTGTTAGGATTTTTTTTGTTAAGCCCGGTATTGGCCGACGTCTACCACAGTAAGGGTTAAAACCCTAAAAGACATATTCTACCACGGACGGTGAAATTGTCGAATTAACTTCCTTCAACGGTGATTCCGAACAATTACGACTTGTGAGTGCAATGGATCAGTAGCCCGGAGCCCTACTACAGGCCCTACCGCCGAAGCTGAAGCCATAGGAATTGTTAAATGTAAAAATGAAACTGCTTAGATTGTTGTTAATTATGTTTAGATCAGCTGGTTTCTACCAGCGACCCTAGGGGTCCGTTCAAACAAACCGGCTCGGAGAGGAGAGCAGATTTTCGAATGCGTTTAAAATAGAGCTTTGTATCATTGGTATAAGGTTTACTTTAAAAATTCACATCGGCTCTCATGTAACAAATGCATTCTCATATAACAAAAGAAGTGAATTTAAAAAATAAACCTTATACCAATGTCCCAAAACTCAATTTAAGACGCCACCAAAATCTGCTCTTCTCTCCGAGCCGGTCTGTGTGAACGGACCCTAGAGCTTTACCGACTAAGCTGAATAATATGTTTGTCACTTTAACCTAAGACTAATTTTTAATGAAAAAACTGATGATATTAGGCTTCAACTTCGGCGGTAGGTTGTTGCTGTTGTGGGTTGCACAACACCACAGACAATGTATACCACATTGGCTGTGGTGATTAGTTAACTTCAGGTGACTCACATGCTCGTTTGCCTCCCTCTTCTATAAAAAGAAAACTTCTTCGTCTTAGTCTTAAATTTTAATTTTTTATCATAAATTTTTATTTATGACAAAAAAATAAATTTATGATAAAATAATTATAATAAAAATTTATGATAAAAAAAATTAATTTTTATTTATGATAAAAAATTAAAATTTAAGTAAATAATCATCATAATTAACATCTAGAGAAATATAATCAGTTTTCCCGTGAGTCAATGCAAACGTTCCCCGCTTCGACCGCGCACTTCATTTTTCCAATTCCACCGTCGGCGACGTGTCGGGAAAATCCTCTTTTGATTTATTTTTTAATTCGCCATCTCATTTCAATTTATGCACGGGCCACGAGCCGAGGGCATTTGTACCTGTCTAATGTAGTCTCTATGCTAATGTGTTCTAACTCCCTATAATGTCGTTACTGCCTAATATGAAATATGTTTTACTAAGGTTGCCACGTTTTTGAAGATTGTTTGACACGATTGGAAGGAAGATTTAATCATGAATTGATATTAAACCACAGATAAATAAGCAGGATTCAACGTTGTATTGAGAAATTGAAGCATTAGCAATGCTTCAATTTCTCAATACAATTGAATTGAGTGTTGAACAAAAACATAATTAATTAAATACAAATACCCTCATTTTCAATTATTTACCATTTATACATATACTAGCTTCCCGCGGCTTCGCCCGCGTATACTTTTTTTTTTTAAAAGTATCCTACGTCCTTCCCCATAAAGAAGGCGATACAGTTTCATGATGATCGGTTGAGCAGTTTCGGCGTGAATGCGTCACAAACAAACTCACTTATGCTTATGCTTGTCTGCTACCTGACGTAGTATAAAAAAAAACACACACATTCTCATTTTTAATATTAGCAGGGATGTACTGGAGAACCACTTATTCTCTATAATTTTATACAGGACGATCTGCGAGTGACCGTTTGACGTTGTTTAAAACTGTTTGCATAGTTATAGAGAAATAAAACAATCAATAGAATTTTAAAACTTTTGGTTGTTCCTCGGGAACAACTCATTTTATAGGGATAAAATGTATCCTATTATTTATTCTGGATTTCTCAAAAGTTTTTTGCAAAATTTCATGGCAATTTGTTCTGTAGTTAAGACGTGAAAGTGAAACAAACGAAGTCACTTTCACTTTTATAATATTAGAGGCATTAGTATTAAGACACTAGTATTCAAAAATATTAATAAAATGGTCCAAATTTCCGAAAAAAATAACAACTAGAATTGCATTCCAAAACCTACACTCAAAAAAAAATCGGTCAACAAAGCAACAATAAAAGCGTTGTCAAAAATTTCCTGTTGGTCCAACTAAATAGTTTGCTACTATCACAGAAAGAATATAGTGCTCATTGCAACGTTTTTATTGTTCAGTGTTTGTTGTGATAGGAACAACACAGCTTTTGTTACCATGGAATCGTTATTAGATAATTAGCTCGGCCGACAATGGAACGTAGTAGGTATATTAAAGTATAAGTTTGTCACAAAAATCTAACAAATTAACTAACGCTGTAGTGTATAAGTATCTTTTGTAAAATTAACAATTTTAATTATAGCAATATAAAAGTTGTCATGTTTACAAAGTACCATGCATTACAATGGCAAAGTGTGCGCGGGCGCGGGGCAAGAAGGGGGTGACGACGGTGACGTACGGACACACAGGTTGCATCATCCATCCAGTTGCGTCATGCGCGACGCGCGTTCGTTCCTAATAATCCATTTAATTTTGTAATTTAAATGCTTGTCAAGCAATTTTGAGTCTGTCTTCTATCGTCTTTTACATAGCTGGTGTACTGTAGGTCTGTGTGGACATTCAAACGGTCGATTTTCTTGAACGCTGAAAGAAAAGTTACAACAGTACTGTGATAGTGCATTTTTACCTACCTACAATACAATGGAGGAATTGGAAGAATTCCTTCATGACGCCAACTTGGGACATCTTGTCCACAATATGATCGGTAAGTCTTCTTATAACGTACCTACCTACCATCTACCTTACATGTTTTATTGTAAATAGCTAATTTTTTATTCACAATAAACAGTTATTGTCGTACACTTAGAATTACAAACATGCTTTGTTGAGGGCTACATGCGACGAACTGTGCTCAACAATACTCAACATTGTTAATGGGACAATTTGGGGTGCATGTAGGTTATGGTCACAAAAGTAGTAAGCGAATAGATCTGAATAATAATTTCAGATGCCCATGGGGACATTTTCTTTTTCCTTTTTTGTAGAACAAGGAGTAACTCTAGATGTTTTACTAATAGCTAACGATCATGAATTCAGTCTGCTCACACCACAAGGTGATAGACAAAATCAAATTACGAGCTGCATTGCAAAAATTATGCGCCTAACTCAGCGGCCCATAATGTGCAGTTAATAGCCGGGCACTGCGCCCTACCTCTCTTTTCACCAGAGCCTCGTTAGTTGATCAGCGATGCGCCACATGCAGGTTGGCTTTGGCTCCCTGATGATAATGAGCCACTTACACCCTAAACGCTACACAGTACACACTACAATTTATAAATCTATCTGCAAAGAAATAGTATCATAAAAAAATCTTTACTTACCTATCTATCTTGTATGTTATAAAAGTTATCAACCTTTTTAAAAAACTGTATATTTTTTTTCAGGATTGGAATTTACAATTGGATGCAGAACTAGCAACCTCAGAAGCATTCGACTTGAAAACATTGGGAAGTGGAAACGGCAGGAGTCTGCGTCGGCTTTTGATGACAGTAACTATTGGAAGACTTACTTGCAAAGGCGGATAATGGAGATAAACTGAACTCACGCGATCGCGCTTTTATTGTAAAGCTAATATAATATCAAGCATATTTGTCTAGCGCAACAAACTTGACAGGCATGCTTGATCAACTGAGGCAAGTATTGTTAATTTTAGGGTACCTACCTACTCACAATAAATACTTACTTATAAATTATGTTGTTCTTAATTTTACTATAATTTCCTTTTTTGTACATAATTTACTAAGCTCGTTTTGGTACCCTAACAAAGTTAGTTTGTCTCTCTCAATGTTATGTTTATGGGTGTTTACACATCAGAAACTACATTTCAAGCCTCGCTTTTACTGCTACGGTGACCTGGACAGGTGCCTGCTGTACAGTCTGTCACCGGTGCATTGATAGTATATTAAACAATAGAAGAAATATTTTAGAAGTGCTTATATATTGTACTTTTTTAGAAAAATATCTAATTTCGAACTATGATAGTATACATAAGCATTTCTAAAATATGTCTTCTATTGATTGAATATACTATCAATGCACCGGTGACAGACTGTACAGCAGACACCTGTCCAGGTCACCATTGCAGTAAAAGCGAAGCTTGAAATGTAGGTAGTTTCTGATGTGTAAACACCCATAAACATAACATTGAAAGAGACAAACTAACTTTGTTAAGGTAGCAAAGCGAGAGAATTTGCTATGGCAACTAAGGTGCTTTGCTGGGAAAGCAAAAGAAACTTCGCTTTAGGAACTAAGTTTCTTTGCTGCGGAAACAAAAGGAGATCTGCTGCAAGAACAATGTTGCTATGCTGGGATAGCAAAATGAGAGTGGATCAATAAAAAAAAAACTTTGTTATGATAGCAAAAATTTTGTACAGGTTACAAAACAGAATAATTGTCGGCGCAACAAAATTGTGTTGTTCTACTGACAATATCGAATTGTTGTAGTATTAAGGCATACTGTTGTTAAAAATATTGTTGCGCTAACAACTTGCTTCATAACAATAAAAACATTGCAGTAGAGACTATACACTATGAACGGCTCCCCCCTGTTAAAGTTTTGTTGTCGTACCCAACAATATTTTTTTCTGAGTGTAGTAATTCCATTTACTGTAAATGTGGCGCAACAACAAAAACAATTTTATCAAAACCAAGCTCTTCTTCGCTGTTACGTTGGATAGGTACCTATGCAGTGTGGCAATTTAGTAATTTTTGGAACGCAAAATAATGTTGGTAATTTTGTTTTTATTACGTATGATTTGTTCTGCATCACTTCCTATGCTTCTGCTACCAGACTCCCGCAAAATAACACCAGAATTAATGAACTATCTGTTCTACTATTTATTTCTAATAGAATATGCCCAATCGCACTCTAATTGAAGTAGGTAGTATTGACGAAATATAATAATCAGCTCGGAGTACGTTTTTGATCGCACTCATGTAGGTCATCACACATTGTCAAAAGTGCACAATGACAAAAATCATAATGTCAAAATATTTACTTAAATAAATAAATACTTTTCCGTAAAAATATGAAATATTTATTTCGCTTTCCACTGAGAGTGTAAGTCAAGACTTACCAAAAAAAGTTAAAATCGATATCAGAGCAGTTAACCAGTCTAAATAGATTTTTGACCTTATGCGCATGAGATATTGTGCGCTGTGGTTATTGTGCGCTTTTAACTACCTATGTGTGGTTTTACCATATCATTCAATCAATCAGTGAAGCAATCAAAATGTTTATTTGCTAAGAATGCATGGCAATTATAATTTGAGCCTTTGGTATTTTGCTTCTCTGGCAATTTGCTATAAAGTTGTCATTTCACCCTTTTGATATTATGCTCCGAAATTTAATTGAGTCAATCAGACATCAAGAATAATAAAATTATTATAAAAATCAAAATAAATCCCCTGAATAGAGTCGCCAACTGTGTGAGAAGTGTGACATATTTTCTAAAACAATATTATGCCGAGGACGGTCACAAGATGGCGGTGAAAAAGCCTGCAAAGTAACAGATGATCTTAATTTGAATATTTTCCGAGGGACACTGGGGTGTTTAGGAGCAGAAAACACGGCGCGCAGCACACGGGGTGATTTGGTTTTTTCATGTTATTGTATGCAAGTAGTCGATTAAAATAAAAATGTCATGATTCTACTGTTTTATTTCCTATTTTTACTATTTATACATACTACTATACATTTGAACTTATGAAAAGTTTGCCAATTTTCCGTTTAGGAGCATAAAGTCAAAAGCGCAAAATGACAAAGGATCGCAAATTGTCAAAAGAGCAGAATGTCAAAAGCGCAGAATGTCAAAGGCGCACCATGTCAAAAGCGCTTTTGACTATGTGCGCTTTTGACCTTATGCTCCTAAACCCAATTTTCTCTTATGCAAATTTTAGATGTTAATAATATATGTACGTCTGTAATATTAATTAGCCCTTTAGTATTAATGATTTTTTTTTATATTAGCTCAGCATATTGGCTCCACTTCGCCTGATGGTAGGCAAAAAGAGGAGCACCAATCGCATCGGCAACGGACAAGAGACCTCGATGTCTTGTTAGTTACGCTGCCATGCTGGCCTACAAGATGCTTCTTCACGCTTCGCTTGAAGGATCCCATATTGTATAATTGAGAAAACACATATACGGCAACGCTTTCCACTTTTTAATAGTGCGACATAGATAGGAGTTGCCAAACTTTTTGTACGCGACGGAATGATACCAACGGTGAATTTGTGGTATCGCAAACCTGTACGTGTTGTTCGGTGACGGAAAGGGGAGGAAGGAATAAGGGAAAACAGTTCTTCAGAGCACTCTCCGTGGTAATGTTGTGTATTTACATTAAAATAATATACTGGTGCAACGCATTTGTCAGATTAGATTTTACAAAAAAAAAAATTGAGACAGCAAAAAGGAGTTATATTTTAAAAAAAAAAACGTTAACAGCGTTTTTTTTTAAATATGTAGGTCTAAAAATCGATCAAAGTCGATTTCCTTTCGTAGGCACAATTCCCATTTGGTATAAACGCGCAGCTTTTCCCAATCCGTTCTTCAGATCATTAGTGGTCTGAAACAGTTTTTTTTTACAACTATAACGCTAAAATTCAGTATGTTTGTTGCAAAATGTTACGCAAGAAAAAAAAAAAAAGATCTAAATAATAATAATATTAGTATTAAATATATATATAAAAAAAAAAAAAAAAAAGGGTGACAAACATAAATAACTAATGGGAAAAGATTTTCATTATTTCAGATTGTCTAATAAATATTTCTAATCGAAATTGCTTCGATAGAAACTGGATTCTTATTACTACGCAAGCGAGAAATCATATATTTTTTAATGCTGTGAGATTAAAATTACCTAAGCACGTATGTACATACAGTTACAAACGTCACTTACGTACAGTTACACATAAAATTTAACAGCTTTTATAGAAAAAAACGTAGGTTGAAAATTAAAAAAAAAGCTATTTACAAGTGTCGAGCCAACTATAAAGAGTGCGTATATTTTAAAACTCCTCCGTGTGCTCAGTGCAAATGAGATGCGTTCTGGAGTCAATATCGCGGGATCAAAGCCGACCGGGAGGACACTTAGCGTCGATATTAGTGCCCCTGCGACGAGACGATTTGGGAAAATAAACAAAAATAGTATCTACCTAAAACTAACTATGGCGGTGTATTTTATAATACTAGTGGGACTTTGACTCTTTCAGCTCATAAAGGCAACTTCACAAAATGCCAACCGCTCGCAAATAGTCAACTTATCAGATTGCCAAATTTTCGGAATGCTAATTTCTCGAAATAAACTAAGTTCTCAAAGTACAATGGAATAAAGCTGCCATGATCAATAGGAATAGTTTTCCCGGCACCGACGGCCGGAAGCATGGAGCACGGAGGTCACGCTCCGAACTCCTCTATGCTTCGGAAAACACGTTAAACAGTTGGAAATAAACAGACCCATCGATGAACAGGCTATAATTAGGTATTTTACAACATTTTTTTTACAACAAAGGCTTATTTAATGCGCTTAGGTATATTAATTTTCCGCGTGGTCATTATATTTTAATAAACCTTTTTTTTCTGTGAGAATAAGATGTTTTTCGTACGTGGAATAAAATGTAATATCAACCCCTTAAGCGTCAAATTGGGTAATGAAACTTTTGATTATACAAAATTAGACAACTAATATTTTGAGCTGCGTCCCGTACCCGTATGCGCGGATTTTTTTCACGAAATCGACATTTGACATTTTATTAATACAATCTCGTTAAGGGATCTCAACGATCTTAATTTCTAACTAAGTATTACTGTTGGCCTTTTAATTTACATAGCTACCAACTGGGGTAAAGGGGTTCGTTAACTGGATGTTTATTTAATAACCGAATATCTTACGAAAGTTGTAGCTAGCTCATAAAAAGTAGAAATTTTGGATTTGGAAGGTACAAAATAGTTTCGTTTAGAAGGGACAGAATGGTAACTAGCACCTAGCTAGCACACTATTGGGGAATATAAAAGTATGTTAATAATGAAAATAACTACAAGGGGCCCGCTAGCACATAAATAGCTATAAATTAGACGCAGCATGAAAACGATTTAACCAAAAACTGTATAAGTAGAGGTTAGGTATAAAATAAAGTCTTTTTAAAAGTTATGACCCGAAAAAATATCTTATTGGGGCTCGCTAGATTGACGCATACTTTGGGAAGTTGTCTTTTTAAGAAGTCAAGTAATTATATATTATACACAGGCTGTGTTTTTTTTTTTTTTTTTTTTTTTTTTTTTAAATATTGTCAGACAAATTACACAGCGCCGTCTAGCCCCAAAGTAAGCGAAGCTTGTGTTATGGGTACTAGACAACTGATAAACATACGTAAATACATTTTTTTTTGTAAATACATACTTATGATACATAGAAAACACCCAGACTAAGACAAACAGACATGTTCATGCACACAAATGTTTGTCCTATGTGGGAATCGAACCCACGAGCGTTGGTGTCGAAGCCGCGTCATTGACCGCTACGCCACCGAGCTCGTTGGGGTTGTTTATGTCCGTAGATCCAGCGGGACCCTTTGCCTGATCAAATTAAGATCTAGTTGGTCGAATTAGTATCGATTAGTACCTAGCGATTTGTATATGTTTAAATTTCTACCTCGGTAGGTTCATTGATAAAATAAAGAAATATATAATTTTACAGTCAGCGGGGCCCTTTTCCGATTAAAGGCCAGTTGATTATTTATATTTATTTTTTAATAGCCTATTATTTCTACCTGCAGATTATTATACTATTATATTGCTGTCTTATCAGAATTTCCTAAATAACATCGAATTAATTCCTTTACTTCCAGCGGGGCCCTTCTCGAATTATCAGTCTATAGATTAGTGAAATACATTTCCAAGGAGCCTTTTATTTCTACCTTTAAAATAATTGTTTTTTATAATTAAGAACCTAACAGTTTTCGAAATATTTACGAAATTTGTTTGAACTAAAAATAATGGTAAATTTTTCGAAAACTATACTGCTCTTATTTATAAAAATATATTATTTGAAAGGTAGAAATAAAAAGCTCCTTGGAAATGTATTTCATTGATCTATACACTTTTAATTCGGGAAGGGCCCCGCTGGAAGTATAGGAATTAATTGGCTGTTTTTTAGGGAATTCTGATAAGACAGCAATGTAATAGTAAACTAATCTGTAGGTAGAAATAATAGGCTACTAAAAAATAAACATAAACAATTAATTGGCCTTTAATCTGAAAAGGGCCCCGCTGACTAAAATTTTATTTTATTAATGAACCTATCGAGGTAGAAATTTAAACATATACAAATCGGTAGGTACTAATTAATGCTAATTCTACCAGCTAGGTCTTAACTTGATCAGGCGAAGGGTCCCGCTGGGTCTACGGACATGGGTTGTTTGACTTTAAATAATTATTACATTAAGAATTGAGACCTGCAACTGTATTAAATAAGTGTATCAGTGGAAACAATTGTTGGTAAACCTGAATAAATAAATAAGTTAAAAGTTGACAATTTGGGAAAATGGCATAGTTGGTGGTTTATAACCACCATATGGAAATTTTCCATATGGAAGATTTCTTCGGGAATATCAAGAATCCTAGAAACAGTTAGGTTGTACAGTTTACATCTAAAGGCGAAAAATAAAAAACCGAAATCAAACAAACAAATATATTGAAAAAGTAAGAAACTGAATAAGGTGAAAAGGTACTGTTCTAACAACTTACAACTTGCATTACATGATAAAAAACTTACACTTTGAAAACAAAATAATATTGGTTTCACTCATATCTGGACTGCTGACTTGTAACAAAAACAAAAAACGTATTTGAATCTTAACAATTATCACTAGAACTATAACAAGCATAGAGGATGTATCTCAAAGAAAAGTTAACGGCATTGTGTTAATATCTATATAAAAAAAATATAATCGAACGAACTTACATATTATAGAAACTTAATATTACAATTATAGTGTCTCACGTCGGCGAATGACGCGAAGTCTGTCTGGCTTCTACGTCGAGTTCCTTATCTAAATCTGTCGCTACAAATTTGTCATAAGCATGCATGGTATTCTTAAAGTTAAAGTATGCACGGTATTTTGCGTGCATGGTATTCTCTGTTTGCACGGTATTTTGCGTGCACGGTATGCTCTGTTTGCACGGTATTTTGCGTGCACGGTATTCTGCGTGCACGGTATTCTCTGTTTGCACGATATTCTGCGGGCATGGTATTTTCTGCTTGCACGGTATTATTTAAGTCTGAAACAAAAAATTAAGTACTTGAATGAGATGAAAAAATTGGTTCAGATATGAAGCAATCATCTTGGCAATGTCTACTTATTAAATGAGTGCTATATGTATCAAAGTTTATGGCACAACAATAAAAGTTTACCTTATATATGAGCAAACAAGCATACATATAGCCCACCTAATTTAAAGCGTTTATCGTAGCCTATGGACGCTAGCAATAATTATTGCTAGTGTGTTGGCATCCCACTGCTGCGGCTGTCTATCTTCAGCGAGGAGGAGATTCTCCAGTCTGGAGCACTATGCCCTATCTCTCTTTGCGTCAAAGCCTTCTTCTGTTACTGGATGTTTAGTAGCTGCGTACAACACATGCAGATGAAGTGGCCTTTGGATTTAAGAGTGGTGATGTGCCCCTTACAGTCACTTCCACAACAGAAACTAATCTAATGATACCTCATATCCGTCAAATGTTTTAGGGTATAGAGCGGACTAAAGAATTAGACATTAGAATTTTACCTACAATTTAATTCTTGAAAAACATTACTCTTCTACCGTAGTTGGGTAAAAGATGCAGGAGAGAATGCCAAAAATATGTCATATATAAATATGTTTCCGGGTGAAGTGGGTCAGAACTACCCTTGAGCCAAAGCCTCCAACCTCTCCTGCAAGTGGTGCACCCTGTTGGCAGATTAACGAGGTTCTGGCGAAAGAGAGGTAAGGTGGCTCAGCGTATTTCTAAGCTGCCCGACTAGTGCCTCCACCTCACAGAATATATTTATATTACTTTTTGCGAGAGCTTATATCGCTACGGTAATCGCTTTACATCAGAAGGGCCGAATGCTTGTTCGCTACCTGCTGTGGTGTAAAAAATATGTCAAAGTGATACTTACGATATTTGTAAGGGGAGAGCGCGTATGCTGCTCGCGGCTCCCGCGGAGCCACGGCAGCCGCGCGGCCAGCGGGCAGCCCGCCGCGTACAGCGAGGGACGCCGGGGCTGCGGCACCGGGCGCGCCGCGCCTGCTGCGGCGGCAGCTGCAGCATCTGCCTGCCACCAATTAATAATAATTTATAAATATTTCTGAACAATTTACACAGCGCCATCTAGTCCCAAATTGCGCGCAAAGCTTGTGTTATGGGTACTAGACAACTGATAAATGTACTTAAATACATGTACTTAAATACATTTTTTTTTGTAAATACATAAATACATAGAAACGCCCAGACCAAGACAAACAGACATGTTCATGCACACAAATGTTTGCCTTGTGCGGGGATCGAACCCGCGACCTCTTGGTCAAAGTGGCCATTGCTAACTATTCGACCACCGAGCTCGTCAAAACCAATTTCAAATACATACTGTAACGCTAGTACATCAAAGAAACTAATATGATTCATGAATAAAGTTTAAGATAAGTCTAAGTATTACATTTTAAATGTTCTTGCACAAATTATAGAACATAGCTTATTTTATGACGCAGACAAGAAACAAGGAACACGGTCGCGCGTTGGCGTCCCCGTTGCTACCTTCTCACGTCTGATAACGTCACTCGCAAGAACAATTTTAAAAGCTAGGTATTTTAGGTCTAGGTCAACATTCCCAACCAGTGTCTCGTATGTAGCCAGAGATTAACAGCAGCGATCACAAAATGGCAATGAACATGAAATACGCTGCAGTCGCCGGGGTATAACTACGGCTGCCTTGAAACTCACTACGAATTTAATCAGAAGAAATTAGTAGGCAGCTTTATAATTTAACTTCGCCTTTGGCAATGTGAGAAACAGCAATTTATTGCCATATTGCTAAGGAATTAAAAGCCTGAAGAGATTGCTAGTCAAGTAGGTAAAGCTCAATTGCCGTGCACCACGGATTTTTAATATCTAAAACTATTATTCGTTTTTTCAAGCCGCCTAAAGGCCGCTGACTTGGCTTAACGACTGTCTCTAGAGACAACAGCCGGGATCGACGGCTTAACATGCCCTCCGAAGTACGCAGGCGCTCTAGATAAATAAACCCATCCATGGATAGGTTACGGTCGAAGTTACTTAACTTTGCGTGTTCGACTGACACGCGCAACGACGCCGGCGTTATTTGACAGTAGACCGTTGTAAGGTGGACGTATTTTCCTATTCGGGTTCGTCATGCACTACCTCTCATTCGCTAGAACTTAGTTCGCTTAAAAATAACATCGACCTCCAGCAGCCAATTGACAATGAGGTGACCTTCATTGTCAATTGGCTGCTGGAAGCGAAAGTTAACAGTAAAGAAGGCTCCATGCCATTTAATTATAAAAAAATAATGCCAGTGAGTACCTACGGCCGACCTACTACTACTACGACGGACCTAAGTACAATACAGTAATACCTAACTAAGTACAATAAAGGTAATAGTAGACAGTTCGTTGGATTTTGGTACGGAGAGTTCTTTGTTGTTAAACAAATGGGTGTAAGCTTATTTGCCATATAAACAGTATAAAAAAAGAAAAACATGGAATCGTATTGGAGGAATGTTTCAAATAATGTTCATCACTCACCATTCCGCAGCAGGTCTCCGGTGTAGCGAGGGCCCTGGCTCACTGGAAAGAAAAACATAACGTTAAAATAATATTAAACAACCTAGAACGTTCAAGAATATCCTTATCTTCATCAACACATTCATCTCACTGCTGGGATACTGGTTTTCTTATGATAGGGGTTTAGGGAATTCTCCGCCACGCTGCTCAACTGCGCCTAAAACTATTGGTTTCAGGATCGACCTAGCGTTAACGTGCGCTCTGAAGTACAGAGGAGTTTGAGATTAGAAATATCTTCCATAGACAGTATATGATCGGCGTTGCTTAACACGTGTTCGATTACATTGACACGTGCTAAGATGCCATAAAACTCAAAATATTGTTAATAAACTGGAATGTTTGACTAAAACAAGAATGAATAAGAAATTAAATTAATCCAAAAAAAAAGGAACTTATCATAAAATGACAAGGATTTATGTTCAAATATTAATTATTAGAGTACCTAAAATATTTTAAATGAACAGGATAAAATGCCCACTAAGGAAAATGCTATACCAAATAGTAATAAATAATATTTGTTTTATTATCAGAACATCTGCTGAATCAATAAATAAAAAATAAGAAACAAGAAACCCTAATAAAATAAACCAAATAATACTAGACTAAATTATAACAATTAAAAAAAAAACGTGGTCACACAATGGCTTCACAAAATGGCCGCCATGAAAAATATAGGAATTGAATAACAAATTGAAACAATATGTTAAATTATAATTTAAATGACTAGAAACAACGTTTATTTAAAATATTAGACAATTAAAAAATTTAAGAAGAGCACGTGAGAAGGGTTCTCAAAATGGCTGCCATGGTGAACAAGAAATTATAATAAAAGAATGATTTTAATACTCACGCCCCGCTCGCCGCCCGAGTGCGAAGAGCGCACGCGCATCTTGCCTTTTATAGTGACGATGTATGCTGGAACACACAATGGTGTAAGTTGTAATTTTAAGTATTTTGAATTATAAATTTAGTTTAACATAACTAGCTTCTTTGGAAATTGCAAAACAGACAAAACAAATTGCTAAATGGGATATTGAGTTGAATATTTTGTGAATATATTTATTTTTTAATTCCCATAATACGCCATGTAGGGTTTTGCTTGTGTGATATAATGAGAATAGATTATGTAACTTTCAATATAAATATAAAAAGCAGTGAGCAATCCAAGGCAATTTTAAAAAAATATCATAATGTTTTGCTACGCGCCGTAGCATCGGATAATATTGATGCTACGGCGTAATACCACAGATAAATAATGCTGTACGAAATCATACTACTTATTAAATATTCAACACTTATAATTTATTTTCATTAACATATTTTATCATCCTTATTTCACAAAAAGCACGGGCCTCCCTTCAATGGAAGGGAAGAGCGAACTCCACCACGCTGCTCAACTGCGGAATGTCGGAAGCCAGTGTTGTTAAGCCTCTCAAATGTAACTGACTTAGTTTAACGACTGTCATCAAATGACAACAACTAGGACCGACGGCTTAAAGTGCTCTTTGAAGCACGAAGAAGTTCGAGATAAATAAATCCATCCATAGATTGCTTTACTGGCGCGATCGATTAGACTGACATGAGCAACGATGCCATCTATGGCATCGTTGCTCATGTCAGTCTAATCGGCCATAATTACATAGAATGAATATATATATAAAATATAAACATAGAAATATATACATAGAATGTAATTATGGCCACTGTGGCAACTCAAATTTTTATCATTACTCAAATTATTTGTTTTCTTTGAAATGTAAACTGCAAATAAATCATATTCTGTCTATCCTTCCTCAAAAACCGAGTCAGCGATGGCAGATGGAGGAGGAAAGTCCTGGAGTGAAGGCCACATACCTATAGCAACATTAGCAACGAAGAAATGGGCACCCCCCGTCTAGATGGATCGATGACCAAGTCATCAAGAAAGTGACTCGAAGGAGGTTGATGCAGAAAGCGGAGGATCGCATAGGGAAGGCCTATATGTGGCAGTGGATCGATATATGCTGTTAATGATGATGATAATGAATGAAATTATAAAAACAAACTAGGAATATAACACTCATAAAATAATATTTGTTAATCAAAATCTAAGTCTATTTACAAAACATGGAGAAATTGAAAATTATAGAACAAGACACAAAAATAGAGACTAATGAAAAGGAATAAAAAATAGGGGGTTTTTTTTTATTCTATTGACGAATACTTGCGACATAAATTGTAATTATAAATTATTGAAATTAATTACAATTTATGTCGCAAGTAAAAATCGCCAATGTACATACATTGGCGATTTTTACTGTATTAATTTTAATAATAATGTTTACTTCACACGCCCAACTCGGCTTATAAATCTGACATCTGCATCATCTTATTGTTGTGAATAAAGAAATTTTATCTTATCTTAATAAATATTACAAATTATACAACAAAATTTTGCAACTTTCGCAGTTACGTATGTTTGCACGACGATGACTCGGCCTATGCCTAAGCATTTTTTCAAGATACCCTCAAAACATTTGAGATTAACTAGACTACTCGAGACACGTAGCAATTTACTTTCGGTTGAAAATAGAACCGCCGACGAGTTGGGTTTTTACCTAAATTGCATGAAATATTCTCTGTGAAAACATCGGGCGAACTTGGGGAGGGTTACATAGCTTATGTACTTGGCGTGCGGTTGGTAAATAAGCGGCCATCTTGTCTACGCTTGCTGGTTCAGTAGATTTAATAAACGAAGCCTGGCGTCCTTCCCACTAAAGACAAATGTCCACCCTCCACCCTGTTGGGAATTATTATGTAAGATTCCAGGAAAAAGGCTATCTTCCAAGCAGGGCGGGCGGCTGGGCGGGCCGTGACCACGCCCCCGACTGCGTGGGCGGAGCGGTCTTTTTTGCTCTCAATTCCAAGAGTTTGTCATTTATTTCCAGCAAGTTTGCCAGGATTTTATGTATACTTAGGATCTGGGATGTAAATAATTAGTTTGAGTGGGGTCCCAAGTTTCTGTTTTGTTATTTTCGACAGTTCGTTGGAAATGCTAGGTACATTTAGTTTTGCCTAAATCTATTAGTTATTTTATCTATACATTTCATAAAATTCTTACTAGCCAATGTCTACATAGGAGATATTTAAGAAAAAAATTATGAATGACGTTTTGTCTGTCTGTATGTTTGTACGTGCGTCATGTAAAAACTACTGAGCGTAATTGCATGTGGTTTTCAAAGTTGTAATAATTGATCTAACTTAAAATCTGGTGTATGTTTTATCTTGACAAACATAATAGAGAGGAGATATTAACAACAATAGTTAATAACAATATTTATAATATTATATTTATAATGTATTCCCCCTGCCATGGCTTTCCCACGAGACTACAGTATGGAGATTTTCAAGGCTTTACGGGGTTTTTTACAGGATCAACAACGCGTGAGTGATGCCTCTGTTGTCACAAGCGTCCATGAGCTACGATGACTGCTTCGTATCAGGCGGGTCGTACACTTGTTTGCCGCCCTAGTGGTATAAAAAATATCTGAATTCCATGCGGACGTAAGTTTTAACTACGACAGTAATTTTACTATATCGTTTTATATTTTATAACAAGATAAAAAGAAAAATAACTGTAACCCGATTACCGAAAAAACACCATAAGCTAAAAATTAACTCCTCCTGTTGTTGAAGTCGGTTAAAATGTAGCTTACGTACACGTGAGCCACACAGTGAATCAAATGACACATTATTCATCAAAATCCAATGTTATTTTGTTTATGCGCCACGGAGATATACGTAAATACAAACATACGGGGTGTAAGTGGTTCATCAAGATCTATGAACCAAAGCCAACTTCACCTGCACGTGGTGCACCCTGCTAACTGACAAACGAAGCTCTGGCGAAAAGAGAGGTAGGGAGCGTAATTGTAAGCTACCCGACTGGGGAATGTACCTCCACCTCGCAGAATACTGCAGCCAAATAACAATTGTTGTGTTCCTGCGAGTGAGTGAGGTCACCAGAAAGAAAGGAAGGAGATGCTGCGTTGGCAGCGGAGGTGGCGGCGCGCGAGCAATATTTTATGTTGCAAGCATTAATATGGCTACGGTAACCGCTTCACATCAGGCGGGCCGTATGCTTGTCTGCCACCCAACGTAGTATAAAAAAAATAAAATAAAAATAAAATACATTCTGGCAACGGATGGGCGCGCTCTTGTAGTTGTTGGTCTTCATAGGCGGTGGCGATCGCTTTCATCAGGTGACCCGCATGCTCGTTTGCCCCCTCTCATATATAAAAAAAACACATACAACTACATACACTGCTAAAATCCTAACAATTCATTGTAACTTCGCCGTCGTTCAGTAAAACGGGCAGGTACCCACATAAATGAATTTTATTTTATGTACGACGCGATCAAACTAAGTAATAGAAATACTTCAACGTTGTGATAAATTCAACACGTGTTCAATTTCGTTTCTAAGCTTTAAAAAAACATCACATCATGTATAATAAATCTAATTCTTTTAATCAATATTCTCAAATTAAAAAAAAACAATTATAATTATTTTCTTTTAAGAACACGTCGGATGCCAAATAAGCGTACGGCCCCGCTCGATGTAAAGGTGACAGTAGCCATAACGCTCGCTCGCAATACAATTTGGGGTGTAAGTAGTTCATAAGATCTTTCGAGCCAAAGCCAACCTCACCTGCACGTGGTGCACCCTGCCGTTTAGCGAAAGTGGCTTTGGCGATAGATAGATGTAGGGTAGGTACAGCGTATTTGTAAGCTGACCGACAGGGGAAGTATCCGCACCTCATAGAGTACCGCAGCTAAATAACAATTCTTTTGAGGGTTGTTGTATTTCTACGAGTGAGTGAGGTCACCAGAAAGGAAGGAGTTGCTGAGTTGGCAGCGGGGGTGGCGGCGCGCGAGCGATATTTTATTTCGCGAGCGTTATTATGGCTATGATAATCGCTTTACTTCAGGCGGGCCGTAGATATGCTTGACTGCCACCCGCCGTAGTAAAAAAAAACTAGAACGATCTGTGATATTTCATTTTAATATTTTACGCCTGACTTCTTTTATGGTCAATCAAGCTTTTGGTTAAGAAAGGTTAGGAAAGTCCATTTTAAATGGCTAAAATTAAATATGTTACCATTGGAGAAACCATAAGAATGATGTAGGTAACTTTTATTACAACACTATCAACATAAACGCATTATTTATAATGATTTAAAAAAAAAAACCGACTTCTGTTGGCGAGTGCAGCTTATTGGTGGAATACCCCGGAAGTCGCTGCTGCCCGTCTTCGGGGAGAAAAGTTAATGCGTTATACAAGATTCCTTAGTCGCCTTGTCCAGCGCAGAGCACTTGAGTGGCGCAATTCTATTCTGCCGGCAACCACAGGGCAAATTTAAGTGTTTCCCTCGATTTTTCTGGGATCCCATCATTTGGTGAATATGGAACCATCTCGCAATTATACCCTTTCAGATAAAAAAAGAGAATTTGACCATATGTGCTTATAAAATTCAAGGGTTTCCCTTGATTTCTCTAGGATCCCATCATCAGCAGATCCTGACTTGGTGAATATGGAACCAACTTGCAAGTATACCCTTTCAAATAAAAGAAGAATTTTGAAAATCGGTTCACAATTCGCGAAGATATCGAATAACATACATACAAAAAAAATTCAGTCTAATTGATAACCTCCTCCTTTTTTGAAGTCGGTTAAAAATGACTGTCGTACAAATTTCTGGGATATGTAAGTGTGATGTCGTAAGTAGCCTTTTGTATGGAACGCTGGCCGTCGCAAAGGTAACGAGAAAGTCAACATTAATGAAGTTATCATACCTCGAGACGTTTTTACGCTATCGTAGTAATTCTTTCATCAATTATTACGATGTTCTTATGTAACAAATCGAAAAAATAAATGTACATATATACTACTCGTATTAAGAGCGCATAGCACATCTATCAATTATATTATTAATATTCTATTGACATGTAAGCAATCAATGAAACGGCTCCACACTTAACAGGGCGGCTGCGTTGTGAGAGTATTGTGATTAATTGTCAAACGACATCATTAGGTTTGCATTCCTATAATGCGTACTGAAATTTAAATTACTTAATTTAGATTTGCAATTATTTTTGCAAAACAATGCATATCGGTGAAATGTAATTCCATCCTTTGCAAGACGTAAGCATTGAGGTGGAAATTGACGTACAATAAAAACTGTATTGTACTTACAAAGTGAACAGTAATAACTGTAATAAGGTACAGTCTAATATCATTAGTGTCATTAGTCAGAAACACCTACCTTACCTTTAACATTGAATATTAAAATTCAACAAATCAAAGATCATAAAAATCCGTCCAGCTATTCTTGCTTTATAAATGGTGTAACGAACTCGACTTAGTTTTATACAATATTTATAACGTTATTGCAATAAAGTTTAAGTAAATATCATCATCATTCAGCCTGTATCTATCAACTGCTGGACATAGGCCTTTCCCAATGGTTTCCACCATATGCGATCCATACGCTTCATCGCCCCATACGTGGCCTCCACTCTAGGAATTTCCTCTCCCATTTGCCATCGCTGACTCGGCAGATGTAGCCAGCCCACACAGTTCAGCTTGCAGATTCTGAGAGCTATGTCTACCACTACGGTTCTCCATCGAATTTCTTTGTTCCGGATTCGTTCTCTCTAAGAGAAGCAGAAATTCCTAACCGGTCCATGGACCACCAGTTGTACGTGAGAGGTAAATTATGGTCCGTGATACAAACTTATAATGAAACAGATTGAGCATTAGTATACAAAATACTCAAATCTCGAGTTATAAAATAATGGATTTAGATGACAGTTGGGGTCCTACACGCAACAAAAACCTCGTAGTGGTCCGCGAACAAAAAAAGGTTCGGAACCACAAACCCTAAGCATTGCTCTCACCATCGCTCGCTGTGCGACTTTTAGTCTGTGAACCAGCCTAACGGTCAGCATCGAAATCTCTGCACCGTAGACCGTAGGTCATAGTGGGGAGGACGCACTGATTGAACACTTTGGTCTTTTAGCGTTGGGGTATATCTGCGGTGAGGATGTGCAGAAGCTATATACAGTTAAGTAAATATAAAACAAATTAAAGCCGCACTTGATACGCAAAACTGAACACTTCAAGCTTCCCGACTTGTGATGTCGGGTTTCCCGAAGCAACCGTAAATAAAAGGAACAAAATAAAGCATTAGGTACAAAGCGGACCTTCAAAACGTCGCCAGTTTATCGTCCGCCTAATTACCCTTTTAAAAGAGTGCACAACAATACTGAATTAACTTTATTATTCGTCGGAACAAAATACGTAACTCGACAAAATGGGGACCAGCAAATGCAAATTTGTCTACCACTAAACATTTTTCGGGACGGGCTTCCAAAAGGAAAAGGTACAATTTACAAACAAAAAGATAAAATGCAGATCTTAATTCTGGTAAAAAAGTAGGAATTCGGTTTTGTTACTCTATTCCGCGTACCAAACAAGTATATGCCCCTCCTAATTCTATTACTAAAGCGATTGCTCTAGTAATAGAAATAGTATTGCTATTGGCAGCCCGCATAGTCTGGTGACTTCCAGGAACACAACAGTAAGTCAGAGTATAGTTATATATTTGGTTGCGGTACTCTGTAAGGTAGAAGTAATTCCACAGTCGGGTTCAACGGCAGTTGAGCTTCACTTGACTATCCATATCTTTAGGATTTTAATGCCTTACTTGCCATATTGCTGTCTCTCACATTGCTAAGTGGGGAAGTCAAATTCCAAAAGCTTCTTACTCCTACTAATTTCTTCTGATTAAATTCGTTATGAGTTCCAAGGCAGCCGTAGTCTGACTGCAATAAACTTGGGACTGCAATGAACTTCATTGTTCATTGCCTGTTTTGGCGATCGCAGCTGTTAATCCTGGCTACACAGGAGACACAGTGGAGGAAATGTGTGGTGGGCCCCCTACAAAAAAGTCGGGTTCAACATGTCCTACTTTTTTCGAGAGCTTGGAGATAACTGGTCAGCCACTTATACCCTAAAGTTATTTTCTAAAGGAAAGATCTCCTTCGATGTAGTCCTCAAAATTATCTTTTTTTTTTCAACATTTCACCACGAAGTCTATAATAAATATTCATATGGACTAATGACTTAATGTTGATAATGATTTATAAACAAAATATTATATAGTTTAGTCATATCAGGCTGATATATTTTGCTTGATGGTACCGCTGTGTGAATTATTGCCTAATGCTGCTCACAATTTTGTCGCATACATACAATTTACACACATACCCCCATGCTTGCAGATGATTTTTCATACTCCGTCCTCCCTACCTACCATATAACCTACGGTGCCGATTGCCACCGGTTTTTTGATACCAAAAATTGCTTTTAGCTTAAAGCTATTGGCAAACATCTTCAGCTTAATTGGTAGTGCTCTATAGTGTTTCTACCAGCTGAGCTATACATCCAACAATCTAAGCAGTAGTTTCATCTTCACATTAAAAAAAAATTGGTGGTAATCAGCTTCAGCTTCGGCGGCATGGCCCCTGGACGCTGACCGTCGGTCTATTTCTTGACCAGACCTGGGAGGTAGGTAGCTTGTGCTCAAGGTTGCATAGCGAGCGATGGCGAGAGCAACACTCGACGTTTCTCTATAGTATAACTACGCTTAAGGTGTAGAAACTGCAACGAGCAAATGTGACGCAGAAAGAATCAAAGTTGCCGACATAGTTCTCAAAAAAAAAAATGTATACTTTGGAACATCGCGTGCGGAAGAGGGGCAGCGCTTATTTTGATATAATTTTAGTGCATATAACGTATTCACGTATAACACATTACACAGCCAATGCCCATTTTTTTATTGTCTAACAGTGGGTAAATACAACCCACTGATGATAACATAATTGAACTAGGTATTGCTAGCACGTAAAATTATCTCAATTCATGGAACCTTCATAGATAAAACAATAAAAAATACGCACAGCGACAAAACCATTAGTCGCGGTTGTATCATTGTCTCCGAGATAAAGTCGCCAAAAGCCCATAAATCTGAAAGGAGCCCGCCATTTTACCATTTTGTACTTTTTAACGGCCCCGCGGAAACCGCATTTTTATTCAAAATAGCCACTTAGTAAATAAAATATGTGTGTATTTGAAACAAATAGCAGGAGGTGGGTGGGTATGCGTCCTTTTTCCCCGCTTCTAGATAGGGTCTTTCCGCCCCGTTTTTTTTCTAACATCCCCTACTGTGTCGACGCCTATATGGTTTCAAGTTATAGATACTGCACATTGGCCCGTGCTTGTTGATCTCAATGGCAATTCCTGTAATTAAAATGTAGTCCAAATTTAGTTTCCATCTACAGTCGATCTCACTAATGTCACATTCGGTATTCTCGTATTACAACAAAGAGAATGTAACCACTACGTTTTAAGAGACGGATGTGCCATACAAATAGCGTAATTCTAATATGTATGAAATGGAAGCGAAAACAATCAGAATTTGTACCAAATTCGCTTCCGATTCATAGAGTCGTTTTTTTACCTTGAGTTGCGCCAGGCAATATGAAATAAAAATAAAACAATATGAAACTTCAAAGATTTATTACTGTGATTATATCGACTGAAATGAATAAACATCTGCTAGCAATAAGAATTGATATTATAAATATTTAAAAAACCGGCCATGTGCGAATCGGACTCGCGCATGAAGGGTTCCGTACCAATATCTATAAGAACGGCAAAAAAGTCACGTTTGTTATATGGGAGCCCTTTTAAATATTTATTTTATTCTGTTTTTTTACTATTTGTTGATATTGCGGCAACAGAAATACCTTCATCATCTGTGAAAATTTTAACTGTCTAACTATCACGGTTTATGAGATACAACCTGGTGACAGACGGACGGACAGACAGCGGAGTCTCAGTAATAGGGTCCGTTTTGCCCTATGGGTACGGAACCTTAAAAATTGAAAAATTCACCTCTCCGCCTAGATGGGATATGAACCCACGACCTCTCAATGACCGGTCGAGTGCTCCTCCAACCGAGCTACCAGGAAGGTTTGTGTTGGTGATGAACTTTTGCATTTTATATTTTACTGCGTGACTCGCAGTGTGGCGCCATCTACCTATTAAGTATTACACTACTAAACAAGGCACAGCAGTCCATCGTTACAGATGAAACTCGGCCATTTTTTGATAACTCCAAACTAATTAAATTATTAATATTTAAATAATTGTTTTCGGCCAACTTGCCAGAATATTATAAATATTTTGACTAGCTCGGTAGTCGATAGTTAGCAATGGCCACTTTGACTCCGAGGTCGCGGGTTCGATCCCCGCACAAGATATTATATTTGTGTGCATGAACGTGTCTGTTTGACTTGGTCTGGGTGTTTACTAAGTAACATTTATGTATGTATTTACAAAAAAATATGTATTGTAGTATAATATCAGTTGTCTAGTACCCATAGTACAAGCTTTGCTTAGTTCGGGACTGGATGTGTGTAGTGCGTAATTTGTCCATGAGTATTTATTTTATTTTATTTATTAAAAAAAATTGATAATTCACCTTACCCGTCTAGGTGGGTACAACTATTTAAATATTACTAAGAATTGATATTAATTTATCACTGAAATGAAGTATATAATTTTTTGTGAATTCATAATTGAGTCGATTCGGTCAACTTTCATTCTGCGATCGGAAAATAATTACTTGTAATATTACTTGTAATAATGAATAATAATTCTATCTATCAATTGCTTGGTGTAGTGGTGTAGGCCTCCTTTAAACCCCTCCAATTATCCCTGTTTTGGGCAGTTAAGATCCAGTTATTGCCCGCTATCGCTTTTATGTCGTCCTTCCATCTCATTTGCGGTCTCCCCCTTGGTCTTACGTGCTCGTACGGTCTCCATGTAAGGACTTTCTTGCACCAGGAATCTTCCTTTCTCGCTACGTAACCAGCCCATTCCCACTTCAGTCTCGCTATTCTTTCGGCCACATCTGTCACTTTGCTATGTTGCCTCACCCGTTTGTTGGTTTTTCTGTCACTTAAAGTTACTCCAACTAATTTCCTTTCTAGAGTTCTTTGTGCTAATTTTAGTTTATGCAGAGTCTCTTTGGTCGTAACCCAAGTTTCCACTCCATAGGTGAGTACCGGCAATATGCATTGGTCGAATATTTGACCTTTCTGCTGTCGGGACAGATTCATGCGGAACACGAAACCGAGTCTGAAGTAGGCTGCCCATCCAAGTCGAAGTCGAAGAATAATAATTATATGATGAGAAATAAGGCATATCGAGACAGACAGGAGAATTTTTACGACCTCAACCAAATAACAATAGCTTTTAGGTTATCTATTGCTACAGTAATGCTACAGTAAATGGCTTAAAATTGAAAAACAGTGATGGCAGATGGGGGAGGAAGGTATTGGGACGACGAAGTGTTGGGCGCCCTCCTTCTAGATGGTCCGATGACCTAAAGAGAGCGGCTGGGAGGAGCTGGATGCGGAAGGCGGAGGAACGTATCTGGTGGAATGGTGGATGATGAAATGGCTTAAAATTAGGGCAGTATGCTTGTTTAGCACCCAACGTAGTTTAAAAAAACATGACTTGCCCGTGATCCTCCAGGTTTAGTCCCTCTTGGGAGACCACAACCAAAAATATTTGCCTGAGGAACCCCTACATAATAATTGTAATTAAATAGATTATTATTGTCGGTGGTACCCATCTTAGACAATTCAATTATGTAATCATTTATATATCGAGGAGCTCGATGGCATCGTTGCTCGTGCCAGTCTAATCGAACACGCAAGTCAAGCAACTTCAAATGTAGCCTGTCCATGGATGGGTTTCTTCATCTCGAGCTCCTCCGTGCTTCGGAGGGCATGTTAAGCCGTCGGTCCCAGGTGTTGGTATTAGATGACAGTCGTTAAGCCAATCAGTCGGCTTGAAAACACTGGCCTCCGCCAACCCGCAGTTGAGCACCGTGGTGGAGTATGCTCTAAACGTCTTCGATTGACGACGATTTATATATATAGCGATTAGCGGGGGTACCACGAGCCAAATCACTTGTTCGTAATTTCTTATTACCCCATTGCACCCCTGCGTCAAAAGCATTTGCCCATGGTCCCCCTGGGGGGAGAAGACTAGGGAACCATGGGTAAGCAACGGTAAAAAAGTAGCGTTACGTATCAATTGTACATATTTACAATGTTTCGATAAAATCTACTTCAACCCGCTTTATGTTTAGTGTTGGCTCGAGCATCCACCGCATCGTGATCAGTATGGATCGCTACTCGATAATCGCCAGACAGCGCTGTGCAAACAGTCGATTTCGATAATGCACAAACTACGCTCATATACAGCGTGATCATTAAAACAACTCCTTGCTCAAATTCGTTACCATAAGGAACGTTGCCTTGAAAAGATTGCTCTCAGTAATAAGGCCGCCTTGTTGCATATCTACAAGTCTGTAACAATTTATTGATTCAGTTTAATTAATATTATGCAAATAAAGCATATTCTATGTATCTATCTAATAACAGTTAAAAATGTCTGCCTTAAAAAGGTTGATGTCATTTAAATATTTTTCTGTGAGAAATATCTGTGTTTAAATGCTTACTAAAAGTATACTTAGACGCGGAAGTGATTCTTGTCAGTGAATGAGAGGTAAGTAGGGCATTGCATATTTTTTAATCTGTCCGACTGCGGAAGTACATCCACCTCACAGAATACCGAAGCCAAAAAATAACAATTCCCTTGAGGGTTGTTGTGTACCTGCGAGAGAGTGAGGTGACTAGAAAGAAAGGAAGGCTGGCGATGGATCAGCGACCCCATGGCGTTGCTGTCTCCATAGGCGGTGGTTGTTGCTTTACATCAGGTGACCCACATGCTCAGGCAATTTGACTTCCGCAAAATAACGATTATGTTGATGATGATGATGAAAAGATGTAAATATCATGCTCGTTTGACCCCTCTCATTTAAAAAAAATCTGTCTGTTTATTAAGCTCCATGTAATGAAGTCACTGGTAAAGCTAGGATGTACAGGTAAAGCAGTGCGGTACGGAATATGTATAATGGCTAATCTTTTATTGTGGGAATGTCGATTCGGTACTGAATAAAAACTGGTATTAGTTTACGTTAGTACACGTTTATTCGGACTAATACTTACTTATGCTTAGTTATGCTTACTTAATATTATAAATACGAAAAGATGTTTGTTTGTGGTTTGTTCTGTTTTTACTCCTTTACTCAACCGTTGCCATGAAATTTGGCATACTTGTATTTGACGTCCAGAATAAATAATAGGATACATTCTTCAAAAACGAGCTGTTCCCGAAGGATGAAAGTTTTAAAAACAGAAAGGTTTTTCTAATCGCGTTTACTTTAGATCAGCGATTTGAATCCACGATTAAAAAATCTACGTAGTCAGCATAAGCCTAATAATAGCATCGCTCACAAACGTAGCCTGCGCTCGATACGGTTGTTAAAATAGTTTAATTCGAATAGTTTTTGGTTACGTTAATAAGAATTCGGGAAATGTGGGATTAAGTACATATGTGAATTTAAAATTTTTGAAGTATGTTGTATTATGTACTCGTATTTATGTTACATGAAGTAATCATATAGGTATATTTGAATATTGGGTATGTGCTTGTTATAATATTTTAAGAAATCATAGTAATTTCAAACACCCTGTTAGTAAATGATCGTGGGAGATTGACGCAGAGCGTGCGCGCGCGGCGATCTGACGCCGCGGGCGCGGGAACTCGCAACCGCGCATTACAAACCGCTAGTGTTGTCCCATCAACTCAATATCCATTCCGCGCCTCGATGTTTCTAAATAAAACTGAATTCATTTAATACATTGACGGCTAAAGTCTGCCTGTTAAGTTTTCGTTGTCATAATTATACATAATTATATATATACTAGCTGGCCCGGCGAACTTCGTACCGCCTAATTGTCAATGAATGTCGTGGTATACATATGTTGAACAAAATTTATGATGTCTTGAAATTAATATAATGAATAATAGAAAATAATAGAGAAGCACGATGGCGTCATTGCACGTGTCAGTCTAATTGTACACGCAAGTTAAGCAACGTCAACCGTAGCCTGTCCATGGATGAGTTTATATTATCTCGAGCTCCTCCGTGCTTCGGAAGGTACGTTAATCCGTCGGTCCCGGTTGTAATCATTAGATTAACTCGAGGTCCTCCGTGCTTCGGAGGGCACGTTAATTCGTCGGTCCCGGTTGTTATCATTAGATTATCTCGAGCTCCTCCGTGCTTCGGAAGGCACGTAAGACGTCGGTCCCGGTTGTTATCATTAGATTATCTCGAGCTCCTCCGTGCTTTGGAAGGCACGTAAGACGTCGGTCCCGGTTGTTATCATTAGATTATCTCGAGCTCCTCCGTGCTTCGGAAGGCACGTAAGACGTCGGTCCCGGTTGTTATCATTAGATTATCTCGAGCTCCTCCGTGCTTCGGAAGGCACGTAAGACGTCGGTCCTGGTTGTTATCATTAGTTTATCTCGAGCTCCTCCGTGCTTCGGAAGGCACGTAAGACGTCGGTCCCGGTTGTTATCATTAGATTATATCGAGCTCCTCCGTGCTTCGGAAGGCACGTAAGACGTCGGTCCCGGTTGTTATCATTAGATTATCTCGAGCTCCTCCGTGCTTCGGAAGGCACGTAAGACGTCGGTCCCGGTTGTTATCATTAGATTATCTCGAGCTCCTCCGTGCTTCGGAAGGCACGTAAGACGTCGGTCCCGGTTGTTATCATTAGATTATCTCGAGCTCCTCCGTGCTTCAGAAGGCACGTAAGACGTCGGTCCCGGTTGTTATCATTAGATTATTTCGAGCTCCTCCGTGCTTCGGAAGGCACGTAAGACGTCTTTCCCGGTTGTTATCATTAGATTATCTCGAGCTCCTCCGTGCTTCGGAAGGCACGTAAGACGTCGGTCCCGGTTGTTATCATTAGATTATCTCGAGCTCCTCCGTGCTTAGGAAGGCACGTAAGACGTCGGTCCCGATTGTTATCATTAGATTATCTCGAGCTCCTCCGTGCTTCGGAAGGCACGTAAGACGTCGGTCCTGGTTGTTATCATTAGATGGCAGTCGTTAAGCCAAGTGGCCTTTAGGCGGCTTGAAATTACTGGCGTCCGCCAACTCGCAGTTGAGCAGCGTGGTGGAGTATGCTCGAAACATATTCAGTTGAAGGAAGACCCGTATTTAATATTACCCAGCAGTGGGTAAATATTACCCAGCAGTGGGTAAATATTAAGTTCAGTATTTTACTATGTCACAAAATAAAGTACCATGACACTTGACAACCAATTAATATTCATTTTCAAGCATTCATTCATAAACAATTTTCAAAACAACAACGGACAAAGTTTTCGCGACGTAAAAGTTAGACCAATCGATTTGACATTTAATTGAAAATCAATAAAAATCCCAATCCGTTTTCAAATTTAATTTTTCGACAATTTTGTCAATGTTTTAATACTTATTATCCTATACCCACATTTCTGAACGCACGCATACATTTGACGTACGCACGTTAACGTCACGTTTGACAGGTCCGACATCCACGAACATTTTGTATGGAAAAATGATTTTTCTTTTATTTTATTTTTTTCGTAAATTTTCCAATGTTTTTAATAGTTATTTTGCTATTCTGGACGGAGACAAATCCAACAAATCAAAAACCATGGCAATCGGTCCAGCCGTTCTCGAGTTATAAGTGTTGTAACAAACACGACTTTCTTTTATATATATAGATTAAGGACGTCGATGGAGTCGTTGTACATGTCAGTCTAATCAAACACGTAAGTAAAGCAACGTCGACCGCAGCCTGTACATGGATGGATTTATTTCACTTGAGCTCCTCAATGCTTCGGAGGACAGGTTAAGCCGGCGATCGTGGTTGTTGTCATTGTATGACAGTCGATGAGCCTTTGGCCTTTGGCCTAAAGATTGGCAAACCCGCAGTTGAGCAGCGTGATGAAGTATACTCTAAACCCCTTTTGATTGAGGGAAGACTCGTATCTCGGCACTGGGATTAGGGTTTACAATAACCTGTCATACTTATATATTTTGAAATAAATTTAAATTAGAAGCTTGATTATGGGAATCCAGTACCATTCCTTCCATAACGTGTAGGTTAAAGTAGATTGTAAAATAAATTTTATTAAATGTTTTTGAGATTTTAGGGGCCAATAAATTTCCATCAAATATAGATTATGAATTTAATGTTAAATGTATTTAAAGCATAACCTTAGACAGTATGCTCGAGAACTATATGGAAAATTCGCCACAAAATAAGACATATTCTCACATGTCTGTTACACTAGGCAACCAACTATATTCGATATACGAGTATATTGGTTGATGATATAGGTACAAGCTCTTTCAGATTGTATGCAGTTAATGTGTAAGACGAGGCCAAAATCACTTTTTATTTATTGCGGATAAATTTTTTCGTGCAAATAAGTCCACTCCAGATTTTTTTTACAATATAATAATAAATAACATTTGTTGCTAAAAGGTTACAAATACGTCTTATTCTTACTTGTATAAAATAGGCAATAGGGAATTTAGGCAAACAACCATAGTTCGAGCTATATTGCACCTCTAGATGTATTTTACCTGCCTCCATTGTGTGAAAGCAAGATTCCAAGGTTCTAAGTAGGTAAATGCAAGGCAATTGCCTGGCATTTACCTACTTAGTCCCGTGCAATTTACTGTCGTGGCAAGATGTCCGTAGATCCAGCGGGACCCTTTGCTTGATCACATTAAGATCTAGTTGGTCGAATTAGTATCGATTAGTACCTACCGATTTGTATTGTTTAAATTTCTACCTCGGTAGGTTCTGTCGTGGCAAGATATTAGCTCTGATCGAAAACAATTATTGAGAAGTTGTAGATAACATGCCATTCTTTTCCTTTCTTTCCATACGTCATGTATAATATGACGTAGATTTTTAATAAGTGTTTTGTAGCCAATTTTTATTGATGCGATGTTCACCTCTGGTCAGTCATTATATAAAATTTCATAGGTTTTTTCACATTTTAATTTTAATTTTAATAGGAATTGAAATTCGCCTTGCCTCATTTGAGGCGACATTACGATAGTGCACATCACTAGACTTGTGGCGATAACAATGCGCCAAGAAAACCAATAGATGGTTGATTGGCAACCGCGAGATCCCACGGCGGCTGAAGCCCGCTCTGTTTTGGGAATGTAGGTGATCACGTGTTGTTAACCTACGGTTAGGATTGTTCGACTCTATGTACAATTAGGAGTGCATCAACGTGGAATAAGTAAGAACATAGGCGAGTGGAATAAGTAAGAACATTGGCGAGAGGCAGTTAATCTTAGGGCGTAATAGGCTTACCGTCTTATTTGAACCAAAGCCTATCTCACCAGCACGTGGTGCACCCTGCGTTTAATTAACGAGGCTCTGGCAAAACAGAGGGACAGCATATCTCTAAGCTGTCCGTCTGGAGAAGTAGCTTCACCTTACAGAATACTACAGCCATATAACGATTCTCTTGAAAATTGTTGTGTGTCTGCGAGTGACTGAGATCACCAGGTAGGAAGGAGTTGTTGTGTTGATCGAACCCGCCCCGGAGTCAAAGTCGACATTGCTAACTATTTGATTACCGGGCTCGACAAAGTTTATTTGGCCCACTACAGACATGTCAATCTAGTACCAGTAGTAAGTTTTGTTGTTTTGCTTTTGTTGTGTTTTCAAGAATGTTACATATTATTCTGTGATGTTACTTAAATTACCACGTTTTAATAAGTGACCAAATGACGAGCTCGGTGGCGTAGCGGTCAATGACGCGGCTTCGACACCAACGCTCGTGGGTTCGATTCCCACATAGGACAAACATTTGTGTGCATGAACATGTCTGTTTGTCTTAGTCTGGGTATTTTCTATGTATCATGAGTATGTATTTACAAAAAAAAAATGTATTTACGTATGTTTATCAGTTGTCTAGTACCCATAACACAAGCTTCGCTTACTTTGGGGCTAGTTGACGCTGTGTAATTTGTCTGACAATATAAAAAAAATAAAAAAAATAAAGGCCACCGATTATACAAAAATATGTTTACAATCAATCCTAGTGAATGCTTCACATTAGGGCCACCTGGGTTTTCTCAAAGATGTTCCTGTTTGGTGGATATTAAGAAGACGTTGTAAGAGTCGCTATTTACGTTAGCGTTTATTAGGAGAAAACGATTTACTAGACTTGAGACCTACCTATATTGATTTTTCCTACCTACCTACGTAAATCAATAAAATGTAAATTGCATTGACCTTGTTAAAACCGTTTGCGAGATTGTATCCGCATGTATGTACTCCACATATAAGATTTGCTTTTATTATAATATAGATTAAGATAGGTACTTCAGTCATTCAGAGCAACAATGGCACATTAAAAGTCGAGTGGATTCAAGTTATCAGAACCCACGATAAATAAAAATTAAAAAAAAGTTTTTTATTGAAACAGGCTTCTTAGTACTAAACTTTTTAGAATTTTTTATAATTAACATATAAAAATGTTGATCCTTGGCACTTGGTGGAATATTATTATCGACCGGTTTCGCCTTAAAACTATCATTATTTTGGGGTGTAAGTGGTTCATCAACATCTTTGAACCAAAGCCAACTTCACCTGCAAGCGGTGCACCCTGCTGACTAACAAACGAAGCTCTGGCGAAAAGAGAGGTAGGGAGCGTAATTGTAAGCTACCCGACTGGGGAATGTACCTCCACCTCACAGAATACCGCAGCCAAATAACGGTTCCCTTGAGGGCTGTTGTGTTCCTGCGAGTGAGTGAGGTCACCAGAAAGGAAGGAGATGCTGCGATGGTAGCGGGGGTGGCGGCGCGCGAGCGATATTTTATGTTGCGAGCGTTAATGTATGGTATAATGTATGGTAACCGCTTCACATCAGGCGGGCCGTATGCTTGTCTGTCACTCGACGTAGTATAAAAAAAAAAAAATATATCAAGGTATTTATTTATTTCATTTCATGACAGTTTGCAAGGTATTTACTTGACGGACTCCAACACGAGTACAAGTCATACAAAAATATAATTTGAGACTTAACTAATATTAATAATGAATTAAAATATGAGGTAAACAGTTTGTTTAAACCTTAATAGTGCATTAAGGCGAAACCGGTCGGTAAAATAGATGTAATTACGTGGAACAGTACAAGTGCTTTATTAATAAATAAATAAATATTGTCAGATAAATTACACAGCGCCATCTAGCCCCAAAGTAAGCGAAGCTTGTGTTATGGGTACTAGACAACTGATAAACATACGTAAATACATTTTTTTTTGGAAATACATACTTATGATACATAGAAAACACCCAGACCAAGACAAACAGACATGTTCATGCACACAAATGTTTGTCCTATTTGGGAATCGAACCCACGAGCGTTGGTGTCGAGCTGCGTCATTGACCGCTACGCCACCGAGCTCGTCAATTATTAATAAAACAATTATTAAAAAAAAAAACACAACTGCAAACTAAGCGGAGGCAACCCTAGACGTAGGTAGTTTAATTATACCACAGTATACTCGTACGTAATAGTATTACGTACTTGTACATTAATTTATCGCGTACCACATTTAGTAAGTGTCGCTCAACGCCTCGCGTGCGAGTTCGCGAAATAAAACTGAAAAATATGGTTCAGTTTTTAATTTTGCAAGTAACATTGAACGATTAAAAATGCATCAGTAGTAAATCCTACTAATAATATAAATGTAAAACTGTGATGCATGTATGAATATTTTTACACTTTCACGGCTGAACTTCTTTGGATGATATTGACATACATATGCATATATATTATAGAATATGGTTGGACACATGACATGAGATATTTTTGTTGAGGCACTTTTAGCGGGCGAAACCTGGGCCTCGACCGCTGAAGCTCAAGTCGATTACCATCGGATTTTTTGATTGCAAATATCAAGCTTAAGCTTAGATTATTGGTAAATGTGTTTAGATTAGCTAATAGAAACCCTGGACAAACATCTTCAGCTCAGTCGGTAGAGCGACTGAGCTGAAGATGTTTGTCAGTAACAAAAAATAAGGCATACATTTCGAATCAAAATATTCGATGATAATCGGCGTTATTATTTTTTTTTTATTTCTTATCTCTCTGCCATGAACAGAGACTTTTTTGTTCTTTAATTATTTTTACGTACTTTTATATATTTATGTCTATGTGTGTTTTATTGCAATTTTCCTGCTTTGTTGATTATCTTTTCTATTTCTTACTGTCATATATCTGATTTTTAATGGTAATCGGCTTCAGCTTCGGCGGTAAGGCCCGTGGTTGAAAGATAGTCTTAACTAATATTTCATTTATTTATTTCATAAAATTTTTATTGAGCAGAAAATTACACAAGGGTAAAATTGGCGGACATAACGCTAAAAGCATTCTCTACCAGTGAGTCAACCTTTGGGAATAGCAGAAATTCATGAATGCACATAATACGTACCTACACCATAATATTTGTAAACGTTATAAGTGCAGTACCACCTACCTTAATTTTAACATTTTTAATTTTGAAGAAGAAGAATAAATAAATTCTAGGGAATGATTAGGGCTATAAAATAATTTTACGAAAAAAAATCTTGAATAACCTATAATAACATATAATCCTTTCTTTTGCAATCTGGTAAAATACATAAGAATACAATGGAACGTAAGACCGCAAAAAAAAATCAAGTTTTCAAGCGAGTGATCACGTGCGTAAACGCTTGTTCATTTTTTATGTTATTTAGGTAAAACACGTTTGTTTTAATAAGCCTTCAAGGCTTTAACCTAGTTTTCGTTATTACTAATGTAAAATATTACGGTTTCAAGTCAAGCACTGAACATTAAGTTTCCTGACAGAAACATGGTCTTTGTTTAACTTAAATAACTTATGAGTAACTTAAATAACTACTTACTTAAACTTACTTAAGGTCTTTGAACGTTTGCTGCAAATTGAAACTTCGCGTTTTTTTTTAAGTTATAGTCAATACCCGAAATCTGGGCACTCCTAGGTTTGACTAGATAAACCTCGGGTACCTCAGCTCTCTGTCCAAAGGCAAGTCGACCGTAGATGTATATTTCTACCTGAAATCAGTGCTTATTCTGAAATGAGTAATTGACCGCTGTGACAGTATTAAATGAGTGCGCAGTGCGGTTCAGGGCGGGCGGGACCGTATATGTTACTGTTCATTTTAATGTATGTAAGTAATAGGTGGTATTAGTGACCCAACGCTATATGGTTGTTGAAAAAACATACTATTAGTGTACATTTCTATACATCGCTCAAAATCCTGGGAGTAATGTTTTACTCCCCTTTATCCTGGAAGTATTACGTGGCCGACGTTAGCAGGAGAATATTTACGACTTCTGCATCTCTTCGTCTCAGATTTTCTTCTACCCACTGTCACTAAAATTGCTCTTGTACAATCCCTACTCCTACCTATCCTCGACTATGGCGATGTGCCTTATCCGGAGCTTACCGGCAACGCGTGAGTAATGCTTTTGGTATGACGAGCTTCCATAGGCTATTATCATTGCATACCACCAGAAAAATTGTATACTTATGTGCCACATTAGTGGCACAAGAAAGAAACACTAGCTTGTGCCCACGATTTTGTATGCACGTATCCCGGTATCATCGTGGGAATTTTCAAAAATCCTTTCTTAAAGGATATCTACTCGTACGTCATACTGCATGTTCTTCAAATTGCAACCCAATTCGTCCAGTGGTTTGAGCTGTGCTTTAATAGATCAGTCACTAACGGTCACCTTTTATAGATACCGAGTGTACAGAGCCCTACAAAGACTGACTCTTGAAGGAATTAAAATAATAAATAAATAAATATTCCTGGACGAATTCGTAATACGAGTAGGTAGAGTGATTTAGGGTCAATAATCTCAAACGCTGATATTAATATGGACATACTATTTCGAAACTATTGAGGCTTTAATTCTCCGGGGTTCCGTAAGCGTTGGTAAGCACGTAAAGCTATCTAGCTTTACGTGCTTTCCAAAGCTAAGTCTAAACATAGGATTCCGTTAATAAATCACCTTTTTTTAAATTTCACATACAAATAGCAAATAAAGTACTACTTAAAAGTGCTTTACTATGGTAACCTCTAATTTCAAATACTGGCTACTAAATCACTACATAATCACGAATATTTAATGAAATCCCGAAATTTTTCGATAACACTTAATTAAAAAGGCATGCCCATATTATGACAGCATTACGCAAGTACAACAAATCACTCTACCTATTCCGATCACTGCTAATTACACACGACTATCTAGTCCGAAACTAAGCAAAGGTTTTACTATGGGTATTAGATAACTGATATTATACTTAAATATATTTTTTTTATAAATACACAGAAAACACCCAGACCAAGCCAAACATACACGCAAATGTTTGTATTGTGCAGGATCGAACCCGTAACCTAACCTAACCAATTCGACCACCGAGCTCGTCAAAACGAATGAAAATTTTAATGTCTTTGCTTGCAATTATGTTTATTAAGTTCGAAGCGTACCTAGTAATGTCATTTTTTCTTGTAGTCCACAGTTATCACGTGCAAATCGAATCCAATCACTTATTAGACCGAACTCGACATCACACATTACGGCACTGTAATCACGCTTTCAATTCAAACCACAACAAGATAGGATAACAACACGTCATAGCCTGATATAAAACAAAACCAGGTTAACTTATTGCATTTCAAAAATTCTACTTTATTCCCCGGTGATACGGGCTATTGAAATGGCAGGAGTAAGGTTGTCGCGTGTTCTGACATATCCAAATTTCGGATGGTATGCACTAGGGTGGAAAATCACATGTCAGGACAGCTCTCACCTCTATGCAGTGTGTGGTGTGACGTCGAGAGGTATTACCGGTTCGTCGGAGCGCTCGGGTGCATAAAATTCGTATTTTTCAGATTTAATGGAGGTTTTGGTTGGTTAGCTTTTATTTTTCGATGTTATTGTCATTGTATGATTGGTATAATCATTGTAATTATTGAGTCATGTGAATGCATTGAGAAAAATTAATTGTTTTTCATAGAAAATAGTTTTAAACTAACATATTTTTTTATACTACGTCGGACAAGCATAGGTTTGACCCGCCTGCTGTGAAGTGAGTACCGTAGCGATATATACTCTCACAATGCAGAACTTCCTTACTTCGTGGTGATGTCACTCGCAGGAACACAAGAACCCTCAAAGGAATTGTTATTTGGCTGCGGTGCTGTGTAAGTGTAGCTCTTTTATCGCCAGCACCTCGTTTGCTAGTAAGCAGGGTGCACCACGTGGGGTTGGCTTTAATTCTAAAATTTTAATGAACCACTTCGTCGTCGTCAACCCTTATTAAACCCACTGCTGGGATGCGGGCCTCCCCACAATCTACACCGCGCTGTTCAACTGCGGGTTGGAGGAGGCCAGTGTTTTCAAGCCGCCTAAAGGCCATTTGGCTTAACGACTGCCATCAAATGACAACAGGACCGACGGCTTAACGTGACCTCCGAAGCACGGAGGAGCTCGAGACAAATAAATCCATACATGGACAGGCTACGGTCGACGTTGCTTAACTTGCGTGGTCGATTAAACTGACACGCGCAACAACGCCATCGAACTCCACCACTTACACCCCTAGAATCTAAAGTGTTAATGTTTCCTTTGAGTTAGTAATATTAAAACGAGCCATTAATATTACTAAATAATGTTAATGGATAAATACATCCTGAATTGATCAATACATCCATGGAAGTGTCACTGAGTAACTTCGCTTCACATCAGGCGGGCCGTATGCTTGTCTGCCATCCGACGTAGGTAGTAAAAAAAAACTTGTAAATAACAAATTATATTGTAAATATTATAAGTTGCCAATAATTTCAAAGTAATTACCTAAATACTGAATCTTGCTCATTATTAGACAGGCTGGGGGTGTAATAAACTCACCTTTGGTCTTTGAATCAAAACCAACCTCACGTGCACGTGGTGCACTCGGCTGTTTCACTAAGAAGGTTCTATCAAAAGGCAGGTAAGATATAGCGTAATTATAAGATACCCAATTTAGACATTCCTCCGCCTCACAGAAGACTACACATAATACAGTTCCAGCGAGTGAGTGAGGTTAATAGGAAGAAAGGAGAATTTACGAAGAACGTTTTATGTTGCAAGCGTCTACAGGCTACGTTAACTTCTGTACATCAGGCGGCTAGTAATGTTTGTCTATCACTTGACGAAATATTAAAAAAATGTAAAGAATGAAATATGTAATGTAGTGTAAATAACTACTAAACAATATAAGTTTATGCTATGTACCTACAACAATGGTTAGAACCATGAAGGATATCAAGCCAACTCCATAAGTTACCATCATCTCAGAAAGTATTCAAACGTAGCTCAAATAAACCATAAAGAATGTTCTCATAAATACAAACCATTACAAATTACATGAATTGACTTGAAAAATGTGCAGATTCCATGCAAAAATATTCAAAACAGCCTGTTTAGGCGGCCATATTATTTGATGCGAGCGCGACACGCACGCCGCCTAGCGGGCTGCCAGTACTCACACGTCCCGATGACAGAATCCTCAAGATGGCGGCCAAGATTCCCGCCAACGCGCAGGCCACGCTCCATTGCACGAAGCATCGCAACAAAACTGCATTTTCTCAACTTCCTTCCGCGAATTTAAAACTCATTTGCATAAATATCCGGTTTGAAACACCTCATAAACTTCCACCCGCGGCGAGACCTTCGCCGACCACAGATCATAGACAACGTAAACACCAGAGTAGGTACACATATCGATAATTAATCGTCACGGCACTAATTACATCGACGGAGCTATGTCTTCGTCGACAGCGGACCGTCGAATGAAAACCTCCACCATGTTGTTACTGAATTTTATACTCCATCCCAGTCAGCAGAGCCTCCAAGTTTGCCTCCTTCAAATTCGTTATGCATACAGCACCAAGGGCTGTTGAATACCGTTCGCGTTTATTTATGAACAGGCAAACTTCTGGTGGCTGGTGGGACGTACGAAATACAATATAGGCTCGCCTCCCCGAGGCCTGGCCGCCTCCGCTGTCGGCGCACACACCACCAACAATGCATGCGATCGCTGAAAAAGGGCTTTTTATGTATTCAACTTCACAACTCTGTAGCTCATCTGCAAGTCGTATTATGGACCTAATTAACAAGTTAATATGGGCGATCCGGGGGCGCCGCGTCTGCGCACAGACAGACTCGATTTACCGATTTCACTTCGAGTGAATTTATAATATCGACGTATATTTCGAATGCATCGAAACGAGCTCCTCGCGCCGGTCCATTTGTACTTTCCAGTCGCAGTCGAAATAGTAAATCGACTTCAAAATTGCGAGTTTTATTTGCATTTTACCTGAGCAGGAGACGTCTTGGAGATCGCCGGAGCATATTTGTTGCGTCGGGCGCTCGCGACTGCGACTTTGCAATGGTAAGGAGCGTTCAGAAATTCCGCCCCGCCCGACACCCCCATCACAAAGTATAATGATATCGTCGCCGGCGTTATTATGGGAGTCGTCATAAATATTTCATAGGTAGAGAGGGCAGTAATGACCGAGTGACCGGCGATCGCGATTGCCTCTCAGTCGATAACTCTCGTATCATTGCGCGATATTGCGTCCCTAATCCGAGGATACAGTCGACTTAGTCCCCGCTGCTAGTACAACATCGTCATAAGTTTGCGCTGCGTCACTCGCGGGGGCAGGGAACGATGTGTTCAGGTATTCCGTCTTCATTTTATGCTATCAATCAATTCTATTGTTTTCATAACTTCGAGTCATTGAGCAGAGCATATTATCTTCTATATATTTAGATATACATGCAGCAGAAGTTAGCTCCAGAACTGCTGGAACAAATAATACAGTTTGTATAACTAAGTTTAAAGGAATATTATACCCGAAAGAAAATATATGTATACATATCTTATTACATGGTACTGAAAAGACGCATTACAGGAAGGCGTCTGTGTATCAAATTTTCCATCAAATAGACCAGTCACAATAGCTACAATAGGTTCCTATGATTCTTAGAAGTCAAGGGATACCAAATACAACTCAAGATTAGGATAAGTTGCGTACGTCGATGCATTGTGTGGCTAAGACGGGAAGTATTTGTTAAAATTGTAATTTGATTGTATAATTTGTTATTACCTAGAACTTGGAAAAGTCCATAACTGAAAGTAAGAAGTACGAAGCACAACAATAATGCTCACAGCAAAAAGGCTGTTACTATGATAGTTGACTCTACTGAAATAACATATGCAAGTAATTGGGTAGGTACAATCACTTCTTTAATTAAGTATTAAAAAAATATATTTAATAAGATTAAGACTTTATGGGCAAGCTACGTCGCATTTCCGGCAAACAGGTATCGTACTATGGACGTTTTCAGGGACAACTACTGCATCTTGTTTTATTTTTTATACTAATAAGGTGGGAAACAAGCATACGGCCTGCATGATGAAAATCAGTTACTGCAAGCCTACAAACGCCTGGAACGTCAGGGGCATCACACGTGCGTTATGAACACTTTAAAAACCTCTTCACGCCCTTTTTGAAGAACCCCATGCTGATGTCGTCTTCTGAATGCTTATTCAAGTATCACGAAAACATGTAAATAATTTATTTGTAATTGTATAATTTATAGGGCCAAGGATTGGTTCTAATATGAAATGCCTGTAAATAACTGCCTAGGCGTCAAATTTTAAAAATTCTACAGGGAATACTAATTTGGTATTCCCTTTCACAGCTCGCCGCAAGTCTTCAAAATTCAGTCTCACAATTATTTTCGCTGGCTAGTTGGTAGTTGTAGACGCCGAAGGTCCCGCAGGAGGCGCTAATTACCGGCTGGACACTCGGAGTCCTTTGATTACGGGTCCTTTGATCGGACGGCGGCGCGACGCGGGGCACAAACTGATTCCGTGCTTAGCAGTAAGATTTACAAATTTTCTCGTTATAGAAATTTTACATGAAAATCTACAAAAAAAAATAATAATAAGTATTTCATCCGAATGGTACGTCCAGATCCACGTAGTACGTGTACGTATTCTTTGTACGTGGTTGTCGTGGGCTCCACACATGTATCCATCCACCAACTGTATCAGACAGAATACGCAAGCAACCCGACGACAGCAGTGGTGCTGTCATCTCGGCTGCTCTAGTCATCTTTGTCCATATTATATATTTAAGGAGTATATATAAATCCAATCTCACTTGCATAAGTACCGGCCCTTAGGATCAGTAGTACCATTGACTAGTACCATTGCTGGTACAAGTGACCCAACTTTGTATCTCTAGTACCATTAAAGAAAAGTCAAGATATTCCCCGTGATAACTGATGGAACTAATGATACAATTTTGTATCTCTAGTACCATTAAAGAAAACTAAAGATATTCCCCGTGATCAGGATGGTTTTGGGATGTATTCAGGATGGTTTTGGGATGTGTTTAGGATTGTTTTAGGATGTGTTAAGGATTGTTTTGGGATGTGTTAAGGATTGTTTTGGGATGTGTTAAGGATTGTTTTGGGATGTGATAAGGATTGTTTTGGGATGTATTCAGGATGGTTTTGGGATATGTTTAGGATTGTTTTAGGATGTGTTAAGGATTGTTTTGGGATGTGTTAAGGATTGTTTTGGGATGTGTTAAGGATTGTTTTGGGATGTGTTAAGGATTGTTTTGGGATGTATTCAGGATGGTTTTGGGATGTGTTTAGGATTGTTTTAGGATGTGTTAAGGATTGTTTTGGGATGTGTTAAGGATTGTTTTGGGATGTGTTAAGGATGGTTTTGGGATGTGTTAAGGATGGTTTTAGGATGCGTTAAGGATTGTTTTAGGATGTGTTTAGGATTGTTTTAGGATGTGTTAAGGTTTGTTTTGGGATGTGTTAAGGATTGTTTTGGGATGTGTTAAGGATTGTTTTGGGATGTGTTAAGGATTGTTTTGGGATGTGTTAAGGATTGTTTTGGGATGTATTCAGGATGGTTTTGGGATGTGTTTAGGATTGTTTTAGGATGTGTTAAGGATTGTTTTGGGATGTGTTAAGGATTGTTTTGGGATGTGTTAAGGATGGTTTTGGGATGTGTTAAGGATGGTTTTAGGATGCGTTAAGGATTGTTTTAGGATGTGTTTAGGATTGTTTTAGGATGTGTTAAGGATTGTTTTGGGATGTGTTAAGGATTGTTTTGGGATATATTCAGGATGGTTTTGGGATGTGTTTAGGATTGTTTTAGGATGTGTTAAGGATTGTTTTGGGATGTGTTAAGGATTGTTTTGGGATGTGTTAAGGATTGTTTTGGGATGTGTTAAGGATGGTTTTGCGATGTGTTAAATATAAAAAATTGACTAACAAAGAGGTTTTAAGTACCTATGTGATTATACATATTGTATATCACTATCACAACCTGGCCACTTGAGCTGGGGGTGAGAAAACAAATGAATAGCGACCCGAGGCGTTCTATGGCGTCAAGCGAGTTGAAACTATTTTGCGCCCGCGGGTTTAAGCGGGGGAGCGGGAGAGGAAACTCCTTTCAGTTGCGAGAGTGCTAATTTCGTATGTAAGTACTATTAGTTATTCTGTGGTATTTTTATTTTGTGGTGTAGGGGGCTCAATATCATCTTTAGAGACAAGACAAACCAACTTTACCTGCACGTGGTACACCCTAAAAAATAACAAGAAGGCAAGGTTAGTGAGAAGTAGGCCATGACGATAGCCCGTCTGGAAAAGTACCTCTACAGCAACCAAATAAGAAAGTGAGTGAGGTTACCAGGATGCTCCTGAGGAGCGCCAGCGACCGGGGTGGTAACACACAAGTAGCATTTGTTGCGCGCGTTTATACACACATCAAGTAGGCCATATGCTTGTTTGCCACCCGACGTAAAATAAAAAAAATGTGACTGATTCACGAAATGCGACTAGTTTACTTTCGTAACTATCAAAAGTTACCAAACAGCGAAAAAAAATTATTCTCTTGTAACTGGTTACGTAAGTTTAGTTACGTGGATAATTAATGATTTTTAAGAAAAAATAAAAACCGACTTCAGCTGGCAACAGCGCAAATTTAAGGTTTCCATCGATTTTTCTGGGATCCTCTCACCAGACCCTGACTTGGTGAATATGGGACCACCTCGCAATCATACCCTTTCAAATAAAAAAATAATTTTGAAAATCGGTTCACAATTCGCGAAGATATCAAATAACATAAAATCATTAACAAAAAAAAGGACAAGTGCGAGTCGGACTCGCCCACCGAGGGTTCCGTAGGTACGTAGTATCATTATTAAATTTGATATTTTTCATTATAAATAAGAAATAATGCGTCGAAAAAAATAAATAAAATATATTTTGCAATGTGTACATCAAGCCCTTTCATATGATACCCCATTTGAACTAGTAGTTTCAATTTGAAATTTCGACACCCTATAAAAAATATAGACCCCCTATTTTTTAAGATCTATTTACAAATGTATAGTTTTGAGATTTATTCCTGTACTTGGAGTCTATAACGATGTTACTTGCCAAATTTCATAGTTCTAGGTCAACGGGAAGTACCCTATAGGTTTTGATTCCCTTGAGTGTGTCGAAATATGCGTTTTTTGCTGAATAAACGGCCGTAACTTTTTTCTACGTAAACTTAGCAGTTTGATTTTTTTTTAACTTCATGGGACCGTAGACCTGAGTATACAGTTCAAATTTCAGCTTGATACCTCCACGCATTCTCGACATAGAAATTCTTGACAGACAGACCGACAGACAGACAGACAGACAGACAGACGGACAACAAAGTGATCTTATAAGGGTTCCGTTTTTCCTTTTAAGGTTCGGAACCCTAAAAAACAGTCGAATTGAGAACCTCCTCCTTTTTTGAAGTCGGTTAAAAAAGGGATTTCAAGTGGCCAGTCCTTGGCATATCAGTCAGTACAATACCTACAGTATTTATAATTCTTTTCTTTGTCTACACTTCGCGTTTGTTTAGTTGTAAGTACATAGTTTATAATAGAGTAAATATTGGTTGTATCACTAGTACCATTAATGGTCCTAGTGATACAACCAATATTTATGATGGTACAACTGATCACAAATTAGTGTCACTAGTACCATTGATGGTACTAGAGATACAAAGTTGTGTCACTTGTACCATCAATGGTACTAGTCAATGGTACTACTGATCCTAAGGTAGTACCGGGCCTTGTCATAAATTAGGTGGGGCCTCTAACCGGAGAGAGAGCGAGAAAGCAAGAGAGAGAGTGGTATAGCGCTTAAGCAGTATAGAAGTAGCTCAGTTGGACTTGAGAGTATTTGAACAGAGTGTTACAGTCGCTGTCTCTATGTATCTCAAAGCTCTGAAACGGAAGATGCGTTTAATTTGGGGTGTAAGTGGTTCATCAAAATCTTTGAACCAAAGCCAAACTCACCTACACGTAGTGCACCCTGCTGACTGACAAACGAGCGTTAATATGGCTACGGCAACCGCTTCACATCAGGCGGGCTGTATGCTTGTCTGCCACCCGACGTAGTATAAAAAAAAAAAAAAATAGGCTGGCAACAGATCGGCGACCTCATGGTGTTGCTGATCTCCACGGGCGGTGATGATTGTTTTCCATCAGGTGACCCATGTGGGTCACCATTAGGTGACTGAGGAACTCGTTTGCCTCATATAAAAAAATCTAAAATAATTAGCCAATTGGATCCTTCTGTTGTACTTTAATGGTATCATTGTACAACTTGTCCAAGTCAAATAACATAAAATTGAAATACTCGTAACTTTTAACTCCTTTTAACCTTTGTAACGTTATTTTTCTGAACGCAATAGAAGTTATTTTTCATAACAAGGATATGGTAAAGCATGTTCCTTTGACAGCACATACAATTAAATTGTTCATTAAAATTGTGCGTTAAAAGCACAGTATAAGTAATAGTGCTTCGTATAGTACGGCCACTTCCTGCCGCTCTCACAAGGCGACCTCACCCCTCTGAGTCGAATTTGAAACCGATTGCAAGGGCTGCCACGTACCTACTTCGTTATCTAAGGCATCTACACATACATTTGCACGTATATAAACACGGTCTGTTTGTGTTGCCGTTTTTTGTATGGAGTAGCCAGGGTGTACTAAAATGCTATAAAAACCATTCCATTTGATTGTAACAGGTGCTAGTTTTTGCCCTCAGCTTCGCCTTCTTATTAATAGTACCAGAGATAATCTACATGTATGGCAAATTTCTCCCTAATCTTGAAATTACTTGGTAGATGGAGAGAAATAATATAGTGTGTTTCACAGGAGACGTTTTTATTTACTTGGACAATGATAGACAATTTTGATATGACTTTACTGTCAATATCCAAATTGAGAATTTAACTCAGGTGTGCCCGCAGTGACAGCAAGTAGATTGCAACACCTAATCTGTTTAACTATTTACGCATGAAAGAGTACTAAATATTATACCTATATCCTTCCTGATAATTTTTCACATTTTGTTACTACAATTTCATTAAATGTCCAAAGAGCTCTCGTGTACACCACACAGTCTCACACCGATCTCCTTTGACGGAAAACTTGTTAGAGTACATATTAAAATTCAAAAACGACGCACAAACTCTGTCTCGATTCCTGAAAACATTATTCAGGGATTTGAATAATGATTTTGTTTTAGTCCCTCACACCTCTTAATGTATGCGTGAAGATTGGAGCGGGTCCCAACTTCATGATGTGATTTTTGGTGGTCTTGAATGGTTTTCTAACTTAATTTCGTGGGCATTTCGACGTGGTGTTTATGCAGGCATTTGGGATCCTTTTAGAGTTTCACAACTTATGTTGTGGTTTTAATTTCATTTGCAAGACAATATTTAAAGCAGTGGGGCTTAGTCACGATATAAGCAACGTCCGAAGCACTTATTTATAGAATAGCTCTGTAATCTATGTCCAGAAAGGTCTGAAAAGCCATAGATTACCATTAAAGTAACTAAGCCTGGCCCTTAAAGTTTAAGCTGTAATCAAAACTTACAATTGATTGTTATTTAGCTTTTTCTTAGTCAGTGATTGTGGTAATTATTCTATTGAGTAAATATGTATTGCAAAATATATTATACCATCTTGCGCTCGCAACTTCGTGCGCTCGTATCCCGGTAACCTGTGAGAATTTAAAAAAATCCGGCGAAAGCTGTATACCAAATTTCAACCCAATCCGTCCAGTGGTTTGAGCTAAGTGTTTGTTGATCAATAACGGTTGCCTCTTATAGATACATAGATCTAATCTCCCTTCGATTGATGGGAGACCCGTATCCCAACAGTGGGATGATTATGGTGGGATGGCGTAGGCAGAAGATTATAGTAGACGCTTTTCATACCACGGTGCCTAGCTGTATCCTTGTTTGGACATAGAATAAAAAAAGTTTTGATCGTCTGAATTACAATAATACGTGAATTTCATGTACGAGAAAATAACTGAAAATAGCCACAGACAGCAAGAGATATGGATAGATAAGTAAAAAACTTCGTCGATTCAATTGGAGAAAGTTTTAAGCTTACTCCGCTGGTCGGTTACTCAGTGGCCAACTTTGTGGGCTGCTCGAAGTTCTATCGGCTTGACTCGTCTGAGATTGCACAAGAAGTTCGTACGAGTATAATATTGGATCGAATCTGATTTGAAACTGAATTTGATTAACTTGATATTTTTATATATAATTATATAAAAAATGCAAAGGGCAAAAAACTCATAAAATTTAGTAATACTCGTAGATCTTAAATCTAGGGAGAAATAATGTAGATAAATAAAAACGGATCCTGTTTAAATGACAGTGCCCTGTCATAAAACTCCTCTCTTCTATTGCTGTGTTCGACAAATGTACTTATCTTTTCGGGCATAGCTATTACCTAAAAAGGGTATAATGTGATACGTAAATGTGATAGTAAAGCTTTGTACTACCACTATCATCATCAGCTTGCATCTATCCACTGCTGGATGTAGGCCTGCACTCCCCGCATCCAGTCGCTTCCCTTCCGTCCTCTTGAAGTAATCGGTCTCGCCACAGGACTTGTCCCCAGCATGTCTTCGTCGTCCCATACGACTCCACTCTAGAACTTTTCTCCCCCATCTGCCATCACTGATTCTGCAGATGTGGCCACCCCACTGTTACATCAGCTTGCTGACTCTGAGACTCTGAGAGCGATTTAGTCACGAGATGCCTACTATCGCCCTTGGTTGACTGTTTTACGTTTTCATACAATTAGTAGCATAACGACTGCTTCAGACTATGGCGACTACTTTGGTTCTCCGCAGAATTTCTTCGTTCCGGATTAGGTCTCCTAGAGAAATGCCAAGCTTAGCTCTAATTCTACTACGTTATACGAATTATTTGAATACTTCATCTAAACAAGTATGGCGGCGTGTAATCAACTAATCACTTATTCTGACTCTCAATGAAAAGTGACCGATTCTTGTAAAATCAACGTCATTTTTTAATATACCACTATAATGCTAAACAAGTCCACTGATGGAAAGCAGTTACTGTAGTCTATAGACGCCTGTAACACTAGATTACTCACATGTGTGTTACCGATCCCCTAAAAACCTCTTCACGGCTTTTCTGAAGAAGCCCAGTCTTCTGGAAAACCTCGACAGGCAGTTTATTCCACAGCTTGATAGTACGTGGAAGAAATTTTCTCTGGAACCACACTGTACATGGGTTCCAATGTGTGAGAATAAATTCCCTGTCAATGGCGAGCAGTGCGACTATAGAAGATAGCCGTGAGTATCATGTCAAAGTTATTTGAGATGAGTTATCCTCTGAACACACCCTATTGTACAATCGGTAGCACAGACAGAGGATCGCGACATCTCATTCATTTCATTTGGCGCATTTAAAACTTATTTCAGTCCTGTATAAAAAGAAATTGCATTCTTAATAAATACATTCTTCCTCAAATTACAGGAAAATATCGTTTATTTACAATTTCCCAAGCAGTTGTTATAATGTTCCGTTGTTTGTGTCTATAAATTAGACAATTATCGTCTTTATGGCCCAATATTAAGGTTTTATTTACGTTCTCCTGTTCTCATCTAATTTGTTGTTGTAGTAAGTGATTCCTTAGTCATAAAAATGTTAATGTAGCAAAAACAAATAGCGTCTAATGTATGCGAAGGGAGGGAATTAAACTGAGTGTCGTCTGCGCTTTGTGAACACAAAATGAAAGAGAATGAGGGATTCAATTTGTTTGACTGATTTCTTATATTTGTCGATGGTGTAGTGAAAGTGAATTTCTGTACTTTCGATTACACTCGATCTTTAGTTGCCATACGTGGACTGTGCGTAAATCTTGTTTGGTTACAGGGAGCGCAACGGGGCGCGTAGTTCCAGCGAATATTAAGAGTCGTGGAAATATAGTTATAACACACCGAGGCCACTCCATACAAAATGTCGCGTTACACTACACTACGTTTACTACTACATAAACAATAGTGTCTGTGTAGAGCGTGAATGATCGTGTCCGCGTGCGGTGCTATACAAACACAATCATCTCAGAGAGGACTCTAGGTGAGGTCGACACGAGACAGCGGCAGAGGGGGTGGCCATACGGTACATAGTACTATTATTTATACTGTGGTAATGATTTAATTAATTTGTACGTTAATATCTAACTAAATATGGAGAAACTACATTATAGAAATTTGAAGTGGATCATTTCAATGAGATAATAATAAATAACCTCATCGGTAGATAAATTTTAAGCCGTTTAAGGTCGTAATACTTGGACGATGGGTTCCGAGCGCACGCACCTTGTTTAAAGACTAAGCGTCTAGTCGACTCTTCTCGCGACCAAAGGGCCAAAAGGCTGGACTTTTTCTCGCCCAGCGAATAACCATTGCCACCCAGCGTGGCAATGCTGCTAGCCTTCTGGGCACTTTAACCCTTCACGGCGGCGATGCGGAGAAGTTTTTTGATGCAATATAGCTTTTTTTTCTTTTTATAGGTATGTGTATATTTTTGGTGAGATAGGTTTGTTATTGTACCAAAGAGAAAATAAGTCTGTCCATACTTAAATCGCGTTCCATTCTGATTTGCTTTTGTGAGAACTGACGCGAGCGCTGCACTAAGAGCAGTATTGATGATCCCCACATTAGGTTTTCAGCTGCGCTTTCCATCAGACAAGGTACAGCAGACAAACGTGTACTGCAGCAGTGCAAATTTGTATTTATAAAAGACAACCGTAACCGACTGATCTATCAACGCATAACTCTATCCATTGGACGGATCAGTCCCCTTACCACCAACTCTTATTGCGATTCAATAACTAAATAGAATGCTTACTCATACCAATGAATAAGCGACTCTATTAAAGAAAAAGAAGAAGAGGTGGTGGTAAGGGGGCAGTTGAAATTTGGTATATAAAATAATATGCCTTCCCAACCCGTTTGGCCAGCGTGGGGAGTGTAGGCCAAATCCTCCTTCCGTCTAGGACGGACAAGAGAGGGTCGTGCTCCTGTAGTGGAGACTAAAATGAACCTGATGATGATGATGAATAAAGTTAGTTATATAAAGAGAAAATAAGTCTGTCCATACTTAAATCGCGTTCCATTCTGATTTGCTTTTGTGAGAACTGACGCGAGCGCTGCACTAAGAGCAGTATTGATGATCCCCACATTAGGTTTTCAGCTGCGCTTTCCATCAGACAAGGTACAGCAGACAAACGTGTACTGCAGCAGTGCAAATTTGTATTTATAAAAGACAACCGTAACCGACTGATCTATCAACGCATAACTCTATCCATTGGACGGATCAGCCCCCTTACCACCAACTCTTATTGCGATTCAATAACTAAATAAAATGCTTACTCATACCAATGAATAAGCGACTCTATTAAAGAAAAAGAAGAAGAGGTGGTGGTAAGGGGGCAGTTGAAATTTGGTATATAAAATAATATGCCTCCCCAACCCGTTTGGCCAGCGTGGGGAGTGTAGGCCAAATCCTCCTTCCGTCTAGGACGGACAAGAGAGGGTCGTGCTCCTGTAGTGGAGACTAAAATGAACCTGATGATGATGATGAATAAAGTTAGTTATATACTAGGCCAGATTAGAATCTGGCCTAGTATAAAATTAACTAGCTTAACTTAACTTAACTTTTACGATGCTCTTAACTTAACTTAGCTTGTGGGCTAGAGCCCACGGGGCCGAAATCGAGGTTAAGTGGAGCGAGTAGATTCGCTGAGTGTATGCTCTCCATTATTTTCAATGTAAAATGTATTTCATGATCATTCTTCGAGGACATGTGCAGTTTCATCAAAATCGGTTCAGTGGCTTTGGAGCCTATTCATGTCCAAGAGTGACTTTTCGGCGTCCCAAACAAAGCAAAGCTTGTACTATGGGTATGGCAACTGATATTACACTTATTTTTTTTGTAAATACAAATATAAAGTACATAGAAAACACCCAGCCGAAGACAAACAGAAATGTTCATGCACACAAATATTTGTCTTATGCGGGGATCGAACCCGCGACCTCGGGGTCACAGTGGCCATTGCTAACCATTCGACCACCGAGATCGTCCAATAAATAATTCAAGAAAAAAAGTGCAATGTAGCTCGAACTATCTACGACATAAGGGTCAAAACTTCATGACGGCCACACTGAGAACACACTACCATTTTTAACTTGACGGATAGAAACGATCTCACGTCTTTTAAAAACAATTCTGATCGTTTGATCAACATTCCAGCGGGCAACATTCGCGAATTCCCCAAAACAAAAACAGTCCGCGCCGCCTGGGTACCGCTGAATTAATTTGAATAATATCTGAATATTTCCCTCTGCAAATCCATCATTTCTACGCAGTTTATATTTCGAATAGAAATGTTTTAGCCTTATAAGATTAGCAAAAATAAAGTGAAATATTAAAGCGGGAAGGTAATAAAATATTTACAACACCTTAACGCTATGTGCGAACTGTCTATTGGTTAGTAAAGCGATCACAGCGCATGCCGTGGCGGAAATTTGCAACAATTCGGGAATATCTAAAACTACTTCGAAACACAAATACCATCTGTTTATCTTGATAATGCCTTAGCGGCGAAAACGGTCGGTAAAATTTAATATAATAACGTGGAACAGTACTAGTGTTTTATTATAACATTATGATAGTAATGTTCCACCAAGTGCAATCAACAGTATAAATTTTAAAACTAGGGGTATTTCCTACAAACTGTAACAACAAGTAATTAAAGAAAAAAAACTATAGTAGCACTGGTACAAAATATTATGAGGATCTACATCTAGTTCTTACTAGCGTATCGTTTAGTAATTTTGAAATAACGTAGTTTCTATTAATCCCGGCTTCTATTATTTTTTATTTAAATAAAGACTGGCTTGTGCATTGATTGCGTTATTTGGTGTACAATATATAGTCCTTTATAATACTATTTTTCATCTTCATCATCATCAGGTCCATTTTAGTCTCCACTACAGGAGCACGACCCTCTCTCGTCCGTCCTAGACGGAAGGAGGATTTGGCCAACACTCCCCACGCTGGCCAGACGGGTTGGGGAGATTTTTCATCTTGTTATCTTTTAATTACTTTATTTATTTGAAAACAATAAAATATTTTTATGCTATATTTGACATAATCCAGAATAGTTGTGTTTGCTAGGTGGCGCCACTCTCGTGCACATAGCGAATAGTAAATTAATGATCACAGGTTGTTAAAATTAAAGAACTACAATATATGCGCCAGTTAGATTAATTACACGTCTAATTGGTTTGCCTACCTTTCTATAACTGAAGCAGTCCTCTAAAAAAGAAAACAATGCATGTCGGGCATCACTGTCAACGGTCAACCATCAAAATCAACGTATGGGGCGACGACGAAGCGTAGGGAATTCCCTCTCTAGATGGACCGACGACCTCAAAAGAGTGACTGGTAGCGGTTGGATGTGGAAAGCGGAGGATCGCATATGGTGGAAAGCATTGGGGAGGGCCTATGTCCAGCAGTGGGTAGATATATGCTGATAATGATGATGAACCATAACGGCGGTGCCTCCGTGCTGCTGGCGAAGAACATACGTGTATACAGAAATAAATTTAGCAATATACTTAGGTATTTTTTAACCGATTTCAAAAAAGGAGGAGGTTCTCAATTCGACTGAATTTTCTTTTTGTATGTATGTTATTTGATATCTTCGCGAATTGTGAACCGATTTTCAAAATTCTTTTTTTATTTGAAAGGGTATGATTGCAAGTTGGTCCCATATTCAACAAGTCAGGATCAGATGATGGGATCCCAGGGAAATCAAGGGAAACTCTTAAATTTTATAAGCACGTATGGTCAAATTCATTTTCTTTATTTGAAAGGCTATGATTGCGAGGTGGTCCCATATTCACCAAGTCAGGGTCTGGTGAATGGATCCCAGAAAAATCGATGGAAGTCAGTGTTTATTTTTTCTAAAAAAACATTATTTTTTATTTGACTCATTCTTACGTCATGTTGTGACATAGCTATCTTCTCCATAGGCTGTTTGTTCCTATAGTACGTGTTTATTATAATATAACCAGTTGTATATGATTTAGTAGCAATGTTTCCTGGACATCCATCATCCTCCGATAACAGGGGCGTAGAAGGCGGCCGACCGTTATCGCCCACAGAAAACATATACGATACAGTACGGTGGCCAACCTTTTCAGCAGCTGGCTCAAACGAAAATTATATTTCTCACACTTACTTTTAGGGTTCTGTAGTACAATGTAAAGATAGGCTTATTTCTAAAAACTGCTACTATTGACTTATTTAGAAAAGTTTTAGATAAAATACTTTTTTTACGTTTACTGTACATGAAAGAGCTTTTTTTTTTCATGAACGAGATATAAGTATTATTGTAATATACTACGGATACCATGATGTAAGTATACTTTTACTTTCCTTTTATTTATTTTAGGATGTTCCACGTTATAAAAGCTGTAAAAATTTAATAGTATCATTAGAAATTAAACAATAATATTAAATTTGTCAAAGTCGTAATAATTAATATCAAATAAAACAATGTACTAATGTAATTAACGCGTTCCTAAAATAAATTGATTACATGAAACCAGAATAGCAATTTATGAAACTGTTGCATAATACCTAAGGGTTAAAATACGAGTGTGAATTTACATTCGCCTTCGGCTCATGTGATAATAGGATTACACGAGTATTTTAAGACCTAATTTTAAGTTTCATATACTACTTTATCTAATCTCATGAAATAGTAGACAGTAATATTTTAAATAAATATTGCAAGACAAATTACACAGCGCCATCTAGCCCCAAAGTAAGCGAAACTTGTGTTATGGGTACTAGACAACTGACTTATGATACATAGAAAACACCCAGACTAAGACAAACAGACATGTTCATGCACACAAATGTTTGTCCTATGTGGGAATCGAACCCACGAGCGTTGGTGTCGAAGCCGCGTCATTGAAAAATAAAAACATGAAGATAATTTAACAGCCTTATGTGGCCTTATTTCTTACTTATAAATCCATTTGCATATCGAGCATGCGTGGTGCGCATGCGTCGCGCGGTGCGCGTTCACAGATTATGTAGAAAATTTTTGTAAAGTTGCAATGCATCTTTACAAAAAGCTTGCTGCTGTATCGAAATGGAAAAAAGTCATTTTTCGATACAGTAGTCCATAAAGGGCTATATGGAAAAGTAACTTTTTAAATTTATTTTGATGGCTTGTGCGTAAAAGACTGACATCAAGATTCTGTGTTTAGTTTTTTAATATCCAAATTTCAGTATGAGAGTAGATAAAAGTATTATTTTGAAAATATTTGTGTCATAAATACAATTTTAAATATACAATTTTTATATTATATTGTCGATGTAGGTATAAGAATACAAAAATTATATTAAACAATAATTAAATAAAAGCAGGAATCGAAACATCATACAGGAGTATTCCCTATCAGATGATCTTTGTTTACAGTATCATGGTTTTATTCCTGTTAATAAAATTAAATTTTTACTTTTATTCATCGATGTTTTAAATAGTTTTATCCGACTGTGATAAAGGGAGGGTAATATTTTTGAGCGAAGGTATGTAAATAGAATGTTAGCCTAATATTATACATAAAAAAGTTGGAATATAATAAAAAAACAAATATAAATATTTTTTGTATCGGTTAACAAATGTGTTATGACAAAATGCAAAAAATACTACCCTCTTCTTACTCTCCATATACACTTGTCTACACATTGATTCACCTATATTGTAGCCAGTTTAACTGTTGAACTATATCCTGACTCCCTGCAGATCATTAGACGTCTCAAGGGTGGGCGCGCCGTTCAGCAAGGCACACAGAACCTTCAAATTGTGCCCCCGTACCACAATTTACATACGACCAAAAAATAAAGATAACAACGTATTTTTCATTTAATCAGAGGGTTCTGTATGATAAATGTAGGCATTGGAATTTTATATTTTGTATTGTCAGTCTATCTGTCGATGTATATGGATATCGTCGCAATCAAGAACGTCTTTTGACGTGAATCATCATCATCATCAGGTTATTTCTCTTAGTCTCCACTACAGGAGCACGACCCTCTCTCGTTCGTCCCAGACAGAAGGAGGATTTGGCCTACACTCCCCACGCTGGCCAGACGGGTTGGGGAGGCCTGATCGATGTTTTAAAATGTATTTCCCTTAGTCGCCTTGTACGACATCCACGGGAAGAGACGGAGTGATTCTATTCTGGTCTGCCGGAAATCACACGGCCGATTTGACGTTAATACGTCTTTAAAATTGCTTCTTTATGGAGGCAATTCAAAAAAAGGAATGATAATAAAATCGGGGGATACAGTGTGATGTTACATCTACAAAGCTTATCATCTCCATCCAAAATTAAATCACACCACTGGATAGATGAAGGATCCAAGAATTTATTACGCTAAGTAAGGGCTATGGAACATCGCGTGCGGGGGAGGGGGAAGCGCTGCCATTTTGAGATAATTTTAGTGCATATAACGTATTCACGTACAACACACGGCCGTATACCACACTGTATAACACACTGTCACACCCCATTTTTTTTTTCATTATTTTACTGAATGATAAAGGATCTTGTTAAAGAGTTCGTTTAATATGTTTTTTTATGTAAATTGCTCATAAAGTTGTCACTAAATTTTTTTGTTTAAAAATGCCTTTTTAATTTAGTATCAGCATATCTGAAAAAACGTTTCAAAGTCAAAATATCTTTATTCCTTGGACTTTATAAAGCACTTAGAAACGTCATACTAATTAAATATAAGACATGTATCTAAATCATTACTACTCTAAATCCTTCGTCCTAACTCTAAATTCAGAAGCTTAGATTCACTTTCATCAACTGTTTGATTTTGAACTTTCATCAGAGTATGAACAGGAATTGACTCTGCATGAAGGTAAATAGCAGGATAGGTCAAATCGACCAAAACGTAGTTTAAAAAAATGTTTGTTCTCATTGCTGTTTTGGTATTCATTACGAGTATCCACTGCAGGTTATCTGTATATGGAGTACACATACGAAGGTGCACTGCCGTATGTTCTCCAGGATGCTGAAGACCAGTGTTTAAAACCACCTTGTCGCTGCACTAGTGCACGGAGGGTACATCTACTTCCATATTAATCAATTCTTCATTTAAGTTCACAAGTAAAAACTTTACAATTTACCAGACTGCCCAACCCCAAAAAAAAAAACTTTGTTGAGCATCTGCGAGACACAGTTTCAGTTCATTTAGCCACCAAAATGTATATAAAAAGTTAAGGCGCTTCCCTCTGTGAGTGTTCTTAAAGCGTATTTTGAATAAAGGCAAGCCATTCACGGCGATTTTCTAACGCTTCGTCAAAGATAAACTGTAAATTTTAATCGTAATTTAATAATGCCCTTAGGTAGGTAAAGACGGCTAGATATAAGTGCGATATAATAATGTCTAATTATGTATTTGTAATGCTATAGGCATTACAAATACATAATAATAAATAAATTATAAAATAAGTGGGATTAACTCATTAAAGACATATTTATGTCAAACCTAAAACGTTATTACCAATATTCTTAAAACATTTTCACATTTAGTCCTTAATAACTATTAAGGACTTAGTTGACTGAAATGAAAGGATTGCGGATTGTATTATTAGACGTTATATGTTTTATTTCTACTAAATTTCTTAAGTTAAATTCTACGTTTGTACCGAACTTCGAACTTGCGACTAATCGCGCGGAATGTCTCGATTTTGTCGTCATTCAGTGGGAGCTTTATGAAGTTTTTTGAATAATGCGAGTGTTATGGCTCGAAATATGGTTCATTTGGCGCGAGGAAACTTCACTAAGTGCGTGAGGAAATCATATTCATATTTTTTCCGCCTCAACTGTTCACGACGCCGAATTTGAATAAAGATCTGCGACTGTATATTTTCCTCACATTTCCATGTTTTAACTGTCGTTTAAATTGATAACTTTTATTATTTTTGGAGTTTTCTCCTTAAGGATCGACTTTCATGTACACAATAGTCCGAAGTACGAAGAATATGAAAACATTTAAAATATTTTATTGTGATGGGTAGGTAACATTCGTATATACGAACTGATGTGGGTAGGTAACATTCGTATATACGAACTGATGTGGGTAGGTTACCTGTGTAACTATTTATAGCCTAGGTATCCATGCAATAGCAAAAACTGTTTTCTGAGCAATTTTGTATGGGTATAAGCTACTCAACTATATATGTTGTTTTTTAATAATATAATTATAATTAATAGTAGTTTTTATGTACAGTGGGCTTGTGAACGGTCTAACACACCTTTATGGGTCATGCATAAAATACAGTATACAATACAATAATAGTACTAGGTAACCAAAGTATTTACAATGAAAGATTTTTGTCCGAAATAGAATAAAAAAAAAAATTGTTCACAATTTTTATTCATTTTTTTACCGTAAACCTAGATAAATATATACATTAAATTAATATACATTAAATGTAAAACAAAAATGTTAAATATATCTTATTTAGTAAGTTAAGAAAATAACATTCACAGAATAACATTTCAGCGTCGTCTTAGAGAATTTTCACTGAAATTCAGCGGATCATATTTTGTGCAAAATCTGCGGCGCGCTGGCAACTCCGCCAAGTATTTATACGAACGAACTTAATTCCACCCCCGGCGCGACCGCAAAGAAAACTTACCACAAAATTAATATTTCTTTCATTAAAATCTTGTAATATTTTCCCTGCTGCATGCATAAGTAATGCCATGAATAAGTAACGTGCAAAAATTCCCCGGGCCCGATTCAATCGGGATATTGTTTCAATTTGATTTCCCGATGCTCTGGATGGTTCTTCTTCTCCCAGTTGTTTCGTCATCCAATTAAATCGTCTCGGTAAACGTTTGCTTTGAGTTTTCCTTAATCGCCATTGTTTATTTTGTCGGGAGAAGTTGTCGAGTAACGTCCCCTACTCTGTTTTCTTGAAGCATTACTTCTATGGCATGGCTTCGCAAATTTTTATGTCCTGTGCTCCGATCCCCGTAAATGTTCAATCGATACGATATCGTAAGACAAGAAGATAAGATAAAATTCGTTTATTCATTAAAGTAAGGTAATAAATACACATGTAAAATTTTTAAGTTTCTCTTATTCCACCCAATATGGGAGTGTGAATATATCGTTCAATTATTAGGTACGTAGACGGCAGCGTGAGCTATACGCAGGTGAAGCTAGCTCTACTAGCTCTACACATAGTGATGAGCCACTTACACCTCAAATATTAGAAACTACCTCATCAAGTACAGTTCGCGCACAAATTAAGTAATCGATCAATCGTGGGTGTTGCGTGCCAACCGATCCATTAAAGGGTTACAAGATGCTGCAAGCAGAGCAGGTATTCCATCAATTGGCACCTGTGGTTACAATAAATAATATAAATTGCATCAGATTGTAGGTATATTGTTCATTTTTGAGATAGGGATTTCATAATAATGAATGCTTTTATGATCTAAAAGATTTAATGACAGAAAACTATTAATCTATTTAAAAATATTAATTGACATGATAATCTATTGTACAATGTTTATATAATTATGATTGAATTTGTATTGATTAGTATTGTATTAACTGACAAATATTTAAATTGTATCTTACAAATAAAATAATAATATACCTACGGACATACCTGTAATGTCAACTAAGTTTTTGCATGCTAGTGTAACCCTGGCGGGACATGTATGAGCATTCTGACATAAATGTAACACCGATGTACTTACCATGTGCCATAGCAAATAAACGATTTCATTTCATTTCATTTCGAAAATTTAAATTTTAAGACTTTTCAGTTAAAAAAAATTGAGCGGGAATGGATTCATTTCAGATTATTATTACCAACTATAATTTTTATTACCAACTAGCAGCGGCTTCGCACGTAGAAGAAGAAAACACAAAACTAGCTTTCCTCGTAATTTTTAAGTTTTCTCTCTCCATAAGAACATTCCTTAAGGGTTAACGAAAATATGAAAATTAGCCAAATTGGTAGAGCGGTCGAGGTATTTGGCGATACATTTTCATTTATAATAAAAGTGAGGGAACCGCAACAATCAATAAACCAGAACTGAATTAAAAGTAAGGATAAAACACTAAATGTTATGTTCATATAGCTAAAATCTTCGATTTTAATTTAACTACTGTAAGTACTAAACTACTAAAGTTTAGTTAATTATTTCTTTGTAATGTAACTACTGTAAAATTGGTTAGGTATATTAAATGTACATTTTTTCAGAAGGTAATTTCGTTAGAACATTTTTTCAGAAGGGGGCGTAGGATCTTAACTCCCGCCGAGGCAATGGGGGGCGACTTATTTTTTATTGACATTTTGTCCTGTACTTGGTTTATTGACGTTTTGAATTAAAACATCTGAAGATTCGTAATAATAACTTATCACAGATTTATAATTAACATTATAATTGTTAAAAAAATGAGCTGAATATCCTTATGTTATGATATATACTACCAATAACTGTTAAAGTGTTGTTTACCTGATCTTTTTCCACAAATCTCCTGGTAATAGATCTGCGAGTTGTCATGCATTACGCGTCGAAGGCTTGATCTCTGGATTTACTGGCTTTTTATCATCGCACTGGGAGATTGCAAATACGTTTACTTTCACTATTTCTACTGAATCTTCACAATAATTTCATAATATTTGGGCAACAAAATTTATATAGCAGTATTTTACTTTCTTAGTTTTAAGTTATCTAATAATAATAATTGTTGGCATCTGTTGAAACTATTTTAACAGTTTTATCTAATAAAATCACTTGTAGATACTATACCATATAATTAGATTTATTTTTCTGACTGGTTTTCCTTTTAAGGTATTTAGACAATACGTTGTTATTACAATGATGTAAAAGCGAAACCGGTCGATTTTTGGAAATTATTTAGGAAGCCTGAATAAATATTAAAAAAACTATTGGAAAGATATGAGAGAGAGAAGGGTTGCCATGTAATAAAGATGGTGAGCGGGAGATGATTCAAACGTCTGTATAGGTTTACATTTGGTTTATTAGTCGTTCAGGTTACATTGACGATCTTATAATATACTCTTAAATGCTATACCTATAAATACATCTTACACATACACTACAATAACAGTACTCCAAGTATGGCAGCACTTCTGATTTGTCGCGAGCGAGAAGTTATTTTACCTTTTTCTTCTCTTCGCTGGAAATTTCAACACCAATAATCCCAATACTATTGGCAATGATGAGGAGAATGTTAAGGAATTGTGGAACTACAGCAAAGGGTGCTCACTTACATTTCAATTAATGTCAAGTAACATAAACGAGGATGGCTTTTCTTCCATGTCTAACCTCACATCTTTAGTTAAAATAAAGAAATGTTTCTTTTGCGTACAAGTAGTTATCATCGATATCAAGGGTTATTTCCTCTCTCTCAGTTCTTTCCACCTTGCATAACCAATAAAATAGTTCATCGTAGTGTGCTGTGATATTTTTCTCGCGAGCGTGCGTCGCCACGTGACGAAGAGTCCTCCCGTTAAACTATGTGCATAAATTTGGTTGAGAGTTGTGCCACGGCCCCGCACCTTTGAGCCGCTCGAGGGGCGCGTCTGGTGCACGCTGGAGTACTCCCTGGTGTCGTTTTAATTGGTGATTCTTTCTCTCTAAGAATACCTTACGTTTCTCTCTAGTTTGTATTAATAATAATAGAATGCAGACAGAGTCCATAAATTTTGTTAGTCTGGGATTTAGTAACAAACAATTTTGGCCTTAGACTATATTAGTACTGTTAGTAAGATACAGAGATTATTTGTGTATTTATTTATTTTAGTTGTCCTGTGGCTATCCTGATCCAGTGGTGCTGGATTGGACAGTCAAACCGCGCAGCAATGGACTTCAGAATGCAAATGTTGCAACTCTTGTGTAGTCGCTGTATTAGCGACGCTATCCTTTTACGACGAATCGCCTAAAAATTGCAGTGGCAACCTTAACAACATTCTGAAGCCATTGTTATATATACTGTATACGCAAAGCGTTGTAAGCTCTCTGCGTGTATGACATCCACAGGTCGCTCGAGTAAAATGATTGAATTAAATTGATAAAATTTAACATTATACTTCATTTGACAAATACTTGACGGTTACTTACTTAATACTTTGATAGCGCGTTAGATCTTGGAAGAAAAAATGGGCTCAGATTTCTAAAACATTTTTGAACCGATAGCATTCAAAAAGTGGATATGAAGATAGAAATTGACCATTTAGTATCTAACAATTCGCATTTTGGCAGTTTTGTTAGTGGAATATAATTCTTAATACATAAAAATAAAGTATACATTTAAATGATGTACTGAATCGTTAAACAAACAATGGTAGACGTTTAAGGTATGAATTTTTGAATTCGGACCAGTGTCAACTCATGTTTTTCTCGGACAGACATTTGAAGAATGTCGAATGGTAAAAAATGCGTCGACTCCATCGGACAAAGTTAACAATGAACATTTGAGACAAACTGATGAGTTAAATTTATGAGAGAAAATAAATGTCTAGACTTGATTTAATGTTACTTACTGCTCTGTGGCTATCTGAGAGGGCTGTTTAGGTAGGGATTTGAAGTTTCTAATATGATATTCAAAATCCATATCGTAGTCAATCCTTATTCATTGAACTGTTGGGCATTTGGCCTGTGAACTAGCCCGACATGTTATACCCATAATTTGTTAGATGTTTGGTGTTAGGCATTAGAAAAAACACAAACAGTGTCGCTGAAGCCCCGACTTAGGTGACATTGTATAACAAAAAGAAGTAAAGTACAAGAAATCACAAAAGAAAAAATGTATAGAAAATAGTTTTAAAATACGTTTTATATAAAAGTTAGGGTTGTCACTAACGCAATTGTAACGGGTTACAGCAGCATTAAATTTAACTTCGGGCACTTTTACGGCGTGAGAAAAAACGGCAGGTGGTAGTATAAGGGCGATATTAAAATGTTTCATGTAAATTTCAGCCGTTCCGCGGCTATATTTCAGGAGTTGTGATGTCTGTCTGCGAATTTGGTATTCATAGACTGCTTTTAGTTTAATATTGGGGTTAGACCGCTTTTCTTATAACAATGTTTCTCTTGAGAGATTTCTTAAAGTTTATCGAGTTATTTTTTGGCAATCTTTTGACAAAAAAAAAGTACTTATTTTACTAAGTAACAATCTTATTCAACATTTTTCTTTATTTCAAAAGACATTGTTTGTTTATTTCTTTTGTAGACACTTGTTTTATCAATTTATTATTAATAAAACGCTGTACTGTTCCACTTAATTGAATTTATTTTATTGACCGGTTTCGCCTTAAGGCAGTATCAAGGTAAACAGAGGTAACTAACTGTAGTGGGTGGGCCAGCCGGCAGTAGTTTGCTTGAACTAATTGGTGGCAGAAGCACGCAAAGTAGTGTAGAACAAATTGCCTGTAAACGAAATGGTGTTTGCATTTCTACAAAATATTTTGATGACAAAATAAATTACAATACCTATCAAAATTGAGAAGATTTGGGGTGTAAGTGGTTCATCAACATCTTTGAACCAAAGCCAACTTCACCTGCACGCGGTGCACTCTGCTGACTGACAAACGAAGCTCTGGCGAAAAGAGAGGAATGGAGCGTAATTGTAAGCTGCCCGACTGGGGAATGTACCTCCACCTCACAGAATACCGCAGCCAAGTAGCGGTTCCCTTGAGGGCTGTTGTGTTCCTGCGAGTGAGTGAGGTCACCAGAAAGGAAGGAGATGCTGCGATGGCAGCGGGGGTGGCGGCGCGCGAGCGATATTTTATGTTGCGAGCGTTAATATGGCTACGGTAACCGCTTCACATCAGGCAGGACGTATGCTTGTCTGCCACCCGAAGTAGTATAAAAAAAAGATTATAGAAATAGTGGGTAAAAGATTATAGAAATCCCTCTTATTCTATAATCTTTTACCCACCTTGACTTGACTATTGACTTTAAAATATATTTCTTATTTCTATATACTAACAGAAATATTCTTAGCAAATATTAATTTTATGGGAACAGCGGTTTAAGATGTGCGTTGATCTGTCTGAACTTTCCTTTGACGTCTCGCGGATTTGCGAGCGCTTTGTACAAACTTCATAGTTTTTGTTTGTCATTACTGTGTAGAAGATGGAGATGTTTGTGTTGTAGAAGAGGCCTCTATTACATGTGCCTCTCCTACAAACCCTTCTATCTCTTTTCTTTCCTATATCTAAATTTTACATATTATGTCTTCGTTAGTTTTGTTATCAAATGAGTAACAGTTTTTGCTGTCTTCCCTTTTCATCCCATTTTTCCTAATATCCAGACTTTTTTCTTCTTTTTGTTCTCCATCGCCCACTTTTTAATTTTTGTAAAATTAAAAAATGCATTACAAAATCCACAACTTTATAAAATAAAACCGGCCAAGTGCGAGTCGGACTCGCGCACGAAGAGTTCCGTACCATTATCTATAAAAATGGCAAAAATATCACATTTGTTGTATTTATTAGGCCCACCTTAAATATTTGTTTTATTTTTATTTAATTATTTATTTTTAAAGTGAATATATAACTAAATATTATGTGAGTATTTCAAGTTTTTACCTATTGCCATTATCAATTGCGAGCAAAAACATCACGTTTGTTGTATGGGAGCCCCCTTAAATATTTATTTTATTGTATTTTTTAGTATTTGTTGTAATAGCGGCAACAGAAATACATCATCTGTGAAAATTTCAACTGTCTAACTATCACCGTTCATGAGATACAGCCTGGTAACAGACGGACGGACGGACAGCGGAGCCTTAGTAATAGGGTTCCTTTTTACCCTTTGGGTACGGAACCCTAAAATAGACAATTCTTACTTGCTAAACTTGCAGCCAATTACAGAATGAATGACTTAAACGTAACACATAGAAAAAGTTAATCTAGAAGTAAAAACTTGAAACAAAAATATTTTATATGTGTGACAAATTTTCTCATTCAAATATGCTCAGCCGTTTATGCGTAAAGAAACATAAACGACCATACATTCTTCCCCAAAGACTTTCACATTTTAACATCAGCAGGATTATTTAACAGATATTTGATAGTCCAAGTATCGAAATAAAACTAATTCCATTTCGTTTATGAAAACATTTAAAATTTTCCGAACCGTCATAAGCTAGCTCTTCATTTATGGTAAATAAGCAGACTCGGGTGCAGTATGAAAACGAGTTTACAGTGGAGATTAATAGACGAGGTTTTTAATAAAATTCAGCGGTTGATGAAAGTCTCAAGGGTCGGCCACGGGGTCCACGTGACAGGGCCGGACTCCACTATTGCTATAAAATTATATTATTATAACAAATTAGGTACTAATATTTATTGTGTAAATTAAATTTACTTACACCATTGTCTACTCACATTACAAAAAAAAAAAAATACAGATCACCGAGTCGGGTCTGGTCGGGCGACGAAGCTATAGTCACGATATGGCTTTAGTAAAGTCGTGAAAATACATGTTTTTTGGCGATTTTGCCGAGCCACAAGTATGTAAACTTTATATATTCTTATTAACTTTATTTTATATCTTTTAAGCTAGAGCATTAAAATAACGTAGGCAACGTCATTGCCAGAAAATTGAAAATATAACAAAGAGAAAAAACAAACCGTCATAACTTGTCGTGACTATTGCTTCGGCAGAGTCATCAAAATATCAAGAACACATACAATGTTTTGATCGTTAAATGATTTAAAAATTATCATGAATCGCGAAATGCGAATTTAAAAAAAAACATATTTTTTTTTTTTTATATATTTTTTTATATTAGCTTAGCATATTGGCTCTACTTCGCCTGATGGTAAGCGAAAAGAGGAGCCCCAATCGCAACGGCAACGGACAAGAGACCCTGATGTCCTGTCAGTTGACGCTGCCATGCTGGCCCACAAGATGCTTCTTCACGCTTCGCTTGAAGGATCCCATATTGTATGATTGAGGAAATACATATGCCGGCAACGCGTTCCACTTTTTAATAGTGCGACATAGATAGCAGTTGCCAAACTTTTTAGTACGCGACGGAATGATACCAACGGTGAAATTGTGGCATCGCAAGCCTGTACGTGTTGTCATTTCAAAGCTTTCTTAACGCAGACATAACGTGAGCATATAACCTTCCCCAAGGAAATTGGCGCATGTAAGAGTATTTTTCATTCGGAAGGTTTATATGTTCACATAATTTCATGTGATCAGCACCACTCTTTAACATATCATAGCTTCACGAGCGAAAAATTTCACGTTCTATGTATGTATAGTATGTAAGCCTACTACCCTTTGCACGTCTCTGCTCCTATATATATAACTAAGATATATATTATTTCGAATATTTCCAAAGCCGCTCCTGTCGACCATAAGCCGTTGAGCGGCCCCACTGTTTGTTTTGATTGTATTAATTAAAGCTGGAATCCCTCAAAGTTTTATTAAGATTAACACCTCTTCTTTTCTTTCATTAAGGATCGCTCCATATTCATGTCGGGATCACACGGCGAGGGCTCTTACCGGGCTGTTTTAACTGGCTTTAATGAAAAGAAGGTTTGTTTTCCCAGTTTTTTGTAAGAACACGATTTTATCGAAAGCGGCTAGGTTGCTTTCTGTTCTTATTTATGTTTTCCGTTGTTGCTGAAGCTGAAGTAATAATGGGCTTGGGCAGGCCACATAGTGCTGTAACGGAGGATTTTTCATCGTTCCACATATTTCACACATTTTACAGTATTTTATAACAAGAAAGCATTCATTACTTTGGAGTTTGTTTTTTGTGAGAACTTGTAATTTTCCTGAATAAACTCTGTCTGATTACTTTAAAATTTTATTTATATCTTTCTTAAATTTTTTATTACTACATCTTATACTGTGAAAGCTTACCATCAGTGGCTCTTAAACTTATTTAACTTTTATAAGTTCTTTTATCTTACACTTTCAACTTGAAGTTTTATAACATATCTTTCTCGATAATCTTTCTCGGTGCGTAGCTCGGACGGCCGACGATGGGGCAAAAAGATCCTGGAGTGGAGGCCACGTACAGGCAAGCGTGGGACGGCCGCCTACGAGATGGACTGACGATCTGCGAGGGCTTGCGGATAGTTTTTGGATGCAGGTGACACTAGACCGGTTACGTTGGAAATCAATGGTGGGAGCCTTTTGTTCAGCAGTGGACAGCAATAGGTTGAAATGATGCCGATTATGACTGTTTCCCATTGTGTGTGCTGTATTTGTTGCACCTGTACGTGGGGCATCCTGCCGACTAGCCAAAGATGTAGTGGTGAGGTAATATATAGTGAGTAAGTTTATGTAATAAAGACAGTATTCGACGAGCAGTCGTTGTTTTAATACGTTTCAAATAATACGTTTCAAATACAACCTTACATGGCGACCCTGTCAGTGCAAGAATGAGCCGCGGCCAGCGGCGCCTCCCGACGCAAATATCATATCGTGTTACTTTTTGGACAATATCTTTTTACTGTGAATAACTTATTTTCAATTAACTTTATGAAGTGAAGTGTTTCCAAACAAAAAAAAAACTTAATAATAATGGGAAATTAATAAAAATAAAATGTTGTCAATTTTGGATGTGACAGAAGTAGAGATTTGTTGCAGTGAGACTACATACATCAGCCTTTATCCCAGTTGCAGTAAGGATGAAAGCAACGGATGATGATGATGATGCAAAGGACGAGAACACGAAGGAAGTACGAAACCAGTGAAAAAAAAACAACGTTTTTTAATTAAAATGAAAAGCGCAAATAATAAAATTAAAATAAAAAGCGCTATAGTGGAGTTATTTAACAAAAAAAAAGTGCGTGTGTGGACCTTTTAAAACGTTTACCTAAATACCTAAATAAATAGACAAAATTGGAGTAAGCGGACTTTAAATTACTAATAATGTCTTACAAAATTATATTGTTATTACGAATACCTAATTCATTAGCGAAATCTGTATATAACTCATAGCGATATCATGTGCAGTGCGGTATGCGGCGCATCGTCATATATGAACAGACGTTAACTAAACAATATTTAACAGTAAGTTGTAAGTTATGTGAAAGAGAAATTATTCACGATTTATATTTTAATTAATGGCCAAACATTCGGGATTTAGATCACCCCTCAATCGAAAGATTTTATGCTCAACTGCGGGGTGGCAGAGCCTACTATGTGTTTATTTGATAAAATTTGAATTATGTAGCTAAAATACAAATTGTATATGTAATAAAAAATACAGTTATAAAATAATTATTCAGTAACTTAGGCAAGTTACAATCGTAATAGATAGTAATTTGAATCCGGAGCATCGAGTGCCCTGCGCGGCCACCAGCAAACATGCGGTGCCTACGCAGCGCTTTGCCAAACATGGTTCACTGTCACGCGGCCAGCATTCACTCGTGCTCAAGTTCGTCATGGTCATCAAAATGTCATCATCATCATATATTTTGATACTATTTAGATTGAAATATTTTATGAAATAATTTCAACTCATTTTTTTTTTATGAATGTAACTTAAATATTTTTCAATGTTAAGTTAGTTTAAAGGTATAAAAACAAATATAGTGAAAGCGTAATATATAGAATGAAATAAACAAATCTATTTCCACTTCAAAAACTATTACGATTCTTGTTTACGAGTATAAACAATGTATATGTTTGTTTTATAAATAATGACGTTTAAAAATAACTCAGAAAATAACAATTGTGTCTGATTTTGACAACTGAGGTTTATACATCTACCTGATCAACCTATAGTTGTAGAATTTCTCAAAGAAAGAAAAAACTATTAACTGTATAAAGCATTATAGAGAGACAAATTTAAAATGAATAAAATTATTTTCTTATATCTCGATCGTTGTCTACTAGAACAGTGTTAGCGAGAGAATAAGATAAGAGATAAGATATGAAGAAAAATAATATGAATAAATTAATTAGAAAGGAGTAAAGAAAATAATAGGCAATGGAAAAATATCTATGCTTTGTAAGTGCAGCAGTTATCTTACATCTCGATCGTGATCTACTAGACCAGTGTTTGCGAGAGATATAGATACAAAATATATAAAATAAATAAGATTATAGTATAAACAAGTAAACAGAAAGTAATGAAATGTGATGAAAGATATGCCTATGTTATGTGTACCATTGATCTGATATCTTGAAAGTAATCTACTATGCCAGTGTTAGCGAAAGAATCAGAATCTATTGTGATAATTTAATACGAGTAGAAATGGAGAAATATTTAAATATATTAATTTCCTGAAATGAAAAATATAACGGATTTGACGTAAATATTTTATCGTTAAGAGAATATCAAGACAAAAAAAAATTATTTACTTATACTGACCAAAACTTACAATGTCACGTAATATGTAATTGATTAGTATTTCGGAATTATGATAATTACTATGATATTGTTTGCTGAATGATTTTTCTTTTTTAGCCTTGGCAAGTCTTAACTAATATATGTTAAAATTAGAAATTAATTAATAGCTATTAGAAATTAGAGATTATACGTTATAAATTACACTTTAGAAATGTATTATATAATAATTATTCCTGGCAGGGTCGCCATGTAAGGTTTGGTGTATTTGGGACGTATTAAAACAACGACTGCTCGTCGAATACTGTCTTTATTACATAAACTTACTCACTATATATTACCTTACCACTACAAAGAGGCTCTGGCGAAAAAGAGTTAGGGTACAGCGTATTTGTAAGCTGCCCGACTGGTGAAGCATCCCACCTCACAGAATACCGCAGTCAAATAATAATTCCTTTGAGGGTTGAGTTGCTGCCTTGGTAGCGGGGGGGTGGCGGCTCGCGGGCGATATTTTATGTTGTGACCGTTAATATGGCTAAGGCAACCGCTTCACATCTGGCGGGTTGTGCTCCCCGAAGCATGGTGGAGCTCGAGATAAATAGACCCATCCGTGTACAGGCTACACCCACCGTTGCTTAACTCGCGTGTTCGATTAGATTGACACGCGCAACGACGCCATCCAGCTCCAATGTAGCCATAACTTGTCTTAATTAAAGTTTGAATAAATAAATAAATATTGATATGAAATTCGCAGTCGCAAGTCCAACACGCACTTGGCACATAATCTGCAAAATAAAATTAAAATTATAATATTATAATCATCAGTATCAACAACACCATTTTAATGTCTTTTAATTATCTAATGTATAAAATTCTCCGGTCGGGGTGTTTGTTACCAAACTCCTCCGAAACGGCTGGACCGATTTTTATGAAATTTTATGTGCATATCGGGTAGGTCTGAGAATCGGCCAACAATTATTTTTCATACCCCTAAATGATAAGGGTGACCCACCACTAAATATTTTATTTTATTTTATTGTCATTTTGTTGTATGATTTAGCATTGCAAAATACATACAACCCTAAATTGTCACCCTTCTGCCGTCAACCCCTATTTTTTAATAGCGATTTAATAGTAAAACAACGTTCAAAATAGGTGTAAATGGTTCATCAACATCTTTGAACCATAGCTAACTTCACCTGCACGCGGTGCACCCTGCTGACTGACAAAGTACCTCCACCTCACAAAATACCGCAGCCAAATAACAATTCACTTGAGGTGTGGTGTTCCTGCGAATGAGTGAGATTACCCGAAAGGAAGGAAGGAGATGCTGCGTTGGCAGCGGGGGTGGCGCGAGCTTTATTTTATGTTGCGAGCGTTAACTACGGTAACCGCTTCACATCAGGCGGGTCGTATGCTTGTCTGTCACCCGACGTAGTATAAAAAAAAACATATCTACTATAAATACATACATATTCATTCAAATAGTATTCCTTCAATCTTTCCTTGAAACTAATGACGGATGGACGGATGGGCAATCTCTTATTTGAGGCAGATGTTTGTATATCAATACTTTTGCAACTCATCAACTCGGCACGCGTTGACCATAACGCCTCAATAATCAGATTCAAGATGAAGTAGGCGAGTCCATATTTTACCGCAGCTCGGTAAAATTACCATAACACACGTGCTCGCGAGTGTGAGCCGGGCTTAATTGGATACAAAAGATGTGTAATAAGGTTTTATTGTCTACTGGAGTGGGTTTATGTCTTTATATTGCGGTGTGGTGAATATGAAGTCGACTACTAAATGGAGTGCGTAATGGAGTAAGCGGTTTTGCAATTGGAATTGTTTTTCTTGGATAGTCTTTTTAGGAGTTGTGTTAGGAACATAATATTTTTTACGTCTCTTTGACGTTTGTAGTAGCCTAAAGATGCTTGCAACAAAGCTCGTCAATGCTCGTGCACCGGCACAAAAATTCTTCCTGCCTGGTAACACTCACTCGCAGGAATACAACAAGGTACTTTGGGAACCTCAACGAATTTTGGGAAGTTCCTTCCCTGTCGCTAAAAGCTGCGATGCGAAGAGGTCACCAAGAATCTTGAACCTCTTCAGCTCCGGAGAGATATTGGCTCACTTAGCGTATTTTACCGCCTATACCACGGAGAACTCTGAAGAACTGTTTTCCCTTATCCCTTCCTGCCCTTTCCGTCACCGAACAACACGTACAGGCTTGCGATGCCACAATTTCACCGTTGGTATTTTCCGTCGTTTTCCGTTTTCCGTCCGTACTAAAAAGTTTGGCAACTCCTATCTATGTCGCACTATTAAAAAGTGGAACGCGTCGCCGGCATATGTATTTCCTCAATCATACAGTATCCTTCAAGCGAAGTGTGAAGAAGCATCTTGTAAGCCGGCATGGCAACGTCAACTGACAAGACATCCAGGTCTCTTGTCCGTTGCGATTGGGGCTCCTCTTTTCGCTTACCATCAGGCGAAGTGGAGTCAATATGCTGAGCTAATATATAAAAAAAATGTATTCAATAAATTATTAAGTTTAAAAAAATAACATATATTTGCGCGATATCCTTTATTAGCCAATCAACATAAGAAAAAAATGGCCGTTGTAGTGTTGTAGGTACGTAATACGTTATTTGCACTAAAATTATCTCAAAATGGCATTGCTTGCCCCTCTCCCGCACGCGAATTTCAATAATCCTTACTTAACGTAATAAATTCTTCGATCTTTCATCTATCCAGCAGTGTGATTGAATTTTGCATGGAGATGATGGATATGGATATGTAGCTGTAATACCAAACTGTTTCCCCCGATTTTGTTATCATTAGGTTTTTTGAATTGCCTCCCTATGGAAGCTATTTTAAAGACACGTTCAAGTCAATAAGTAGATTTGGATCTAAGCCATAATTGTTGTTCAATGAAAGATCCTTCCAAACATATTGTATGAGCATGCTACTAGGACAAATTCCCTTTTTTTATACTACCTCGGGTGGCAGACAAGCATACTGCCCGCCTGATGTGAAGCGGTTACCGTAGCCATATTAACGCTCGCAACATAAAATATTGCTCGCGCGCCGCCTCCCCCTCTGCCAACGCAGCATCTCCTTCCTTCCTTTCTGGTGACCTCACTCACTCCCAGGAACACAACAATCTTCAAAGAATTGTTATTTGGCTGCGGTATTCTGTGAGGTGGAGGTACATTCCCCAGTCGGGTAGCTTACAATTACGCTCCCTATACTTCTCTTTTCGCCAGAGCTTCGTTCGTCAGTCAGCAGGGTGCACCGCGTGCAGGTGAAGTTGGCTTTGGTTCAAAGATGTTGATGAGCCACTTCCACCCCAGAAGATCCTTAAGTCTTGAAGTCAGTGTCGGCCATTCCGTTTCTCTGTATACTTATCGGTTCTACTTAAACAGATATACGATAAAAAAAAAATTACACGTCTATAAACAACCACAAATCAATATTTTTCATCTCAAACCTTTTATTTTCACATCCGGCCTTTATTTTGGTTCTCGACTGAGCATATAAAAAGTTGCACTTAACTCGCTCCGAAATATCACTCAATGCTCGGTATATTTTTCAAAGCTTTCTCCGGCGTCCTGTTTTATCCTACTTGACTCCTAATGTGGTGAATTCATACATGCACAATCGTGATCTCGAGTGCTCCTTGGGTGGGAGGTGGGCGGGCGAGGGGGTGAAGAAGTATTTTCCTTCTTTTACAGTATTTCGCCCGAGTGGGGAGGTGTCCATTGCACAGCGTGGTTTTGCCTCAGATAGGGTCGTCTCTGCTCAGTTGAACAGTTACGAATATGTATGAGTTTCCAAGTTGCTTCACTTGGTGGTAAGAAGAGATTCTTAGTTTCACTGACATTTCTTAATTAGTTTTATACGTCCCGAATGCCAAATAAGCGTAAGGCCCGCATGATGTAAAGCAGTTACTGTAGCCATATAGCTCGAAATAAGAGGAATATAGCTCGCGTTGGCACGCTCGTTGCACGCAGCATCTCGTCACATCTGGTGACCTCAAATTTCTTTTATACCACTGGGGTGGCAAACAAGCAGCCTACAGTAAGTAGACCTGCCTATTTATAGACGAGCTCGGTGGCGTAGCGGTCAATGACGCGGCTTCGACACCAACGCTCGTGGGTTCGATTCCCACATAGGACAAACATTTGTGTACATGAACATGTCTGTTTGTCTTAGTCTGGGTGTTTTCTATGTATCATAAGTATGTATTTACAAAAAAAATGTATTTACGTATGTTTATCAGTTGTCTAGTACCCTAGTAGTTGTTTACTAGATGGCGCTGTGTAATTTGTCTGACAATATTTATTTATTTATCTACTATATAAAAATAAGTCGGGTTTTCCTTCCTGACGCTATAACTCCAGAACGCACGAACCGATTTCCACGGTTTTGCATTCGTTGGAAAGGTCTCGGGCTCCGTGAGGTTTATAGCAAAGAAAATTCTGGAAAAATTTGAAAAGAAAAGCGGGAAAATCTTGTTTCACATACAGCGCCATCTCTAAGGAAATGGATGGAAACGAAAAGATTGAGCCACAGCGAAGCGTGGTCGGGCCGCTAGTTTATTTATATTTACTGCAGCAGTGAATACTGCTGCTGGATTTTTGCAGCGAATGCTGGCAGCAACACAAAAATCCTCGTTGTTTGGCTGCGGTAAATATGACGTCTGTGAGGTACTTCCCCAGTCAGACTCGACATGCCCTATCTCTCTTTCGCAAGAACTTCATTTGCGTGACGGCCATGACGCATCACGTGTAGGTGATCTTGGCTGTGGCTCTAAAGATGAGCTAAGCTACTTACACCCCAAAATAGTTATATAGATGCTTCGATAGTTAACACTATATATGTCAGCATTTTTATACAAAGTCAATGTTTACTTTTGAATTTCTGACCAAAAAGTAGCAGATTTATAAGTTTGAAGCCCACAAGTGTCTGTGGTCTGATGTCGTCTAACCTTATTCATTTCACTATTGAGATCTCCCCTCATTCGAAGGGGCTTTAGAGCGTACTCCATCACGCTGCTCAACGAACGGGTTGGCGGATTCTGTGGCATACTAACTATCAAATGGATGGATCGATTTTATTGCAGTTTTGTGTATTACAGTTTTGTATATATTTAACATTGAATGTTATGCTTGAAGTAACAACATCCTCTCAAGACATAGGGACAAAAAGCGAGAAAATCTTACTTTTTATTATATTTAGTTTATATTCAGAACAAGTAGGTATTGTTCTGAATACTTACTACTGAGTACGTGAGTGAGTTACGTAGAGTTACTTCGGTTATAAAACTTATAAAAATGAAAGCACCTAAATTTCTTTTCGGCTGTTGTCGGCCCTGATACCAGCGGGAGTTGCCCTCTCCGAACTTAGGACGGCCCATTTACTAACGCCCAGCGACCTATATACACATAAGGCATACAAAGAAACTATGTATTGGAGAGCCATGTTTGAACATTTTATTTTCTTTTTCTAGTCTGACCAATGTTTATAAAAAATACTATCGGCCGCCTCCGGCTTCGCACGAAACTTAGCGGACGCTAAAGGCCAATTCTCGTAGTTTTTCTACGAACGCAGATTGAAAGTTGACCGAATCGAGATTGAATTGTGAATTGACTAAAATTATATACTTGATTTCATTAATTAATTATTATCAATTCTTGTTGTTGGCAAAGTAACATTCTTAGTTTGTTTAATTTCCACTCATATTTCGATATAATCCCGCTTAAATTTAATTTTGAAGTTACACATTGTGTTACGAGAATACCAAATGTGACATTTGTGAGATCGAGACTGGATCGAAACTGAATTTTGACTATATTTTAATTACGAGAATTGCCTTTCTGGTATAAGCAAATTTTTGATACTTTAAATTACATTTTCTCAAATTGTTTATTTATTACAAAAAAAAAAAAAAATTGCCCATATTACTATAATATGTATTACACTACAGTTGAAACAATTTATAAGATCGGTTAAATGTGTGCATTACAAACAAACATGTTTGGAAGTAGGTATAAGTAGCGCACCACAATCTTTAGAGTCAAAGCCAACCTCACTTGGTACACCCTGCTGACTGACAAACGAGGCTCTGGCGTAAAGAAATGTAGGTTATAGCGGTTTTTTTAAGCTGTCCGACTGGAGAAGTACCTCCACCTCACAGAATACCGCAGCTAAATAGTTAAATACCAATTTCCTTGAGGGTCGTTGTCTTCCTGCGAGTCAGTGAGGTCACCAGAAAGGAGTATAGGCTGGCAATGGATCAGTGGTGATTGCTTTCCACCGCCCACCGCCAAACATTATAATACACGCAAAGTAGTGTAGATCAAATTGCCTGTAAATTTGACTTCCGCAAAATAACACCTGAATCAATTAACTATCTAGTGATTGCTTTTCATCAGGTGACCCACATGCTCGTTTGCCCCCTCTCATATTTTAAAAAAAGTGTAATTGTGATCAGCTGGTCTCAGAGACCACACAACAAAAGCCCGTTCATGCTCGTGGTCGTGGTCGCCAAGTGCGTTTGCTCGCTAGTCACTATGGTACTACGAATAATGTAGATATAGACAGATAGATAGATATAGATATTTCTGGACAATTTACACAGCGCCATCTAGTCCCAAATTAGCGCAAAGCTTGCGTTATGGGGACTAGACAACTGTTAAATGTACTTAAATACATTTTTTTTTGTGAATACATACTTATAATACATAGAAAACACCCAGACCAAGACAAACAGACATATTCATGCACACAAATGTTTGTCTTGTGCGGGAATCGAACCCGCGACCTCGTAGTCAAAATGGCCATTGCTAACCATACGACCACCGAGCTCACCGAGCTCACCGAGCACAAGACAAACATTTGTGTGCAGGAACATGCCCGTTTGTCTTGGTCTGGGTGGTTTCTATGTATTATAAGTATGTATTTACAAAAAAAAAAAGTATTTAAGTACATCAGTTGTCTAGTACCCATAACACAAGCTTTGCGCTTAATTTGGGACTAGATGGCGCTGCGTAAATTGTCCAGAAATATTTATTTATTTATTTTATTATATAATATTTATTTATATATTAATCTGATGGTAATCGGCTTCCACGTCGGCGGTAGGGCCCTAGTACCCACGAGTACCCCAAGATTTTGGTTCTAAAGTGTGAGGATGAATTTTCTGCGGATGGCGATTATCCAATTTCTACACATACCCTGACACATATCCTCATCGGGAAACAAACAGCCCAGCAATAAATTCTTTTAGTAACGCACAGTCATAAAGTCTTCCGCTTGAGTTGACGCCATAAAATTAATTAACATCGCAGCATAGGGTCGCTGGGGTCCTCTCGTACCCGCAATTACATTAGAGTGCGGTATAAAAGTGGATGATAATATGGAGTCTGCGATTTTCGTGGGGTCACTGTATACTCAATGAGCACATGTAGGACTGGAACCTGCTGGAGAACCTCGTAACTGGCAAAATTCATTGATAGATATTAGATAGAAGTCTATCTATATTTCATACTCACACACTGTCTATCTATTGACGAGCTCGGTGGTCGAATGGTTAGCAATGCCCACTTTGACGCCGAGGTCGCGGGTTCGATTCCCGCACAAGACAAACATTTGTGTGCATGAACATGTCTGGGTGTTTTCCATGTATCATAAGTATGTATTAAAAATGTATTGAAGTACATTTATCAGTTATCTAGTACCCATAACACAAGCTTTGCGCTTAATTTTTAACTAGATGGCGCTGTGTAAATTGTCCAGTAATATTTAACATTTATTAAGTATTTATATATACTCGTCATTATTTTTTTATTCTGACTGCGTCAAGTACTCTCTATCTCAGATGTCGAGTACTATCTATCTCTCAGAAGGGATTTATAAGAAAAGAAAGGAACTGGTAATCAATTATTTACTTTAACTTATTTCTTACAGAAATTCTCACTGATTCACATACTCAAAGACACATCTACCTGTTTTGACTTCTATCTAAATATATAAAAGGAGAAACTGACTGACTGACATATCAACGCACAGCCTAAACGGCTAAACGTAGGCACTTGAAATTTGGAAGGGACGTAGCTTAGGTACCGTAGAGGTGCACTAAGGAAGGAATTCCCGAAATTCCCACGGGAACGGGAATTTGCGGGAAAATCCTTTTGTATGAAAAATCTAAACCGCTTAAGTCAGACGCTTGAAATTTGGCATGCAGGTACGGGAGTTAGCGGGAAAAAACTGTTGTATGTAAAAATCTAAATCACGTAAGATAGATGTTTTCAATCTAGCATGCATGCATACCTTAGTAAATATAAATTTTAGTTACGGCTGTATTTTGAAAAATTCCCATGGGAACGACGAGAAAAAAATGTTGTATATATATAAAATTCAAAGTCCTGACTGACTGATATATCAACGCACAGCCCAAACCGCTGGGTCTAGAGATTCCAAATTTGGCACGTAGATTCCTTATGACGTCTAGGGGTACACTAAGAACGGATTTTTCAAAATTCATCCCCTAAGGGGGTGAAACGGGAGTCCAAAGTTTGTATGGGGAAACGAGATTAGTTGGACTATTTTATCCGAAACTTTACACGAGTACTTCTATAGATAAATAAGTAAACACGTGTTTCAGGATTTTTCAATATTCAACCTCTAAAGGGGTGAAATGGGGTGAAATAGTCTGAAAATCGTCATGGGTATGGTTTTTATGGTTTATCGGGTCGCTGATTACGAAAATAACAACTATTTTCTAATCAAACATAGCCGACGTGACAAAAAGTCGCCCCTGTGGGGGTGCGATGGGGTGGAAATGTCATAATATCAATATGGGTGTTGATTCTATGGTTTTCTGGGACGTCAATTACGAAAATGGCATCGATTTGAAAATATAACATAGTGGACAAGAAATTACTTAAAATATTTTTTCAAATTTTACCCCTAAGAGGGTGAAACGGAGGTCCAAAGTTTGTATGGGGAAACGAGCTTAGTTGAACTATATTATCCTAAATTTTACACGAGTACTTATGTAGATAACTGACTAAACACGTGTTTCAGGATTTTTCAAAATTCTACCCCATAAAAGGGTAAAATGGGTCCCAAAAGTCTGAAAAACGTCATGGGTATTGTTATTATGGTTTATCGGGTCGCTGATTACGAAAACAACGACGATTTTAAAATTCAACGTAGCTAACGTGACCATCATCTCCTATTGGGGTGCGTGGGGTTGAAATGTCTAAAATGGGATCAAAAAGTCTGAAAATCGTCATGGGTATTGTTTTATAGTTTATCGGGTCGCTGATTACGGAAAAAACAACTATTCTATAATCCAACATAGCCGACGTGACATAAAAAATCCCCTGTGTGCATGCGAAGGGTTGAAATGTCATAATATCAATATGGGTTTTGATTCTATGGTTTTCTGGGACGTCAATTACGAAAATAGTATCGATTTTAAATATAATGTAGTGAACACGAAATTACTTAAAAATATTTTTCAAATTTTACCCCTAAGAGGGTGAAACGGAAGAAGATTAATTGGACTATTTTATCTCAAACTTTACATGAGTACTTCTATAGATAAATGAGTAAACACGTGTTTGCCCCAAATTTCACGCGAGCGAAGCCGCGGGCGAAAGCTAGTGTACTTATATTTGTATCAGGACAACGTGTAAAGCCACCGAGTGCTAGGCAACGATTGGCCGATGAACTACGCACCTGCTGGTAACTCATACTAAGGGACCTTCAGCCTAAACTATTTATGGCAACTGTGACACACAGCCAGCGCAGCGCTTTTTCAGTGATGGTTTTCCTCTTTTCATCAGGCAAGGTGGAGACATTTTGGCGGATCACATAAAAAAGACTATAGCAATTAAATAGATGACATAAGATGTGTAAAGCAGGTCTTAATAATTATTCGAAAATAGATGACAATGTCGATTATTTATGTTTATATGATTTTCTGCAACACCAAACTATACTCCAAAAGTACATATCACTTTTCGAGTCTCTCTGTCTGTTTATCCGCAATTTAATTGAACATATAATAGTTGTTAAATATGCATTATTTTGTAGTTAACTGTTTCGGGTTTAATAATTTACTATGAATTTACGTAGATAACAATCATTGTCGATCACTTGTATCCAATATTAAATGAGAAAAACTCAAGGGTCCAAGTAACTGAGATTAAATGCCAGAAATTGAATTTTATACTCAATGTTTTACTTAAACACTTTTGTTTGTCACAGTTTTCAACTGGTTACTATATGTATACTAATAATCACAATTACTGAAGTTATAACAACATAAAATATCGCGCGCGGCCACTCCCGCTACCAACGCAGAAACTCCTTCCTTTCTGGTGACCTCTTTCACTCGCAGGAACACAACAACCCTCGAGGGATTCTTATTTGGCTGCGGTATTCTGTGAGGTGGAGGTTAAATGACATTCCCCAGGCGGGTAGCTTACAATTACACTCCCTACCTCTCTTTTCGCCAGAGCTTCGTTTGTCAGTCAGCAGGGTGCACCGCGTGCAGGTGAAGTTGGCTTTGGTTCAAAGATGTTGATGAACTATTTATATACATAAAAAAACTTTGTATTTGTTACCATGTTTTAGTTCGCAGCAGAGTGTTCCACTGAAAACTCGCTGTGCTCTCGAGTTGGTAAGCTGAAGGTATCTAAGTGGCATGAATAATCATAGAAAAGCTCAGAGTTTCATTACTGCTCCTCTGTTGTGGTCCTCCTTACTTGAGTTTTCGCTACGGGTGTTTAAAATATTACATACTTTATACACTTATTAACATACCTTCAAAGTGTAAACTTGGAACTTCTACTTTAGCATTAGTTACTTAAATTCTTCTTTGTCACTGAGCGTTATGTACGTGGCAAGTTTTTGTGATTTTGTATAACGCAACAAACTCACTACCATAGATTAACAATTGGTCGCCGCTCCGCTTCGACTAGATGCCGCACTATCTAAAAACAACAGCTCCGTGAATGCGGCAACTCAATATTGTAGTGTGCGTAAAACAATGTGCAGAGGTGCGTGAAGAATTGTATTGCAACAGGCTCGGGTACGCCGAGTTCGGCGTAGAATTTGTTGCAGCATTTTACAAGTGCGCCGCGGGCGCCGCGGCATCTAGTCGAAGCGGAGCGGAGACCAGTTGATAATCTAAGTTCACTACATATTCCCTGTGTAGTCTGAGTAATTGTTATTTGGCTGCGGTATTCTGTGTGGTGAAGGTACTTCCGCAGTCGGGCAGCTTACAAATACGCTGTACCCACGCTACCTCCCTTTCGCGAGAGCCTCTTTGGCTAGTTGGCAGGCTGTATTACGTAGAGGTGAGGTTGGTTTTGGCTCTAAAGATTGTGGTGGCTACGCGACAAATACTTTAACGAACAATCTGAATCGTGCCATCAATGTCTACGTGCTTATAAGGACTGGAATACGAGGATTTTTAAGCTTATTTTTTATATATATTTATTACCAATTCAATAATCTCCTTCAAGTATAATGATTTCGCCATAGTTGTTTGGTTCTCGTGACAACGAAAGATTATCTGAATACCGCCATTTTAAACCAATATGGTGGTCGCCACGAAATGGCGATCAATATTTTTTTTATTTGACGAGTAATAAACAAGGGTTACTACGTCTTCAATATTTTTTTTATTTGACGAGTAATAAACAAGGGTTAAGTACGACTCACGTCTGTTATCATAGTCTATGAACGACTATGAATATAACAGCTATCTTGTCTATGTTTCCTCTTTTTGAAGTTCCTCGGTTCAGCAGTTTACTAAGTGCATTGGAGTAGGAGTAACGTCTTATCAATCGATGAACGCCGGCTGCACGCACGAAAAAACATGACTCATTGTCACGTTCCGCCTAAGCCGAGCGTGCAAGCGAGAGCGCGGAAAAAGAACGAAAGAAGCACGAATTAGAGAGGCACGATTGGCCTAAGTGTTTGACTTATGATGCATCTATCTCTCTCACTCCTTCGGACGATGTTTTCTTATGACGTTATCACGTAAAACTATCGTCCGTAAAGCGATTTTACAGACAATAATTTTTTTTTTTGCAAAATATGTTATCACAAATGCTCTCATCATGAGATTGTATCTTTACTTTCCACCAAATCCTGATCAACGCGATCCTTCGTCTCCCGCATCCAGCCACCTCCACATCTTGTGCTATCCCTAAACAAAGTTATCATAGACCATTGCTTTGCGAAAGTAAGTCAAACTCTTCTGCCGAGTGGCCGAGCTGTCAACGTCGTATTCAAATGGTGAGCAGCAAAAACCTGGTCCCTCGCTCATTACCATAGTCTGTTGCGAGTTCCTCGCCTGGAAGTTAGAAATACAATGACCCTGCACTAATGGATACGTCACTTTGAAAAAGAACTCGTTCAATATAGGTACCTGGTTGTGGTGCAACTCGTGCAGCTGAGGTTGACTTAGGCTCTAAAGATGATGGTGATCCTCTTTCATCCCATATTGCATTGATTATTGAACTGATAAGAATGTGTCAGTGCGAATTGTGCACAGAGACTGATACTGAGATAGACTGATCGCGTTAACTAGGGTTCTCAAAAATTACAAGAATAGGCGAATTTCGTTTAGTGTGCTAGTTATTTAGTTATGGGTTTAAAGCGTGTTTCTAAGATCGAAGGTTTCAACTGACTGAAGGAAATACACGATCGACATAATATGAATTCGTTGAGACAAATTAGAATTCGTCGTTGGGTTATAAATAATTTATTATTCCACTTGAATATAGTATCTTGGCTTTAATATATTTCTCGATTTATTAATCGATTTATACTTTAGTTGATCAAAGACTAAGATATATAAAAAAAAAATCTTTTCACTTCGAACTAAACATGTTTGTACATCAGAAACGATGCGACAACATTTACCTATGTAGGTATTGAATATCCAAAAATTCCTGGTTCCTAGCTCTGCACCCAAAAGTTACGTGGGTAGGTGAACAGTAAAAAGCATCTTTGCAGGTTCTGACGCGGACAGGACACTTATCATAAGTAACTCCGTGATAAATCGACGCACTGGCGACATCTTTCGTGTCTGTTAGTTATTGTCCCCTTATGTAAAGAACTACCAACTTTTCCCTCCCGTCATAACAATCAATTTTCACATCTAATGCAATCGCGATAAGGTTGAAATGGCATGATAGCTAAAATTTGTCATTGTAGTACCTTTACGAAAGTCGGAGGGAGATATTGTAGCAAGTCTCAAGTAATGGCCGCGGTTATGTCGTCTTTATGATAAATTTGTGACTTAATTACGTCTGCTACTAAAGGTTTTTTGCCGCCATCTTTGGCAACATTGTTACAGATTTATGTTCGTAAATGTCGATTGATTAGTAAATAAATCTAAAGATAGGCATAATTTAATAACAATGCGAATAAATCTCGATTCACTGCGCGCCCATTCGTCACAGGCGCTCGGTAATCAATCTCCTACAATTTCGCTACGCCATTATTTAGTTCTACCGTTCGCCGCTAGATGGCGTTTAACTCATTTATTATGCATACTGATGACCCACGGGTAATGAGGCTGTTGGGATTTCTCGGTTTTCTTACGAAAATTTGGCAACAATACAGTTCAGAGATTAGCAGAAAGAATGGCCCGATAAAGTGGATGGTCCGGACGCAGTGGCTTCCTCTCGGTTAATGTTCGCGTTGTAATGTAATCCGTGACTCGGTTTTGGGAATACTTTTAAGTAAAATTACATTTTAGTGTTCGTTTATTTGCAACTATCTACTCGTTAAGATTTTTTAATATATTTAAAGGTAAGCAAATAAACGAATGGCTCGATGGTTCTCTATTGCAGATCATCCTAGTTTTCGTTTTAGATACGTAACGAGTGTGTATCATTTGTTTTTGTAACACGTCGCGTCGGATGGTATACAAGCCTACGCCCAGAGTAGTATGAAGCGGCTATCGTAGTCGACCGTGCAATACAAGTCAAGTTATCGCACGCTGGTACCCTTGCTGTTAATGAAGCATCTCCTCACTCATCTAGTAACCTCACACGCTCCCAGGAACACAACTATCCTCAAGGGTCTTGTTGTTTGGCTGCGGTCTCCGGTGAGGTGCAGGTATTTGTTCAGTCTGGCTATCAGAGCTTCGTTTCATTATCACGTGTTATACGGAGCCACTACAATATAATACATATTTATATTACCAGTCGCAACTACTTCATCCGCGTGGATTTTCATACAAACTCATCTTCTCTTTTAACTTCCGAGGATTGTTCTTAGGGGTAGAATTTCCAAAAATCTCTTCTTAACGTTCACTTACATGTGTAAAACGAAATTTCTAGTTTAAACAGTTTCAGCTGTACGTTCGTCGATCAGTCAGACAGTCACAGTCCCCTTTTACTGAATAATATACCTACTACTAAATTGAAAACAAGCATACGGCCTGCCTGATTAAGTCAATGTTTTTTGAATATATTTTTTATTATAACCTTAACAAAATAGGACATTTTTTTATCAATAAGTAAGTTTTCTTTCGTAGCTACTAACATGTTCACATCCTAGTGCCGTGTAGTAGTATTAAGTTATGGGACACGTAATAAGTAGCTATATAAAAACTACACCGAAATTTATGACTCTACTCGTATTAATAACAACACAGACAACAAATTGTTCCTCAATCATGTCAGATGAAACACTATTATATGTTTACTTCCTGAGTAAGTCTATTGAATACTTACTCTATTGACTTAGTCAGAAAGTAAGTAAGTAGTCAATAGACATACTCAGGAAGTAAACCTATAATAGTGTTAGGTTAATCTTATGATTACGTATATCATTCATTACCTAAATCAGTGTCCCGCAAACTTTTTCTGTTTAAGGCACATCTAGGAAAACGAACATTTTTGGAGGTACACTATAAATGAAAAATCAGTTTATATTTGTGTAAGAATTTTCTTCCGTCCGTCTATTTATGAGATAACCTTATTATTCCGAGGCACACCAACTAATGACCACGGTACTTAGAGTATATTATTCTGTGACGGTACACCAGTTTGCCGCGGCACACACTTTGCGAAACACTGACCTAAGTCACAAATAATACTTCTTCATCATCATCAGTTCATTTTAGTCTCCACAGGAGCACGACCCTCTCTCGTCCGTCCTAGATGGAAGGAGGATTTGGCCTTCACTCCCCACGCTGGCCAGATGGGTTGGGGAGGCCTGATCGATGTTTTACATTATATTTCCCTTAGTCGCCTTGTACGACATCCACAGGAAGAAACGGAGCGATTGTATTCTAGTCTGCCGGAAACCACACGGCCAATAATAAATAACACTTACTATACTTTAAATATAGATACTATTCTGCGTATCCTACGTCCAAAGCAACCATTATTTTCCGAAACGTTTTTCTAGAATAAATAATGTAAATCAGTCAGAGCTGGTCACGCGTGTTCTTCTTTGACAAACGGTCGCGACCCATCAAATGGGGGAATGTATTATGTCTTGCAAAAAACAATATTTACACGTCGACGGGCCAGAGCATCCTTCGGACGAACGGTCAAAGCGGGGTACATTTTAATGTTTAATAGTTTTCGAAGCGATGAAATATTTCTTGTGTGTTAGATAGCATACGAGATATCCTGCATTGAGTATCAAGAAAGCTTGAATTTCATTACTGTAAAAGGTTGGAAATTTACAGTATCGCAGAGAACAATAAATATAGAGAATATTTATGGTTTTCGGAACAATATCTATATAAATGAAAATTAAATGTTGTTTAGTTTAATCGTAAAACTTGAAAATTGCTCGACCGATTTACTAATAGATTACAAAATAATTTCGACATTGTTATTTTTGTGTATTGGTAATTATATTATTCACAACAGACAATTTTCTGCCTCCTTTTTAGGGTTCCGAACCTCAAAAGGAAAAAACGGAACCCTTATAAGATCACTTTGTTGTCCGTCTGTCTGTCTGTCTGTCTGTCTGTCTGTCTGTCTTTCTGTCTGTCTGTCTGTCTGTCTGTCTGTCTGTCAAGAATTTCTATGTCGAGAATGCGTGGAGGTATCAAGCTGAAATTTGAACTGTATACTCAGGTCTACGGTCCCATGAAGTTAAAAAAAAATCAAACTGCTAAGTTTACGTAGAAAAAAGTTACGGCCGTTTATTCAGCAAAAAATGCATATTTCGACACACTCAAAGGAATCAAAACCTATAGGGTACTTCCCGTTGACCTAGAACTATGAAATTTGGCAAGTAACATCTTTATAGACTACAAGTACAGGAATAAATCTCAAAACTATACATTTGTAAATAGATCTTAAAAAATAGGGGGTCTATATTTTTTATAAGGTGTCGAAATTTAAAATTGAAACTACTAGTTCAAATGGGGTATCACATGAAAGGGCTTGATGTACACATTGCAAAATATATTTTATTTATTTTTTTCTACGCATTATTTCTTATTTATAATCAAAAATATCAAATTTAATAATGATACTACGTACCTACGGAACCCTCGGTGGGCGAGTCCGACTCGCACTTGTCCGGTTTTTTATATATGGGACAAATGAGAGGGGGACAAATGAGCATGAAACCCATCACCACCGCCCCTGGAGATCAGCAACACCAAGGGATCGCCGATACGTTGCTAGCCTATACACCTTCCTTTCTTTCTGGTCACCTTACTCACTCGCAGGGACATAAGAACAATGACATAAGAAACCTCAAGGCAATTGTTATTTGGCTGCGGTATTCTGTGAGATGGAGGAGTACCTCCATCATTATCATCTATCTATCTATCTACATCTATCTATCTATCTTAATAGATATATAGAATATGCTTTATTTGCACGATGAAAGTACGTATAAAAGTAAAAGTACTATAAGAGATTACAACTAAAATTTTTAACAAAACGTTTATTTTATATTTTTGGGGTTCATCAACATCTTTGAACCAAAGCCAACTTCACCAGCACGCGGTGCACCCAGCTGACTGACAAACAAAGCTCTGGCGAAAAGAGAGGTAGGGAGCGTAATTGTAAGCTACCCGACTGGTGAATGGACCTCCACTTCACCGAATACCGCAGCCAAATAACGGTTTCCTTGAGGGCTGTTGAGTAGAGAGAGAGTTGAGGCCAGTGAGTGTGGTCACCAGAAAGGAAGCAGATGCTGCAATGGTAGCGGGGGTGGCGGCGCGGGAGCGATATTTTATGTTGCGAGCGTTAATATGGATACTGTAACTGCTTTACATCAGGCGGGCCGTATGCTTGTCTGCCACCCGACGTAGTATATAAAAAAAAAGCATATCTACAACAAGGCGGTCATATTGCTGAAAGCAATCCTTTCAAGGCAACCTTGAGGTAACGAAACAATGCATGAAGTAGGTTCGCAAGAAAGAAAAATGATAATTTTAAATAAGTTATAAACTAAATCCATTGCTATTAAGTTTGATGTTGAAATATTTGACTTTATAAAAACATCAATAAATCAAACAAAATCATCAAATTACAGCAATACCATTACATAAAACACCACCTCATTGAATCCCACGAGGGGCGAAAGCCACAATAAAAATTCAAACAATACGTTGCGTAAACAAAGGAGTCAATGCTTGATAAATTACAAGCATCCAGCCGCTGTCCAATCCATCTTGTTTCCAAATTAGAGGAGTTGCTCCCCTAAACACTTTATATGCACCCTGACTCGGACGCTGGACGCTGGCCAGCAAGAAAAATAAAGAAAATTTATAGATTCCAACCGTCTCTATTCCCGTTATGTTTTATTGTTATTGCCATCCTTTTATTTTATCAGTGCGCCATTTTTCTGGACGGTATATTGATAAAAGTGCCTGAGGGATCCGAACCTATTCATGGCTTCAAATGGATTGTTTTTGAAGTGATGAAATTTTATTTTATGTTAAGATAATATTTCGTTAATAGCTTATTTTGAGTGTTTTTATGGCGGTTTTTTTTTATACTACTTCGGGTGGCAAACAAGCATACGGCCCGCCTAATGTGAAGCGGTTACCGTAACCATATTAACGCTTGCGACATAAAATATCGTTTGCGTGTCGCCACCCCCGCTGCCAACGCAGCATCTCCTTCCTTCCTTTTTGGTAACCTCACTCACTCGCAGGAACACAACAACCCTCAAGGGAATTGTTATTTGGCTGCGGTATTCTGTGAGGTGGAGGTACATTCCCCAGTCGGGTAGCTTACAATTACGCTCCCAACCTCTCTTCTCTTTTCTTTTTTTTCTGGTTAATAAGCTTAAAATATTGAATAATTTAAAAGCTGGACCTATTGCCAAGACAAATATTGTCAAAAATAATGCTTGAATGTGTAATCGCCTAAAAAGCCGAATTGATCAAAGCATCTTATGACGTATTCGCGATTTATTCTTTTTCTTTCTTCTTCGTCAATCCTTATTCATCCCACTGGTGGGACAGAGTTTTGGTCAGTTGGGGTCTCCCCTAAATCGAAGGGGTTTAGAGCATACTCCACCACGCTGATCAACTGCGGGTTGGCGGAGGCCAGTGTTTTCAAACCGCCTATAGGCCACTGACTTGGCTCAACGACTGTCATCTAAAGACAACAGCCGCGTCCGATGGCTTAACGTGCCCTACGAAGCACGGAGGATCGCGAGATAAATAAACACATCCATGGACAGGTTACGGCCGACGTTGCTTAACTACTGTGTTCGATTAAACTGACATGCGCAACGACGTCTACGAGCCTCCTCTCCTTTTCTTTAAATTGTATAAATATTAACTCCTTACTTAGAAACTCAGAACTGGAAGCGGCTGGACGCGCAAAACGGAGGATCACATTAGGTGGAAAGCATTAGGGAAGTTCTAAGATAGCCAGCAGTGGGTAAATACTGGCTGATTATTGATGACGATGATGATGAAGACCAAAACTTATACCAATACTTATACCAATTTTAAAAAGTTAAAAAAGTAGATTAAAACAACAAAAGGTGTTAATATAACCTAATAAATACGGAGACACAGCCCCACCCTCGCAAGTGAACTCTCGGAGAACTTCACAAAGTATCTGCAACTAATTACCCTGTTAATTAACATACGCGGGCCGATTGCCTCCGTCTTCTGGTAGCTTAATCCTATTTCTTATCTTACACTCTAATGTCTTAACATTTGCATACCGCAAAAGGATATTCAAAGAACAATTCTGTGTTGCCAGTGTAAAAAAATTGCTTGTCTGTGAAGACGGACGATATTTTTACGTGAAAACGTCATAATAACAGAAAACATCGGCCGATGGAGTGGAAGAGAGATACGTGCGTCACAAGCTGAACGCTTAGGCTGATCGTGACTCTCTTGTTCCGAGCTCTCGCTTGCACGTTCGGCTCAGGCGGAACATGACCAAGAGTCATGCTTTTTCGTGCGTGCTACGTCATCGGGTCAAAAATCGTAGTGGGGAAAAGTTTCTACGGAAAAGTAATAGTTTGATTTTTATATACCTGTATAAATAAGATTAACTGTGGTCAAACGCGTATTAACGCGTGTACGGTTTTATTGGAATCTATTTTATTAAGTCTTTTTGTCCACAATCCCCGAAAATTGTCGGGACAGGTAATATAATGTTTTTTTTTCCTGTGCAATTTATTATAATATTCGTTTTTAAATTAGTTATATTTTATTTTTAATTTAATTTAATTTTAAGTTTTATATATACCTAGTTAGTATGTAATTTTAGTTCATTTAGTTTTTTTGTTTATAATATAGTTTATGTTCAATTTAATAATGTAATTGTATTCTACATTTCAAACTTTTAAATAAATTAATATATTTTATTAAGTCGATTTAAACACAGTTGTAATTACTATCAGAATCGCTTTGTTTTCCAGGATAAAATGTAACCAAATATTGACTCGAATAAACATTTCAGTCTGTGAAAATAGTCAAATTTAAAGTATGTGATGTATTTGTATGATATTAATACTACAATAATATTCATAAACAAGTTATAAGTTTCTGGACTAGGTTAGTTGAAGCTAAGTTAAGTTTAACTATGAACACGAAAATTTTGACTCCAAGGTTAGCTGATAAATAAATATTTAATATATAAATTCTGGACTAATGACACACGGCCATCTAGTCCCAAACTAAGCAAAGCTTGTACTATGTATGTATGTATGTACTATGTATATTAATGTTGTATATTGTTTTATATTATTGTGCATGATGAGACCCTGTTTAGTTGACAATTGTATTATTTGTAATGTAAAATTGTAAAAAAAAAAATCATTCACAATTGTAAATTGTTACTGAATAAATTGATTGATTGACTATGGGTATTAGATAACTGATATTATACTTAAACATATTTTTTTGTAAATATGTACGTACATTTAATACATAGAAAACACCCAGACCAAGCTAAACAGACATGTCATGCACACAAATATTTGTCTTGTGCGGAGATCAAACCCGCAACCTCGGAGTCAAAGTGGCCATTGTTAACCATTCGACCACCGAGCTCGTGATATTTTAATATTATTTATTAATTAAATTTTTACTTCCCTCCAATTATTATCAAATTGTTTTTTTTTTGCTGAAGTACACATTTCAAACGATGGTAACCCCAAAAGAAATTAAGAAGAATTAACAAAAAGCTTACTTCAGCCCCCGGGAGCCGGAATCAAAAGCAATGCTAATTGCGTGGCTCGATATGGTAATGAGTAGCGACCTCTAGCGGGTAGCGGACGGACTCAGATGGGAGTGCGCTTCAATTTGGTTTGTTTGAAAAGATTTCAAATTAAGTAGCGTTAAGCAAGCTGGCCGCAATCTGCGCCACATCGGTGTTTTCACAGCTATATCTTAGTGTGAAGATGTAATAAAATATACTTTAGGTATTAAACTTACTTACTTACTAAAGGAGTGCCATTGGCGCAGCGGCTCAAAGTGAGTATTGGCCTCCGACATAAGAACCCTCCACTTCCCTGTCTTGCGCTAGCTCTTGCCAGTTGTTGACATCAAGCTTGCACAGATCATCCACTCTGTCGCTCCAGGGGTTGGAGGTCAGGGGTTTCGAGCATACTACACCACGCTGCTTAACTGCACGTTGGCGGAGGCCAGTGTTTTCAAGCCGCCCAAATGCCACTGACTTGACTTAACGAATGTCATCTAATTATAACAGCAGGGTCCGACGGGTTAACGTTCCCTCCGAAGTACGGAGGAGCTTGAGATAGAAACCCATCCATAGAAAGGCTACGGTTGACGTTGCTTAACTTGCGTGATGGATTAGACTAACACGCGCAACGACGCCATCCACTTCCTCTACACAAAACTATGCACTTGGAGAAAATTATCTAGGAATGCAATGCAAGCATGAAAACTACCGCGTAGGTTTCGTGAAAGACCAACTTATACTGGTTACAAGCTGCTGACTGTACTAGAGGAGAAAGGGATATACATACCAAGAAGTTTTGTACTGAAAATCTTACATATGATACCTACATACCTAATGAGGTAATTAAAAAATTAAAAATAAGCCATAATCTACATATTTCAGTTTCTAAAATGAAATAGGCAGTTCTAAGCTGCCCTAACTACTAATGGGGGAGTACCTCCACCTCATAGAATCATCATAATCATCAGCCTGTATCTACCCTCTGTTAGATATAGGCCTTTCCCAATGCTTTCCACCATATGCAATCCTCTGCTTTCCGCACTGTTTTTAGATCGTCGGCCCATCTAGAGAGGGGGCGCCCTACGCTTCGTCGACCCATACGTGGCCTCCACTCTCACCTCCACACCTCTTAGAATACCGCAGCCAAATAACAATTTCTTAGAATGTTGTTGTGTTCCTGCGAGTAAGATCACCAGTGAGGAAGGATTAACGGGGGTGGCGGCACGATCGATATTTCATGTTGCTTGGAACCAAAGCTAACCTCACTAGCACGTGGTGCACCCTGATGGTTTTTTAACGAAGAAAAAGAGGTAGGGCATAGCGTAATTTTAAGCTGCCCGACAGGTACCTGCATCTCTCAGAATACCGCAGCCAAATAGCTATTCGCTAGAGGGCTGTTACGTTTCTGCTAGTTAGTGAGGTCACCAGAATACATGGAGCTACTACGCGTTGGCAGCGGGGATGGCAGTGCGCGAGCGATTTTTCATGTTGCGAACGTTTGTATATCTACGGTATCCGCTTCACTATACGCGGGTCGTAGGCTTGCTAGCGAATGAAGAGCTTGGCATTTTTTGCAAATCACATCAAACTTTAGTTTTGTTCATAACTTAAATAAAAAATTAACATATTACGTAAAAGTTTACTGAAAAAGGCATACAATCCAACTTCCGCCAACTAATTATATCTCTCCGCTTATTTAGACATCACAAATTGACAGGGCGATGGAGGAAATTTTTAATTTTGAATATATTACTGTAATTTTTTAAAAGTTTCTGTTTGTGTGCTGCTCCGTCGGCTCCATTTTTACTTATCCCATTTATTAATTTTTCTCGGCGTCATAATGTATTCTGAACGGCGGCGGTCTAAATTGAAAAGTTTGTGTGACAGATCACAGATATAGATAATTAATATTTGAATCTTAATTTGAATAATCAAAAGAGACTTTGAAGAGAAAATTACTAATTTGAAAAAGTTTTTGGAACTTAGCCAGTGACGTATATTATAGAGATTAGCTAGTAGATTAGAGGACCATAGGACCCATCGTAGGAGTTGAAAACTTTACCCAAGTTGTGGTAAAATTTTATTGCTCACGAGATCATATTACAAACAACTGAATTATTTTTAAAATTAAACACAATATGCCTTTAAAGTTTGGCATCTGCACTATCGAGACCTGTATTGAGTCGGTAGTTCCTCCTCTATGTGTTCTGGAGGGTAGTCGCTAAATATGCTCACCATCTGGTGGTAAAAACTGACCGTATGCGCGTCTGGACATTTGCCCTGACAAAGACGTCCATAGAGATCGAAACTAAGATAAGATAAGATAAGATAATTTTTTTTTTTTTTCTTTCCCGACAAAAATATGAAAGTGACCAGTTTGATTTAATTATTTATATTTCTATGATTTCCCAAACTGATTTATTTTAACTTGATTCCATAGACGCTTTCACAGAATACACTTATCACATCACTAGCTTCTGATCGCGGCTTCCATTTGCGTGAACTCAGTGCCTGGATAAAAAGTATGTTATTTCAGAACATAATAATATTTATATTCCAATTTTCACCAAAATCCATAAAAAAAAAATTACCCGTAAAACTTTCACAAACATCCGCATACAAGAACATTTTTAGTAGTGGTTCTTCGTAGTCGGTACTCTTTTGCCATTTGGTCATGGACATCATTGTGAATCACGATGAGTGATGATATTGATAACACGGCGCCATTCGTTGCGGACTGCAGATTTCCGGGTACATTCGTAAACCGACTTAGGCCTGGTATGCCCTTGTTATTGGTGATTTACAACGTGGTCTGGTGTTTTCAACATTTCCCAGCACTACGAGACGCTCTATGGAATCATTACCACGACGAGATGGCCAACGAAGGTCAGAAAGCCAATTCTCGTAATTATGTTACAATCGCATAATGAAAGTTGACCGGATCGAGATTGTATTGTGAATTGACTAAAGTAGATTTCGTTAATTAATTTTATTCTATTCTTATTGATGGCTAAGTAACATTGTTAGTTTGTTGAATTTTCATATTGTGATAATAGAATACCAAATTTGACATTTGTGAGATCGAGACTGGATCGGAACTGGATTTAGACTATCTTTTAATTACGAGAATTGCTCCTACGGATGCGTGACTGTACTGTGGTTGATAGGCGCTGTCTAATATATGAAGATGATAATGTCTGATAATAGTAGTAGGATATCCACAATGGATGGGAGTATAAATAGTCAGCGACCTTTTACAGATATTGTATATGCTGCCAATAGTAAAAAATGTAGTTATAATTAACAATGGTGGATATAAAAATTTGAAGAGCTACATAAAGTCATTGTCTAAAGATTTCTTTTGATCCCTACCAGATGGCACTTTATTTTTTTCTCCAACCAACTAGACAGTCCACGCGTGGGCAAAGCTATATCGTCCCACATCGCCGATGGGATCCGATAAACACGCGGATCGGGACTGCATAAATTTGCATACATTTCATAACCACCGCGCACGAATGAAATTAGATGCACATGGGTCGCTTTTTAAAACCGTTGTTTTAACATTTTTTTTATTTTTGTGTTTCCAACGGTTCGTATTGAGAGTTGATATTCGTTTTGTTATTGTGATTTTTTTTTTATAAAGTTCCTTATTTTTTTTTAAATTGAACCTTTCAGTCTAAGGAGAGAGTTTACCTTTTGACGTGGTACGTCTTTAAAATTACTTCCATAGGGAGGCTATTTAAAAAAACGAATGATAACAAAATGGGGGGATACAGTTTTGTGCTGCAGCTATATATATATCTATCATCTCCATCTAAAATTCAATCACTCTATTGGATAGATGAAGGATCAAAGAACATCGCGTACGGGGGAGAGGTAAGCGTGGCCATTTTGAGATAATTTTAGTGCATATTCACGTACAACACACGGCCGTGTCCATGGCACAGCTACACCCCATTGTTTTTGTCTTTTATACCGATTATATAATGTGTTGTGTTCGGAGGAATTGTTTGATATGATTCCTTTCTTTTGACAGTTGGACCTCTCGCCATCGCCAGGAAATTCATCCCCAAACGTTGGAGACAAGTTGGTCGCGCACTGGTCTGTTCCAGAGAGATTTTCATCCACGAAGTCTCAAGTTGTGGAATGAACTACTTTCCGAGGTTTTTCCAGATTACAGTTTGGGATTCATCAAAAAGGCGTGAAGAAATTTTTATATGGTCGGCAATGCGTGAGATGTCTCTAGTGCTTAGGTTACGATGACTGCTTACTATTAGGCATATCTAGTTTTTGGTATAGGAATAAGCAAATTATTCCTTTTATTTTCCTTTTACATTGGTACACAAGGATAATAAAAGGAATAGTTGCAAACTAACAAACTGCATGTTGGATGTTATTTTTTAAAATATTTTTTTGTTATAATCATTTACAAAAGCCTGATAAATAACTTATTTTTATAGTACGTCGTGTATCATACAGACATAGGGCCTGCCTGATGTGTAGCTGTTACTCTCGCAAAATGAAATGTCGCTCGCGCGCCGCCATCCTCACATTTAACGCAACAACTTCTTCAATTTCGGTGACGACACTCACACGTAGGAACACAACAACCCTCCAAAGAATTGATATTTGGCTGTGATATCTTCCGAGGTGGAGTTTCCAGCCGAGTAGCTATATTGTAAGCTATCCTACCTTTCATTCGAACATAAATATTCATTCGAACAGAACATAAATATAATTGATAATATATTAGAATAGTAAATGTCTTTATTCGCGCGCTGGCATTGCCACTGCTAACTCAGCATTTCCTTACTTCTGGTGACTCGACTCACTTACAGGAACTCACCACTTCTCTAGGGCAGCAATTTCCAAATTGGATTTCACGGAAGCTTAGAGTTCTGTGGATACCTAATTCACCAGAGTTAATCGAAATAACACAATATCGGTTTCTCTATATAAAAAAAAAACTTTATGTCTGTAATTATTCGATGTGGAGTTCCATAAAAAATGGCTTTAGTGTTCTGGTGCTTTAAAAGTTTAGGAACCCCTGATCTGGGGATTGTTATTTCATTTTTTTAACAGTGCTTCAAAACTTTTTAATTTTATTTTTATTTGGCTGCTTACTTCTGTCAAATCTTCTGTCTTATCAAAGTCGGACTCGATACACCCTTTGCCTTTCTTGCGCCAGTGCCTTGATTTTTCACCGACAGGGTGCTCTATGTGCAGGTGAGATTGGCTTTGGTTTTAAATATGACAGTTATCCATATATTATATTTTAACAGAAGTTTGATCAATTTCTTATCGGACTTTTCGACTGAGACAGAAAATGCTCATTCAGTTAATTCGTTTTATTGAATCGATTTAGTCTTATTTATATTGAAAATATTTCAGGATTAAAATTAGAAAAATAAGAAGTATTCTATCAAGATTAATAAAAAAAACATTTAAATCAATAATTATATTTTTTCATGCTACTCGACAACAGATGGCGCTACGTGTATAATAAATTACTATAAATCCTACTATGAATAATATTATTACAAATGTGAAAGTTTGTGAGAAAGGATGGATGGATGTAGTTATGGCATTTTTTTACGGTTAAACAGCTGAACGGGTTTAAATGGAATTCAGCTTTCAGGGTTCTCATCAAGGTTCACTGATAAATATTAACGGATATAGCACCAAAATACGTCGATTAATATATATATATTAATATTTGTCTCAGCTAGAAATATAATTGATCTGGTGTTACGCTGTAAATAAATTATATTTAGGATTATATTTACACTTTTTACAGATCAAATATAAAATAAAGCCACATGTTGACTAAAAATAACATTTTTCAATTTAACATTCATCGTGTATAATATACTCGATATACTCGTACATTTCATAAATATCAAATATCGAATATTTTGATATTTATTATGAGTAGTGGAATATTGCGAATCTCATAAACGATATCATCGTCAACCCTTACTCATCCCACTGGTGGCATACCTACTGGTGGTTTAGAGCATACTCCACCACGCAGCTCAACTACGTGTTGTCGGACCCCAGTGTTTTCAAGCCGCCCAAAGGCCACTGACTTGGCTTAACGACTGTCATGCAATGACAACAGCCGAGACGAGCTCTTTAAGCCGTCTGCTTAAGGAGCTCGAGATAAATGAACCCATCCATGAACAGACTACTACTGACGTTGCTTAACTTGTGTGTTCGATTAGACTGACACGCGCAACGACGCCATCGAGGTCCTCTATCATAAACAATATGATTAACTTATATGATAGTTTTAACCCGGTACTGTGTTCACGCGGGGACAAATCGTAAGCAGAAGCTACATAATAAGTTATTTAACATAACTCGATTTGTTTCTTTAATACCTATGTCAATATATATTTGTGAGAGACTGACTGGTTATATTATGATTTATCAACGCACAGCTCGAAAGACTGGATGAATAGGACTGATTTTTTATATGCTACGTAGAGAGACAAACAAGCAAACGGCCTGATGTGAAGCGGGTACCGTAGCCATAAAAACTCGATAGCAACATGAATTATCGTTCGCGCTGCCACCCCCGCTGTAGCAGCGGCAGAGATGCCGTGTTAGCACACGGCATCTCCTAGTGACCTCACGCTCGCAGGAACACAACAATCCTCAAGGGAATTGTTATTTGGGTGCGGTATTCTGTGAGGTACTTCTCTTTTCGCTAGATCCCCGTTTGTTAGTTAGCAAGGCGCACCACGAGCAGGTGATGTTGGCTTTGGTTGAACGCTGATGATGAACCACTTACACCCGATTTTTTTTTATTATGACGTAGGTCGTTTCGAAAATTTTGAAAATCTCACGGGATACGCGCGTATTCGCGCGAGAAATCTAGTTAAATAGGTATAAATTACGTTCAGTTTAACTATATTTCAAAATAAAGAGTAGAGTAACGTAACCAAGACAGTAGCCCTTTTTCTAGATGGTCCGATGACCGAAATATATGGTAGTGTGTATAATGTTTTTTTTTATTGGCATAATGTATTTTTTATGCATAATTTAAAAAATATATTAGCATTCTGCACTCCTTCTCTATATAAACTACTAGCTGGCCCGGCGAACTTCGTACCGCCTAATTGTCAATGAATGTCGTGGTATACATATTAGTTGAACAAAATTTATGATGTCTTGAAATTAATATAATGAATAATAGAAAATAATAGAGAAGCACGATGGCGTCATTGCGCGTGTCAGTCTAATTGTACACGCAAGTTAAGCAACGTCAACCGTAGCCTGTCCATGGATGAGTTTATATTATCTCGAGCTCCTCCGTGCTTCGGAAGGTACGTTAATCCGTCGGTCCCGGTTGTAATCATTAGATTAACTCGAGGTCCTCCGTGCTTCGGAGGACACGTTAATCCGTCGGTCCCGGTTGTTATCATTAGATTATCTCGAGCTCCTCCGTGCTTCGGAAGGCACGTAAGGCGTCGGTCCCGGTTGTTATCATTAGATTATCTCGAGCTCCTCTGTGCTTCGGAAGGCACGTAAGCCGTCGGTCCCGGTTGTTATCATTAGATTATCTCGAGCTCCTCCGTGCTTCGGAAGGCACGTTAAGCCGTCGGTCCTGGTTGTTATCATTAGATGGCAGTCGTTAAGCCAAGTGGCCTTTAGGCGGCTTGAAATTACTGGCGTCCGCCAACTCGCAGTTGAGCAGCGTGGTGGAGTATGCTCGAAACATATTCAGTTGAAGGAAGACCCGTATTTAATATTACCCAGCAGTGGGTAAATATTACCCAGCGGTGGGTAAATATTAAGTTCAGTATTTTACTATGTCACAAAATAAAGTACCATGACACTTGACAACCAATTAATATTCATTTTCAAGCATTCATTCATAAACAATTTTCAAAACAACAACGGACAACTTTCGCGACGTAAAAGTTAGACCAATCGATTTGACATTTAATTGAAAATCAATAAATATCCCAATCCGTTTTCAAATTTAATTTTTCGACAATTTTGTCAATGTTTTAATACTTAATATCCTATACCCACATTTCTGAACGCACGCATACATTTGACGTACGCACGTTAACGTCACGTTTGACAGGTCCGACATCCACGAACATTTTGTATGGAAAAATGATTTTTCTTTTATTTTATTTTTTTTCGTAAACTTTCCAATGTTTTTAATAGTTATTCTGCTATTCTGGACGGAGACAAATCCAACAAATCAAAAACCATGGCAATCGGTCCAGCCGTTCTCGAGTTATAAGTGTTGTAAAAACACGACTTTCTTTTATATATATAGATAAAGTTTCCAATGTTTTTAATAGTTATTCTGCTATTCTGGACGGAGACAAATCCAACAAATCAAAAACCATGGCAATCGGTCCAGCCGTTCTCGAGTTATAAGTGTTGTAACAAACACGACTTTCTTTTATATATATAGATAAGTGTGCGAAATTTGATACTCCTCCGTTCGCGCAATTTTCGTAACTGGGGGTACAAAGTTTTTGCTTCTTTTTTTATATTAGATCAGCATATTGGCTCCACTTCGCCTGATGGTAAGCGAAAAGAAGAGCCCCAATCGCAACGGCAACGGACAAGAGACCTTGATGTCTTGTCAGTTGACGCTGCCATGCTGGCCTACAAGATGCTTCTTCACGCTTCGCTTGAAGGATCCAATATTGTATGATTGAGGAAATACATATGCCGGCAACGCGTTCCACTTTTTAATAGTGCGACATAGATAGGAGTTGCCAAACTTTTTAGTACGCGACGGAATGAAACCAACGGTTAATTTGTGGTACCGCAAGCCTGTACGTGTTGTTGAGTGACGGAAAGGCGAGGAAGGTATAAGGGAAAACAGTTCTTTAGAGCACTCTCCGTGGTATCACGTATTAATAAGTATAATTATGAATAAATGAAATCAAAATGAAGGAGATAAAAAATATTATTACTTTTCTCACTCTTTCACTCTGCTATTCCCAACTAAATTTATCTATACATAACAGACAATTATCCATTACGTGGGTTTAATAAAAGACACACATTCAAACATAGCTTTTAGCACTCGACTTGGGCTAATGGAGGCAAATTTATTCGTCATAGCACGGCGCATGAATAATGAATTCTGAGATATTCTTGTGTGTTCGTGTGGTGCACGGTTGTGCTCCGCATGCGGACGGCCGATGGCAGCTACCGTCTTGTTTTTTATTGGTGATCGAAGACGTTGTTGATAAAAATTAATTCTCGGGTGCAGCTGGACAGATTCCCAATTGAATTTTCAATTTCTCAAACGAAATGAATCGAGGTCCGTTAAGTATTTTTTTGGATTTAATGGATCTGGATGCTTTTCGTTCGATGCGTTATTTATTGATGCGACCCCGTGAGCTACAGTAAAAAAGTTGGCATTGAATCTTATTTTAATTCAAATTTATTATTAATAATAATTTGACATTTTTGAACATGAAATAACAGCACAACAGGTTTAGATTATTCTTTTTTATTATTGATTATTTTTTTTATTTTTGATTATTGCAACTCGACAATTACTACGAATGACTATAAAATTATGTGAAAATTTTCTTAAAACTAACATGGTCAATTAATTCTAAATAACTACATTATTTAGAATTAATTGACCATGTTAGTTTTAAGAAAATTTTCAATACAATTGTATTTAATTATTAAGAAATAAATGAATATGAATGATTAATTATCCAAGATATATTTTACATCAACACCTATCTAAACTTAAAATTCTAAATATGACTAACTATATATACAAACAAAAAAAGAAACGGAAATAACAAAAACTAACTAAAATTAATAAAATATAATATCTAAATAACATCAAAAAATTCTTCCGCATCGCCATCAAAGGGTAACGTGGCCAGAAGGCTAGCAGCATTGCCACGCTGGATGGCAATGCTTATTCGCTGAGCGAGAAATAGGCCAGCCCTCTGGTCGCGGGAAGAGTCGACTAACCGTTTGGAGATGTCCCTAAATAAAATTTTTGCGCTCGGACCCCATGGGCCAAGCGTTTCCACCCCAAACGGCTCAAAAACATAACTACCGATGAGGTTTGAATATTTGCGCCGTTTGAGGGTCTCCGCTGATGCAGCAGCAGCCCCCGCAGAACTCGACGTATATGGAAGATGGGAAGGCGCAAGGGTGTCGACGCATGTTGCGTCCCACACCAAAGGTCTACCCATTTTCCATGGCAGCAATGACATACCGTCTGGTCTCTTCCCATCGTCGCGTACCAGACCGTTTGGTTCCAAAACTGCTGGGACGCCGGCGGTGGAAAGGGCCCGACGAATAATATCATTAATGCTGCCATGACGTGGGATTCTGCCAGCGCTCCTGCAACATGAGAGGCCATGGTGTCCGAGCCGGTCGACATCTTCCCCACATCGACAACGATGCGGAACGACGCAAGAAAGCATATTACTTGGAAATAATATCAATAAAACAGAAATACCGTTTGATACACATATGAATGAATGAATGAATAAGCATTTGAGGATTGTTGTGTTCCTGCGAGTGAGTGGGGTCACCAGAAAGAAAGAAAGGAAGGAGTAAAGGCAACGGATCGGTGACCCCTTGGTGATGCTGATCTCCATGGGCGGTGGTGATTGCGATCACATTCTCGTTTGCCTCCCGAGAGGGAGTTTTGTTTTTTTTTTATTTGAGCAAATAAAAAAAAAAAAACAAAATGCAGTGGTGTATGTTTTATAAAAGCTCTACCTTGCTGATTAAAACAATCGCTAAGTAAATCATTTTATACTCGGTACTGTAATTACCAAGAAAATAACGTGGACTATTACCGACCCTCAGCAGACCTCACGTAACTAGCCCTATATCTTGGCGAAATAAAAGTCGGAACAAAACGACTGTTATCAGATAAAGATAGTGTTCCCGTATAAAAACGTCTATTTCCCACATGAAGAACGTTGCCGGGAACCGACATATGGGTATTTCGTTCGTTCATGAATATTTATAGGCTGGCGACCCCACGGCGCAATAACCGAGCTATGTACCTACCTAACGAACGCACAAATGAACAAACCTTTAGTTTTGTCAGCGATAGTTTGGGTGATAGTGGCCGTTGTCCTTTTGGAAAGCTGTGATTGGAGCTACTTCCTGCTGCTTTTGTTGGCTAGGGAATTTTCCGAGCCAAAATTTATGCAATCAGCAATCTAGTATTTCTTGGTCAAATTTCGCTTGTACAGGAGCTTTTCCTACTCGGAGGTAAACGGTAACGTAGGTACTATTTTTCTCTGTATTTTCGTAGTTAATTAAGATTTAACAAGTCGAGCTACAATTTTATTGATCGTCATTTTATTTCAATGACAATGTAACCTAAAACATGTAGTAAGTTAAAACTATCTATCAAATCTTGTTAATGTTGGCATATGAGAGATAGCTGTACTGTGGCTACTTTTAAAAAGAAGCTAAAGGAGCACCGCCTCATTCATGACGAGTGATAACATAAAATTAGTATTTTATTGTAAAAAGATACTAATAATGTTTTACATAGCCTGTTAGATAGCCATGTTAAATTTCTTTATGCACAGTAGCGTTGTTTGGAAGAAATCTCTTGAAGAGATAAGCTCACCTTTGTATACTAGTCTGTTCACTAATTTCTGTATTTGTTGTTATGCAATAAATAAAGTTTACTGGTATTATTTCCTTTGCATATGTTTATGTTTAAAATATTGTGCTTATTAAAATACGAATGTGAACAAATCAAACAAGTCACTGCTCTTTTGTAAATATTCTTAAAATCTTTCCTAATCAGCTTCTTCACAAAGTCATAGAAGATTTTTTTCTGAGTCCGCAACACACAAGCATTCCAAGCGTTCATGCTCTACTAAGGTATCCGTATAGGTAACAATTTATCATTTAGAAAAGAAGGAGATGCTGCGTTGGCAGCGGGGGTGCCGGCGCGCAAGTGATATATTATTTTCCTTGCGAGCGTTCATACGGTTACGGTAACCGCTTAACATCAGGCGGGTCGTATGATTGTCTGCCACCCGACGTAGTATAAAAAGAAAAAAAAAGTTACAAAGAGTTTGAAAAAGTATATCAGATTTGGGGTGTAAGTGGTTCATTTGCATCTTTGAACCATAGCCAACCTCATCTACACATGTTGCATCCGGCTAACTGACAAACGAGGATCTGACGAAAAGAGAGGTAGGGAATAGCGTATTTTTTAAGCTGCCCGACTGGGGAAGTACCTCCACCTCACAGAATACCGCAGCCAAATAAAAATCCTCTTGAGCGTTGTTCTGTTTCTGCAAGTGAGTGAGGTCACCAGAAAGAAAGGAAGGAGTATAGGCTGGCAACGGATCGTCGACCCCTTGGTGTTGCTGATCTCATGGGCGGTGGTGATTGCTTTCCATCAGGTGACCTACATGCTCGTTTGTAAAAATTAAAAAAATGTTTGTAATTTATTCCAGTTATCATTACATAGCAAACATACTTACTTCTTTTGCTTCTTTTACACTCTTCAACAGCTCCGTATATGCTTTAATTTTTCTAGTCAGATTATGTAACAAAAAACCGGCCAAGTGTAAGTCGGACTCGCGCACGAAGGGTTCCGTACCATTATCTATAAAAACGGCAAAAAAATCACGTTTGTTGTATGGGAGCCCTCTTTATATATTTGTTTTATTTTTGTTTAACTATTTATTTTTAAAGTGAATATATAACTAAATATTATGTGAGTATTTCAAGCGTCTACCTATTGCCGTTATCAATTGCGAGCAAAAACGAGTAATAAAATCACGTTTGTTGTATGGGAGCCCATTTAAATATATATTTTATGCAGTGCGTGAAATACATCATCTGTGAAAATTGTATTGTATTGTCAGACAAACTACACAGCGCCATCTAGCCCCAAAGTAAGCGAAGCTTGTGTTATGGGTACTAGACAACTGATAAACATACGTAAATACATTTTTTTTTTGTAAATACATACTTATGATACATAGAAAACACCCTGACTAAGACAAACAGACATGTTCATGCACACAAATGTTTGTCCTATGTGGGAATCGAACCCACGAGCGTTGGTGTCGAAGCCGCGTCATTGACCACTACGCCACCGAGCTCGTCAAAATTTCAACTGTCTAACTATCACGGTTCATGAGATACAGCCTGGTGACAGACGGACGGACGGACGGACGAACGGACGGACAGCGGAGCCTTAGTGATAGGGTTCCTTTGTACCCTTTGGGTACGGAACCCTAAAAACATCTAGTTTCTTAGAAATCATGTTAAGTTTTTTCTCAAGTACAACCACATTTGAACTTAAGAACTTAACAAGACTTAATATCGTATTAAGTTAGTAAGACTCACTCGATACAAAGTCGTATGCATATCAGGTCTCATAAACGATGCTCAACAGCTGTTGGCTGCAACTTATTAAGTAATCTAAGTTGATACGCTTTAATAAGTTTGCAATTTAGTGTGATTCCATTTGGTATCGACTGGGTAATAGCAGCCTGGATAGTTGACATAATTGCTATTAAAATATACTATCTAATAACCATATGTATAAATTTAACTGCTCTAGTAAATTGATCTTAAATCGAGGAGGTTTTCATGTCATTTGAAAGTAAATTATATTTTCCAACTACTAGGTAAATTATATTGAATGAAAGACAAGATGGCGTCGTCGCTCGTGCAGTGTGGACACTGCACGAACAAATAAATTATCAAGCTAGGATGAATCCTAGCTTGATAATTTATTTGTTTATTTAAATAACTTCCTTGCTTCGGTATAGCGTATTTGTAAGCTATCCTCCTGGGGAAGTACCTCCTCGCAGGATACTGCAGCCAAATAACAATTCCATAGAGGGTTGTTCTGTTCCTGCGAAAAAGTGGGGTCACTAGAAAGGAAGGAGTTACTGCCTTGGCAGCAGGGGCGAGACGACGGCACGTGAGCGATATGGCATTTTGCGTATGCTTGTTTGCCACTATATAAAATTCTTTACCATCGTTTTTTTATTCGTTATGTATTTATCGAATATTTTTTTTTACTCGAGTGGCGTCCAGCATGGACTGTCTTTTCGTCGATCGTGTAGCGAAAGCGGCGCGCGTGTGTCTGCGTTGATTTCAGACGGCTGAGTTGACGTACTGTTTTATGTCTACTGTAGAACTGTGCCGAGCAGCTTATTCAAATGAACCAATAGCAAACCCCAAAAATTACATAAAAATAGGGTAATTAAACACCGTGACGGCCGCCATAAAAAAACCGTCGTTTGCCGGCGAAATTATACAGTAATGGCTGATAATAGCCGAGGTTGGGTTAAATACGGCGGCGTGGAACACTGTGCGATAATTAGTTTTAAGTTCCTAATATTGTTTGCGTAGACATATTATGAATTTACAATATTAAATAGGTATGAAGAAAAAATATAACGAGCTCCATGGCGTCATTGCCCATGTTAGTCTAATTAAACACGCATTTTTTTTTTTTTTTTTTACTACGTCTGGTGGCAGACATAAAATATTGCTCGCGCGCCGCCACCCCCGCTGCCAACGCAGCATCTGCTTCCTTTCTTTCTGGTGACCTCACTCACTCGTAGGAACACAACAACCCTCAAGGGAATTGTTATATGGGTGCGGTATTCTGTGAGGTGGAGGTACAGTCCCCAGTCGGGTAGCTTACAATTACGCTCCCTACCTCTCTTTTCGCCAGAGCTTCGTCTGTCAGTCAGCAGGGTGCACCACGTGCAGATGAAGTTGGCTTTGGTTCAAAGATCTTGATGAACCACTTACACCCCTACACCCCAGCTCTTGTCATTACATGACAGTCGTTAAGCCAAGTCACTACTTTTTGACATATCTTTTCTCTCATATTTTTGAAATAAGCATAAATTGCGAATATCGATGTATGGATAGGGAAAAAGTGTTAAATTGCCCACAAGGGGCCTGTGGCAAATAAAAAATAAAATCATTTCATTTCATTAGATATAAGTAATTGTCATGAATAAATAACTTAGTCATTAATTATTTATTAAATAATAAATAAGTTATTTATTATTTAGTCATGACAAAGTCGCGGGCAGCAGCTACGATTTACATTCTCAAACAAACGATTCGTCCACTAAGTTAAGCTAAGTCCTAATCTAGTCCTAATCCTATAACCAAGTTAGATAAGATAGCTAAGTTTCATAACGAACTACGAACGAAGATTTTTATTCGCATACAATTTTTTAGTCACTGACAAGCTTACGACCTGCCTGATACATTCCTCTCTAATACATTCCTCCCCCATCTGCCATCACTTACTCGGCAGATGATTTTTTTTTCATTTATATATATAATAGGTAGGGGAAAAAGTCTTTTCGCATTATAGTATGTATGAACTTGTAATAAAATCTCTTTGGTTATACCATTTGTATCTAGCAGGTTTTGATATCTTTAAAAAGTTTAAATTTTAAAAAAGATAATTCCAAATTCAAATTAGGTAAATGTGTGATTTTCATTTGTTTTTTTTACTGTCAAGATCAAAGTCAAAGTCAAAGTCAAAATTCTTTATTCTGTGGGCCCTCGCGGGCACTTAGACACGTCTTTTACAATTAGGTATATTTTTTATCTACCAGCATTTCGGAATGACCAGATGAGTGAATCTAATGAAGAAATTCGATACATTTTAAAATTTTACTACAAAAAAGGTAAAAATTCAACGCAAGCTGCGAAAAAAATTTGTGACGTTTATGGACCTAGTGCAGTGTCTGTGAGAGTAGCACAAATTTGGTTTAAGCGTTTTCAATCCGGAAATTTTGATGTCAAAGATGCACGTCGCTCTGGTCGCCCTGTTACGGATAAAATGGATGCCATTTCTGAAAAAGTGGAGCAAGATCGGCATATCAGTAGTTACGACGTAGCTGAAGAACTAGGGATTGACCACAAAACAGTTTTGGCGCATAAAAAGGTCGTGGTCAAAGGCCGGCCAGGCTTCACAGACTCTGGCGAAACCCGGGTTAACCCGCAACAAGGTGATGCTGTGTGTATGGTGGGATTGGAAGGGAAGATATTCATTATGAGCTGTTACCGCCAGGCAGGACTATCGATTCTGAACTCTACTGTGAACAACTGATGAGATTAAAGCAAAAAGTTGAGAGAAAGCGGCCGGAATTAATTAATAGAAGGGGTGTGATTTTTCACCATGATAACGCTAGACCTCACACATCTTTAGCCACTCAGCAAAAATTAAGAGAGTTTGACTGGAAGGTGTTAATGCATCCGCCGTATAGTCCTGACCTTGCACCTTCTGATTTCCACCTGTTTCGGTCTCTTAAGAATTCTTTAGGCAATGTCAGGTTAACATCACGAGAAGACTGCCAAAACCACTTGTCGCGGTTTTTTGAACAGAAGTCCCAAAATTTCTATAGTAATGGGATCATGTCTCTACCTACAAGATGGCAAAAAGTTATCGAACATAATGGCACCTACATACTTTAGTTAAATGTAAATAAACTTTATTAAAAAATGTTTTGAATTTTCATATAAAATACGAAAAGACTTTTTCCCCAACCTAATATATAAAAGAAAGTCGTGTTTGTTACAACACTTATAACTCGAGAACGGCTGGACCGATTGCCATGGTTTTTGATTTGTTGGATTTGTTTCCGTCCCGAATAGCAGAATAACTCTTAAAAACATTGGAAAATTCTCGAAAAAATAAAATAAAAGAAAAAACATTTTCCCATACAAATGAAAGTGTCAGTTGAAAAAGGGATTACGATATTTATTGGTTGTCAAATATCAAAACGTCAAATCGATTGGTGTCACTTTTATGTCGCGAAAGTTGTCTGTGATTTGTTATGAAAATTTAAAAATGTCAAATCGATAGGGGTGAAAACGCTTTTCCCATGGGGTTCGAGCGCAAGAATCAAATCAGAGTAAACATCAAAAGAAATGACAATTACAAATCACCAAAATGATAAAACCTATTTCAAAACTAAAAAAAATAAAACGAAACGTTTTTTTTAAAAAAAATTAACAATAAGGAAATCTTTATTTTTATGAAATCTTCAGTTTTTATGGATACGGGTCTTCCCTCAACCGAAGGGGTTTAGAGCGTACTCCAACACGCTGCTCAACTGCGGGTTGGCGGAGGCCAGTGTTTTCGAACCGCCTAAAGGCCACTGACTTAACTTAACGACTGTCATTAAATGATAACAACCGGGACCGACAGCTTAACGTGCCTTCCGAAGCACGGAGGAGCTCAAGATGAGCTAATGATAACAACCGGGACCGACGGCTTAACGTGCCTTCCGAAGCACGGAGGAGCTCAAGATGAGCTAATGATAACAACCGGGACCGACGGCTTAACGTGCCTTCCGAAGCACGGAGGAGCTCAAGATGAGCTAATGATAACAACCGGGACCGACGGCTTAACGTGCCTTCCGAAGCACGGAGGAGCTCAAGATGAGCTAATGATAACAACCGGGACCGACGGCTTAACGTGCCTTCCGAAGCACGGAGGAGCTCAAGATGAGCTAATGATAACAACCGGGACCGACGGCTTAACGTGCCTTCCGAAGCACGGAGGAGCTCAAGATGAGCTAATGATAACAACCGGGACCGACGGCTTAACGTGCCTTCCGAAGCACGGAGGAGCTCAAGATGAGCTAATGATAACAACCGGGACCGACGGCTTAACGTGCCTTCCGAAGCACGGAGGAGCTCAAGATGAGCTAATGATAACAACCGGGACCGACGGCTTAACGTGCCTTCCGAAGCACGGAGGAGCTCAAGATGAGCTAATGATAACAACCGGGACCGACGGCTTAACGTGCCTTCCGAAGCACGGAGGAGCTCAAGATGAGCTAATGATAACAACCGGGACCGACGGCTTAACGTGTCTTTCGAATCACGGAGGAGCTCGAGGTAATATAAACCCATCCGTGTACAGGCTACGGTCGACGTTGCTTAACTTGCGTGTTCAATTAGACTGATACGCGCAATGACGCCATCGAGCTTCTCTATTATTTTCTACTATGCATTGTTTTAATTCCATAAAATCATAAATTTAGTTCAGCTAATATGTACCACGACATTCATTGATTGTTAGGCGGTACGAAGTTCGCCGGGACAGCTAGTTATATAATAAGAAAAGTATTTTTTTATTTTACTAGTGAAAAAATCCGTGTTGTATCGTGGTTTCCGTGACCGACTTCAGCGTGACATTTCTTAACGATGACGTTTTGACGTTTATTTCTTGACTAGCTTTCGCCCGCGGCTTCGCTCGCGTGACATTCGGGGCAAACACATGTTTACTCAATAATCAATAGAAGTACTCGTGTAAAATTTAGGATAAAATAGTCCAACTAATCTCGTTTTCCCATATAAACCAACTAATCTCATTTTCCCATACAAACTTTAAGAAAAGTATTTTTTTATTTTACTAGTGAAAAAATCCGTGTTGTATCGTGGTTTCCGTGACCGACTTCAGCGTGACATTTCTTAACGATGACGTTTTGACGTTTATTTCTTGATATTAATTACCGTGCCGCTTCGTAAGCCACTCGCCTCAAATGAATGACATTAGTGTTGAAATGACATGGATTAAATACACTAAATAATAACTATTAAGGAGTAGAGGAATGTATAATGAAAGAATGGAAACACGTAGATATATATATATATATATATATATGTACAGTGAGAGAACGAGTTTAATAAGTTAATGTTACTTGTTAGAACAAATAGAGCAGACACAATGAATAACTGGAAACCGTAACTAAGTAAAACAATTTAAAAAATATGTCAAATAAAAATAAAATTATTTATAAAAAGATTCTGTCCAGCCAGTCGCCAACAATAACTATTTTGTATATTTACTTAGCTACAAAAATCTATATCTTTCGAATAATTGATAGCCAAATTGAAGTCATAGATTAACACTAGCGAAAACATAAATTGTGAAATTAACTTCCGCAGTATTTCCAAATAAATACGACATGGGAGTCAAGAACAGAGTCAATTCTTCTCTTAAAAGGCTGGCAACGGCGATCTCATGGTGCTACTGTGGGGTGGTACATGGGCGGTGGTGATTACGTTCCATCAGATGATCCACATGATCGCTTGTCTTCCTCTGTTATAAAAAATAAATTAAAAAAAACTCTATACATATATGAAATCTCGTGTCACGTTGTTTGTGGTCGCTGTCCTTCGAAATGTATCGACGAATATTTATGATTTTTAGGATTCCGTACCTCAAAAGGAAAAACGGAACCCTTATAAGATCACTTTGTTGTCCGTCTGTCTGTCTGTCTGTCAAGACCCTCTAAGTCGAGAATGCGTGGAGGTATCAAGCGGAAATTTGAACTGTATACTCAAGTCTGCGGTTCCATGAAGTTTTAAAAAATCAACCTGCTAAGTTTACGTATAGAAAAGATACGGTCGTTTAATCAGCAAAAAACGCATATTTCGATACATTCTCAATGGAATCAAAACTCATAGTATTATCTGTCTCAGGTTTACGGCAAAAAAAGAAAAGATTATAATCGATATATTGACAATTTTTATTAACTTCTATTGATTTTCAATAGAAAACACACACACAATCACAGCTTTAATTTAATATAGTAATATGGCAAACTGAAATTCACTAATATGAGCACAAATCAATACAACAAATTACGGCGTTAATGGTTAAGTACTATAATATACATTATAAGTCACTAATGCTTACTTGTAGTTCAGGCCAACGCTCCAATCAAAAGAATCCCAATCTTTTAAAAATCTCGCCTTATAAAGGCGAGATTTTTAAAAGATCATCTCTCCATCACCACTGAACATCATCATCTCTCCATCACCACTGAACTACTACCAAGTTTTTGAGTGACTATTTTAGATAAACAATTCAGAGAAAACCAAGTGGGAATACGTGTATAAATTATGTTATAAATAATAAAGATTTTAGCAAAGTATATTAACATGTAAAACATTTGTAAACTGATTGAATTAGTATAGAACACGTTGGGTGGTTACCATGGCAACTTAAAAGGAATTAATCTAACTTAAGCTATTTTAGAAAAATCATATGTGCATAAATCATGTTACAATTAATAAAGATTTTAGCAAAGTATATTAATATTTAAAACATACAAACTGTTTCCACTAGTATGAAGTAAGTTAGACGGTTGCTATGGTTACTCAAAAGGAATGAATCCGACTAAGCTATTTTAAACAATACAATAAGAATCATGGTTGAAACATGTGCATAAATCACGTAGTGATTTATGAAATATAAAAATATCAATCAACTTAGTTATAGTGATTGTTTGTAATACCACGACTGTTAAGGTACTGCTCAAAACATACCGCCATAATTGTAACTGGTAAATCAATAAGTTGTACCCTCAGTATCATAATTCTAACAATAGGGTACTTCCCGTTGACCTAGAACTATGAAATTTGGCAAGTAACATCGTTATAGACTACAAGTACAAGAATAAATCTCAAAACTATACATTTGTAATTAAATCTTAAAAATAGGGGGTTAGATTCCTGAACAATTTGTAATGATCCTACGTACGGAACCCTCGGTCGGCGAGTCCGACTCGCACTTGTCCGGTTTTTTATTTTGTAATTACTTGATAGGTATGAGAATAGGTCGTAAAGTATATCTGATTGATTACTTTATGTGGCATTTGCCGGGTCAGCTACCTATATAAGTTTACAGTAATTTGAAATAATAGTTAATAAATAAAACTCAAGTTCTGGACATAACCTAAATGTTGTTATTACACATTTTATTTTGCAATTTATAAATTGACTTTAGTAGTGATAAAACGATGTCTTAGCAAGAAGTTGAATTATAAAAACTTAAAAAATATATTAATTTAATGTTCTTTCTACACATGTGTAACATGTGAACATACATATAATCAAATAAATAAATAAATATTTCTGGACAATTTACACAGCGCCATCTAGTCCCAAATTAAGCGTAAAGCTTGTGTTATGGGTATTAAACAACTGATAAATGTACTTATATACATTTTTATTTTTGTAAATACATACTTATAATACATATAAAACACCCAGACCAAGACAAACAGACATGTTCAAGCACACAAATGTTTGTCGTGTGCGGGAATCGAACCCGCGACCTCGGTCAAAGTGGCTATTCGTAACATTAAAGGTGTAGTAGTGATGCCATTACACACACATCGTTGTCAACCCTTAATCACCCTGCTAATTGCTGCTGCTTGCTCTAAGCAAGCCTCGCCTCAATCGAAGGGCTTTAAAGCATACTCCACTATGCTGCTGAACGCGGGTGGGCCGAGGATACCGACGATCTCCGCCCGGCAATTTTAGACATGTTTTTAGTATTTTCAATTTTACGTCTTTTGATTCCAAAAAGGCAAAGCCACAGATATATCTCTGCCTTTATATATTTTACTTTACCAACTATCTATATATATTTTTAAATTATGTAATTAGCAACCAGGTCCCGCGCCAGTCTGGCAGCATGTCACTCTGTCAGTTGTGCGACACCTCAACTATAAATAATCCATCCCCGGCTAACAAGGATCGGACCAGTCGCTCGGAACCCGTTTGATAAACGGAGCTGGAGACCTATCACATAAATGCATACAAAGAATTCCTATGTAGCGTAAAATGGTAAAGTAATAATTAAGGTAGAAGTGAAATTCTGTAAATGCCTGAACACCATGACGAAGATAATCTGGCGACAGGAGAGGTAGGGAGCGTAATTGTTGACTGGGGAATGAACAAAGGCATGAAGTTGGCTTTGGTTCAAAGAGGTTATGAACCACTTACACCCCAAAATTATTTGTATACAGTATTTGTTGTTATGCAATACAGAATATATAAAATGTTAGTACGTAGTAGTTAGGTACAATTGGTGAAATTATATTAGGGTGTAAGTGGTTCATCAACACCTTTGAACCAAAGCCAACTTCACCTGCACGCGGTGCACCCTGCTGACTGACAAACGAAGCTCTGGCGAAAAGAGAGGTAGGGAGCGTAATTGTTAGCCTGTGTTGTTAGCTACCCGACTGGGGAATGAACATCCACCTCACAGAATACCGCAGCCCAATATAACAATTCCCTTGAGGGTTGCTGTATTCCTGCAAGTGAGTGAGGTCACCGGAAAGGAAGGAAGGAGATGCTGCATTGGCAGAGGGAATGGCAGCGCGCGAGCAATATTTTATATTGCGATCGTTAATATAGCTACGGTAACTGTTTCAGGCGTAGTATAAAAAAATCGACCAAAGTTTGTAATCATTAACGCCTACAATGCTTTTTAAATGACTTGCTATATTTTATTTTGGCGATAATTACGTGACGTTTTTTTTTACATTGAAATATTAATCTATTTTGAATTTGGGGTATAACAGCTCACTACGATCTTTAGAGCCAAAGTCAACCTCACCTGCACGCGGTGCACCCTGTCGACTAACGAAAGAGGCTCTGGCGAATGAGAGGTAGGGTACAGCGAATTTGTAAGATGCCCGAATGGGAAAGTAAGTACTTCCACCTCACAGTGTACCGAAGCCAAACAGGCACAGCAATTCCCTTGAGGGTTATTGTGATTCTGCGAGGAAGTGCTTTAACCTATAAAATAACCAAAACCAGGGGTCCACTATGAAATAATAAATAAATAAATATTCCTGGACATATTACACAGCGCCATCTAGTCCCAAACTAAGCAAAGCTTGTACTATAGGTACTAAATAACTGATGTGATCTACATAAATACTTTCTTTTGTAAATATATACGTAAAATACATAGAAAACACCCGGACCAAAACTAACAGACATGTTCATGCACACAAATGTTTGTCTTGTGCGGGATCGAAACCGCAACCTCGAAGTCAAAGTGGTCATTGCTCACCGAGCTCGTCAAATTGTAGTAAATTTGAATTTTTCCAAATACATTGTTTCTACGAGAAAACAAATACCAATATTTCATGTTTGAGATGTTCTTTAAATAGTAAATTAGGCCTCGAATGAAAAGTCCGCGTGCTGCGATGGATAATACTGAAAATTGTATATGGATTTCCACTTCCAATTCAGGATTTTGTGTACTTCTAGGTTTTGTAATAGCACATTATAAATAATATTATTAACATTTTTGAGAAAAAATCTCGATTTCTTTACATTCATAACATACAGCATGTAGCTTTATATATTTTATCTACTCTTATACTGAAATTTAGACATTAAAAAACTAAACACAGTATCATAATGACAGTCTTTACGCACAAGATAACAAAATAAATTTATTTGTGACCTACCCCTAAATATTTAATTTTATTTTCATCATCAGGTCCTTTTAGTCTCCACTGCAGGAGCACGACCCTCTCTCGTCCGTCCCAGACAGAAGGAGGATTTGGCCTACACTCCTTACGCTGGCCTAACGGGTTGGGGAGGACTGATCGATGTTTGATAATGATTGATTCTATTCTAGTCTGCCGGAAACCACCAAAAACCAGCCAAATTTTATTTTGTTGACAAAAAAAATATTTTTATTTTATTATGATTTAGCATTGAAAAATACACACAACTTCAAATTTTCACCCTTCTACCTGAATTTATATGGCAAAACGATGTTGGCCGGGTCAGCTAGTGTCTTATATGATTTACCCATAGTCAAAATAGTAGCGTCCATTTCAATTCTATCACCAATTTCGAAATCACAGACAGACACTTCAATTTTATTAATTAACTAACTGACAGCCCTGGCTTCGCACGGGTGGTGTGGTGTTTTATTTTCCTTGCATGTTTTACGTCTTTTCTGTCCATAAGAACCTTCCTTAACGAAAATATTAAAACAAAAATTAGCAGAATTGGTCGAGCCGTTCTCGAGTATGTGCTTAGCAATATTCATTTTTATTTATATACATAAATATAGATTATAAATACACTGAAATACCCAATATATGTATAGAATGCAATTATTATTATAAATAATGTGCCTATTTTGAAAAACAATCGAAATAAATCGAGCGTCAACAATAATTATCTGTACATATATCACACACGGTGCAATACCGTAACAATAAAAAAATCACAATACGTGTTATTGCGTTATTAACGCAGAAAATTAATCGTCCCTGATTTGCATGCTATAATTAATGATTATAGTAACCGCTAGTTACGTGCGATAGACACATTAACTATGGTATTGAACTATGCAAATACTTGCATCTCTGCGTATTTATTAAAAGAATCGAGTATGGTGATTGGTCGAGCGTTTACTCCCTGCACTCGCACTAGACACTAGCAGAGCTCATATACGAAAACGAGAAAGTAAAATATGCTCGGTATCGTCAAGAATTTTTACGTCACTTCGGTGCCAAACAAACGTACTGCCCGCCCTGATGTAAAGTGATTACCGCAGCCACATATACGCTCGCAACACAAGGAGTATTGCTCGCTCGCTGGTTCTTCCGCTATCAACGTAGCAACTCCTCAATTCTGGTAACTTGGTTTATGTATCAATTTATTCTACTATTTTCAATTACATAGGTAATGTCTAGCAACTACCCACTTGACTAATAATTAAAAACATACAATTAAAATAAAAACTAAATATAACTAAAGACAAAAACTAATTAAAATTAATAAAAAATAATCTAAACAGCGTCATAAAATTCTTCCACATCGCCGTCAAAAGGTAACGTGGCCAGAAGGCTAGCAGCATTGCCACGCTGGATGGCAATGCTTATTCGCTGAGAGGTAACTTGGTGCATTTATTTCTAAGAATACAAAAACACTTATTCTTTAACATTTTTAAGCGGCTGCAGCATTCTTTAAGCCGTCTAGGTACCTCTCTACTGCCTTATACGCGTTCGATATGCCTTTTCACCACAGCTTCGGCTGCTTCACGGCAGGGTGCACCATGTTTAGGTGAAGAAAATTATGCTTAGAATCAGATCGTTGATTGTCGATCAATCGTGTTTTCTTAAAAAAAAGTGTGGGAGAATTAATCGAACAGAAAGGTCTATTATATTGTAGGTTGTATTATACCTTTTAATAGGCTATTTTCCAATGTTTAAAAATTGTACAAATTATTTAACAATATCGTAAAATACACCAAACTATAAAGATCTGCAAACTTTCATTCTAATATCTTCAGTCAGACTTTTTTTTAGCGTCGATCAAAGTTTGGCGGGAAAGTCCATTTTAAAAGTATGAAATTATTAAAAAATAATATTTCCATTGGAGAAGCCATAAAAAATGCTATAACTTTTACTAATCACATAAACGTAATATTTAACATAGCTGTCGTACAAATTTCTGATTTTATGCATACAAAATACAAACATGTGACGGTAGTCTTTTGTATGGAGCGTTTTGGGGCAGTCTAAAAATTGTGATTTTCAAATTACTATATCTCGAGAGATTTTTGTGCTATCGAAGTAATTTTTTCACCTATGGTGAATAAATTACTAATAATAATGTTTCGTATGTATTTCACTTATGGAGACGTCCCTACATATCAAACAGAAAAAAATGTTAGTCAAATAGCCTATTCGGGACAGACCCACCACACATTCTTACCACTGTCTCATGTATAGCCAGGACTAACAGCGGCAACTAACATCTAATAGGCAATGAACAATGAAGTCCACTGCAGTCCCGCGGGTACAAATTACAGCCGTAGTTGTTTTATATTTGCAGCAGTGGGAAATTTTTTGGAATTTGACTTGATTTTACAGGTGTAAAAAAATATTGGCCGTGTGGTTTCCGGCAGATTAGAATAGAATCAATCTGTTTCTTCCCGTGGATGTCGTACAAGGCGACTAAGGGAAATACATTATCAAATATCGATCAGGCCTCCCCAACCCGTTTGGCCAGCGTGGGGAGTGTAGGCCAAATCCTCCTTCTGTCTGGGACAGACGAGAGAGGGTCGTGCTCCTGTAGAGGAGACTAAACTGACCTGATGATGATGATGATGATATTTTAGTCACTATTTATGTTTCTTGTTATGTAATATTTTTTTTTGTCTGGTAGAGAATGCTTTTAGCATTAAATCCGCCTTTTGTACCATTGGTCTTACTATGGTCAAAAAAGAGTTTAAATAGATATTTTTTTTATATGAGAGGGGGGCAAGCGAGCATGTGGCTCACCTGATGGAAAGTAATCACCACCGCCCATAGAAATCAGCAACACCAAGGGGTCGCCGATCCATTGCCAGCCTTTTAAGGGAAATATTGACTCTGTTCTTGAAGGCCCCCATGTCGTATTTCGCACATATTTGGGAATACCGCTGAGGGAAGTTGATTCCACAACTTCACAGTTCGTGGTAGAAACTGTCTTAAAAAGCGTACTGTAGTAGCAAAATATCAAGATGATGTGGATGGAATTTTATTTTATGAGAAGTTAGTTGTATGATAGTGGAACTCAGCGGCAGGTATCAAATCATGCGAGCACTCATCATCATAAGGTCATTTTAGTCTCAACTACAGGAGCACGACCCTCTCTCGTCCGTCACAGACAGGAGGATTTGGCCTACACTCCCCACGCTGGCCAGGCGGGTTGGGGAGGCCTGATCGATGTTTGATAATGTATTTTCCTTAGTCGCCTTGTACGACATCCACGGGAAGAGACGGAGTGATTCTATTCTAGTCTGCCGGAAACCACACAGCCGATTATATAAAACGCAAAGAGATGCAACATCTCTGAGTGCAGAGAGAGAGTCTAGTCGATCAGAAATCATTGGGTCACCGACGATTCCAACAGCTCTTTGTTGTATGCGGTCAAATGGAGCTAGTAAGTACTGCGGCATAGAGTAATTAAATAAAAAAATGTAATTTTAATTTGTTCGTTCGCCGCCACACTAGAGGGTTGCATAGAGTTGTTGTGAGCCGGCTGCCAACCCTCTAGGCAACTAGGAGATTTATATTTGTTCGCAGCTTTCTATGAGGTGGAGGTACTTCTTCAATCGAGCAGCTTACTAAACACGATGGCTCAGCCCCGTTGTCTTCTACTACTGGGCAACAGATTGCGCCACACGTCATTTTAAATGGTTTGCATCCTGGTATTCACTCATATAGTTACATATTTTAGGAATTTATATGTTTATTTATTAGAAAGCATATATACTATATACATATATGTTTTGGTTTTTATAACTGTTACAGTTATAAAAAATATATAAAACATATTTACACCTATATTCATTTATTTTATTTATTTAATCACAATATTTGCAATATATTGAAATATACTGAAATCTGTTTTGTCTGTATATGTTTAATGTTTGGCACCTTTGCTTGTTTGCCGCATGTTACAATAAATTTGACTGGCAGGCGTGACATACATATAAGACATTTAAGGAAATATATTTGAAGGGTCTTGCAAATCAAAGCCATGATTATTTTTTAATTATTGTCTGTCTGTTTTATTTAGGATCACTATACACGCAATGTAAAAAACTACGCCTACGAAATTGGATGTGGTTTTAAAATTTGTCGCGCTGAAAGTTAAATTATTACCTAATTATTATCATTGACAATAATTAATAATTGATTATTTCTGGAAATACACACGGAGGAAGTCGCGGCCGGCGTCTAGTACAGTATGAAAAAGTAACTCACATAACAAAAAGTAAGTAACGTAACAAATGACTAAATTCAAAGAAACTCTTATCATTTTGAAAAATGTATAGGTTTCATAAAACATGAAAGAACAAAAACGCAAGCCATTATTTATCGCGACCTTCTTTTACATTAAGAGCTTTCGCAGACCTAGAAAAAACAAAGCGAAGAGTTTCGCTGCATTGAGTTCTAGAGTAAACTATGTATACAATAGATATTCATGGATGGACGGACATGCAAACGGCGAGGCGTTCCGCGTGAAAGAGCAAGTGTCGTAGAAACGGTGTCTGCTCGTGAGACAGCTCCTTGCCACTTGTATGTTACACAAACTGTTTTTATGTATGTATTTTTACATAAGCTTAAGTGGTTTTTTTATTAGAAGGTAAAATTGTATTCAGTTGATTGGTTTATTGAAAACAATCGTCTTAAATATACTGTCATCAATTCGTATGAGTATGTATGCCACTGCTGGGATACGGGTCTTCCCTCAGTCAGAGAAGAACTAACGCAAAGTACCCACCTTACAGAATACCGTAGAGGGAGACAAATAACAATACCATTGAAGGCTGTCGTATTCAGGAAAGAACGTGTTGTTGCGTTGGAAGCGCGCGTGCGATCATATTGCGAGCGTTTATATGAATATGGTAATCGCTTTACATCAGGTGAGCCGTATGCTTGTTTGCCACTTGACGTAATATAAAAAGTGAAATAGTACAGAAACGGAAAGTACCTCCACCTCAAGGAATACCGTAGCCTAACAACACTTCTCTAGAGACCTAAAAAATTTTTCGTCTCCCGTGAGTAATTGAGGTCATAGAGAAGAAAGGAGTTGATGTAATGGCAGCGGGGGTGACAGCGAGCAAGTGGTACTTTATGTTGTAAGCGTCAATACGCTACGGTAACCGCTACACAAGAGGCGAGCCGTATTTGCCATCCAATGTTGTATTAAATATGAGTAACCTGCCTGTAACCCTTGGTGTTAATTACATTACTACTAGTAATCACACAACTACCGGCGTCGTTTGGCTTACTTTTTAGGAGTCCAATAGTGACCGTTAAAATTACCCGCACCATGTTATAAGCCAAACGGTCAGTGACGGGTGCATCGGCGTTATGCAAATCAGATGCAAATGCATGTATCTTGCGATCGGTGGGGAGCCCACTTCCTTCCGACCGCAATTATGCGTACGCGACCGATGTGTGACGCTCGAGGTTGTCGATAAAGTGCTACTGTTTGTGCCTGTCTCATTTACAAATAGTAAAAACACTGTTATAGCTGTGTCTCCTGTGTAGCCAGGATTAACAGCGGCGACCGCCAAAAAAGGCGATGAATAGTGAAGTCCATTACAGTCCCGGGGGTAACTACGGTTGCCTTGGAACTCACAACGAATATAATCAGAAGTAGGTAATTAATAGGTGTAAGAATCTTTTGGAATTTTACAGTAATTACTAATGAATTATTTTTATAATCATTTTATCATTGATAGAGTAACTTAGAATGCGTATCTAAGAAGTACAAAAGACGGCTATTGAACACCGATATTTAAATAATTATTTAAAAAAATATTGTCTACGCATTATTATTATTAGGTAGGTAGGTAGGAGTACGAAGCTTTTGGAATTTGACCTCCCTTTTTAGTAATGTGAGAGACAGCAAAATGGCAAATAAATGCAATAAACGTCTAAAGAGATGGCTAGTCAAGTAAAGCTCAACTGCTGTGCACTACCGATTTTAAGTATCTAACACTATTGGTAGTTTAAGTAACTATAGTGTTACAATAGTAAAAATAGAAATAGTAAAACCGAAACGTGAGGCGCCCACTCTCTAGATGGACCGACGATCTCAAAAAAGTGGCTGATAGCGGTTGGATGCGGAAAGAGGAGGATCGCATATGGTGGAAAGCATTAGGAATGGCCTATGTCCAGCAGTGGGTAGATACAAGTGGATATGATGATAATAATGATGACTATTAAATTTGTGGAATGAACTCCCTGACGAGGTTCTTCTATAGCTTGGGGTTGATGTACGTGTTCATGCGAGATGGCAGTTTGTTTTTGATGGCATGACGGCAGATCATGAGCGGAAATCAAACCAACGAGTCTTGGTAGCATAGTAGCTATTGCTAGTCATTCGCCTATCGGACTCTTCAGTGCGCGTTTATAATCTGTCTCTCTCACAAATTTCCCTATTTTTCTTTCTATACTACATACACTTATTACATCATCATCATCAGGTCCATTTTAGTCTCCACTACAGGAGCACGACCATCTCTAGTACGTCCTAGACGGAAGGAGGATTTGGCCTACACTCTCCACGCTGGCCAAACGGGTTGGGGAGGCCTGATCGATATTTGATAATGTATTTCCCTTAGTCGCCTTGTACGACATCCACGGGAAGAAACGGAGTGATTCTATTCTAGTCTGCCGGAAACCACACGGCCAACATAAATAGGTATAAAAATCAATTACATAAATAGGTATAAAAGTCGTGTTTTACCCTAAATTCTGTTTACGGCCCAGTCTCGGTCAGGTGACCCCGGCCAATCGCTGCGCCCTCTGACCGGAAGCGGTTCGGGGTGCTTGAGCGTGTGATTCGACCCCAGGAACGGGGTACACCAAACAATAACCCGTAAAATTCCTTCCTTTATAGTTACACTATTAAAGGCGTATAATTGAGTTGTCGTGGCAATTGGGCGTGATTTAGTTTTTGTAATGAAATTGTGAAAGAAAAAGGTAAACTGTTCAGGAAAGAGTTAAGTCTGTAAACCGTAAAATTCGATTTCCAGCTGACTACAATAACGAAAGGCTTTTTACCAACAACAACAGTGATGACTGTGGGACCCTAACGTCGAAGCTGAAGCCATTAATTACTATTGGATTTTTTGAATGCGAAAATATCACTATTGCTTAGATTGTTCGTAATTATGTTTAGCACAGCTGGAAGAAATCCCAGAGCTCTACTGACTGAGCTCGGTGGTCGAATGGTTAGCAATGGCCACTTTGACTCCGAGGTCGCGGGTTCGATTCCCGCACAAGACAAACATTTGTGTGCATGAACATGTCTGTTTGTTTTGGTCTGGGTGTTTTCTATGTATTATAAGTATGTATTTACAAAAAAAAATGTATTTAAGTACATATATCAGTTGTCTAGTACCCATAACACAAGCTTTGCGCTTAATTTGGGACTAGATGGCGCTGTGTAAATTGTTCAGCAATATTTATTTATTTATTTTATAACTTTAACTTATGACCAATTTTTGGGATCAAAAAATCCGATGGTCATCTGCTTCAGCTCCGGCGGTAGGGCCCCTGGACTTGCTTAACTTAAACAGCTTATAAATACTTGCAATACCAGGGACATGATTCACATCTCTGCAATAAAAAATAGCATTCCAAAAACGAGGAAACATGCCAAAATGGTTGCATTACATATGTTATTATGATGTAAGGTACAGCAATTTCTCTTCTCTTTGGATCAAATACAATGTCAATCAACGAACGAGAAAGAGAGGCAGAATAGTCTCGAGGCACTTCCTGATTCATCTTTCTTGTAGAACATCACCAATGACAACGTCATAGTATTTTGGTTGTGTTAGCGACTGGCTGGTTGCAATGTATATTTATGTATATTTTCCTATATTTCTATTTTTGTATTTGACGTTTTGTTTTTGATATTATTCTTTGTCTTTGATTCAGTCTTCGTCTTATCGTGCAATTCGTTTGTGATCTGAGTAATTATAATTTCATATAAATTTACTAAGCGTTTCCTTCATATTTTTACATCTATACAGTCCACTTAAAATTACATTATCTCCGGTAGTTATCAGGTGGATTTCTACGAATACGGTCATTTAGACAGCTTTCGATAAGATGTCACTTTGGTAGCTGAAATGGAATCTCCTTATATTTCAGGTGGCTATAATGTACTCGTATATAACCTTTTAAAGAGTTGTTACGAACTCTACTCTACTACATTTTTTTTTTATGTATTTTGAGTTTAGATATATTTTCTGCTTAGTTACGATGTTCCATAGAAACCAAACTTTGTTACTCTCCAACCATTGTGCGTGCATATTCTTGTATTCTATTTTCCACCGAAATATATTCTGTTCGCCATCTGCTTCTTTTCATTTTATGGGTAACATCTCCACTAGCTCTCCGTTTCAGGGCAGTTTGTTTGTTTGTTTGTACCTCGTCCGAATGGTACTAAATACAGGCGATTTCAATTTAATTCCTGCAACCAAGTAACAAAACGCCATACTATATAACATTATAAATGTAGAAGTAGGTTTGTTTGTTTGTGCTTCTTTCATTCGGAATAAATCAAAAATAGTAAATTCAAAAGAAATAAATGCTTGACATGACATTTTTACGGGTATAGTTTAAAATATTTAGAGTGGCATAGGCTACTTTTTATTTCAGAAAAACTTCTCATTCCTACGGGAAAAGAAAAAGTTTTAATATAATGATGACTGCGCGGGCAAAACCTCGGGTATCAGCTAGTCAATTATAATTTTATGTAGCCATATTTATAGGCACATAAATTCCCTATCCTTTCGTATTTGCGTGGCAACCTCGCGTGTCACTACATTTTATTGTCTAACTAACTATGGCATATAATGGGTGTTTTGTAAAAATAATCGCTGGAGCCGAAATGGCGGGAAACTGGGCAAACAATGGGCACGGCGTGTTATCTGCTGGATGTTATTTCACGAGCGGCGGGCTGCGCAAATACTCCCGCTTATACGTACACCCTGTATGTACACAGATCATGGCACCCAGATAGCTCACTACTTATACTCTGTGCTTATACTGTAAGTGGCTCACATTCAAAGAAAAAAAAAGAAAGACAGAAAATGTTTATTAGCATCACAATATGACACAATAATTGAAACAATACACAATAACATATAACATTTCAAACACTATGTACATAATTATGATGTTATTTGCCTTGACTCGGCATTAATGCTGTGTAATACACACAGCGCCGATATTCTGCGACAGCCAACAGGTGCCGACACGCACATTGCTGGACGAAGTATGTATCATTCAAAAATCCCTGCATCCAGGGCCATTAGGCTATCTAGGACATCTATTGGGGATAATTCGCCACAACACATATCGAACTGATCAACGGCACAGACACTAGACGCTACAGGCAATGTCCAATTGATAGCTTGACACATCACCTACCTACCTCCCATTTCACTGCTTCCCTTACTCTAATGACCACTTACACACATTCTCTAAAACTTGCATTCAGATTATTCAGAATTCAGATTATTCAGAAACTCACCAAATTTGCCGTAGTGAATTCTTGAGGCCTTAGCAAATATGAGGATGGGGGCAATATTTCTCGCTCTATTTGTAGCAAACTGCAAATTTCTACTTTACAGATGATCGCAAACAAATTATAATGCTTTTATCTGTTCTGTTTATGTATGTGCATATAGATTTTTTGAGCACTTCGAAGTTTCTTCGTATGCTAACTAACTATCGTATGTTTCTCAACATGTCACTTATCATCAGTACGTGTTATTTATCGTTGAAATTAACATCGTGTTTACAGGTTTCAGGGTTTTTTTTTATATGAGAGAGTGGCAAACGAGCATGTGGGTCAGCTGATGAAAACCACGGCCCATATAGATCACGAGCCCATGGAGACCAAGGGGTCGCTGATCCGTTGCCAGCCTAGACTCCTTCCCTTCTTTCTGGTGTTCTCCTGCCTTACTCACTTGCAGGAACAACCTTCAAGGGAATTGTTATTTGGCTGCGGTATTCTGTGAGGTGGAGTGTATTTCCCCAGTCGGGCACCTTAAAAAATACGCTGTACCTACCTACCTCTATTTAAATAGTACTTACAACTACAATATAGAAATACAGCAGATAATTATCAGGAATTTATATTGTCAACATACTGCGACCTACAGAGTGGGTGTGATGCATGCATTCTTCGCACTGCACTTATACTGGAACGAAATTGTTATTTGGATTTGGATCCCCTGGGTTTAGATTTCAGCGAGAATCTTATCTACTGACCTACGTAGAATTAAATGTCAATTCTGTATTAATAAATACATAATCTTTGGCGATAGTTGCGCAGGTCGGTATGATTCGGCAGGCTCCATGCGATTACCGCGACACCTGTCGCCTTTCCCAGGAATTTATAATTCGTGCAGGCCGGATTGGCTGGATCGGTTTAATTGTATTCACGGAACACCCGGATTTATGACGTTTGTTTTATATAAATTTGTCTAGCGATCCAACCGGATTGTTTGTATAACCGTGTACGGTATTATCTTTTGTTTATTTAAAAGTATTTATTGTTTCGTTGGTGACAGAAGTTTCATCGCTCGTCGTTTTAATTTATTATTGTTTATACTGATTATAAACTGAAAGAATGGAGGATAGAAAGCGGAAACGCCTTCAAAATCCCTGTATCTAATAATAATAGATTACCTTAACTGTAAAGGTTTTATGTATAGGTAAGCATTGACTTTACAATATACAAATTCGGACGGAAATAGAGAACCACGACGAAGGCTCTATTTTATTTTTCAGAGCTAAATTATTTCGACATTGTTTTAACTATTTTAAAGTATTTCTTTAATAGAAATACTATTTAAAAGTTCCTCCTCATTTGCAGCATATAAATACAGTCAGTACACTTGTGAAATAATAGGATGACATTTTTTTCTTTCTATTTGTTATGTAAGGACGTTATTATAATATAATTATAGGTGAAAGAATTACTTCGATAGCATAAAAATCTCTCGAGATATGTTAATTTGAAAATCTCAATTTTTGACTTTCCCGAAAACGCTCCAAAGTATTAGAATGAATAGTTTGCAGATCTTTATAGTTTTGTGTATTTTACGATATTGTAAAATAATTTATACAATTTTTGAACGTTGTCAAGTAGCCTTTTATCAAAAAAATCTATTGATTTTATATTCCTCCTGTCCAGAATAAACCTCCAAGTTTTTTCCACAACTTGCTCGATTACTGTTCGTTTTACCAACTAACTAATATAAACACGTTATGTCTTACTGTGACGCATTGATGAACGAAATATTCCATACTGATTATCTTTAATGATCTCGATGCGTCGGACCGTTCCAGTGAATTTAAATTGTATTTTTGAACTTTTCGAATACTCAGTTGTGAATGGTTCCATCTTGTGTAAACGTCCAAGGCATGCATAGTGCCTCTAAGTATAAATATACATTGCTTATCGCATTTTTATACGTGCTTTACCAATTCATTGTAGTCAATTCACGTACATTACAACGAAACAACCGTCCGATATATTATAACTACTTGTTTGTAAAGATCATATATATTGAAGCAATAATATATATTTGACCTCCTTTTTTCCCACCTTTAAGGCAACAACTAAGCATACGGCCCGACTAATGGATAGCGGTCACCGCAGCCTATGGACGATGGCCAGGACGATGACCAAGGCTATCATCCGCGCGTTACCGACTCTGCAAAAACTTCTTCACACCTTTTTTAGAATACTTTCGAGTTGGCATTAAATGTCGATTTATATCACAAGACTCACAAGCATCTATGTAATATTTATTATTGTATCTCTTTCTTATCACGTGTCAATCCCGGTCATTTGATACGCGTGCGTGGAGATATGGATCCAACGCGTAGAGCTCCCTTGTGAATGTTAATATACTGTTGTATACCCGCCGGGACCCTCTCCTGGATATATCAATGGCATAATATACCTATGAATATGTCTCGGCAAGCATTAGATTATTGCAATAATGTGTTAGAAATTATATGGGCTATGGAAATGACTCCTGGGTGGACTAGGTATTATACTATTATTATTAATATATTTACTAATTCTACTTGAAGTTATAACATCGGTATTTTTTTCTATGAGTACCATATTATACGAGTTTTTTTTATATTAGAGGGGGGTAAACAAGCATGTGGGTCACCTGATGGAAAGCAATCACCACCGCCCATGGAGATCAGCAACACCAAAGGGTCGCCGATTCGTTGCCAGCCTATACTACTTTCTTTCTTTCTTTCTGGTGACCTCAAAATAGTCTCGATTTAGTAATATACCAAAGTTCATTCTGCAGTTTATTTACTAACTTCTTCAATTCACAGATCTCCTCAGATACTTTTAAAGTTTAAATGTCAAAAAATCTAAATCTTTAAAACTATCTGGTAATAACAACCATTAAATTTTTGACATACTAATAAATAATTAAATAAATACATCTAAATTAAAACTAATTAAAATAAACTAAAAACAAAACTGATCTAATCAAAAAGAGTTATTATAACAATTAATATGTTATATTTATATAGTTATTATACCAAAGTTATTATAACAATTAATATAATAGGTAGGGGAAAAAGTCTTTTCGCATTATAGTATGTATGAACTTGTAATAAAATCTCTTTGGTTATACCATTTGTGTCTGGCAGGTTTTGATATCTTTAAAAAGTTTATATTTTAAAAAAGGTAATTCCAAATTCAAATTAGGTAAATGTGTGATTTTCATTTGTTTTTTTTACTGTCAAGATGAGTGAATCTAATGAAGAAATTCGATTCATTTTAAAATTTTACTACAAAAAAGGTAAAAATGCAACGCAAGCTGCGAATAAAATTTGTGACGTTTATGGACCTAGTGCAGTGTCTGTGAGAGTAGCACAAATTTGGTTTAAGCGTTTTCAATCAGGAAATTTTGATGTAAAAGATGCACGTCGCTCTGGTCGCCCTGTTACGGATAAAATGGATGACATTTTTGAAAAAGTGGAGCAAGATCGGCATATCAGTAGTTACGACGTAGCTGAAGAATTAGGAATTGACCACAAAACAGTTTTGGCGCAATTGAAAAAAGCTGGGTACACTAAAAAGCTCGATATTTGGGTGCCTCACGATCTCACTGAAAGAAACCTAATGAACCGTGTACTCATTTGCGATTCTTTACTACGACGTAATGAAAGCGAACAGTTTTTGAAGAAGCTTATAACTGGTGATGAAAAGTGGATCACGTACGACAAGAACGTGCGAAAAAGGTGGTGGTCAAAGGCCGGTCAGGCTTCACAGACTCTGGCAAAACCCGGGTTAACCCGCAACAAGGTGATGCTGTGTGTATGGTGGGATTGGAAGGGTATTATTCATTATGAGCTGTTACCGCCAGGCAGGACTATCGATTCTGAACTCTACTGTGAACAACTGATGAGATTAAAGCAAAAAGTTGAGAGAAAGCGGCCGGAATTAATTAACAGAAGGGGTGTGATTTTTCATCATGATAACGCTAGACCTCACACATCTTTAGCCACTCAGCAAAAATTAAGAGAGTTTGACTGGGAGGTGTTAATGCATCCGCCGTATAGACCTGACCTTGCACCTTCTGATTTCCACCTGTTTCGGTCTCTTCAGAATTATTTAGGCAATGTCAGGTTACCATCACGAGAAGACTGCCAAAACCACTTGTCGTGGTTTTTTGAACAGAAGTCCCAAAATTTCTATAGTAATGGGATCATGTCTCTACCTACAAGATGGCCAAAAGTTATCGAACAAAATGGCACCTACATACTTTAGTTAAATGTAAATAAACTTTATTAAAAAATGTTTTGAATTTTCATATAAAATACGAAAAGACTTTTTCCTCAACCTAATATTTATTGTACTGAGCATATGCTGCTTACAGCGGTGAAGCTATAAGGCAAGTCCACTCTTTCCGCAATCATTTTGATTGTTAGTACTTATGTACCTATGCACTTATGTGCAATATAAAAGTGCAGTCTCAACGATTTGCGTGTAAGACGATGCGTGAAATGAAGGTGGCGTCGCGGCCGACGGCGCAGGCTCGCGCGTAATACTAGGTCAGGACAGGGAACACGCACAAACATACAAAATGATTTTAACCTTAACAAGGCTCGACTGAAAAATTTCATATTTTTTATTTTTATTTATTCATGACCAATATACAATCGTGTCTAAAATAATAATAATTACAATAACTCCTATACATTCATCAAAATAACTAAACAATATTAATACTTATTAAATAATTAAATATTCCTGGACAAATTACACACTGCCATCTAGTCCTAAACTAAGCAAAGCTTGTACTAGATAACTGATACTATACTTAAATACATTTTTTTGTAAATATATACATATAATACAACACAACAAGAAATACCCAGACCAAGACAAACAGACATGCTCATGCACACAAATATTTGTTTTGTGCGGCGATCGAACCGGCGACCTCAGAGTCAAAGTGATCATTGCTAGCCATTCGACCACAAGGCTCGTCATAAATTAAATAATTTCATTATAAAGAGAAGGCGACAACATTGATAATACATGCAATAACTTCATTTATATATATATATATATAAATATATATATATATATAGGCAGACTGAAGAACTCCTCAATTTTGTACACATTTTTTTCCAGTAATAATTTTCTCATAATTTACTTCTGAAAGGTGAGAGGCTGATGAGAGGCTGAAAACATCCATGTTGTCGGTTTGACTTGGGTGACATTTGTAATATAAGAAGAAGTTTCTGATGTGTGATTAGCGGGAGACTATATCATGGAAACCCGTGAGTGCTATGTATTAGATATTAGTTACTAGTGACTTGCCTCGGCTTGGCATGGCAAAAAATCTATTGGGTTGCGCAGCACACGGCAGTGAAGCTCTCAGTTGACATCTTCAACGTTTTAAATGAATTTTTTTTTAGTTCTTTTAGATAATAATAAGATATACAATATTTTTTTTAATACTGTGTATGTGTATACTTTGTATGGATATACAAGCGTAGTGATTACGGTGTGTGGTAGGTGGTTATTTGGAGCCCATTTCACGGTTGGCGCCGCTCACAAATCGATGTGAACAATGCATGGGGGCACTGACAATGTGCCGACGACGACATACCGTTTGTTTTATATATTTACACGTTTCTGACAAAAGTGGTTGTAACTTGTAACCAACGGTAGGTGTATTACTTATAGACAAACTAACTCTACTTCAAAAACAAGTGTAGGTGTAGGTATTACTTAAAAAAAACAACGAATATTTGACGGTTCTATAGTAGGTACAGAATAAAAAAGAAATGTTTTTTTTTTAATTTTTCTTTTATTCAGTAGTTATTGTATATTTAAAGAAAAATTAAAAAAATATATTTTAGCTTTATTCATAATTATGGTAAAAAGATATTTGAAGAAAAGAAAAAGTTTTTTTTAGTAGTAGTTGATCAAATAAATTTATTATTCTCAATAATTTTAACATTATAAAAATTAATATGGCAAAGAAAATATGTATTCGACTTCAGTGAAAAGTAACTTAAAGTTATAATACTAAAGTTATACTACAGAGATTAATGTTTCAACTTTGTTTAACTAAATATGTTAAGTATCTGCGATTTGTTTGATAAACCATTCATATCTATTACGCGTTACTATTGGTCTCTTTGAAGATATTACTTCTGAAGATATGTAAGACTTTAGAAGTAGCACAAAGAAGTAATAATTGGTAATTTGCTTATTACATTCTATATTACTTGCAACAAGGTGACTTGGCAAAATAAGTTTAATAAACTACAAATAGTATGACACAAGATATTTAATGTTTATGTAAGTCAAATACATTTTTATTCGTATTTTTACTGTAACCATTTTCAGAAAACAAACTTGTTAATGTCATTAAAAAATCTGGCAACTCCACAGTGAATTACCTCCATTTTCACATAATAATTATAGTCGTTAAACGTTAAAAGTCTTAATTCCAGCACAGAGTAAATAATAACAGTGTACATAAACACTATAAAAAGCTGCCAAAGCCTCAAACAATGATATTCCTCATGTATAATTTATGAAAGCCGGCATTAATGAAGCAAGGTCATTTGAATTTATTTCCTTTGCGAAACTTTACGTTCCACTTTAACACACTGACTTATATCCAACTATTTATTGTAATTTGAATATTATTCACATTTTTATAACAAAATTAAATAAATACTCAACTTGGTTTCGAACCCCTCGCAAATTAGTTCTGCTACTCGATAACAGATGACGCTAGTCGTACTGGAAAAGTGTGCTCTGCTCATGAAAAGTTGGAGATTCGTTTTTACTCGAGCCACGTAACCAGACGCGTAGAGACGTTTTAATAAAACTTTGTTTCGTGTTTATTTTAGACGCCGCCGCTTGTCTGGGGAGCCGGTGAACGAGTCTCACTACCATTTTTAATTTAAATAATTATGCACTCGTTATGTGAATGAATCCGAATGAAAAGTATGAGGCATTATTGTTATTTTTAGTAAGTGGGTGAATGTCGCCTCAATTGTCATTACTATAAGTTACATACCATTACAAATATTACGTTATTTATGTGTGTATCATAATTTTCTTTGAAGCATGAAAATATCTGAGGCTTAACAGAATTCTCCCCTCGCCAATTAAACAGACAAAACAAACTTCGGCCGAGGTTCGAATACAAGAGCAAATTATCGGCCTCGTAGCACCTTAATTAATATTTTCCATTATCCGATTGCGAAAGTATATGGAAATCACTACAACCCTTCCGCGTGCCCCCTGTAATACTATACCTAGTATGATATTAGTTATATATTCGTGTATATCATATCGCGTACGCTACGGACGTTATCAAGTGACATTCACGAATACCTACGTTTCGTTTCCTGTAACAACACTGTGTGCGTAAGGTTTTCCCGTGGTCGTAGATGTGTGCGTGGAAAATGCAAGTGAGGGTGACCTCGGGTTGTCTCCTTCCGTTATATTGTCGCGTCTCTCTCGCACATGTTGCTATGCGACTGCCCGCGTCTCTGTTAATATAGATAGATGCTCTATACGATGTTTAGAAGTCCATTATTGTGTGCTTACTCGTGTTTTGCGAATCTTCGTGTTGACGTATCGAAATTAACGCTCATACGTAAGTACATCGTTTGTAAGATAGTGTTTGATTTTTATAACGTCGTTTTAACTAAATAAGTTATGGCTTTATGTACTTAATATATAGGGATAATGACTCAACTAGTGACCATTTGCATTTTACAACTTTAATACGTAATAGTTACTACAGTCTAAGTTTGTCATTAACCCATAATCGTCCCACTGTTGGGATATAAGTCTCCTCTCAGTCGAACTGTTTAGAGTTTAGACCATACTCCACCACTGCTGCTCCACCGCACCGCTGCTCAATTACGGGTTGGCGGAGACCTCTCAAGTCGCCCAAAGGCCATTGACTTGACGTAACGACTGTCTGACGTAATATCTGTTACTTCAAATATTGTCTACGGATTTTCACTTTGTGTTCGAAATTGACGAATTTCTTGAATCACCTTTGTGACGCTGTTTTCTTCTACTATTTACTTGTGGTTTCCAGTATATTGTTTAGTAAGTGTCTTGATTGTGTTCATTCACTCTGCCACTGATAACTTGTAGCTGTAACATTGAAATCGCAATAAAGAACAGAATTTGAAACATTTTGAGAATTTGAGTAATTTTAAGATACCAAATTAGTTGTAAAGTTAAATACAATAAAATAAGTAATTTACTTTAGTAACAGATTTATAGTAATATTAAAAGTAGCGACTTAACGACGTATAAGGGTAAAGGAAATAAATAGTAATATATTTAGGAATTTACAATATCGTACCATACTCTACCTACTCCTGGGATACTGGATACTGTTCGGAATTCTGAAATACTGTTCTGGAATACTCTATTATGGAACTCTATTATAGCAATCTAATGAAGCCAAATATGGCTAAAGATCTATCGTTATCATCATCAGCCTGCATCTATCCACTGCTGGGTTTTCTCTAATGCGATCCTCCACCTTCGGCATCCAACCGCTTTATTGAGATCATCGAACGATGGTTCGATGATCTCAATAAAGCGGTTGGTTCCTTTCTAGATGTAGAAGGATCTAAAATCAATCAAATTGGATGTTTACTCCATCAAAGAGCTGTAATGGAAATTGGTATTCTTAATTTTTAAGTTTGATAAAGTTAATTCTAAATCGCACACTAATGCTATTCCCAAAGGTTGACTGGTACAGAATGCTTTTAGCGTTAAGTCCGCCTTTTGTATTTTTCCTTGTGTAATTTTGTGCTCACTAAAGACTAAATAAATAATGTTGATTGCAACTGCTATCATCTTCAATAATATTTGAGTTTCTTCAGAACTAAACGATAGACAATCGTTGACTTTCGCAGGTTTCAGCTGAAAATCGGCGCTGCACGATAGTGTGGCATAATGTAGAGCTGAGGTCATTTAATCTATATTTATTGTGTTTATTAGAATTAGAACTTTAATTATTGCTACTGTCAATGTATTTATTTTTCTTTATTGTGTGTTATTTTTTGGGTTAATAAATGCTTCTTCTTAACCATTTCGACATTCTCAAAAGCTCTCAATTTTCAAAAGCAATGTTTATGAACGTACAGAAAAACTCCTTACCTCAAAATGGTCACAACACGGATTACACCAAGTTTCCATCTATAAACTGTAGTTAAAAAAATAACAAGTGCGCATCCATAGCTCATCATTGAATGACCAATCATATAGTACACTAGTGGTGACTAGGTCTGGTCTGGAGGGGAGGGCAGGGGGGCAACGGTGGGCGGCGCCGCGCATGCGTGCCGTTGCTACGACAACCGCACGTACTGCTTTATATGTGTGCGGTATAACTCGGGGACACCAATTGCGGTCACTCTACTTCGATTTGAACAATCGATAGTACCTTACAGCGACTAATCTAGCAAAAATATAAATACACTAAGTAATTTGTTCTGGAATTATTCGCTATGAGGTAAAAAAAGAAAGATAATTGAAAAAAAAATATAGTAGGAGCGTTAGATAAATATAAAATGTAGACTTACCGATCGCAGGTAAAATACACACCACGTCTAGTTATTTTAGTAAGGGAAATGAAATTGTCAGTGGATATTTCATGACCTGTATATGATCCTTACACGGCTCTTATTATGTATGCACTGTAAATAGTAAGGTCTTTATCCGCGCAGGGGGTCTTCTGCTGTGAGAAAGCAGCCACTTGCGGTGGGTCCTCTCCAGCGGCAACTAGAGCTGTTTTCAGCGCTGGAATCCCCACGGTCGGAGGTCCCTGCTGAACTGCCGGCGCGCCGCGGCGCTCGCTGGGCCTTATCCTTTGGGCTAAGTGCACTCCGCAGTAGGGACACGGTATCGAATAGAAAATATCGATACTGTACTCATGAGTAGTATCGATAAAAAAGTATCGTACTCGTAAAAGAATCGACACAAAAGTATCGATACCTCAAAGTATCGAGTTCTTTTCTCAGGCAGGGGCCCTGCCTGAGAAAAGAACTCGAACAACAAAAAAAACTCTGGTTCATTCGTTGAACGAATGAACCAGAGTTTTTTTTGTATAATTTTTCCGTGAGGTTAGGCTAAGGAATCTAAGTCCATACAGCTACAGTACAGCCAATGAACCATAGACTAATTAAACAAGTGAAATGTGAATCCGGCAACCTACCGGCAACGGAACTAACTCTATGAATGAAAGCTTCAGCAAGATTGAACAAGATGGCGTTGCTAATGTTGCCATAAATTATAAAATGAATAAATAAAAAAAAAAGTAATTTATTCGATACGATATCTGTCAAAAGTACTTGTTAAGTAAAAGTATCGAATACAAAGTATCGAATACAAAAGTATCGGTATCGAAAAGAAACCTACTCGATACCATAAAGTATCGATACTTTTTTCGTGTCCCTACTCCGCAGTCGCCCTCCCTCACATCGTTAGGTTAGTTTTCGCTTTCAAAACCTTCGGGCTAAAAGCACATTGTCCATTTCGAAAAAAAAAGTAAGGTCTTTGTTGAGTAACTATGGATGATTTTGCATTAAACCTGTAAGTGAACTGAAAATTTAAATATGAAATAATATATTGTTCTAAACTGTAGTTAAATATACCGTATAGTTTATTGTACAAGCAGTACTTTATGGGTCTACTATAGTATACTAAAAGGGTCTATAAATAAAGACGTAATAATAAATAAAAGCAACACACACAAACACACGAGTTAACTTAAAACATTTAATAAATATTACAAAAACTCTAGCCTACCGACTAAGAAATAATTGCCAAAGTTCAGATTTCACTTCAATCTAGTGAGTTGAGCCTTCTATTCGGCACACTAAGACTACGACTGTTGTCTCACTGAAAAGAAAGATGTACTCTGTACGAATACTGCATACATAAAGGCTTTTAAGTTAATATTTATTGCGTTACACTCACAAATAGAAATCTCTTCCATAAGTCCCAAGTTTAAGTAATTTTGTTATCAAATAGTATTGTCATTGACCGTATGACGTCACACGCAACTATTGTGAGTGGACGAGTTATACCATTGCTTCTGTGTACCGCACGCAAACATGAGCACACGTTACGTGTAGCTATAGCTGTGCACGTTGCACGCACACATACACCCTCATCCTTTACGCCCAGCACTCGACTGTACCACAGTGTACCTATAAATATACACAGCAGTCTTCGTTTGTAGGTGTACTCGAAAACTCCTTGGAGACCTGAAAAGGAATTTTACAAGGGCGTCTTTTCTTTTGAAGGCAAACCTTTGGTTGTAAAACGGGGTTCTTAACCGTTATAAAAGGGATGTATTGATAGGAGTTAGTGGTTCCCTTCTTTTGTAGTTTACATCTCGTGGGAGACGCTGCACGGATCGTTATCGTAAACTTCATAAAGAATCCATGCAGCACCTAAATTCCGACTTGAGAGTCCAATAAACAGGTTACTCTGTAAGGAAGTTGTTGTTTCAATTCGAAATTCTTATTATTCTACTCGTTAATACAGTTGTACATAATATGATGGGACATAACAAGTACGCTGCTAGGAATGTATTCAGAATTTATGTTTTCAGCTCTACGCCACGAGCTGAATGGAAATAAATTACGAAATAGTTACGTAAAATTGTTGTAGATTTCAATAGCGGCTAGCAATATGTATATTTTTCATGGCCCTTATGTTAATATTAGTTACATTGTCGATTGCTCACTTTAAGTCAATGAACTGTTAGTATACCTATTAGTATTAATATATGTTCAGAATCTGGAAAATATTCAATGTCGATTATTTAACAGATTTCATCTTTTATTTCCTGGGTATGTGGTCTTAGTATTTTATCGACCGAGTCTATATATTTGCATATATTATTTTCGATTTTTATATTATCAGTAAATTCTTTATATATCAGTTACCTACATTTGTAAATTTTGTTTATATTGTTCGTTTATATTATAAAGTTTAATTCGATTACAATTGCAAAGAAGGCTGAGTTAGATCTGAGCAATATTTTTTTAAGCTCGATTCAGGAACTCATAATATTTGTATAGTTGTAAACATGTACCAATTTTCTATATAAACAAACTTATATCACATAATACTGAAACAACTATGAAGATTCATGACCGCTTGCAATTTCTGTTTATCGATTCTTGTTAATTAAGCATAGGATATCAAATGCTTTACCGAAATCCAAAACACTAATTTGCACATTTAAAAGATGGTAATATGCATCGGAGCAATAGCAGCTCCCAGATTATCGACCTCGCCTTCCTCAGTTTCCTTAAGAGCTCCGCGCGTACCTAGTTCCCGTCTAGACCCAAAATCTCCAATTTCCGTATAAAAAAATCGATGCAGGAGCCAAATAAGAGGTATTGCGAAGGTCACGGCCCATCGATCCGGCGTAGAAAGTGAGACCGGCTGCCACTACTAACACCGTCCCGTTGGCTATGCAGCCTGAATTAATCGCGCATATATTTGAATACATTTGAGCGGCGCAGTTCGGCGCGGTGTCGTCGCCCCTTAAGTTTTAGCGATTTTGTTTCAACGTTGCTGGCTCCTATTTTTCTGTATACGATTGTTTTGAATCTGTAATTTCCGAGGTTCTCAGCGTTTGTCATAGCCAGGTGGAGTTGCCGCAGCTCTGTGATTTAGTACGTCGTTCTTAGCTTGCGTTCCATTTTTTTGGTGTTAATAATATTAAATAGTTAGAATTTAGATATTAACTTATTCGATTGTTATCATCTAATATAATTGGTTTATGTTTGCGTCCGTTTCATATTTGAGTATTCCCACGGGGCCTTATATTTATTTTATGAGCTAGTTCTGAATGTATTTTACTGTTGTATAAGCAATTCACGACCATTTCTAGAGTCAAAGCCAACCTCTTATCTATGTGGTGCATCGTGCCGTTTAGCAAAAGAGAGGTAGTACACTTTGAGCCCGACGGGAGAAGTACCTCTGATTCATAAAAGACCGCAACCAAATAATAATACTCTTGACGATTGTTGTGTTTCTGCGAGTATGTGAGGCTGCATTAGCAATCGTGAGCGTTGTTTTGCTAGTCTACCATAACCGCTTTATATCAGGCGGGCCGAATGCTTGACCCTGGTTTATTTTATATGAGAGAGGGATACAGGAGTATGTGGATCATCTTATGGAAAACAATCAACAACGTCCATAGAAATCAGTAACACCAAGGAGTCGCCGATACGTTATCAGTCTTTTGAGGGAAATATAAACTTTGTTCTTGAACGCCCCCGCCCCCATATTTTAAATGTTTGGAAATACCGCTGCGGGAAGTTGATTCCACATTTATCTTCTAGTGTATATTATATGTATAATGTACCTAAATTATAATGGTCTGGTATAAAAGGTCTTGGAAAACGTACCTAGTACGCTAGTAGTAGTAGTAGATAGCTAATTATCAAGATAACAAGGAGTGTTATAAAAAAAATACAAATTAGTTGTTTAATCTAGATTGCTCGATATTGAACGAGAATTCGCCTCACCTACCATCTATCTCACGGAAACCATTCAACAATAGATATTAAACAACCAAATTACGACAATATATCACTTTATATTACTACCAATAATTCGTTAACAATCTTATTTGACACCATAATCAAATTCTCGCCACATTGACAGGCCGCAGTAACACTTTTTTACGGTCCATAACAGAGTGAAATATGACCGTATTTCACTTTATATGTGATTGGGAAAGGTGTGTACGCCATAAAAATAATCTTAAATCATGGCGGTATTGATATGTTTTCACAAAATATCACTTTGTGTAGAAAGTGGCCAAACCTGTTGCCGATTAAGGTTCATTAGGTATGGTGACATCGGTGACCCCGCCATCAAAATGGACACGGAACTTGGAATTATATAAATCTAATATTTAAATGTATAGAATATAATAGAAAATACATACAATAGAATACTATAGAATATATTTATTTACGAGAAACATGGTATAAATAAATGGTTCAAATCGTCAACTCTTATTCCACTGCGGGCCTCCCCTCAATCGAAGGGGTTTAGAGCATACTCCACGCTCCTCAATTGCGGGTTGGCCGAGGCTTAACGACTGTTGTCTAATAACAGCCGAGACCGACGGCTTAACGTGCCCTCCGAAGTAAGGAGAAGTTAGATTAGTTAAAACGTCCTTAGTCAAGACTATTTTTGACTAATTTTTGCAGTCAAAAATGGTTCAGTAGCGAGGTACCGAGGTTTAACTAGTTTAACCTAGGAGCGCTTAGATTTCGAGGATAGACTATAATTACTTATTAGAATATAATTACATAAATATATATAACAGAAGGTGTTAACGTGGATAAGGTATTTCGTCTTGATATTGACTGCATAGTAAAGGACCAACGAATCCAACCCCAGGAAGGAAGACAGGGTGGCGGCGCGTAAGTGATGTTTCATGTTGCAAAAGTATATATAACTAGGATAACTACTTCGCATCAAGCGGGCCGTATGCTTGTTTGTCACCTCATTTAGCATAAAAACATTTGAGTTTCAAATTGTTTGAATTGTCTGACTTGGAAAATCTTAGTTCTTGCGGAATTTACAACTTTGAGGTATAAATGGTTCACCGTCATCTTTGCGCCAAAGCCAACCGCATATGCATGTGGTGCCCCTACGTACCAAACTGCAACACCCTCGAGGGTTGTTTCTTTTTTATTTTATTTAATCTTTATTGCACAAATATAAACGTAGTTTACACGATAGGCCAACTTAATGTTAAATGCATTGTCTACTAGTTCTTGTGTTCTTGCGAGTGTGTGAAGGAGGTCTCCACTCCACGAATTTCCTCCTCATCGGTGAATATAAATGCTATACTATCAACTATGAAAAGCGTTCATTGACGGTATTTTTCGTTGCGCATATATGATCGTTGTATTTTGAACTCTTCTACACTTAAACAAATTATGCAATTGCCATAGTGCAAGCGACTGGATGCAGATAGGAATCGCATATGGTGGAAGCATTAAGGAAAGCCAATATCAAGATTCGTTGATGCACAGAAATCTTTGCCGATTTTTTTGTTTCTGTGTGATTTTTGCTTCCATGCGCGAAATTCAAACTCGCGACCCTTGATATTAAAGTAGCAAAGAAGCAAAGGAAAGTCTTTTTGCTTATGAAGAGCTTAAACTGTGACGATTTTCTGTCACAAAAATAACAGTATATTTCATGAATAAAAAACATTACTTATATAGAGACAATTATTCATACCGTAGTATTGATAGAAGACAATTTAAACAGCGTCAGCGTACAGCACACAATTGCAAACAATGAGAGATGTTTTTGGTAGACAAGTTCTTCTGGATCTCCTCCATTAATGTTGCGACATAGAGATATAAACATCTTCCAGTTTGTTTAAATTTTAGTGTGTTTTATTATATTTCTGTTTAGAATCCATTAGATTTGGTTGGTAGGCCCAATTTGTGTTTGTTGGTAACGTATTTCTGAAAGAAAAAAAAAAAGAAACTTTTTAATACAAACACACATCATAGACAATTGACGTCTCGGCGGCCAGCGTGATACGGAGCGGGTTATTGTAAGAGCCCCGATTGCGTTCCTCGAATACATAACGAGCGATGGAAAGTCGAGTAATTGTCACAAGGGGCCTATTACTATTCCGGAGTCGTCACACACACGCAGATGTCCCGCACACGCCAGCCCGCCAGCCCCGGCATTAGTGCGAGTTCACTGTGCGACACCGCTGCGGTGAAACATGACATACATGGAAATATTGCAGTGTGCTCACTTCGAAAGTTCTAAAGCTGCCAAAGAAAGTCACTATAAGTATGTGTCATATTAATATAACTTATATAATTGGGTATATATTTTTTTTACAGTTATAGGCCGAACCTCGCATACAACTGCTAGTGTATGTTAGTAGTACTGGTTTAGTGTATTGTTATATGTGACATGTAACCTGCTGGCATGATTCATCTATGGGCTTTTTGATTGGGTATGATCATGTGTACTACAATACCCGTAACAATGTATCTGTACTATTCCTACACAATGTTTACACTGTGTTTTTTCGTAGATTATTAGATTTGATTTGCATTTAGTGCAGCGACTAATTCTAACAGCTAAACGTATTGTTCTAATTCTCTCTATGAAAATCTTTGCATTGAAAGGTGAGAAGTACGTTCATTTCTCACCCGACATCATATAAAAAAAACTAAAATGGGCGACGCTGAGACACAAATGACAAGTGACATAAATGCAATTTTATTTTTTCTTGATAACTAAAATTCACTGCTGAAATAATCTTAGGTAGATTAATATTTACAAGCAATTTGATCTACACCAATTGAACTAGTGGCGTGATTCCGCCACTAGTTAGTTCATGTAAACTAATACCAGCCGGCACCCACTCAATATCGTTAATAAAGATAAATATTTATTTGTCACTGCATTTCTACACAAGCGTTCTAGTTAACCTGCTATTGTATTCACGTTATTATTTTTATGGCATATAGGTTCCATTCCTGTAGAGATATGCATACGAACGCATAATAACGTAAAATTTGTCAAAGTGGGGCCCTACCGCTGAAGCTGAAGCCGATTACTATCCAATATTTTGATTCGAAAAATAGGTCTTAGGTTTCAGTTATTAACCATCTTCAGCTCAGTCGGTAGAGCTCCACCGTTTCTACGAGCTAAGTTATACAAGTAAAATAAATCAAAGTTGAAGTTTGATTTTCGTCAAAAAATCCGATGATAATCACAAATTACAAATAAAATGATTTTGATTCAAATTTCGTTAAATTGAGCCAAGTAGAGCTACGATGGGCCAATTTAAGTTACGATTGACCAAATTCGGTCAAGATGAGCCGAGTCGGGCAAGTATTTGGACAGGACAACGTTTGTCGGGATAGCTACTATGTGATGTAATAATTTCTTATATAAATATTACAATAAGTGCTTTATAAAGTCCAAGTAATAAAGATATTTTGATTTCAATATAATTTAATGTGTAAAGATTGTAACGATTGTAAGTTCCCTTCCAGACATAACACAGGGTTGTTTATAGAGGAATAGTGTAGATTAGCGGCCGAAATAGCTATCTGCGGATGGCACATAAAACTCTACATCAAACACAATACATTATTGACATTTCTGTACTGAATATGCTACACTGTGTCACTTTCTCCACACATCTCTGGCAAGTGTGCACGCGGGCACGACACGCGGGCGGCCATTTTCGCAGACTACTTACGTGCCGTACTGCCCGTCGATGGTATCTGCCGATATTGCCTTTTTAGCCGGCACTCGGCACCCGTTAGCTTCCTCGCCGACTCCAAACGCCGCCTGCCGATTAAAAGAAATGCCGCTATGTTAAATATATATTTAGTGTATTTATGTACAAATGCTTTATTAAATTTTCAGTTCGATGGCGTCGTTGCTCGTGTCAGTCTAATCGAACACGCAAGTTAAGTTACGTCGACCGCAGCCTGTCCATGGATGGATTCATAGATAAATCGCCCCTGTGCATCTATTACAGGATTGCGAGCCTCTCGCCTAGTTAACCAATTACACGAGAGGACCTTTACCCGACCCGCTATCGCCAACCAGGCACTCAAGCAGATTGGTAACGGGGGGGGAAAATCAAACTTTAGCTTAGGTTTAAGGTACTTGTCTTTAACTTAGCTGATACACACCCTAGAGCTCTACCAACCATGGATGGATTCATAGATAAATCCATCCATGGACAGGCTTACCTTACCTTAACCTTAAGCCGTCGGTAATGTCATCTAATGACAACAGCCGGTGTTGTCATTAGATGAAATTCGTTAAGCTAAGTCAGTGGCCTATTGGCGGCTTGAAAACACTGGCCCCCACCAACCCGCGATTAAGCAGTGTGATGGAGTATGCTCTAAACACCTTCAATTGAGGAGAGACCGGTATCCTAACAGTGGGATGAATAATGATTGTCGACGACGACTTTCTTAAAATAGACAAAAGGATATTTTTCATTTTTTTATGAATCAAAATGTTATTTTAATTTTGTTATTTGTGCATATCTTTCTTACTTTTTAGTCTTTTTTTAGATCATCAATTACAATACAAAAAGTTAAAATGTAAATTCAACACTTATGATTAAAAACCTGTAAAATTTTGATACGTGTCGTATTCTTCGACTCTATAATTTTACTAAGAGTATTTTTCAAATGATTCTTGAATGTATTTTCAGATAGAGAAAGGACCGTTTCGGGCAATTTAATATAGAATCGAATGCAATTTACAACTAAAGACTTCCTTATTCTAGCAAGTCGATGCATCGGTATATGCAATTAATGCTTATTTCTATCATTAGTACAATCTTCTACTACGTATTTGGTTGCGATAACTTAACTTTGTACGACTAAAGAAAAAATAAATTTTGAAACGCCCCCTTAACTTACCAAAAACTCGTTTATCTTAACCTATACATATACACTATAACATAGAATCAAACTGTAAAAGATAATTCTTGAGCTAGTTTACAATCAAATTTAAACATCTCTGTAAATTCCTGAGTTTGATTTACAATGGGTTGAGTAGCTCCTCCAAGATATTTGACCCTTGTTCATCATTTCACCGCTCGCCTTTAGCATGGAATTCAGCTTCACAAATTGTAACCAAAGTAATCCGTACTGTGTGACCCCAGACAGGTTTTCTACCGCAAGCTTTCAGGTTGTGGAATGAACTCGCTGCATAGAGTTTTCACTATTACTATTGCGCAAAGACATGAAAAACTTGTGAAAACAAACACTGGGAGGGCAAATCGTGAGTGACACCTCTGCTGTTCTAAGGCTAAGTTTATTTTTATAATTACTATAGTTTTACCATAGCTTCCACGATAGTTTTGAACCTTATTAGCACAAAAAAAATCCATAGTCATGTCAGAAAGAATTAGATATAATATAAATTGAATCTAAGGATAAGGTGGTCGATTGGCTAGCAATTTGGTAACAAAAAAAATTTCCGAGTGTTGTGGGTTCAGTCCCCGTACAAAATAGTAATTAATTTATCACTTATCCTAATTGAGAACTAGATAACGAGATGGCGCAGAGTAATTTGTCCAGGAATAATTATTTATTTTATTCTAATCTATTTTCCGTTAAAACCATGAACTAAATAAGTATTTATGTACTAATGTTTGTTCCGTTATCTTTCTATAAAACAAGAAATAAATTAAATAAATAAATAAATATTTCTGGACAATTTACACAGCGCCATCTAGTCCCAAATTAAGCACAAAGCTTGTGTTATGGGTACTAGTCAACTGATAAATGTACTTAAATACATTTTTTTTTTTGTAAATACATACTTATAATACATAGAAAATACCCAGACCAAGACAAACAGACATGTTCATGCACACAAATGATTGTCTTGTGTGGGAATCGAACCCGCGACCTCGGAGTCAAAGTGGCCATTGCTAACCATTGGACCACCGAGCTCGTTAAAATGGTGAAGCGTGAAGAAGCATCTTGTGGGCCAGCATGGCAGCGTCAACTGAGAAGACATCAACGTCTCTTGTCCGTTGCCGTTGCGATTGGATTCCTCTTTTCGCTTACCATCAGGCGAAGTGGAGCCAATATGCTGAACTAATATAAAAAAAAATGGAACAAAGGACAAGACTTAACTAAAGCTTATTAAGACCACCTTATGCAAAAAGGCTTACTACAGGACCGACGATTACCTTAATGATAAAAATGTATGGCAAATTCTCGGCACAGGATGTGAAGCACAGGCGTCTTATCTTTACAAGTAGTATTGTGGATATACATATTTAGACTTTTATACAATATGTATATACAGAGTGTATATACATACTATGATTTTTTATATTTTATTTTTTTTACTATTTTATTTTACTTTAATTTTTTTTTCTCTTATTTTGGTTGAATACCATTTTTTTATTGTATTATGTATAATGATAATATTGTAAGGCTATTTAAAAAAGACCTATATTGACAGAGTTTCTTTCGGCATTTCTTCTCGTCAATGGTCATTCCGAAATGCTGGTAGATAAAAAAATATACCTAATTGTAAAAGACGTGTCTAAGTGCCCGCGAGGGCCCACAGAATAAAGAATTTTGACTTTGACTTTGACTGTGTTGGAAAATATATGTATGCATTTATAAAAAAATGTATTTAAATATAATATCAGTTATCTAGTAGGTACCCATAGCACTAGATTTACTTATTTTGGCACTTGATGGCTGTGTCCAGGAATACTTAATTTAACTTAAAAAGTACCTTTTTTTTTTTTTTTTTTTTTTTTTTTTTTTTTTTTTTTACCACTAAAGTGGCAAACAAGCATACGGCCCGCCTGATGGAAAGCAGTTACCGTAGCCTATGAACGCCTGTAACACCAGGGGTATCACACGCGCGTTGCCGACCCTGTAAAAACCTCTTCACGCCCTTTTTGAAGAACCCCATGCTGTAGTCTCCTGAGAAAACCTCGACAGGCAGTTCATTCCACAGCTTGACCGTACGCGGGAGAAAACTTCTCTGGAACCGCACGGTACGCGACCACTTAGGCTCCAATGTGTGAGGATGAATTCCCTGTCGATGGCGAGCGGTGCGACTGTAGAAGGAGGCCGTGGGCATCATGTCAAACAACTCCTCTGAACACACCCCATTGTACAGACGGTAGAACACACAAAGGGACGCAAAATCTCTCCTCAGACTTAAGGGTTCTAAACCGTCTGTCAGTTTGGGATCGTCAACAATCCTCACAGCACGCCTCTGAATCGAGTCACAAGGTGCAAGCTGGTATCTAGGCGCTCCCGCCCACAGATGGCAACAGTACTCCATATGCGGCCGTACTTGAGCTTTGTAGAGCAGAAGCCTTTGCCGCGGATTGAAGTACTGCTTGGCCCTATTGAGCACACCTAGTTTCTTCGACGCCAGCTTGACCTTCCCCTCCAGGTGACAACGAAACTCGACGTCGCTGGAGATTTCAACTCCAAGAATCCCAATATTTTTGGCGATGGTAAGGGGTGTGTTTTGGAATTGAGGAACCACAGCAAAAGGGGTTTTCTTAGCGGTGAACGCGCAGACTTGTGTCTTAGAGGGGTTGAATCGCACTAAGTTCTGTTGCCCCCAATCGGACACTTTACTTAGTGTGCTCTCGATTTCCGACACAAGTCGTTCGCGGCTCTCCTCCACCAGAGAGCGGGGAATATTAGCGCGGCCCGTATAAAATGTGTCCCCAGTGCTGTCATCCGCATAGCAATGAATGCTGTCAATAGATAACATATCATTGATATGCAGCAAAAACAGCGTCGGGGACAATACAGAGCCTTGCGGGACGCCAGCATTAATGTCCATGCTATCGGAGCAACTGCCATCAACAACGGCTCTAATGCTTCTGCTGGACAAGAAGCTAGCGACCCATTCGCATAAACCCTCTGGTAGACCGTATACAGGCAACTTCGAAAGAAGACTACGGTGCCAGACTCGATCGAACGCCTTCGCCATATCTAGACTAACAGCCAATGCCTCACCTTGACTCTCCACGGCTGAAGCCCAGCGGTGTGTAAGATACACTAGAAGATCACCAGTCGAGCGACCATGACGGAAGCCGTATTGATGGTCGCTGATTAAATCGTGATCTTCTAGGTATTTCAGGAGCCGATTGTTAATGACGCGCTCCATTACCTTGGAGAGAAGGGAGGTAACAGCGATAGGCCTGTAATTCGATGGGTCTGATCTGTCACCCTTTTTGGGCACAGGGTGCACGTTCGCAGTCTTCCACGATGATGGAACTTGCCTGGTGGAATAAGAGAGCGCGAAAAGGCGCGTAAGTACAGGACACAACTCAGGAGCACACAGCTTTAGCACCACTGCCGGAATGCCATCTGGCCCGCTCGACTTGTGAACGTCGAGGGATAATAATGCCCGCCGAACATCTCGTTGAGAAAATGAGATTTCTGGCATGAAATCACCACACCGCGGGATGGAGGGCGGTGCGGCGCCCCCGTCGTTCAAAGTTGAGTTTGAGGCAAAGAGATTCCCCAACAGATCGGCTTTCTCTTTAGCACTGTGGGCCAGACTACCATCCGGTTTTCGAAGTGGTGGAAAGGACGACTGACAAAAATTTCCCTCGGCAGCCTTAGCGAGCGACCAAAACGCACGGCTCCCAGATGGGTGCTTAGCTAGGCGCTCACCAATCCTGCCGATGAACTCGAACTTAGCCCTGGCAATTACTCTCTTACAGAACCTCGAGGCAGCATTAAACTCGCGTTTCAAGTCAGAAACATTATGAGCTCCATTAATACGTGCCGTGGTCCAAGCCTCGTATGCAGCTTGCTTGCGGAGTTTAGCTTCCCTACAAGACCGATTAAACCACGGCCGCTTCTTAGCACCTGAAGTAGCTACCCGCCGGTTTGGAATAAATAATTCCATCCCAGCTAAAATGGCTTCAGCTACAGCAGATGCACAGATGTCCACATGTTCCGACTCGAAACAGAGCTGCCTCCACGGGTACGATGCATAAAATTCACGCAATCCATCCCAGTCTGCTGACTTATAGTGCCACATGCGACGCCAACCGGTAGACCGGGGTGTGACAGGGCTAGCGCATGGCACTTGTGTCCGGATGAGACAGTGGTCCGATGAACCAAGTGGCGCATCCACCGAGACTGTATACCCATCCGGGTGTGTGGTCAGCAGAAGGTCCAGTAGAGAGCTAGTATGGTCCTCAATATCTGGTATTCTCGTTGGAGAATGAACCAGCTGTGAGAAACCATAGGCCAGAGCAAAATCATGTACAGACCTCCCCGCGAAGTCAGTGGACCGAGAGCTGAGCCACTCGGCATGGTGGGCATTGAAGTCTCCCAAAATCACTAACTCCGCGGAGGGGTACCTCTCGATAACTTTGTCAGTCGCCAATTGCAGGTGCTCGATCAATCGAGTTGTGTCCGTATCACCGCTATGAGACCTGTAAAGGCACGCGTAGATCCGGGTGCGGCCGCCCTGATCCACGCGTACCCACATCACTGACAGGTCCCTGTCTTCTAGGCCATGAAGACGTCGACAGCAAATATCATCCCGGACGTACATACATACCCCGGCTCTACGTACAAAGGAATGTTCAAGTTTGTACCCGGGGTATAATAAATAAGATGTATCGGCCGGACAAGATATTTGCGTCTCCGTTAAAAAAAGTAGGGTCGGCTTTGCAGTTTCGAGATGTTGGTGAACTGCATTTATGTTTGAGTGAAGTCCCCTGACGTTACAGAAGTCCACGTCGAACGTGGATGAGGACGCCGCTGGAAAGATCTTCTTTTTTTTTTTTCTGGCCATATGAAAGCGGTTAGAGGTTTATAAATAAGAGGAGTTGTTTCACTGACGGCGCAAGAGACAAAAGCGCGGTGTCTACCCCCGCAGTACAGTGCAGGTTGTGCGGTTTGCTAGCGCGGCGGGCGGAAGGGCCCCCGGTCCCCCCCTGCTGCAGCAGCCGGGTCCACTCCGGTCTCCTCCTCCGGCACGACTACTACAACAGGGACTTTACACAGGCTGGCGGTTCAGCCTCCCGGGGCGGAGATTAGGTGATCCCCGGGTTCGGGAACCCTACTGACCTGCGGGCGGCCAGCGGACAGCCGTTTCACCGGGTCTCCCTGACCGCCGCGCCAACACGCCGCGCCTACACCGCTAACGGCGGTTCGACAGCCGCTGGTCTCACCGCCGTCAGCATAACAACTCCTCTAAAAAAAAGCCCTGGTGACCTAGCTCACTCGCAGGAACACAGCATAGCCATTATGGCTGCGGTTTTTTGCCAGGCGGAGGCACTTCCCCAGTCGGATGCTGGCCAAGCCTGGAGCGAACGACCGCACTGTGCCCCTCTCCCAATTTGACCAGTGAAAGGGGAGCACAGTATGATGTTTCGCTGCGTCCTACCTCTCTTTCGCCATAGCCTCGTTAGCTGGTCGGCAGGGTGCACCACGTGCAGGTGAGGTTGGCTTTAGCTCGGAAGATGTTGATGAGCTACTTACACCCCAAAATGCCTATCCTTTAATATGGAATAAAATGGTATGTTACGACATTAATAATTTCTTTAGTTTATTTTGTAGCCCTAGAAATTAATTTAAGAAAATTTTAACATCATAGTAATTATGTGTTTTATTCAAAATTAAAGTAAAAGGTGTGTGATATTACAGTTATAATCCCTGACTGTATACACGTACTCTCGAAAAACATTAACCTCCCTTCGGCAGTCGGATAAGAATATGAAATGCGTAGTAATTAGTAAACCCTGCAGCGACCACGCGTAACGGTAACCCTGGCTATTTTTTTGTTAGTTACCGCAATGCGATTAGTAAACGATTTAACTGTGCGTATTCCGACATATGATAACTACACGGTATTGAAGCATTTCCTTTCCTTTTTTTGTGTCTTCTGTTAATTTGCCATATCCTGAAGTATTGAAAATACAGTTAATAATAAAGCATTTGCAATTAAAATTGTCGTTCGTTGCGAACTGATTATTTTTTCAAAAATGATAATTTTGTCACCTCGTTGACACAGCGACGCGGTGGTGCGTTGTTGCAGCGTATAATCTGCAGTTTAATTGAACGCTGGCATACTATTTTTGTACTGAGCTATCGAGCTTAAGGCCCCCCCATTGGACCGGGGGCCCGTGGCATTTACCCTGTACTTACGCCACTTTTTTTTTATACTACGTCGGGTGGCAAACAAGTATACGGCACGCCTGATGTGAAGCGGTTACCGTAGCCATATTAACGCTCGCAATATTGTCACTTGCTCGCCACCAACGCTGCCAACGCAGCATCTCCTTCCTTTCTGGTGACCTCACTGACTCGCAGGAACACAACATCCCTCAAGGGAATTGTTACTTGGCTGCGGCATTCTGTGAGGTGGAGGTACATTCCCCAGTCGGGTAGCTTACAATTACGCTCCCTACCTCTCTTTTCGCCAGAGCTTCGTTTATCAGTAAGCAGGGTGCACCGCGTGCAGGTGAAGTTGGCTTTGGTTCAAACTTGTTGATGAACCACTTACACCCCATCAAAGTTGTTAATGAACCTCTTACACCCCAAAACTGATGATTCAAAGATCAAAATGTGTGACAATGAATAATGAAGTTGCAGTCCCAGTGTAAATTTAAAGCCGCCTTGGAACTCACAATGAATTTAATAAGAAGATATCGCCGTGGGCGACTGTACCCAGTTCTAGCGAAAGAAAGGTAGCGCACGCCAAGCCCGTCTGGGAAATCTCTGCTTCACAGAAGGCGGCCTTCCACAAACATAATGCTTGACAATTTGTTGTGTTACTTAGTGAGTGAGGTCACTAGACGTAAGGAGATCCTGCGTTAGCAGCGATGCCAGCGAGATCAATACTTCTTATATTGTAAGCATGTGTAGGTATGCTACGATAACTGCTTTACATTAAGCCATCCGTATACAAGTTTGACACTCGGCGGTGGGTGATATATAAAAAAATACAGGCAATTTGATCTACACTACTTTGTGTGCTTCAGACAGCACTTAGTTCATGCAAACTACTGCCAGCCAGCGCCCACCTACTAGCGGGACTACCTATAAAAAAATGCATGCGACTCCCGTGGCTGCTTTGTTTCAATTAACTATAAAAATTTCTTTTTTGTCATTCGCGTACAAAACTTGGCCGTGTGGTTTCCGGCAGACTAGAATAGAATCATTCCGTCTCTTCCCGTGGATGTCGTACAAGGCGACTAAGGGAAATACATTATAAAACATCGATCAGGCCTCCCCAACCCGTCTGGCCAGCGTGGGGAGTGTAGGCCAAATCCTCCTTCTGCCTGGGACGGGCGAGAGAGGGTCGTGCTCCTGTAGTGGAGACTAAAATGACCTGATGATGATGATGATATCCAAAAAATTGTCATTAGGTGCAAATGCTAAACGTTTTATTCGACATTTTCTGCTAAATGTAAAATTAAACATTACAGAGTCTTTTCGATTGAAGGAAGACAATGACCGATTACCATTGAAATTTTTGAAAATAAAAGTACTGCTCAAATTGTTGGTAGGTATTTATGTTGAGCTCAGCTAGTAGAAACCCCAGAGCTCTACGAACTAAGCTGAAGATGTTTGACAGTAACTTTAATTTAAGATCAAGTTTCGGAATCAAAGAATCCGATGGCAATCGGCTTCAGCTTCGGCGGTAGGGCCCCAGCCCCAGACCAACAATGGGTTGAATGTGAATTGCAGACGATCGCCGCTTTCCTTAAAATAATTACTTGAATACGGTTAATAACTCCTCTAAATAAATAGTACACCTCACTACTAGCCTGGCTAAGATTCCAACTACGAACTTGCAAGTCAAATTAATTTGCGTTTCCCCGCTGAAGTTTCAAACCAACACAAACTCTGATAAGGCTGATTAGGCAGATAGACTACTTCGTATATAATAGTATTATGCATCTGAATCATACCAATGCAACTAGAACAAGTTAGGCTAGTACTTTTTGGTTTTTAAACCGCTAAGTTTCACGACACCACATATCACGTCCTGACGTGAACGAATTGCCAGGAGTTCTTTCTAAAAATTTACTCTGAAATTTTTCTCTGAAACCACACAATAATAATAACAACATTACATCAAACTTCTGAAAGTTGCCTCTACGCGTTGGATCCATGTCCCCGCGCACGCCTATTAAATGACCGGGCTTAACCCGTGAAACAAGAGAGATACATTAAAATAAATAAATATTTCTGGACAATTTACACAGCGCCATCTAGACCCAAATTAAGCACAAAGCTTGTACTAGACAACAGGTACAGAAGACAATGGGTACTAGACAAGTGATAAAATGTACCTACTTAAGTACTATGTATTTTTTTTGTAAATACATACTTATAACACATAGAAAACACCCAGATCAAGAAAACAGACATGTTCATGCACACAAATGTTAGTCTTGTCCGGGGAACGAACCGCGACCTCGGAGTCAAAGTTGCAATTGCCAGCCTTCTGATGCTGTTTACTACACATCTGTTTGGTAGCATACCAGTTTAGTTCTTATATGTGAGAACAAATTTCTTGCTGATGACGAGCGGTACGAAGGAGGTCCTAGACATCATGCCCTCTAAACCAACTCATGGTATAATCTATAGAATACATAGAGAGAGGCTAAGACTCTTCTTGAATTTAATAGGACAGTAATAATTCATGTATGGAGGTCTCGATGCCTAGATTCTCAATACTTAGGCGACAGTAAGGGGTGTGACCAATGATTTTATAACTACTATAGATATGTTACTAAGCCGCCGAATCGAACATTCGATTTTTGCTCCAATTGTCACACCTAGCAATTAGTTCACGACAAGCGTCAAGGTAGCATGCGAATGTGACGTTTGTGACAAGTGCGACAACTAACGAAATTATGGTGAGAAATCATGTCAATCCATTGATTCCTTTCGACATGGTAGAAAGACAAGCAAACAAACACACATTGACATTTATAATATTAGTAAGGATTATACAATATTATAGTATATAGTATGAATATGCTACTTTACGAAATCTGTGCCTACTTTCATGAAAAAGCGTGATTTTGGGCGTCCCGCTCGGGGGTCCGGTAGGACGCGTCCTGAAAGGGTCAAAAAACGAGACATCCTGCCAAAAGCTGGACATTTGGCAACACTAGATACCCATACTAAATTGCATCAGGAAATGGTTTCTGGTCTGGGAGACCTATCACTATCGCTATCCTTATCATATCGGTGCTTTAAATATTCTTCCTATTTCTTTCGCTCACTGAGTACATAATCGGACAATGTCGCCTTTATTTCTTGCAAAAATATGAAATTAACTTATTCCAATTACATCACAAACGTCACTTCTACTGGTTTGCTTGTGCAAATTAATTGCGAGGTAAGACAATTACCTCACTATTCGAGTTTACGTTTTTGACTCTTCTGGCATATCTACAGTATTTAAGTAAACATCATTGGGTGTGACCTTAGAACTGAGGAGTCACAGCAAATGTGGATTTATTATTTATGACCGCGCCCAGTCCAATTATCCTTTAGAACTTGAAAGATTGACTCACTACTTATATCTTCAAGCCAACCTCATCTTCATATAGATTGTATATCTCGTCCAAAAAAATAATCGTCAAAATAAGATATAGCTAGCTTAGAAAGTATAAAACAAAACCAACTAATAAATAAATACCTATTCCTGTTCAAATTACACACGGCTATCTAGTCTTAAACTAAGCAAAGCTTTATATTGCATGTAACATGGTTACATAAAAAAAACAGTGTAAACAAGAACAAGGGCCAGCTTAGAGCCAAAGCCGATCTCTCCTGCACGTGGTACACCCGACAAGCGAAAGAGGCTCTGGGAAAAGTGAGATACGATAGCGCATTATTTGTAAGCTGCCCAACTGGGGAAGTACCTCTTCGCCTCACAGCACCGCAGGCACCAAACATTGAGGGTTGTTGGGTTCATGCGAGTGACAGATGGTCACCAGAATGGAGTACCTGCGTTGGTGGAGGTGGAGGAGCGGGTGTGGAGGTGCACGAGCGATAATTTATATTGCGAGCGATTAAATGACTACGGTAACCACTTCACATCAAGCGGGCCGTATGCTTGTTTGCCAACCGTAGTATCAAAAATGACATATCGGGGGTTGGTTGACACCTAGTCCCCAGGTGATATGGCCAAGGGTGATGTCCGAGAGTTCTAATATAACAAATGCTTTGCATGATCGGAAAAATCACCGAAAGATACTCGTATTCATCCAAGACCAAGACACATTTTAAACTGACCAGCCAAAGGGAAAAACGATTTTATATCTCTATCTATCTTTTCTTTATACTATTTTATACTACGTCGGGTGGCAGACAAGCATACAGCCCGCCTGATGTGAAGCGGTTACCGTAGCCATATTAACGCTTGCAACATAAAATATTGCTCGCGCGCCGCCACCCCCGCTGCCAACGCTGCATCTCCTTCCTTTCTTTCTGGTGACCTCACTCACTCGCAGGAACACAACAACCCTCAAGGGAATTGTTATTTGGCTGCGGTATTCTGTGAGGTGGAGGTACATTCCCCAGTCGGGTAGCTTACAATTACGCTCCCTACCTCTCTTTTCGCCAGAGCTTCGTTTGTCAGTCAGCAGGGTGCACCACGTGCAGGTGAAGTTGGCTTTGGTTCAAAGATCTTGATGATCCACTTACACTCCATAATATCTTCTACATTTTGATTGTGTTTTTATTATTCAAGATTTATCAATTATTAATTATTACTAAAATATAAGAATGTTTTTTGAATGTTCATAGAGATAAAAATGACTACTGAAAAATTTGCACGCCCCTATAAGGGTAGAATAAGTTGCGCTACCTATGTAATTGTAACATCTTTTGTACCTTATTTCGCAAATAAATTTATGTTATTGTAACGACGTCACTTAGTACATTTTGCAGCGTCAGGCGCTGGCGTTGTGGCCGACTACTGCACAGTAGTCTTGTGCTTAATCGGACACTCTTAGGTGCGCACTGTAATAGTACAGTCCGATTAATGTACTAGTACACCTTAATAGTACTATTAGTACCTATTAGTACTCAGAAATGTAGCCGACAATATAATCATGTGATCAATGTAAATTTGGTAATTACAAGCACTATACAGCGTTGTATAAAATTTTCTATGAATAAAACACACGGCGCTGACTAGTGCAGTGCGCTTACCTCCTATCTCGCTTACTCTTACGTTAACATTGCAAGACGCTTTATTATTTGTCTCTCGGACAGATCACAGACAGACAAGTGTTTCGGGCTTGGATAACCTAGTACACTGTACGAATAGTCCGATTAGTTCCGAATAAGAGTTCGCGTTTGGTAACGTTTCTTTTAGTACAGTGTCAAGTACCGTCACCTATTAGTACATCGTACATGTACTGTACATGTACTGTACATGTACTGTACATGTACTGTACATGTACTGTACTGTGCAGTAGTCTTGAGTAGTACTACTCAAGACTACTGCACAGGCAGTAGTCTCTGTGCCGTCACAAAGTTAGGACATTTCGTGCGCTATTTCACTTGTTATTTGTAACTACTTATTTGGACTCTAATAAGCTCTTCTAACTACTTAACTGTTGAATCTCATTTATCACTTCCACGTCACCTCCACAACAGAGACATACTCAACATTATTTTATCTTACATTTATAAAACAAGAAATTGACTGAGTGATTGACTGATATTATCAACGCATAGCTCAAACCTCTGGGTCTACAGAATCCAAATTTGGCATGAAGGTTCCTTATGAGGCTCTAGGGCTGCACTAAGAAAAGATTTCTGCAAATTTCCAGAGTATGCCAGTCACTGGAGCATGTTATTCTTTCATATTTCGTTAGCAAATATACCCCGTTTTAGCCGGTAAAAAATGAAATTCAGAAATTAATTTCGTACTCAGTCTTATATCTTACTCTGGCAATAACACGTTATATGTGTCTCTTATGTTATAATACTTATACTCATACTATATTTGTGGTCCAGCATCCCTTGTCTCCGCTGCAGCAGGGTGCGTTGACCTTGTCATTGCGATGCACAGCACGTGCAGCATTTTGTCGCTCTCAGAATGAGGTCACGCTTCTTTGCAGGGATGTAGGGATGGCCTCTTGAATAAAAGAGCTCGTGGAAAATCTTGACACGGCAGTTTTTAGGGGCTTGCTATGTCTTTTGGGAGAGTTATTTAAGCAAGGATTATTAAGACATCTACTTATTTAAATGAAAGGGTAATTTGCCTCGCTGACTGATTGATCAATGCACAGTTCAAACTATTGGATAGATCGGGCTGAAGTTTTGCATAGATGTAGGTAGCTAATATAATGTACTCATCAGATAAGAAATATGTTTTTGAAAAACTATTCATTTATAAAATTCAAGAATATTGAATAACCTTACGTTTATGAATCAAGGTTTCTTGCCCGTGGTGAAGATAATTGGCCAAATGGACTCTGTTATGCCGCATAGACCCAACCGACATTTTGTTACTTTTAAGTTAAAGCTATTTAAAGTTTAATAGGAGTAAAAATATCACGCAGTATAAGTTTTGGGAAGCATTAGTCATCCCACTGCTAGAATCTGTTGCGAATATATAAAACTCGATTTGAAGTTTCTCGGTATATATATACACATTTTGGCATAGTTCGTCGATTGGATTTATTCTGCATAAAAGGGTCCAAAATACCTAAACAACAAAAAGAAAATATAATGTAATTTTCAATATTTCGTCATAAAATTAATCAGAAATTAAATGATTTGCCTGCAATTTAATAAAAGAGCAGAGTTTTCGATGACGACTATGATATATCAGGAGCGTCAATCATTACGAGTATCAATTTTTCACCGCAAGTACCAGGCACGCAGCGCGCTCCAGGCGTCAGAATCTTGAATAATAAAAACGCAATCCCCAATTTCAGCGCTTACGTTTCACGGCCACAAGCGCTTTCACCGAACATCTGTGCGTACTGAGACAAACGCGAGACCGGCACCGTATAGCGTATCTTATGCATTTTACATGAGCCTGAACCACCAGGGTTACCTTCTTCACACACACATACAAAATGCCGAACAAAAACTCACACAGAGTCCTAATTAGTTGTTTGTAAACATGTCGCCTCGTGTGCGTTATGTCGCGTCGATGTGCGAAACTTTTAACGGGTATTGTTTTGGGTATAATGAAGTCTTGAAGTGGGCCATGTCAAGGGCCCGAGTCACGCTTAGCATATTTTTGTTTGGGTGCACAACTTGAAGCACATTACCATTTTGGCACGGTTTCTGTTATGAAAATTTGTCGTTTTAAATTTTCTCTGGTGGATTAGGTACATTCTGTACTCGTATATTTAATTTGCGTTGAGTTGAAGTGGCAGTGGGCTGGCCACATCTTCCGAGTCACCGATGGCAGATGGGGGGAGGCAAGTTCTAGAGTGAATGCGTATGGGGCGATGAAATTTGGGGTGTAAGTGGTTTATCAACATCTTTAAACCAAAGCCAACTTCACCTGCACGTGGTGCACCCTGGCGTAGTCTCTCTAGATGAAACCACTACCTCAAAAAACTGGCTGGTAGCAATTGGATGCGGAAAGCGGAGGATCGCATATGGTGGAAATTGGGAAAGACCTATATCCAGCAGTGGGTAGATACAGGTTGATAATGATGATGATATTCAATTTACTTGACTGTTACAAAATTTAGCGGAGTAAAGTTTAATATTCCGCAAACAGTTCCCTCAGTCAGAAAATAGTTTTCACACGCCCAATTTTTTTTAATGCCTTATTTATTCAGTGATGCCCACACCATAGGAGAGGCAAGAAAAAAACCTTTCCCACTATACAGGTGGTCATCATGTAATAGACTGGAGTTACCAATTTTTATTATATTTTGCTGTTTTTTTTATACTATCTTGGGTGGTAGACAAGCATACGGCCCGCCTGATGTGAAGCGGCTACCGTAGCCATATTAACGCTCGCAACATTAAATATAGCTCGCGCGCCGCCACCCCCGCTGCCAACGCAGCATCTCCTTCCTTTCTGGTGACCTCACTCACTCGCAGGAACACAACAACCCTCAAGGGAATTGTTATTTGGCTGCGTTTTCTGTGAGGTGGAGGTACATTCCCCAGTCGAGTAGCTTACAGTTACGCTCCCTACCTCTCTTTTCGCCAGTGCTTCATTTGTCAGTCAGCAGGGTGCACCGCGTGCAGGTGAAGTTGGCTTTGGTTCAAAGATGTTGATGTACCACTTACACCCAAAAAGTACCTCTTTCTCAGCGTAATTAATAAAGTGCATTCGATCAACGCGTAATCATCCCATTTTTGGGATACGGGCCTCCTCTCAATGGCTAGAGTTGTAGATACTCCACCGCGCTGCTCAATTGCACACTCCGCGACTCCGGATCATGGAAAAGCTCGAGATAAATAAAGCCATCCATGGACAGGCTACGTTCAACGTTGCTTAACTTCCGCGATCGATTAAACACACGCGCAATGACGACACCATGCTCCTTGATGAAGTGTATACTCATGCGAAATTAAAAGCTATCTAATCAATGCCGTTTAACACATCATTACCTACTCGTATAGTATACGAGTATATATCATCACATATATCATCCGGCTACTTCAATATACGCCGCCTCGTTAATGCCTAAAGTAGGCTATAAAAAAATATCTGTGCAATGTGCAAGTCAGGTTAAGTGGAAATAACGCCAGGCAGAGGCCTGTAGTACGTTGTGTAGGGTGGCAGACAAGAAAACGTCCCGCCTGATGTGAAGCGGTTACGCTGGCAATACAAAATATGTCGCTGGAACTACTGGTGAACTCACTCACTCGCAGGAACACAATACCCGTCAAGGGAGTTGTTATTTGGTACTTCCCCAGTCGGCCGCTTATAAATACGCTATGCCCTACCTCCTTTCGTCAGAGCCTCTTTAGTCCATTAGCAGGGTGCATCATGTGTAGGTTAGCTTAGGCTTAAAGATGGTGGTGAGCGGCTTACACCTCAATTATTTTTTACTTAACAACACATTGTGTGGTGGGTCCCCGTCTCGTTAATAATTTTATCTAATCTCATACTGAAATTTACACATTAAAAAACCAAACACAGTATCATAATGACAGTCTTTACGCACAAGCTATCAAAATAAATTTAAAAAGTTATTTTTCGATACAGCTCTTGTATGGACAACTGTATCGTAAAATAACTTTTTTACCATTTCGATACAGCTTCAGCCCTGGATACAGGTATTTTAAATAGGTTGCAATGCAAATACATTGCAACTTTGCAAAATTTTTCTACATAATCTGTGAACGCGGAGCGCATCATGCGCACTACGCATGCTCGATCTGCAAATGGATTTATAAGTAAGAATTATAGCTGTTAAATTAACTTCATGGTTGTATTTAAAATATTATTATCATATATTTCACGAGATTAGATAAAGTAGTGTATGAAACTGCACATAATTAGGTATTAAAATACTCGTGTGGTCTATTATAACATTCGTCTTCGGCTCATGTTATAAACTCACACTCGTATTTTAATAACCCTTATTATGCAACAGTTTCATAAACTACTATAATTAAGTTAATGCATATTTATTACTCTTTATTTCTTATATTTTCTAATATAACTCTTCTGGGCAGTTGTGTAAAAAATAAAATTATTCACCAAACTATACAGCTACAGTAAGTTCACTACAACCATACAACTTACAGCCAATCCCCTATCTAGTATATTTAATAATCTGCTCGTACAAACATCTACTAGTATTTATCTAGCCTTGCGAAGGGGGTGCTCTAGATGTAGTGGGGTGGTAGGTAGGCTGGGGGAGGGGAGGCACTCGGTTAATGAACCTGCTGGGATGCACGTCGGCGGACATTTCGCAATAATATTAGTTCAGCACAGAAATGAAAGCTCCGATATTCGCTTACTGAGCAAAATGGAAAATTAGGGAGCTACCAAAAATATTGGCGAAATTATTTATACAGCTTTAGAGCATTCAACTAGTATTCAATTTAAAAGTTCAATGGATTCATTGGAAGCGTTTGTGGTTAGTTTTGGGACGTAAGTGGCTCAGCTAACTATCATGTTTAGAGCCAAGGATAGATCCAGCATCCAAGTCATGGGAAGGGGGGTCGGGGTCATATAGAACACAAAACCAAATAATTATTAGGGTTTTTCCTAGGCCCATCAGCAGGTTCCGCCCTTGGCCACGAAGGTGGCTTTCGCAAAAGGTAAGGATTGTGGAAGTACCTTTACCTCAGAAAAGACCGCAGTATAACAATGCCCTTGAGGATTGTTTTTTTTCCTGTGAGTAAATTTACCAGAGGGAATTACTACTTACCAAAAATTTACCAGACGGATGCTACGTTAGCAACGGAGATGCCAGCGTGCAAGCATTATACTCCTTATATTACGAATTAATGTGGCGGTTACCGCCATGCATCAGGCGGATAATTTCATCAGGCCGTTATTTTGGCTATATACTACGATTGTCGCTTTATATCAAGCAGGTATGCTTTTTTACCACCCAATGAGTTGTAAAAAAGCATATCAATGTGAAAATATAAAAAAATCAAGGGGTTCTACTAGTCTCTACTGTTCTCACAATGACTAAGAATGCTTTCGTTCAAGTTAATCATTATGTAATTGTAGGTTAGAAATAAATTTTACCCAGCGAGGCTTTAATCAGACATTACCCGAGAGCAAAGATTTGTCTGCAGAGGAAATCCAATTAACATAGAACCGAGTCAATAAAATCTCTCCTAAATTCCAATATGGCCTATAAATGTGTCTAATGGAAAAAGGAAAAATTGCAACCTGATGCTACATGGTTCAATGATAGCGTAACGTCACGTAATTTTTATGTTTGTTTGTAAAATTTTACTGTCATTAAACTGCATAATCATCATATACAGTAAAGCACATCATGACAATATATTTTTTTAAATTTTAATTAATTTTTTTATTTTTTCTAGAGATAGCAATGGCAAGATAATTTAATTGCATGTGTTCAGTAAGTAGTGGGGCTGTTCCATAGAATTAAATTCGCACAACGAGCAATGAAGATAACTATGCTTTGTTATGCATTTCTCTAAGGTATCGAATTCGGAACGAAGAAATTCGTCGGAGAACTAAAGTTGTCGTATAGGGCGCCGAAGCGTTGGGCGGCCTCCCTCTTGATGGATCGATGACCTTAAGCCAACAGCCGGTAGCGGCTAGAATGCTGAAACATAGGGAAGGCACTAGCAGTGGATAGATGCATGCTGATGATGATGATGAGCTCAGTAACTGGCTAAGTATTTATATTTCATTAATAATAATAATAATAATAATATTTTATTTGCAGAAGTAAGGTACAAGTAGGTTCTTAGGTACTAATAAGTTATTAAATCTGGTCTCTCTTACTCTGCCCATTGCGGGCGTGCAATATATGTAAACGCAGTCATATTATAAATGTTACAATTTCAATTTACGCAAGTTCTATTACAAATAATTAAGTTAATAATATTATATCAAATACAAGTTTAAAACAACAGTCAAAAATATTAATACATTGTCATGTCAAAATCAGGCTTCAGTTAACATTAAGATCTTTGAGAATCAAAACAGATAATTCAATACAATGTCAATACAATTAAATAATACAATTATAAAATTACATAAGAGAAAAATAAAGACATGGACATTAAATTGATAAAACAATGTCAAAACCTATTTATTTTTAGTTTCCAGATACTCTTGAATAGAATAAAAACATTTATCTAGTAGCCAGATGTGCAATTGTTTTTTAAAACTATTCAGAGTTAATTGTTTAAATTGTTCCGGTAAATTGTTGAACACTCTAATGGCCATACAATAAGAGTTATTCTTATGGAGTGTCAATCGGATATTTGGCAATAGTATCATAGAATCATGTCTTGTAGGCTTATTTTTGGTATCACCTCTTTTAATAAAATATTGAGGGTGTTCACGAACTAGGATACATATTTGTTTAATGTATAAGCAAGGCAGCGGAAGTATACGTAGCTTTTTAAAAAGAGGTTTACATGGTTCTCCAAAGTGTGTATTACATATCGCCCGTATACATTTTTTTTGGGCTTTAAAGGCTCTATTTGTGTCTACCGAATTTCCCCAGAGTAACAGTCCATAACCAAGTATTGAAGAAACGTAGCCATGATAGGCACTTAGAGCTGCTTCTATTGAAGCAACATTTCTTAAGCGTCTTAACGCGTACACGAATTTATCAATCTTTGTACAAACTTTATCTACGTGCGCCTTCCAGTTGCAATACTTGTCAATTGTAAATCCTAAAAAGTTTACTTTATCGACAATTTCAATTGTTTTACTTCCATAATTTATTGATAATGAATTTGGTGGCGATTGATTAGTTTCAAACTTTATTATTTTTGTTTTATCTATATTTATTTTGAGATTATTCAAATTTAACCATTTAATTACATCTAATAACGTTTTATTTATATCTTCATTAAAATTGTCATTTTTATTGTTTCTTATCACTATTGTAGTGTCATCTGCGAACATGAAACATTTATGTGTAGTAACATTGGGAAGGTCATTTATATAGATCAAGAATAGCAATGGCCCCAGGACACTGCCTTGAGGTACACCGCATGAAGTTGATCTATATTTCGATCTATATACGTTTTTTCTTGTCTTGGTTATCTTGGATACTTCGGTACATTGCTTCCGATTAGACAGATAGCTTTTAATCCAGTTATATGCATTGCCTCTAATGCCATTTTTTTCTAATTTGTTTAAAAGTTTAGTGTGCGAGACAAAGTCGAATGCTTTGCTCATATCAAGAAGGAGGGCAGTTACTGGTATTTTGTTATTGATACTTTCTGTCACCAAATGTATTAAATTAAAACAAGCTAATGTAGTCGACTTTCCTTGCATAAAACCAAATTGTTCATCTTTTAATAATTTATGTTTCATAACAAACTTATATATGCGTTTATACATAACTTTTTCGAGAATTTTGGATATTATCGGGATAAGTGTTACTGGTCTGTAATTATTCATCTCGGTTTTTTCATCTTTTTTATGCAGCGGTTTTACAATAGAAAATAGAAGAGCTTCTGGGAAGTGCCCTTCTTCCATACTCAGGTTTACTATATATGCCAAAGGCTTACATATAAACCGAGCACATAATTTTAAAGATCGTGTACTAATACTATCGCAACCTACTGCGTTACTATTATTTAGAGACATAATAGTTGTGTAGATTTCTGTTTCATTTGTGGGTTCTAGAAAGATTGTATTCAAATTAGTAACATCGCTTCCGAACATATTAGGATTAGAGTCAATATCACTCGAAGAGTTTGTCAAATCAATAAAATAGTCATTGAAAAGTTCACATATTATTTTAGGATCAGTATATTTTATGTCATCTTTAATTATATTGTCAATATTATCACATTTAATATTGTTATTCAAATTGTCATTTATAATTTGCCATGTACCTTTGCATTTATTTTTAGCGTTTTCTATAATTTTATTATTTTGCAACTTCTGTGATGCATATATACATTTTTTTAGAATTTTAGTATATGATAAATATTTTTTTTTAGTATTACCTTTGTTAGTTTTGGTTTTTAAATATTGTATGTACATTTTTCTTTTATTTTTGCAAGCTGTCTTTAGTCCCTTACTCATCCATTTTTGGTATTTAAATTTGTTTGATACTTTTGCTGTTATTTTTGGAAAGCATAATTCGTGGAACAGTTTGATTAAGTCATGAAATTCATTGAATGCATTATTTGTATTATAACTATTATAAATTTGAGAAAAAGTAAGAGAAGACATACAAGTTAAGAATTTTTGTATGTTTTCTTTGCTGTAGTCCGTTTTTAGATATGTATATTCCTTTGGAACTGATTTTGCTTTGAAAGAAATTGTCTGGGCAGTTTCATGATCCGACAGTCCGAATAAGTGAGTTTTAGCTTGTACTTGTCGAATGTTGCTAGCAATTTGGTCAAGGCAAGCTTTTTTCCGTGTAGGCGTAGTAATGTGAGGATTCAAATTATGATTATTGAGGATACTGGTTAGTTCTTTAGAAATGTTGTTGATTTTTAAGATGTCAATGTTCCAGTCTCCACATAATATTAGCTTATATTTATTTTTCTTTTTTTGTAAGTTATGCAGCAGTGATTGAATTTTTATAAAAAATAAATTTATGTCAGAGTTAGGAGTCCTATAAATATTAATTATAATAAGTTTGTATGTCGGTATTTCTATGCCACAGCATTCAAAAATATTATTTGTTGATAAGTCTTTACAAATGTTCAACTCTTTATATTCTAAATATTTTCTAATTAGTATTAAGGAACCTCCTCTTTTTTGGTTCTTACGTGAAAAATATGAAGCCAATTTGTAATTAGGTAGGACTAAATTTGCTTCATCGCCTTTTCGAATAAACGTTTCGCATAAACATATAACACTTGCTTCTAATTTTAGGTTTTCAATAGCATTTTGAAAAAAATCAATTTTGTTGAGAATTCCAGCAATGTTCTGATGCAGTACTGTAAATGAATTTTCATTAGCCTCGAAAGGAATTATTAATAGGAGATGTCTGTGCGTCTCGTCGTTCACATACCTTTTTATTATTAGATAGGTGATTTTTTCCTATGTCATTCTCAACGTTCTCGATATTGTCTATTGCATGGTAATAAAAATCATTATTGACTGAATCTATTTCCGAAATTAATGTGTATAAGTCATTGAAAATTATACGAAGACCGTGTTTGTTGATATTACCATACCGCGTGAAAGATAAATAAGAATAGCTTAAGTGTTTGTTTGAATCGAACACAAATGCGTACTTATATAACTTATTGTTTGAATATAATAAATGATTAAATGTTTCGATTCTTTTGTTCATTAAGGTCGAGTAAGCATTGAGCCTGAATGTAGGAACGCAAAGTATTACGTTAGTGTGCTGTACCTTTTCTAATGCTTTGCTTATATACTCCACTAATTTCAGGTAATTATTTGTTAATTCAAAGTCAGTATGTCCCATAAACACTATACAATAATCTGATAAATCAAATCCTACTAGTTTAGTCTCTATTCCATCCAAGAGTTCTCTGACTCCAACATTCGTTTTTAAATAGTGACAAAATTTGCTGTCTGGAAATGTATTTTCAATAAACGGTAACATATTATTTTTATTATCACAGCTTATCATACAAATTTTTCGTCTATTACAATTATTAATTTTTGTGTTTTGTACGCTGTCGGAAGTTTGAGATTCTGACGAGTAGTCTTCTTGCTGTTCTTCAATATTTTTGTTATTTAGTTTTGTATCGCTGTCATTTGTTTCCAAAATGTCGTCGTCGTTACTTGATAATGTTGTATTTTGCGGAGTAGAAAAAATATTTAAACGGTCTTTTTTTTTCTTGTAAGGAGAAGATTGTCTTGATGGTCCATTTTCATTTAATAGTTTTTTGTACAAGGAATCTTTCTTGACATGATTCTCTATGATTTTTTTCATAGATATTATTTCCGAATTCAGTCTGTCAATTTCTTCATGTGCACTAGCTAACTGGCAATTTAATTCGTTGACTTCATCTTTTAATTCTAAGACTAAAGATTTATCTGGTGACACATTGGGTAGGCTCATTGGACTGTTCTCTTGTGAGAAAGAATTTAAATTTTCGTCATTTAGTGTTGATTTCGACAGATTTTCCACAGAGCTAAAACGCTTTTTTTTATGAGTCGTATTTTCCGGTGTGTTGTTATGACTTTTTGTATTTTTCCGGATACATTCATGGCACTTCCAAATGTCCCTATTTTGTTTCGTCATTAATTTAAACTTTTGTATTGTCATATTTATGCAAGTTAGGTTGTATGTTTTTTTACATTTGTTACATTTGAGATATTCACGACCATTTAAGTCTATACTGCATTTGGCACAGTTAACTCTAACAGGCTCAGACATTTTTGTAGCAATTCTCTTGCTCCTTCCAGACATTATAGAAATGTCAAAAAATAAAAATTAATTAAATGGCAATTCAGAATAATTAATATCTTCTTTTCAATGTCCAATTTTAAAATGTGACGTCAAACAATTTTGTAGTCAATGGTCAGTTCAAAAAAAATATGTAGTCAATCCAAAAATAAAAAAATAATTCCAATTCGTCGTCAAAAAGAAGAATAATAATAATGACCATGTTCACTTTTATTATAATAAATAAATTAAATAAATATTCCTGGACAAATTACACACGGCCATCTTGGTCCCACTGGGTTGGTGGGTGGGTACTAGATAACTGATATTATACTTATATACATTTTTTTTTTGTAAATATGTGCATATAATATAACATAGACAATACCCAGACCAAGACAAACAGACATGTTCATTGTTCATGCACATAAATATTTGTCTTGTGCGGCGATCGGACCCGCGACCTCGGAGTCAAAATGGCCATTGCTAACCATTCGACCACCAAGCTCGATTGATTGATATTATCATTCAAACTGATTTTTATTTCTTTATCATATTTAAGGTTTATGTCTTCTCGGAATATTTGCAAACTAAACGTCTACAATTTCCATGGCCCTTCATTTAGATTTTGATGCGACACTTCTCGTCTATACTGACTTCTTAATAATGTTAGACCGTCAAGCTGATGGTCTGCTTACGCTTCGCTTCCTATGCGGAGTCACTAATGCTCGATTCTCTGGCGCTGATACTAATTGAATAATTGTTTATATAGATTTAATCAACTAAAAAAAAAAGAATTAGTACAACAATTTAATCTTCAAAGTTTGTTTAAAATTAAACAAAATGTACAAAGCTTACGATACCAGAGGTATCTCAATTTACAATTTTAAATATAAAATATAAAGATATGAAAGCAGAACACAAACAATTTTTTTTACCGTGCACACTAATATGATTTTTAAATAAGCTATACAAAAAATATTTTAGGTAAAACGTATAAAATTAATCCACACATTTTGAGCCGGGTGGCAGACCCGGCGCCGTAGCCCGCGCGTTCGGAATGTTAACGTCCATTAATCAGCCATCGTGTGAGGAATCAGCCGGACCGGGTTCTAATAAGAACACGCCTGCGATTGTCCCACAATGGCCTAATTCCCATACAGACCTAGGTGCCACTCAGGATCATGCATCACGATCTAACGAGCTTCGAATGGCTAATGACGATGACTGTAGATCTAAATCTAGGAAGTGCTTAGATCCAGAGATATTTAGTTAAAACACACATAAAGAAATACTGTTAGAATAAATGTTCGAAGCAAGTAAAACGCTTGCTGTTTATTTATTTAAACTTACTTCAATACAAAATAAGGATAGAAATGGATGGTTTTTTTTTTGGCAAATTGTTAAAAAAGAAGGATTCATGTAGTTATAAAAGCAGTTGCTGAAGTTGACTCCGCCAACCAGCAGTTGAATTGCGTGGAGTAGTATGCTATAAGCCTCATTAATTAAAGGGAGGCCCGTGTCCCAGTAGTTAGATGAAAATGGGTTGATGCCTCAGATCACTGCTGTGATCTGAGGTTGATGCCAAGTAGTGATGTTGTTCTGATTTAGAGTAGCAGCTCTTGAGTTAGCTTACGTCTTGCTTCTGAGTTTCTTGATATCCATTCTTTTTCGCATCATTACTGCTCTTGGGAGCTGTTATTTGGCTTAGGTCTTCTGTAACTACTTTGGATATAACAGATAGGCATCATCATCATTATCAGCCTGTCTCTGTCCACTGCTGGATATAGGCCTTCCCTACTGCTTTTCCCAAAATACGCGATTCCCCGCAGTGATGGCAGATAGGGGAGGAAAGTCATTCCTAGAGTGGCGACCAGGTATCAGCCTATGAAGCGTGGGATGCCTTCCTCTAGATGGACAGATGACCTCGAAAAAGGAGCTGAAAAGCGGCTAGATGCAAACAAATTACAGAATATCTCTAATTCAGTACTTATATATCCGTGCTTCGGAGGGCACGTTAATCCGCTGGGCCCGGCTGCTGTCGTTAGGTGACGTTCGTTAAGCCAAGTCAGTGGCCTTTAGGTAGTTTGAAAACAATGGCCTCCGCCAACCCGCAGTTGAGCAGCGTGGTGGAGTATACTCTAAACCCCTTCGATTGTGGAGAGACTCGTATCCCAGCAGTGGGAGGAATTAGGGTTGACGCTATACCCTCTATATAAAAGAACCTCGTTTGCTAATAGTTGCACTATGAGTGAGTGTGATTGAAGTTGGCATGGTAACAGAGCCCCACTCCAAAAAATACCTCGATTTGAAAGAGATTTTTTTTATACTACTGAGGTGGCAACCAAACATACCCTGCTTGATGGAAAGCAGTTACTACAGCCTATGGACATAGTACAAATATATATGGACGCGTGCTTCAACCAGCGACATAACGTGCGCGTTGTCGAACATGTAAGAACTTCTAAATACCCATTTTGAAGAACCCCATTGGACATAGTAGAAATATGTAACTTTGCGTTTAGAAGCTGTGCTTAGTTCTCAAGCTAATCCTTATTTATATTCCTCAGCTTAGAATTAATAATTTAATACAGAGAATAATTATTTTATTTCATTTGCAAAGTCCATGAAGATAGGGTCCGTTAGTGAGTTATATTCTTGGAAAGTTGTCCAAGTAAACTAGAAGTTTGTTTACTGCACTAAAGCTCCGAGTATCGAGGCTTAATTACATGGATTATATGAAGCCAGGTATTTAGTGAGTACGGTATACTGAGGCTCTTGTATGGATATGTAATATATAGTTTACTTGTACCAAACGTGTATTAATACCGCTTTAAATAAATATGACCATGGAATCAAAAATAATTCTGTGTAATTTTTGCATATATATCAGTTAATTGAATCATTATAAAAAACGAGTTATTTGAAACATGATATGAAAAGCTGTTAACACGACTCCAGACACGACTTTGAAGAGATTAGAGCTTTTAAAGTGTTCTGTTTTTAGTTCACCATCTTTTAGACCAGCGATTCGCAAACTTTTTTAGTGACGGAACCCTTTTGGAAAGCGAAATACTTGACGGTACCCTACAATAAAACGTTCGACCAGAGAGAGATGTTTTGATTTTTTTTCTAAATTCTTGTGGAACCAGGGTTATCACCGAACCCTAGGGTTCCGCGGAACACACTTAGATAATGGCTGTTCTAGACTAAGTAAGTCTATAATTTTAGCAAATTGATACATAAATTTACCAATTCCAAATCTATAGACATATTCGACGATCTCGGTGGGCGAATGGTTAGCAATGGCCACTTTTACTTAGAGGTTGCGGGTTCGATCCCGGATAAGAAATATTTATGTGCATTAACATGTCTGTTTATTTTCGTCTGGGTATTTTCTTTGCATTACATGTATGTATTTACATTAAAAAAAATAAGTATAATATCAGTTACCTAGTACCTACCCATAGACAAGCTTTGCTTAGTTTGGGACTAGACGGCCGTGTGTAATTTGTCTAAGAATATTTATTTATTTAAATCAACTGTCTTATAATTAATACAAACTTCATGCAATCTTTTTTTCTTCTCAGTTTTATTATATAAGTGAAAAGTATTCCAAAAATAATCGTCTGCTAGGCTAGCCGGGTGGAGATGGCTATACAATGCTGCGTCAGTGACGTTTCAATGGGCAGATATACTGTAAATTTGCTTGGCCATCGGCTACGAGTGAATCGGCGCGCGCGCAACGTTTTGTCAGCGCTGTCGACTGCGACCGTTTAATCAGTATTCAACTGTACCGCCTTTGACGAGTAATTGGTACCGATTGAAATGTTATTCAGATGCAGATTCATTGCAAAAGAAATATTTATTATGAAAATATGAATGGAGGAGCTGAAGTTATGGGTTTCGAAGGAGATGGAATTAACGTAAAAACTGGCAGATGGATGATTCTATGAGTAGTTACTGCAATCAATAAAAAATACTGCTGGACAAATTACAAACAACCTTCTAGTCCCAAACTAAACAAAGCTTGTATTATGGGTACTATATATAATAAATACATTTATTTTAAATACAGACATTATAATACATAGAAAACACCCAGACCAAGGCAAACAGACATGTTCATGCACTCAAATATTTGTCTTGTGCGGGGACCGTACCCGCAACGTCGCAGTCAAAGTGGCCATTGCTAAACATTCGACCACCGAGCTGGTCAATGAACATGATAAGCATAGAATATAGAGACAGGTTCCCGCATATAAAAAGCTCTCCTAGTTTTATACCGCATATAAAATGGGCAGCTAGACTGCGTCGTTGCGTGTCAGTCTCATCGAACACGCAAGTTAAGCAACGTCGACAAGACTGTCCTTGGATGGGTTTATTTATCTCGAGCTCCTCCGTGCTTCGGAGAGCACGTTGAGCCTTCCGTCCTGGCTGTTATTATTAGATGACCTGAAAACACTGGCCTAGGCCAACCCGCAGCCGAGCAGCGTGGTGGAGTTCTAAACCCTTTAGATTGAGGGGAGGCCCGTATCCCAACAGTGGGATGGTTATAGGTTGATGCCGAACAATCTCGTTGTTTCAGTGAAATCCCAGTCGGAGGTAGCCTTAATTTTTTTAACAACTTCAGTTCGAAAACTTTACTCAACAAAGAATCTACAGCTCATCAGTAATGTTGTTTAATTTTCCAAAGAACGCAAGTTTACGAAAAATAAACGACATCTGCAAACACAGACTATAAAAAGAATTGATAACAAAACCAATCACAAATACATCAATATTGAGCTTCAGTCGAACAAAACACTTGAAAATAAACAAAAGTATTTGCTTTACTTGTACAAGCAACGAGAGATCGTTAAAAATACACGCATAACAAAAATACGGGAGAGCGGTTCGACAGCGGACGCAAAAACAAGAACATAGTAATTAAAGATGGGAATAATATCGAAAACTCAGAGAACAAAAACGAAGCTAACCATTAAAATAAGAGCGGAATAATAAATGAAGCTGAAATTAAAAAAAAATCGCAGAATTCCAACGACGGCGTCGCGACGGATGCATAGGAATATGGCGTCTAGGCGTGGTTCCAATCAAAATTCCTCGTCAATTAAGTGGAGATCGTAGCAAAAGGAAAATTGAAGGAAAAACTGAGGGTAGATTCGAACTGTAGGGATGTTCAATCGTAAAGATTTATATCGATAGGAACTGTAGAGATATCTCGTTAAAATTTATCTGTTTTTCGGTATATGGAAAAATGAATATAATTATGTAAGAGTAATCTTATCTAATTCATTGTAAAAATATTTAAGTATAATATCAGTTACCTTACCTAGTAGGTACCCATTACTATGGATACTAGGTACCTAACTGATATTATACAAGTAGTACTTAGTTTGGGACAAGATGGCAGTGCGTAATTTGTCCAGGAATATTTATTTACTTATTGTTTTTTTACAATTAAAGGATGGAGATGCTTCGTTGGCAGCGGGGATGGTGGCGCGCGAGCGGTATATAATAAATATTATTATATGGCTTCATTATATATTATTTATAGTGCTGTTATATGGCTTCTCATCAGGCGGGCCGTATGATTGTCTTCCACCCGAAGTAGTATAAAAAAAAAAAAAATTATAAAGTTTTGGTCCTTCGATATTCAACTGTTTTTTTCTTGAGAGTGCAAATTCAATGTTTATCTTAAGATATAGCAAATTGGATTTTTTGTAGACTTTTAAATTTAAAAATGTATTTTCACTTGCTTCTACTCTAGGTACGCATAGAAGCTTACCTATTTTGTATACGTTAAAAGTTTTTTTTATATTACAAGGAAGAGTTAAAACCACTCTTTGAAGGGGTCAATTTTCAATTTCTAATTTAATTCCCTTTTACGTTAAATAGTTAAAACCGTATTTGTACCGTATATATGTATAAAAATCTTGAATTGATGTGTGCATTAAAAAGTTTTGGAAAGAAGATTAAAAGGTATTCAAAGAAATATTAACAAACATGGCTCGAGATTTAATAACGTGTTAATTCTACAATAAAAGTCAGTTTTTATCATCAACAGCCGCCAGTATTACGCGATCCATTAGCAGCAAAATATCACTCGGCTCGTTATCCCGCCAAGTTTACACTGAGACACATTACGGGACTATAAAATCAAAGTCGTTTATCTCGACTCGAGCGTCCATTTTGTCAGGACGACCACCGGTTTACGATCCAAAGGACTCCTGTGAAATTATGCGCAAAATGCCCCACGGTTCATTTACTCTAAATGCTGCATCTTTGATACCCCATTGACCCTTTCGAATCGTGTATTAATAACGAATGAGACGTCATCCCTTCCGCCCTCAATATTGTCCCTTAAGCTGTTTTCTTTTACGTTTGCACCTTATGCCTCAAGGGCACTTTTTAATGTCGACGGTTGTTGCTCTTTCAAATTCATAGACATGAATCCTTTATCTTTGCATACGCGGTCTATGTTCTCCAGTTACGACTCTATTACATGGTTAATTTGCATTTTCGCGACATTTATCATCTTTAAAAAGACGCTCCTAAATCTTTTCCAAACGGAAGACAGATCTCTCATTCTGCTTACTTAGCCATCTATTTTATCCTACATAAATTGAAGTAATAAAAGCCTGGGTTGTTTATGATGTCTCTAAAATCTTTGCAGAGAACCGAGGAGGATATAAAGCCCCCGAACCCTTTCATAGTCACAATCCTCTTAAGCGAAGCTCCGCATAAAAATAACCGCGCCATACCTGAGTTGAAACCTTCCGTGACCTAGCCGCCTTACGTATTTAGGCTGCAGCGGTGCACAGGTCTAACAACCTCGTACTAAAACAGAATATCGATTACTTTCGCTACTATAATGTAATCCCCCGCCCACTTTTCGTTTTTTTAGCTCAGGATAATAATATAGTGGTCTCTGTCTCTCACGCGGCCATCCCGGGCGTCACGGCGGTCCCCAGGGCCGGGGCGGCGTCCCTCTCGCGCCCCCGCGCTCCCCGCCGTATGTAAATGATCGTCTCCACGCCGCTGTGTGCCGCCACCCTTGTCCCGACGCAGTACCAACACACGCACCACTCGATGTTTGAGGTTTACTGCCCTGACAGCTTTTGTCCCATTTTAAATACGAATTTGGAAGTTGATGCGATGACGTCCGGAGACACTTTATCATGCTTTGTCTAATTTCACGCGGCCGCCGCCGGTGCAATGCGAACTTCTAGTACCGCGATGCGAGACATGCAAATGTACGTCTAACTGATGACAAAGATAACAAAGCGGGGGCAGTTTGAGCAAAAACGATTCTCCCGTATCTGGTAGCGAGGACGTTTCTCACGCAATTCTGTTTTTTATGTTCCCTGCGTAGAGTTGCGTTTCGTTTCGTTTTTCCTCGTTACTTGGTGCGTTGTTCACAGTCAGTGACGTCACGTGTACGTCGAAAATGACACTTTTACGAGCAATAATTTACATTATTTCGGTGTTAAGCTTCGCGTGCACGCCGATTGATTTTATGTCAGCCGCTTCTCCTATTTGCGTTCGGTAAATCGAATCACTTGCTACACGACGAAGTTATTTTGTAATGGTCGTTTCGCGTGAGCTTTTTGACTTTTTCGTTTGTTATATTTTGTTTTGTTTGGCTCGTGCCGTGGTACCCATTCACAAAAGGGTTCGCGTTACCTTCGGCAGTAATAGTTGTGCCGATAGTTGCGATAAGCGATCTGAACGGCCCGTTGTTTACTCGATTAGCTCTGGATTACATACGAGCGCTCTGGGACCGGCCGCTGCTTCACGCTCATATCAACGCTGGAATTATTTTTTTACGGTTTCGTGTTTTCCTTTTATTGCGTTTTGTTTCATGCAACATGACATCGTAACGCAATTTGTTCGGATGGGGATATGATTCTGCTCCAAAGACTATTATGTAAAATTATACTTACAAAGTTTCGTACATGAGTACGAAGGCCATGAAAGCGAAATGCTGCAGTAACCAATGCGCGAGCTGCATGCTTGCATGGCGCCCGACAAAGTAAAACAAATAATGATTGCAACTCGACGGTAACTATGTAAGTATATCAGTTTGTCAACTTAAAAATATAACAGGCAATTTCACCTACCACCACCACCCACCAGTTAGTACTACTACCAGCCGGCACCATCAGTAAATGCAATGCGCGATGACAGATGAACATCACGGCAGTAAAATTGGCTACAAAGCGCTTACCCATTAGCTACGCATTACGTAAAAGAAAGGAAAATAATGTGGACACACAGGAAGGTATTTTTATCTATAACTTTCCAATAATTGTTTTTGATTGGCGCCAACGTCTTACCGCGACGGTAAATGGCACGGGACGGAGTGAATGCCAGGCAATTACCTTGCTATTATTTTTGTCATAATGCATGCAAGAAGAAAGCATTTTTTAGGTAAAAACGTCTTAAATGCGACTGCCATGGCTGCTTACGTCTTCTCTGCTGCTGCTGCAGCCGTCGTTTCCAGGCCTCTTCAACATCTGGAACAGAAGATGCCTGCGACTGACGCCCTCGCTACCGTGGTAATCTCAGCGACGTGTATTTCTTCTTTAAACTTAAAAATGTAATAATTTAAAAAAAAAACATTACCATACTTTTAGCCTCAGTATGGCTGGGTAAAAGAAAAGTGAAGACGAACATTATCCCCGGTATGAATCCCATCACACACCCAAGCAAGGTCGAGAGCGTGGCGATAAGGGTCGGGACACACGCGCGCACCCAATTAAGATCTTCATTAGGCGCCTTCCGCGAATGCGCTCGCGCCGGTGTATCTCACTTTTTTTTATAGAAATAGATTAGACGGAATAAATGTTAGCTGCCTTTTAAAGGCATTTGTTGTGAGAAATTCGAATATTGTTGATTGATATAAGTTTTTATTTTATTTTACAGGGGGGCAAACGGGCATATAGGTCACCTGATGGAAAGCAATCATCACCGGCCATGGAGATCAGCAACACCAAGATGTCGCTGATTCGTTGCCACCCTATCCTTTCATTCTCTTTTATTCAAATTTGGTGTGTAAGTGGCAATTACGATTGCGAGACCTAAATCGAGTGTTAAACTTAAGTGCAGAAAGAAGAGTGGGCGAATCGAGGAATCCATAAATGATTTTGTAAAGATGTGTGAGGTTGATATAATGTAGTGTGATTGATAACTAATGGAGATTATGTGAAGCTAGTGGACTGTATAAATGAAGGAATATGAAGAAAACGCTTAGTGAAAATGATAAGAATTATTATTGCTGAGATCACTTTAGATGAACGAGGAGACACAAGAACTATTAGGCAAAGACAAGAGATATAAAAAACAGAACGTCATATATAAATAATATAGAAAAAAATATACATTGCAACCAGCCAGTCGCTAACAGTGATGCTGATGCAATGGCTTTATGCCTTTCTTGATGAACCTCATAACTGTAGCCTCCAGGGAAAACCTTGATAGGGAGCTTATTTCACAACTACGTATTATCATACTGTTCCGTGACATACTGACTGAAATACTACCCTCATTCTATCTCTACCTTTCCGGACAGAACGCGACTATTTTGTCCCTAATGTTAATATAATGTATGATACTGACCCCTACTTGATGGCGAACAGTGCAATTAAAAAAGATATGCCGCCGCGGTCGCAACGATTGCATTATTTAGAATAATTCCTCCGAACACAACCCATATAATCTGCATAACTCAATGCGAAGCAAAGGTTTTTTTTATACTACGAGGGGTAGCAGACAAGCATACGGCCCGCCTGATGTGAAGCGGTTACCGTAGCCATATTAACGCTCGCAATAATAAAAATATTGCTCGCGCGCCGCCAACCCCGCTGCCAACGACGCATCTCCGTTCTTTCGTTTTTCGTAAACTTCACCGCTTAATACCGTGCTCACCGACAGAAAGCACAAATTACTTTACTGTTGTGTTTCAGCGAGTGAATAAAATCAGGGTGCTCTTGAGGAAGTGCTTTGGTAGCCGCGGAGATGGCAAAATACGAGCGATATATTATCATTGTCACATGACCCGATGTAACTAGTCCGGATTCTAGCCCACTCATTTCTTTAATATTCTAAGATACATAAATAGTATATAGTATTATACTAGTTTATGTAATAGTTAAGAGCAAGACTATGAGCCGGTGGAGTTAGTGAATTCCTGTAGATATGAGCTCTGAACTACCCACTAGCTGTACAGACCCGACGAAGTACAATCGGGTACACAATTGTTCACTGATTCGTGTTAAATGTAACATGGTTAGTGATGAAATTACTTATAGATGTATTCATTAAGTCACAAGTGCAATACTGGGATATTTCCTAAAATTTTGAACAATATGAATATTTATTACGATATTAAAATTTAATTCTAATTTGACTACTTATGATAATTAACTTAACATTTTTTTTTGTGAAATGTAATTAAATTTACAGACAATAAATTAAAATGAATTAAAGCTACAAAACATATTGAAAAAAAAAAATACATCGTAATAAATACTTAATTTATTCAATGTTATAGGCGAGGTGGGTAGTAGTGTACTTATAACACTTGATTGTACGTGGCTTATTTATACAGTACCTACAGTGATTTAAAAAGTACCAACAACCTCTATATCTCTTTAACTGGCAATTGACAGTGACGAGCAGTACATATTTAAAACTTTACATATTTGAAATGGTTCCAACAGTGGAAGAAGATCCTGCGTTTAAAACGTTTGCGTTTAAACTATCGTATTAGCAATACTCTTTATATTAGTAAGCGAGTATAGGCTATGGTAACCGCTGTATATCAGTAGGGCCGTATGCTTATTATATGCAAGGTGTGATATCTTTTATAAACATAAATTGATAATTTATTAAAACTTAGTGCTCGAATGTATCCCAGCATCAATTGATTTATCATATTCACACAGATACAGCCCCCTTACCACCATCTCTTAATGCGATTCAAAAACTGAATAGATCGCTTATTCATACCAATGAATAAGCGACTCTATTTCAAATAGAATAGAGTCGCTTATCGGTATAAATAAGCAATCTATTCAGTTATTGAATCGCAATAAGAGATGGTGGTAAGGGGGCAGTTCGCAGGTTGGAGCGACAATTGTAATGTAACACGGGAGAGGATTCTGGTTCCTAACAGAGCGATAGTCTGGGCACGACGCGTGCTACATCAAACTTGCGATGTCATTTTCATATGTTTTGTATTAGTATAAATGAGAAGCTAGTGTAATAAATATAAAATAATAACTTATTTAAACTCAATGCCCGAGTGTACAGTACTCTAGCTTCGACTGATTTATCATATCGTGCACAGGTTGGAGCGACAATATAATTGTAATGTAAAACCCGGGAGTGGATTCTGGTTCCAAACAGGGTGATAAGTCCAGATATGAGGCGTGCCGCATCTAACTTGCAATGTATTCACATGTTGTTTACTGTTACGTACATAGATGTTAACTACTACATAGATGAGAGTTCGGTGTATGTCGTTAATAAATATAAAATAATAGCCAATTAATACTCTGTGCTCGAGTGTACTCCAGCATCGACTGATTTATCATATTCGTGCACAGGTTGGAGCGACAATTGTAATGTAAAACCCGGGAGTGGATTCTGGTTCCAAACAGGGTGATAAGTCCAGACATGACGCGTGCCGCATCTAACTTGCAATGTATTCACATGTTGTTTACTGATACATACATAGATGTTAACTACTACATAGATGAGAGTTCGGTGTATGTCGCTAATAAATATAAATTATTGGCTAGTTAAGACTCTGTGCTCGAGTGTACTCCAGCATCGACTGATTTATCATATTCGTGCACAGGTTGGAGCGACAATTGTAATGTAAAACCCGGGAGTGGATTCTGGTTCCAAACGGAGCGATACTCCGGACACGACGCGTGCCGCATCTAACTTGCGATGTCATATTCATATGTTGTTTATTAGTATATTAATGATTTATCAGTTCTATTACCTAACATTTCACCTGCAACATACCATGATAAGTTCAGACACCAGCTAATCAGTCAAATGGGTCCATCCGAAGACCATCTGATTACATTGATAATGCTGTAATATCGACATTAATACATTTAATTAAGGGAAAGTACTAAAGATTGTATCTATACCAGTAAATAAAGTATGTGCTTGTTTGTGTTTAAGAATAATAAATAATTAAAGAAAAATGCTTTATACGATGCCTATCAATGACCGTTTTTAGGACTTTTGAACGTCAGTTCTAAAGGTTCAATATAAATAATATAAAAGGTGTAGGTTCTGTACCAGCTAAACGGTTTTCAATTAAAATTTTGCTAGTTTGATTGCTCAACTTTATTGTTTAAAGTGTCATTGCTAGTCATTCGATTACTGAGCTCGTCCTATGAATCATAATCATCAACAATACCTTTCTAAAGCATTCCAAGAATGCTTCATCATCATCATCATCATCAGGTAATTTTAGTCTCCAATACAGGAGCACGACCCTCTCTCGCCTGTCCCAGACAGAAGGAGGATTTGGCCTACACTCCCCACGCTGGCCAGACGGGTTGGGGAGGCCTGATCGATGTTTTATAATATACTAGCAAAGTACCCGTGCTTCGCTACGGGAACACTCCTGATTTGCGTCTATTTTTGTTAAGATTCCAGATATTTCATTTTTTGCCCCATAAAGGACTGTTTCGTATTGACCATTATTACAAACATACACCATTTAGGTTAAGACGTCCCGGTAAACAATATTTTTGGCATTCGCACCAGGAGCCAAAATTGCAAGGCTTCCAGGAGAACTTACTCCTGAGCAAGCTACATACAACTGATCATGAGAGAAGCAGTCCTGTCTCAAGTCAACCCCAGCGACCTTTAGAGACTGCCCCCTGAGCTTTGTTAATAGTCATAGCAAAACACCTTTATGGGAAATTGAAGTCTCTTAAATTGAACGGGGTAGTCTGATGGAATAATGGGAATGCGGGGTATAAAGAGAGATTCCTCAACAGCGCATCCCTTACTGTCCTCACTCAACAACTCATCGTTCCAGTTGTTTAATACGAACAATGGAGGCACGAACCTCCTGATGATACACCTCCGTTCCATGCAACTGGAGATGGAGTGGAACAGGCCAGCTCCATCGCCTTCCACAGCTATAATAGTATGGGGCATCAGCATCATCACACCTTCCACAAGTATAAATTTAGTCAGTTAGTAAGAAATTATTATATTAAGTAGGTATACCCCATAAAGTCGGTACTTAGAAAAGGTTTATCAATTAGTTTTCTGCACCAAATGTAGCTTCATTTGAAGGACGCAGTTTTTTTTACGTCCTACGCGCGCGATGGAAAACCTCCGGGGGTAACTACTGGGATGAGGTGAGCGATAAACCGTCATGGATAACCCCAGGGTTTGAAATAATCTCTCGTATATACCCTTTCCTTAATAACGAAACCATAGCGCGCTGTGCAAATGCTAGGTATAGCGCCATCTAGTGATGAGTTAACTAAAATATAAATAAAACATTTTTAGACATTTCTTGGCTGGTCAAAAGCTGGTCAAAAGTTAATCAGTAACCCTTTTTTTATGAACAACTATTCCACCAAGTCTAAAAATCGTAGGAGAATCGATTTCCAAAAAGAGGGTTTATTTTCAACCCCCTATTTTCAACCTCTTAGGGGTGAAATTTCGGAAAATCCCATCTTAGTGCGCGCTTAGATTGTATAGGGAACACATATCCAAAGTTCCAGGTTTCTAGCTTCAGTGGTCTGGACTGTGCGTTGATTAGTGAGTCAGTCAGTCAGTGAGGACAAAGCCTTTTACTATCTAGCTTTTGCCCGCGGATTCGCGTGAAATTCGCGCATTTTATATTATCCAAGTCAAGTCTACCACGCAACGCAACCACCTTCAAGTAGTACCTTTAATTGTACTAAATACGGATGCAAGAACGCCGCGCCGGCGCCGGCCGCCCGCGATTGTACATCTGAGCACAGATTGACGCCAAATACAAATTTAAAAACCTATTAGGATAACACTTCAGTCAACACACAAGTCTTATTCCATCAGCTTAAAAAGGATAAATCAAAGTTTAAAAAAAAATTACATGATGATGGTCACATTAGCCACGTTGAATTTTAAAATCGTTGTTGTTTTCGTAATCAGCGACCCGATAAAATATAAAAACAATAATATCCTTGATGATTTTCAGACATTTTGACCCCATTTTACTCCTTTTTTTGGGTTCAAATTCGAAAAATCATGAAACACGTGTTCACTCATTTATCTATAGAAGTACTCGTGTAAAGTTTAGGATAAAATAGTGTAACTAATCTCATTTCCCTACACAAACTGTGGACCTCTGTTTCACCCTCTTAGGGGTAAAATTTGAAAAATCCTTTTAAGTAATTTCGTGTCCACTATGTTATATTTTAAAATCGATGCCATTTTCGTAATTGACGTCCCAGAAAACCATAGAATCAACACCCATATTGATATTATGACATTTCAACCCCATCGCACCCCCTTAAGGGTGATTTTATGTCACGTCGGCTATGTTGGATTATAAAATAGTTGTTGTTTTCGTAATCAGCGACCCGATAAACCATAAAAACAATACCCATGACGATTTTCAGATTTATTCACTCCATTTTACCCCTTTAGGGGTTGAGTTTTGAAAAATCCTGAAACACGTGTTTACTCATTTATCTACAGAAGTACTCGTGTAAAGTTTCGAATAAAATAGTCCAACTAATCTTGTTTCCCCATACAAACTTTGGAACCCCGTTTCACCCCCTTAGGGGATGAATTTTGAAAAATCCTTTCTTAGTGCACCCCTAGACGTCATAAGGAACCTACTTGCCAAATTTGGAATCTCTAGACCCAGCGGTTTGGGCTGTGCGTTGATTAGTGAGTCAGTCAGTCAGTCAGTCAGTCAGTCAGTGAGGACAAAGCCTTTTATTATTATAGATTTCCCTTAGTCGCCTTGTACGTCATCCACGGGAAGAGACGGAGTGATTCTATTCTAGTCTGCCGGAAACCACACGGCGAACAAGAATGCTTGCTACTCTTTAATCTGAATAAGTTTCCTCCACTACGTCGCCAAATATATTAACAAAACTTTCAACAAAACCATGTAACATAAAATCGTCGACCAACTTTACACTTAAATAAATCGTTACATCGATATTTCCTTAAAATGCAACATTATAAAAACTGATGACGTAATCGCACCAAAGTTGATTCCTAAAGGTATGGTCGTGTAACTGAAAAATCCTTTAAATTTCCTCTTTTCCTTAACTGGCGAGGCGTACGTGCCGTTTGTCAGCTGCCTTGTACAACAAAAATAGGGTACAGCAAGTCGAGGCTCGCGGGGTACTCGAGAAAGGGCCTTAAGGCCTTAGCTGAAGGTATGCCCATGGAGCGAGTCCACTGTGGCAGGTATCGGAAGCTACAATGATGTACCTCGTCCAGTCCGATTGCGAGAGTTTTTTTCACCAAGCTCCGCAGTGACAGTGGTGTGGAGCTATAAAAGCAATTGGACGTGACTTTCATTATAATTTAAATAATATAATTCCATGTTATTGCTTGATGACGTCGTTGCGCGAGTCAGTCTAATCAAACATGCAAGTTAAAAAACGTAATTTGTCCACAGATGGGTTTATTCATCTCGAGCTCCTCCGTGCTTCGGAGGGTACGTTAAGTCGGTTCCATCTGTTGTCATTAGATGACAGTCGTAAAGCCAAGACGAAACGTTATTGCTGTTAGTTTACAGTAAAAAAGAACATCACTTATCAATATTTGAACCTATTTTTATCAACTGCTGAATAATGGTCTCCCCAGTCGATTTCTATTGCGACCAGTCTAACACAACTTGCATCCAACGACGCATTGTGATATATAGCCGGTTATCACAGTTCTCAACTATAGTTACCTGCCCATGTCAAAGTTTAGAGACGATTTCGTCTTAAGGACATTTTGCCAATAATTTGACAGTTTTATCTAATCACCACCATTTCAGTCAATAGACTTTCTAAATGACTGTTCTTGAAGGCTTCCATGTCCAAGATTGTCCAAAATGGTCAACTGGTTGGCAAAAAGTTAATCATACCGGGACATTACTGGATCAATATAATACATTCGCATTGTTTGACTGACTGAAAGTATTGCAGCATAAAACCTAATTCTCATCTTGATTTGATTTGATTTGAAAGTCTTTTGACATTCATTAATGAAATATGAATTGATGATTGATATCATCAACACTGTTGCACGAATAAACATATAAATTCAACTATGGAAATCGTCTCATTATAATGCAAAACCATCCAGTAGTATATTTAGTTGGACCTTCTGTGCCTAAATCAGGTGGCACAACATGACTGATTAGTTAATGGGCGCTGAATTTATAATTTTGCGACTATATTTGGTCCTGTTTTTACGACTATCGATTTTATCTTTGTCGTTCAATTTAAAATATTTTTGGAGCGACGTTTTCGTATTTAAAATTCATTAGTCGATGCTATTTGTGACAGATTGATTTAGTGTCATATTCAGTTAGTTATTCATCATCAATGGAAAATAAAAAAATATATAAAGAAACATCTTTTCAATTGTCAACATACCCGCTTTTTGCTCGACTTGGCGGGGGCCGTGCTCCCAGATGTGATTGCGTTTGTTTTCTCGGTGAAGGTATTTATTATCTTAACGGTTGATTTATGGCTAAAGTCAGTTAATGCAACTATTTATTATGTGATAAGTCGAGACAAGTTTTGAATTCTTGACTTAACATTGGATTCTCAAAAATATTTCGCTCTCACAACAAACATACGCATCAATATTTCTCTGTACATGAAACAATATCCATATATATCATAATAATATCAATATCTCCATTTAAAAGCCACCTCCAAAGTTTCTTACTCCCCGCGCATCGAAGACAATGAGCGCGGCCCACACCGCGTCACTCCTTAAACCTTTTCGCCTTATTTCACTAGCCTTCCTTTTGTTTCGAGGGCATTTCTTTATTTTGTTGTGCGATCTTATTATTTCGCTACCGTTGGCCGCATTGCAACGTTCGCTTCGTTTTTGCTCGCATTGCTCCTCTGTACAGAAGCTCCGGAATGAAGTAGTACTGCTCAAGACTCCGAGGTATTGTGTATTTACTTGCCTTTTTGTTTTTTTCCACGTCAAGTTTTTTCCCAACCACTGGCCTGGGCTATGTTATGTAACTATAGCACAGTTGACAATGTTTTCATGATCGGCGAGCAATTAACGCGTTCGAAATTAACTTGGTATGATGAGCGGATACGAAGTAATAATTCGTCAGAAATGCATGTTATTGGATCGCGTTTTGTAATTACTTGCAACGGAACGTGATGATTCTGAGATAAATGTCAATTGACGAGCCGCTATGCAATAAACAGTTTGATATTTATAAAAGCTTGGTATTTAAGATGCGATCGATCGATCGACGACACTTATTTTATTGTGTCGGGTGCCAAATAAGCATACAACCTGTGCGATGTAAATTGGTTACCGTGGTCTATTGACGCTGGCAATAGACTACTTAGTATTCATCACGTTCTTACGTCTACTGTCTTCATTCACTGGCAGGAACACAATAATCTTCACTTAATGGTATTGTTATTTAGCTGCGGTATTTTGTGAAGTGGAGGTACTTTTCCAATCGTCATCAATCAGGTGGCAGACAAGCACACGGTCCGCCTGATGTGAAGCGGTTACCGTAGCCATATTATCGCTCGCAACATAAAATATCGCTCCCGCGCCGCCACTCCCACTGCCAACGCAGCATCTCCTTCCTTTCTGGCGACCTCACTCACTCGCAGGATCACAACAACCCTCAAGGGAATTGTCATTTGGCTGCGGTATTCTGTGAGGTGAGGGTGACGCTCCCTACCTTTCCTTTCGCCAGAGCTTCGTTTGTCAGTCAGCAGGGTGTACCGCGTGCAGGTGAAGTTGGCTTAGGTTCAAAGATGTTTATGAACCTCTTACACCCCAAACTCTAATCATATCGATATTCTACCAATGTTACTCTACCCTCTACCCGTCTCCATGATGCTTTACCCTCTAACGTCTCTGTTACTGTCGCGGCAAAAAAAAAACACTATTCAAAAAGCAGCAACAACCCAATATAGAAGAACATCGAACGTCCTTACAGCAGATACCGACAAGCGTACACACAAAACGAGCAAACGGGAACACCGTCGCCTACTTAAGCCGAGATCTCCTTTTAGGGCGGGGGGAGTGTGAGTATGGCGTGTCTTTGGGCTAATTAAGTGAAACAACGCACGCGCACGCGTTAATCATGGCAATGCTAAATAATACTTACAGTATCTCCATTTCAACATGATCATAGAAAATCAAGAAAGACCGTTAAAGAAGCATACAATTTTGAATATTTTGGTCATTTTTATTCTTCTTTAAGAGCCTTTCAATTAGTTAAGGTCAGCGATCAGCATGTTACATGTTCTTCCTGTCTTTAGCTGTCCCGGTCCATTCTCGGATCTTTCTTAGCCAGGATTTCTTTCTTCGTCCAACTTTTCTCCTTCCTTTGCTCATCATAATCAGCTGAAGCTAGTCGTTGATGTAGAATATTTTTATTCAACCTGAAGGCCAATTCTCGTAATTTTTCTACGAAGGCAGATTGAAAGTTGACCGAACCGAGATTGAATTGTGAATTGACTAAAATTATATACTTGATTTCATTTTTTTATACTACAACGGGTGGCAGACAAGCATACGGCCCGCCTGATGTGAAGCGGTTACCGTAGCCATATTAACGCTCGCAACATAAAATATCGCTCGCGTGCCACCATCCCAACTGCCATCGCAGCATCTCCTTCATTTCATTTCTGGTGACGTCACACACACGCAGGAACACAACAACCCTCAAGGGAACTGTTATTTGGCTGCGGTATTCTGTGAGGTGGAGGTGAACATTCCCCAGTCGGGTAGCTTACAATTACGCTCCCTACCTCTCTTTTCGCCAGAGCTTCGTTTGTCAGTCAGCAGGGTGCACCGCGGGCAGGTGAAGTTGGCTTTAGTTCAAAGATGTTGATGAACCACTTATACCCCACAATTTCATTAATTAATTATTATCAATTTTTGTTGTTGGCAAAGTATGCTACTTTGCCAACAACAAAAATTGATTCTTAGTTTGTCTAATTTTCACTCATATTTCGATATAATCCCGCTTAAATTTAATTTGGAAGTTACATATTGTGTTACGAGAATACCAAATGAGACATTTGTGAGATCGAGACTGGATCGAAACTGAATTTTGACTATATTTTAATTACGAGAATTACCCCTCTGTTCAAAATGATACTGATTGGCAAAAAGTTGATCATACTGGAATATTACATTCGCATTGTTTGACCAACATAAAGTACTGTAGCATAAAGCCGAATTCTCCGTTATAGTAAAGTATGTAATGGCTAGCCAATACGTTGGCTATGGTATAAAATATAATGATGCTCATTCTTTAATGCAAACAGCATTGGGAAGTCAAATTCCAAAAGCTTCCCACTTCTAATAATTTCTTCTGATTAAATTCGTTGTCAGTTCCAAGGCAGCCGTAATTTTACCTCCGGGACTGCAGTGAACTTCATTAATTGTTCATTGTCTCTTTGGTCAATTTGGTCGCTATTTGGACACGTTGGTGGCAATGGGTAGCGGGCCTGTCTCGTTGAAATCAGTCCACTAGTAAGAAGATTCGTCGCTCTAACAATACAACATGTTTCCTTTAGAAAGCATGGATAATGTGATGTCTTATATAATAGGTAGGGGAAAAAGTCTTTTCGCATTATAGTATGTATGAACTTGTAATAAAATATCTTTGGTTATACCATTTGTATCTAGCAGGTTTTGATATCTTTAAAAAGTTTAAATTTTAAAAAAGATAATTCCAAATTCAAATTAGGTAAATGTGTGATTTTCATTTGTTTTTTTTACTGTCAAGATGAGTGAATCTAATGAAGAAATTCGATACATTTTAAAATTTAACTACAAAAAAGGTAAAAATTCAACGCAAGTTGCGAAAAAAATTTGTGACGTTTATGGACCTAGTGCAGTGTCTGTGAGAGTAGCACAAATTTGGTTTAAGCGTTTTCAATCCGGAAATTTTGATGTCAAAGATGCACGTCGCCCTGGACGCCCTGTTACGGATAAAATGGATGCCATTTCTGAAAAAGTGGAGCAAGATCGGCATATCAGTAGTTACGACGTAGCTGAAGAACTAGGAATTGACCACATAACAGTTTTGGCGCATAAAAAGGTCGTGGTCAAAGGCCGGCCAGGCTTCAGAGACTCTGGCGAAACCCGGGTTAACCCGCAACAAGGTCAGGCTGTGTGTATGGTGGGATTGGAAGGGAAGATATTCATTATGAGCTGTTACCGCCAGGCAGGACTATCGATTCTGAACTCTACTGTAAACAACTGATGAGATTAAAGCAAAAAGTTGAGAGAAAGCAGCCGGAATTAATTAATAGAAGGGGTGTGATTTTTCATCATGATAACGCTAGACCTCACACATCTTTAGCCACTCAGCAAAAATTAAGAGAGTTTGACTGGGAGGTGTTAATGCATCCGCCGTATAGTCCTGACCTTGCACCTTCTGATTTCCACCTGTTTCGGTCTCTTAAGAATTCTTTAGGCAATGTCAGGTTAACATCACGAGAAGACTGCCAAAACCACTTGTCGCGGTTTTTTGAACAGAAGTCCCAAAATTTCTATAGTAATGGGATCATGTCTCTACCTACAAGATGACAAAAAGTTATCGAACATAATGGCACCTACGTACTTTAGTTAAATGTAAATAAACTTTATTAAAAAATGTTTTGAATTTTCATATAAAATACGAAAAGACTTTTTCCCCAACCTAATATATTGTTTCAAAACAGAAAAGTGTAAAAAAAGTGAAAGGCTAAAAACATTTTATAAATTAATAAATATAAATATTGTCAGACAAATTACACAGCGCCATCTAGCCCCATAGTAAGCGAAGCTTGTGTTATGGGTACTAGACAACTTATAAACATACGTAAATACATATTTTTTTGTAAATACATACATAGAAAACACCCAGACTAAGACAAACAGACATGTTGATGCACACAAATGTTTGTCCTATGTGGGAATCGAACCCACGAGCGTTGGTGTCGGCGCCGCGTCATTGACCGCTACGCCACCGAGCTCATCTTTTTTTATTATTCTTTATTATTATCGTTATGATTACTTCTATAATTTAATTTGATTATTTCATCCAAATCGTACGCCAGAAGTGATTGTTTCATACCTATTAATTGGATCTCAGCTACTGTCAGATATATTTCTTGTGGGACGGCCGGCGGTGGCGCCCTCTCGGGAACACAGAGTTGCTTTTAGTGCTGATGTTCCCGTAATCTGTGGAATTTCAATGGCGCAGTTAATGAGAATGTTTCGGAAGTGGTCCACCGTGTGTGCGACATAACGGGTTGGGCGGCTTTATTTCATGTCTGTTCTTTAAATAAAATATATTATTCGCATGTTATAATACATCTATATGATCTTGATTATAATATATGCCCGAATTAACGAAGCATTGAAATTTAAGGTAACTCGCCGTTGATTTCATTTATTTTTGTCAAGTCAACGATGGGATTTACAGTTTTTGAAATGTATTTATTTTTTCTTTATAATAGCCCAGCATAGTGGCTACGATGCGCCTGATGGTAAGCGAAAGGAGGAGACCAAATTGCAACGGAAACTGGCATAAAACTAGACAACAGTGTTCATTACTATACTTTTGCCCGCGATGTGCTTCGTCGCGATTTGTTTGAAGGATCCTTCTTGATTACCTCAGGGACTCGTAGAAACACTCTCTCCAAGTTATAAGTGCGGTCTTGTGTGAGGTGGAGGTACAAGCGGGCCGTATGCTTGTCTACCGCCCAACGTAGAATAAAAAAAAAGAGGCGGACTTATTGCTGAGAGCAATCTTTTTAAGGCAGCCTTAGGGTAACGACCCAATGGTAGACTGGTAAAGAATCATATTAGCACTAAGAAATTTAAGAAAGGTAAGGGCATAGTGTATATTTTAAGCTGACGTCTGGGAAAGTACATACATACCTCACAGAATACCGCAGCCAAATAATAATTGTCTTGAGGTTTGTTGTTTTCCTGCGAGTCAGTGAGGTCACCAGAAAGGAAGGAAGGAGTCTATCCTGGCAACGGATCGGCGACCCCTTGGTGTTGCTGATCTGACCCCATGGGCGGTGCTGATTGCTTCCCAGTAACTAGGTGACTCTTATGCTCGTAAAAAAAAAGTTTTTTATTTTTTATATTTTATACTACGTCGGGTGGCAGACCAGCATACGGCCCGCCTGATGTGAAGCGGTTGCCGTAGCCATATTAACGCTCGCAACATAAAATATCGCTCGCGCGCCGCCACCCCCGCTGCCAACGCAGCATCTCCTTCCTTTCTGGTGACCTCACTCATTCGCAGGAACACAACAACCCTCAAGGGAATTGTTATTTGGCTGCGGTATTCTGTAAGGTGAAGGTACATTCCCCATTTGCGTAGCTTACAATTACGCTCCCTACCTCTCTTTTCGCCAGAGCTTCGTTTGTCACTCAGCAGGGTGCACCGCGTGCAGGTGAAGTTGGCTTTGGTTCAAAGGTGTTGATGAACCACTTACACCCCAAAAAAGTCCGCCTTTTGTACCAATTGTGGTTAATAAAGTTTTAAATAAATCCTTCCAAAAGTAGTGATTTCGAGAGAAAGTCTCAGAAACTGTAGATGAAACTAAAAGTTTTGAAATAGAAACGCGAAAACCTGTTGGAACTACAAGGAATATAAATATCTGAACTGCAATGAAATCGCTGAAAATATTATTGCTTCAGTACTAATAAAATCTGAACTGCATTTTGTTGTTTTACTATTATCAATCTTTATGAAGAACATACGAATATAAGACATGTTCATGCACACAAATATTTGTCTTATCTGGGGATCGAATCCGCGACCTCGTAGTCGAAGTAGGAATTGTTAACCATTCGACCACGGAGCTTGTCACTCATGTCGGTATTAAAATGAACATGTATGTGTATGAAAATGTTTGTCTTAATTTGCTGTTTTTATACTACGTCGGGACAAGCATACGGCCTCATGCGAAACTGCTACCCTAGCATATAGTCTCCACCCTCGCCACGATGGCAGCAGCTCGTATTTCCGCATACCCATCGCTATGTCTCTTCTTTAGCCGGGGACCCTACCGCCCATGTGGAAGCCGATTACCATCGGGTTTGACTGTGAAAATCAAACCTCAGCTTAGAGTCGTAAATTAGATAGTAATAATAATAATAAGTCCGCAGGGCAGCTTGTGTGGCGAGCTGTTGTGTGAGTAGCGACACCACGGACCCGAGTCTCCAGAGAGTCGGTCAGGGCCTTCGTATCCGACGTGTCTTCATCGGTCGGAGTGTAAACACAAGAAGGCCCGCTGGACTCTCAGCTCTGGCTTGCCTTCATTGGCCGTCCAGACAGGAGCCGCTAGAGCTATATGCTCCAGGGGTGGAAGTGTTAAAGGGCATCACGCCGCGAGTAACTTCGGAGAAAGCGCAGCACACCTCTCGACATCCCTGAGTCACTCACACCGGTGTTGCCCCCGGCCGTTTTCCTGGCATTTCGGGGGCCCATCTAGTGAGTGGCAAGCCCCCGCCTGCCGCAAATAACTAGCAATAAAAGCAGTTATCCATCCCTCATCTGTAATAGCCCAGATCTCATCTCCATAGCCCATTTATTTTCTATCACACTTCGCAATAGTCTCAACGCCTGCCGAGACCTGCTCATGGGTATGTCGTTCCATTGACATATCCTGGAGCGGGTCACGGCGGGCGTACAACATTGCATCAAACTTCTCAAAGGGGCCTCTACGCGTTGGATCCATATCCCCGCGCACGCCTATCAAATGACCGGACTTGACCCGTGATTAAAAAGAGATACATAATAATAAATATTGTCAGACAAATTACACAGCGCCATCTAGCCCCAAAGTAAGCGAAGCTTGTGTTATGGGTACTAGACAACTGATAAACATACGTAAATACACTTTTTTTTTTGTAAATACATACTTATGATACATGGAAAACACCCAGACCAAGACAAACAGACATGTTCATGCACACAAATGTTTGTCCCGTGTGGGAATCGAACCCACGAGCGTTGGTGTCGAAGCCGCGTCATTGACCGCTACGCCACCAAGCTCGTCAAGTAATAGGTGTCGTCAAGTAATAGGTGGAGTCAATTTTGCTTGGCATAGCTGATAGAAACCCTGGAGCTCTACCGATTAAACTACAGACGTTAGTCATTAGGGTTCCGAACCTCAAAAGGAAAAACGGAACCCTTATAAGATCACTTTGTAGTCCGTCTGTCTGTCTGTCTGTCAAGAATTTCTATGTCGAGAATGCGTGGAGGTATCAAGCTGAAATTTGAACTGTATACTCAGGTCTACGGTCCCATGAAGTTAAAAAAAAAACAAACTGCTAAGTTTACGTAGAAAAAAGTTACGGCCGTTTATTCAGCAAAAAACGCATATTTCAACACACTCAAGGGAATCAAAACTTATAGGGTACTTCCCGTTGACCTAGAACTATGAAATTTGGCAAGTAACATCGTTATAGACTACAAGTACAGGAATAAATCTCAAAACTATACATTTGTAAATAGATCTTAAAAAATAGGGGGTCTATATTTTTTATAGGGTGTCGAAATTTCAAATTGAAACTACTAGTTCAAATGGGGTATCAAATGAAAGGGCTTGATGTACACATTGAAAAATATATTTTATTTATTTTTTGCGACGCATTATTTCTTATTTATAATGAAAAATATCAAATTTAATAATGATACTACGTACCTACGGAACCCTCATTGGTCGAGTCCGACTCGCACTAGTCCGGTTTTTTTTTTAACATAAGGCCTATTTTTGAAACAAACTAGTCGGTCAGAATCAGTTTCATTTTAGGCCCCTGGGTTAAAAGCGACGAACATCAAAATGGCAATAAACAATGAAGTCCACTGCAATCAATTAAAGGTCACAATCAATTTAATCATAATCAATTATACAATCAAGTAATAGGAAGCTTTGTAATATGATTTTACCTCTTGGCTATGTTGAAGACATAAATAAGGCAAATGAAGCATCAAAAGAGATGGCTCGTCAAGTGAAGCTCAACTGCAGTGCACCACGGATTTTAAATAGTTAATTAATATTGTTAGTTGTCAATGTTTATAGAAAATGCAAAATCTAATTTCGTATGACAAACAATAAGGTAGCGTCGACAAAAAAAGAATGAATAGCGACAGCAAGACAATGTGCGCAGTTTGGATGCGGCCGGCCAACAATCGCTGCCTGTTAGGAATTTATTGAGTCGTACACAAAATAAATAACCGTGGTATATGTAGGGACGGGACACGAACCAGGCTGGATTGATCTTAGACATCAGCTGTCTGTCTGTGCGACGCTGCATTCACAGGATGAGTCTAGAAATATACCTATTTTACTAGATAAATCTGATGTTATTTGAAGTAAAGAAAAGGCCTTTTATTCAATACTAGATTTATTTCAATATTCTCATCTGAGTTACACGTACACTTTAACAAACGAATAACGGTAAGGGAAGTAATACCAACATACATGGCATATTCAACGTACACTCATACATTCATTCTTTGCATTGCAGCCAACCTACATTACATAAAACATTGCCATATTAACAACACCCCTTCTCAATGTTTATATGTAATTCTAAAATTATATCAAATGGTTAAACACATTACTGACAATATGTGTCTTACTTTTAGTTCATAATCTTACATTACACTGTGTTAGAAACTTAATTAACAATTCCTTACTTAATGACTTTGTTAGCATGTCTGCCAATTGTTCAGAAGTACTTATGTACTGAATATCAATTTTATTATTCTTAATTAAATCTTTAATGAAATGATATCTAATATCAACATGTTTAAGACGTTTAACTGAGTCTGTGCTTGCATTCAAAATAGCAGACTGATTGTCACAGTACAACTTAACTGGGCTAACATTTTGGAAATCAAAATCTTGTAACAAATTAACAAGCCAGCACGCTTCACTTGCTGCCATACTCATAGAAACATATTCTGCTTCAGTAGAGGACAAACTTACAGAAGATTGTTTCTTTGAGCACCACACAATCAAACAATTTGAAAAACTAAACAAATAGCCAGATGTAGACTTTCTGTCCCTCTGATCACCTCCCCAATCAGCATCACAGTAGCCTTGCAACATAGTATCTTTACACTTATAAACTATTTTATAATCTAAAGTATGCTTCACATAACGCAATACTCTCTTAAGTGTACTTAGCAACACACTATTAGCACATTTCTGATATCTACTCAATAAGGATACTGGAAAGCATAGGTCAGGCCTAGTGCCTGAGACAGCATACATCAGGCAGCCAATAATTTGTCTACAAATTCCTTCAATATCTATACAACAATCGGTATCAGAAACAAATGCCTTAGTATTAAAATTTATGTCTAGGGGCGTTGACATAGGTTTGCAATTTTCCATATTAAACCTTTTAAGTACATTTTCTAAGTAATTTCTTTGTGATAATATAGTTGTGCCATTTTCAAAATTTTGTTTCACATTTATTCCTAAAAAGTCTGAAATTATTCCTAAATCTTTCATCTTAAATTCTTTACTTAAAATTATTTTCAGCTTTGTGACTTCATTTTCATTTGTTCCAAAAATTAACAAATCATCTACATATATTAATTCAAATATTTTATCTGTACCACTATACTTTTTATACAGACATGAATCACATTTTGACCTTATAAAACCTTCTCGAGTTATTACTGAATTAAATTTTATATTCCAGGACTTAGGCGAACTTTTCAATCCATACAATGACTTATTTAATTTTACTATATTATTATCTCCTGAATAAGCCCCTTCTGGTAAACTTATATAAACATTTTCTTTAATATCACCATACAGGAAAGCCCCTGTGACATCCATCTGATAAATAGGCAAATTATATTTAGTTGCAATTACTACAAATAATCTAAAGGTTGCTAACTTCGCAACTGGGGCATAAATATCACTTAAATTAAATATATCCTGTTGCTCGAAACCCCTAGCGACAAGCCTAGCCTTATACTGTTTGACATTATTTACATTTTTAATCTTAAAAACCCATTTGCTACTCACAGTTTTTGCATTTACAGGTAAATCACAAAAGTTCCATGTGTTATTGTCTTTCAGAGTCTGAAGTTCACTAGTAATAGCTGCACTCCACTTACCGGAATCACTTCTGCTCATGGCATCACTATATGTAACGGGCTCACACTCACTTTTGTCCAGCTGTACATTATTGCACTTGTAGAAAGATGTATGTTTACGTTCACGCTTACTCCTTTCCTCTCTGGACGGACTGCTTCCTTCTAATAACCGTTCTTCTTCACTACATGGCAAGTAGTCACTGTCACTTTCTGATTTATCTTCTAGGGTACTGTTCGTAAGGGTTGTCTCTTCGGGTTCATGAGTAGCTATCTCATCAATATTCTCGGGACTACTCTCTTGCACTGTCTCCTCTTCGAGATTTAATGACATCACAGTTTGACCTTCACCTCCCTTAATTTGAGGTTTTTCCTTCTCATTTTCCTGTAAGAAAACAATATCCCTTTTTGTCTCAACTGTATTCTTCTGAGCGTAGTAAATACGGTATCCTTTCACATCCTCCTCATACCCGACCATCAAGCCCTTCTCTCCCTTCTTATCCCATTTCCTCCTTCTTTCCTTTGGAATGTGTACATATACTTCTGTACCAAATGCTCGTAACCTATGAATATCATATGTTTTCCCAGTCCATACCTCAAATGGAGATCTTCCATCTTCATGGCTCTTCCCAGTTCTGTTCAACACGAACACTGCTGTATTTATAGCTTCAGCCCATAGTTTCTTTGGTAAATTTCGCTCATGAATCATAGTCCTTGCTGCTTCCACCAATGTTCTATTATCTCTTTCAGCCTTCCCATTTTGTTCGGGAGTGTATGGCACCGTAGTTTGGTGTGTTATTCCACGTCTTGTAAATATTTCCTTCACTTCTCTGTTCACAAACTCAAGGCCATTATCACTCCTGAATATCTTCACTTTGTTTCCAGTAATATTCTCAGCCTTATTTATGAAATCCTCAATGACATTTTTGATCTTATCTTTCGTTTTCACAAATTGCACAGTTCTGAAGTTCGAATAATCATCTTTCAGCACAACAAAGTACCTCGACCCACCAACTGACGGTTCTTCCATGGGACCGCAGGTATCAACATGAATTAGCTCACATGTCTTAGTACTCTTGTATTCACTTGTACTGAACGGCAATCTATGTATTTTTCCAACCAAACAACTCTCACATACCGGCTTTGATGTTTGTATAACCTCAACGTTGTTTTTCCGTAAGATATCTTTTACGTAGCTGAAGTTTTGATGCGCTAATCTTCTGTGCCACTCATTCAGGTCATTCGGCACTAATTTTGCAGTACTCGCAATCTCACAATTATATCGTAAATCCAAATAATAAGAGCTTCCAATTCTTTTCGCCAGCGCACAAATTTTGTTCGACATATAAAATTTGCATGAACTGTCATCTGTCATCATGACATAACCTCTATGTGTGGCGCTATTGACCGAAAACAAATTCGTTCTTAGTTCAGGAACGAACAACACGTTGTCTATCACTGTGTCAATCCATTCATTTCCGTTCGATACTTGAACTGCCAACTGACCGCAACCAAGCGCGTTAATCACTGCGCCATTACCTACAATTACAGGTTTTGGCGAAGTATATGAGAACGATGTAAACAATGTACGATCCCGGCACATGTGTTCACTCGCACCAGTATCTACTAGCCATCTCGATTTTTGCAGTTTATGCGACGAATTAGACACCACAAATGCGTTACTGTTCGTTTTATTTTCAGTTCTTAACATTCTTTGTTTCCGAAAACGACACTGGGACTTGAAGTGTCCGAACTTCCCACAATAGAAACAGTTATTATTATTGTTCATGTTCCCTTCACTGTTACTTTTATTACTTTTACATTCAGCTTGATAATGTCCATTCTTACCACATTTGAAACATTTTAGGGGCTTTTTATTTTTCACAAAGAACGCAGATGAAGTTTGCTGCGAATCTTCATTCTTTCCTTTTACCCTCTCTTCTTCAATCAGTAATCTGGCCACCAAGTTTTCATATGTTTGCTTATCGTCAGGTGCAGATTCCCAAGCCGAAACGAAATGTTTATATTCGTCTGGTAATGACATCAATACTTTCGTGATTACAAATTTATTTGAGATTTCTTCACCCATCTGTTTCAATTGGTTTTGCATTTCTTGTACCTTGGATAAGAAAACGGACATTTCTGTGCCTTTTTCGAACTTATATTGGAAGAATCTCTGTTGTATTATATGCACGCTAGTCTCAGTTTTCTGTTCATATACACTCTGAAGTTTTCGCCACATCTCGGCAGAACTCGTACATGTAATAATATGTAACATAGCCTCTTCCGACATCCGTGTAACCAGTAACGTTTGCGCTTTGGCATCTTTAGCTTCCCATGCTGGTATCTCACTGGCAACTTCGGGCTTTACCTTTCTTCCCTCCACAATGTTCAACCAGCCATTGCTCCTCAACAGCACTGTTGTCTGGAATTTCCATATATTCCAATTTCTGGCCCCTTCCAACTTGATCACATTGACATTGTTGTTGTTACTGCCCTCCATTCCGACCTTGTCCTCTCCCAAATCAGAACAAGTACTCCTCGACGATGTCTTGCAGTGCCTGAGCACCACGCGGCAAACTGTAGTGGGATAACCTCACTTTTCCTTCTCGTCGATTTTGCTGCCGTAACTAACGCCAGTCAACTACAAACAGGTACAGTTGTCTGGGCCCATAACCTGATGTTATTTGAAGTAAAGAAAAGGCCTTTTATTCAATACTAGATTTATTTCAATATTCTCATCTGAGTTACACGTACACTTTAACAAACGAATAACGGTAAGGGAAGTAATACCAACATACATGGCATATTCAACGTACACTCATACATTCATTCTTTGCATTGCAGCCAACCTACATTACATAAAACATTGCCATATTAACAACAAAATCAAGACTTGTAAAATAGTTTCTACGCGGAGTCTGTAATTAATCCATCAAGTTATTTTTGACCCACTGGTCAGAGTTTAATCGAGCTGAAATTTGGCAGACTCGTTTAGTTCTCATAACAATGTACAATTATGTAAATACCGCTATTTTTAGACCAATGTCACAAAATGACAATGTATAATTTCCACATCAATCCTAAAGCTATATCAAAATAATGATAAAGATAAAGGCATCAAAGTTTGATTACGAAAAAAAGTTTTTTTTGTTTTAAGTTTAGTACATAATCTATTATTATAATATTGAATACATAATCTATTGTTAATTTTTTTTTTCATGTAGGATTATTGATATTGTAGAAAGATGAGTTTTGAAGTGAACAGCCTGTATAAATGCGCGGGAGCACGCGAACCAGTCAGTAATGGTATCGGCAGTATAACTAACACATCCTGTCGAGGCCCAGAACATGTCCTTCGGTGTTTACAGTCCGGGACAAGCAACTTGGCTCAGCAGATAAGAAATATCTGACGTAGGCTTTTTACTTATTTTTTCTTTATACCATTGAGGTAGCAAACAAGCATATAGCCCGTCTGAAGGAATCAGTTACCGCAGACGATGAACATGTGCAACATCAGAGTAACATTAGCGTGTTGCCAGCCGTGTCTTTTTGAAGAACCCCATGCCATAGTCTTCTGGAAAAACTTTGATAACACGGCTAACAATAACTACTTTGTCTTGTGTTTTCTATGTATTAAATGTATTTACCAAAAAATTTATCAATTATCTAGTCCCCGTAGTACCTACAAGCTTTGTTTAGTTTGAGACTAGATTTTTGGTGGTGTGAATTTTTTTCCCTTGCCCTTGCCCGAAATTTATTTTATATAGAGTCGCCTGAACATAAAGCAGTGAAACTGCAAAAACTATTGCTATTACTTAAACGGTCATATCTTCACAAATAGAGTTTCAATAAACCCTTCGATACGGGGTCCCGGAGGCTGCATTACAGAGGTCAGCGCCGGGAGCTCCCAGGGCAATCAAATCGAAGGCTGTGCTTGGAAATTTATCTAATGACCACTCCGGTTCGGAGATACTGTGCATTTGAGGAGAAATGTGGCAGTACATTGACATTGAAGGTATAATAGACTAGACATTAAATGAGAAAAACTTCATTAGCGTTTATGCATTTGGTGGATCCGCGAATTTGGCTTTTTAATTAAGCCAAATCAATGTCCCATCAAACTAAAGTGCGAATTGAGCAAGGGGAACTATTTTGCTTCGACGAAATATTTTATCGCCAATGCATTTCGTCAACAATGAATTGCGACATCGGTGAGATCCAGAAACATTTCTCTGTAAAAGTCACAGAAAATTTAATGAAAAGAGCCAGTCACCAGAGCCATTTGGTGGATATATTATTATTCAAAACTTAGTCGAAACACGTTGGTCTACTTTACAATCCACTAATAATATCACAACTCTCAAAAATATGTGCTCTTATTTCAAAATGAAAAAGTGCACTCATATTGATACGCCCATTACATCAGAATAATGATTGATAAATGTATTGTCGGATATAGAATTAGATTTTTTTTCTCATAGTTGAATTAACTTTACGAGAAACGGTTATTTAAAATAATTCAATAAAATTCTGTCTATAGATAATTTATTGTCAATGGCCGGGTGCAATCAACATTGAGTACGCGTGAGTTTTGTTAATTGTTTGTTTACTTTTAATGATTGTGCTATAATGTTTGGAATTTTGATTGATATTTGATTGGAAAATAGACTGACCATAAAACGACAAATTAGCCATTTTTATTATCCTGTGTTTATTTCTTTACGACGTGTGTTTCTGTTGGTTTATTGGTGTAAAACAAATATGTAAACGAATATTATTATAGTATATTTGTTGTGGTAAAGTTATATAAGTTGATTTAATTTGCTGCGATCTCGTTATAATTTTTTTCTTATTTTATATTTCAAGAACTGGTGAAACAAACCGGGTAAAACTGTGGTCGTGGTATATATCATTATTTATTTATATACCAAGCGATTACAATTTTAATTAATAAATCATTGGTTTGTAAATAATCCGCAGTATTTATTTACATAGTAATAGGTAGGGGAAAAAGTCTTTTCGCATTATAGTATGTATGAACTTGTAATAAAATCTCTGTGGTTATACCATTTGTATCTGAAAGGTTTAGATATCTTTAAAAAGTTTAAATTTTAAAAAAGATAATTCCAAATTCAAATTAGACAAATGTGTGATTTTCATTTGTTTTTTTTTACTGTCAAGATGAGTGAATTTAATGAAAAAATTCGATACATTTTAAAATTTTACTACAAAAAAGGTAAAAATGCAACGCAAGCTGCGAAAAAATTTGTGACGTTTATGGACCTAGTGCAGTGTCTGTGAGAGTAGCACAGATTTGGTTTAGGCGTTTTCAATCCGGAAATTTTGATGTCAAAGATGCACGTCGCTCTGGTCGCCCTGTTACGGATAAAATGGATGCCATTTTTGAAAAAGTGGAGCAAGATTGGCATATCAGTAGTTACGACGTAGCTGAAGAACTAGGAATTGACCACAAAACAGTTTTGGCGCATAAAAAGGTCGTGGTCAAAGGCCGGCCAGGCTTCACAGACTCTGGCGAAACCCGGGTTAACCCGCAACAAGGTGATGCTGTGTGTATGGTGGTATTGGAAGGACATTATTCATTATGAGCTGTTACCGCCAGGCAGGACTATCGATTCTGAACTCTACTGTGGACAACTGATGAGATTAAAGCAAAAACTTGAGAGAAAGCTGCCGGAATTAATTAACAGAAGGGGTGTGATTTTTCATCATGATAACGCTAGACCTCACACATCTTTAGCCACTCAGCAAAAATTAAGAGAGTTTGACTGGGAGGTGTTAATGCATCCGCCGTATAGTCCTGACCTTGCACCTTCCGATTTCCACCTGTTTCAGTCTCTTCAGCATTCTTTAGGTAATGTCAGGTTAACATCACGAGAAGACTGCCAAAACCACTTATCGCGGTTTTTTGAACAGAAGTCCCAAAATTTCTATAGTAATGGGATCATGTCTATACCTACAAGATGGCAAAAAGTTATCGAACAAAATGGCACCTACATACTTTAGTTAAATGTAAATAAACTTTATTAAAAAATGTTTTGAATTTTCATATAAAATACGAAAAGACTTTTTCCCCAACCTAATATAATCAACAACATTTAAAAAAAAAGTTATCTCTTTATGCATAGGTTGTGGTGATCGCTTTCCATCAGGTGAGGGGTCTGCTTGTTTTCCATCTTAGGGATATCGACAAAAATAGATAATCTTCACAAAATCAGACTGGAGTCGGCTTTTGCTCACTTGCTTGATCAATAATGTAGCTTTGATTGCCCATACCTTACAACCATATATATATAATAGGCATGAAACACGTATATCCAACAGTTTAGGCAAGGTCCCAAATAGCTTCACACATACCTCAAGACATGCCCTATCTGGCGGGTCTCGCAAATTGGCACCCAGTGAAGTGTTAAGGGTCTGCACACCAAAGGTCAACTGTAATTAAGATCCGTGAAGCAATCAAACGCGGCCGGCTGTGATTGGTCGCTATTTCACTGGGATCAAAGCTGTGTCCGCTGTCAAATGGAATATTTTAGGGAACCCGTCTCTAGTCCGCGTTGTTTTCGGCTCTTCGGGATCATATATCGAGTGTTTGAAGTAAACATGTTTTATTTACAGGGTTTGAATAGACCCTGATATTTTCGATTAGTTTTTGTAGCAAGGGAGTAAATCCGTTCACCTCTAGGGGTATTTTCAATGTATTATATGTATGTATTTACAAAAAAAAATGTATTTAAGTATAATATCAGTTATCTAGTACCCATAGTAGCTTTGCTTAGTTTAGGACTAGATGGCCGAGAGAGAAAAGATATTTTTTTAAGAAAAAGATTAAGTTTTTTTGTAAAAATGAATGTTAGTTAATAGAAGTTTATTAAAAGAAATTATGAGCCTAAGCCAACTTCACCAGCAAGTGCCGACTAGCGAAGGAGGCTCTAGCAAAATAAAGATAGGGTACAGCGTATGTGTAAGGCGCCCGATTGGGGAAGTACCTCCATCTCACAGAATACCGCAGGCAAATAACAATTCCCTTGAGGGTTGTTGTGTTCCTGCGAGTTATTTGCTCTTCTATGAGGTGGAGATATTTGTCCAGTCAGTCGGGCAGTTACCAATTAGCTCTCCTTAGCTCTTTCTCCAGAGATTCGTTAATCAGTCATCACGGTGCCCCACATGCAAGTGAGATTGGCTGTGGCTCAAAGATGGCGCTGAGCTCAATACACTCACGTTTACGTGAGAACAGTCATATATTCGTAATTTTACTCGTAATCGTCTATTCAGATTTTGATGAAATTTATGGATAAATAGATATACGAGTACATGCATACAATTTGCAGTCATAGGGTTTTGTAATCAGTATAGTCGTTTCATCATCACTCTGTATCTACCCACTGCTGGAAGGCCTATGACTTCTCCAATGCTTTCCACCAAATAGTTTCGCCTTATGCATCCAACCGCTTTCAAGGTCATTGGATCACCGGGAAGGAGGGCGTCCTACACTTCGTCATCCCACGCGCGGTCTTCACTCTATTACCTTCCTCCTCCATTTGCCATCATTGACTAGGCAGATAGATGTTTTAGATTGCAAAATCTGAAGGCTATGTCTTAACTTAAAATATATATGGGTATTTTAGTAGATTACTTGACAAATAAAACCCAACTATGTATTAAACGCGTTTTATCTCGCTCCTCAGATATCCAAGAAGCTTTCGCCATGAAACGTCTAAGGGTGTAAATAACCCTTTAAAATAGTGTGCTGCCGCCCTTACGAGGAGTCCGAAGGGTGCGGGCCGCGGGGCGGGGGCGAGCTAAATATCTTTTAGTATCTGCAAACGTCTAATTTAGTAGAGGCTTTGATGTTGCGCGAGCTTCAAGTGGGATGGAGTAGACTTTACATAGGTAAAAATAAAGTAGGTACAAAATACAAAGAATAAAGCATTATATTTAGCACTTCATACTTACACTGCTACATGAAAATCATCGTCATTATCAGGTCATTTTAGTCTCCACTACAGGAGCACGACCCTCTCTCGTCCGTCCCAGACAGAAGGAGGATTTGGCCTACACTCCCCACCCTGGCCAGACGGGTTGGGGAGGCCTGATCGATGTTTTATAATGAATTTCCCTTAGTCGCCTTGTACGACATCCACGGGAAGAGACGGAGTGATTCTATTCTAGTCTGCCGGAAACCACACGGCTAACATGAAAATAAGGTTCATATAAATATTGACCTTACAGTATCATCATCATCAGTTTGAAGATTTAGTAATATTTGCAAAATATTCATATAAACTCAGAATCACAATCATTTAGAATTAGAATAAAATATAGGTACATAATAATTATGGTTAAGCCAATATTAAATTCCCATATGCATTTCGCCCTATCAAGGCGTGCAAAGTTTAAAATTAAATACATCCACATTTTTGAACTGCTTAAATGGTGAGAATTTAATACTATTCCGAATTTTATTATAAATTATGCCTAATATTTATAACTAGCTGTGCCCGCGACTTCGTCCGCGTGGAATAGTGTCTTTGGGCAGCATTTTTAAACATTTCGGCTAATTATTTTACAAATAAGACACATACGTATTAATACTTATATGAGTTGCAGTGTGCCATCTATCGCTTATATAGCTCTTTTGTGGAACATTATTCATCCCAACCAACAGCTTACACTGCTGCAACTTTCTTCCGCGCTCACTGCTTTTGTTAATGTTACATACCGGCATGTCCTCATCAGCTAAGTTCAATGGTAGTTTTAGAACCGTGTGCGCTATACCCCTATAACTATTTACACTTTATTTTGCTTTTAACCGTAAACACAGAAAACAAAACTTCTTATTATGAAAATAACTTATTTAAGTATTTTATTTAATTGTATAAAAAACTATTTAAAAAAATATTATAAACCCAAATGAATTAAATTTAACTAATTTTATTGACCCAAATAAACAAAATCTCTATACTAAGTATAACTTTTTACACTTGTACTTAAGAACTTGTTTTTATGAACCATTTGTAACCGATTCCTAGAAATCCCTTTCGGATATTGCGACTTCTGACTGAGTCGGCATGCAAAGGCATAAAGACTCATTCATAAAACTATTAAGCTTTCTTATCTTTTGTTTACATTCACAGATGGTCAAATGCTTTGTTTGTACAATGCTCAAAAAAGTACTGTTTATTTGGTGAGGGTAATTAACTTACCGTTCTTAGGTACCTGCCTAGCATACAAATGTGCAACAAAAAAAAAATGACGTAATAACATCTAATTAAACTCGAAAGTAATCTACTTTTAACGAATGAAATAAATAAAACAATGACCCAACTAAAGAAAAAAATATTTAATAACTTATCTACTAAAGTAAGCAAATCGAATTGTAAACAATGTGCAGGGAATAATAATGCATTTGTAGCGGAAAAAATAATAATTGTCACGTGTCTGCACGTTTGGGCAAGCCCACTTGGGCATATTTTTTCTGTGCCGTACCACCGTTTTTTACTCATGTGGTACCACGCCGCGTAACGACCTCCGGCCCGCTCCCTGACCGCCGCGCGGCAGCTTTCAATGTGTACGGGTGGTGTACTGCGTCGAGATAGGCAAAATGCCTGGCATTTACAATAAGTGCCCAGTAAGTACCTGTAAATGCCCAATGAATGCCTAGTTTTGGGCATAAATAGGGAATTTATAACTATTTTTTGGACATTTATTGTAAATGCCCGGCATTTTGCCCATCTCTAGTACGGCGCGATGCTTGGCAAGTTTTTTACTCGCGTTAATTTCAGTTTCTCATTTTGTAATGACTGCGTAAATGTTATCTACATCAGGATAGCACTAATATTTTGTCTCTTGTCGCAAACTTATAAAACATTCACTTATACCTTACATATTTCCATACAAACTTTCATCCCCTATTCCCTATTGTTATTTTACCCCCGTGTGGGTAAAACTTTTACAAACTTTGAATGTCATATTTATTTATATCGAATCAACAGCCTAAAAAATAAGTTTCATGCTTCTAGCTCTAAAAATAACGATACTTCCATACAACCTTTCACCCCCCCTTTTAACCCCTTACAACCTTTTTTTTGCATTAAAAAGTAGCCTATGTCCTTCCTCAGGCTCTAAACTATCTGTGTACCAAATTTCATTTAAATCGGTTCAGTAGTTTTGCCGTGAAAGCAGGACAGACAGACAGACAGACAGACAGACAGACAGAGTTACTTTCGCATTTATAATATTAGTAAGAGTAAGATAAGAAGTAAGATAGTAAGACTTATACCTTACATATTTCCATACAAACTTTCATCCCCTATTCCCTATTGTTATTTTACCCCCGTGTGGGTAAAACTTTTACAAACTTTGAATGTCATATTTATTTATATCGAATCAACAGCCTAAAAAATAAGTTTCATGCTTCTAGCTCTAAAAATAACGATACTTCCATACAACCTTTCACCCCCCCTTTTAACCCCTTACAACCCTTTTTTTGCATTAAAAAGTAGCCTATGTCCTTCCTCAGGCTCTAAACTATCTGTGTACCAAATTTCATTTAAATCGGTTCAGTAGTTTTGCCGTGAAAGCAGGACAGACAGACAGACAGACAGAGTTACTTTCGCATTTATAATATTTAATATTATAATATTATAAGTAAAATTAAGTAAGGATTAGGCTTCATACCGATGACGCTTTTGCAAAGCAGCGCAGTGTTTTAAACTCCAACTCTTAACATATTTTGATACTGACCTCGTTCTAGCTACTGTTCTTGTTCTCATTTGTATCAATTTTACAAAAAAATTACAACAGATTTGACAGAACAAGTACTCGTCAAAGAACTATTTCTAAATTATGAAATAAGTGATTTTACTTGTTTACTAAATTGTACTTAAAAATAGAATTAAAAATTTTTTGTACCAAAGCGACTCTATCGATTGTGTCCTCGTCCTGGTTGTGCGAGCCCGGTCTCTGGGGAGTGTCCTCTCGTTCACTTATCCATCGCTATCTGATGATCATGCTGAACAGATCTCGACGCTGTCACTATGTACGCAGGCTTATATAGTAGTAAATAGGACTACCTGGTCTAGTACATAACAAGGAATTCTCAGACGCGGTTTTGTATCTAAAAAGGCTATTCTGATCTCAAAATCTGTTGCGTTATGTTATATTTTTTACGATTAGATTTGAAGTTCTACAAATATAGTTTTTAAGTAAATTTAACAAATAATCAATGCGCTGTAATGAAAAAACAAAAAGAAATGACAAGTTAAGTCAATGTAGTAAAATATGAGGACCTCGATGGCGTCGTTGCGTGTGTGTGTTGCAATCGAACATGCAAGTCAAGCAACGTCGGCCGTAGTGTATCAGCCGTCGGTCCCGGTTGTTGTCATTAGAAACAATAGGCTATTTTCCAATGTATAAAAGTTGTATAAATTATTTAACAATATCGTAAAATACACAAAACTATAAAGATCTGCAAACTTTCATTCTAATATCTTTAGTCAGACTTTTTTTTAGGATTCGATCAAAGTTTGGCGGGAAAGTCCATTTTAAAAGTATGAAATTATTAAAAAATAATATTTCCATTGGAGAAGCAATAAAAATACTATAACTTTTATTATGATGCTAATTACATAAACGTAATATTTAACATAGCTGTCGTACAAATTTCTGTTTTGATGCATACAAAATACAAACCTGTGACGTCAAAATTCGGTAGTCTTTTGTATGGAGCGTTTTGGGGCAGTCTAAAAATTGTGATTTTCAAATTACCATATCTCGAGAGATTTTTGTGCTATCGAAGTAATTCTTTCACCTATGGTTATATTATGGAGACGTCCCTACATATCAAACCGAAAAAAATGTTAGTCAAATCGCCTATTGTTAAGCCAAGTTTGGGCGGCTTGAAAACACTGACCTCAGACAACCCGCAGTTGAGCAGCATGGTAGAGTATGCTCTAGACACCTTCGATTGAGGGGAGACCCGTATTCCAGCAGTGGGAAGAATAAGGATTGACGACGACCACCACCACCACCTTCACTCTGAGCTTTGATACACCACGAAAATCTCGAGAATGGCTCTAATAACATCGACAAAAATCTAGAAGGGTTAAGGGCTTTTTGGGTCTAAAAGTCGATCTGTCAGTGAGTCCATAGGCTTAATCTCTTCAAAAAATATTTTTCTATGCATACATAACCTTGACAATTCAATACACATGAGATTGAATCGTATAATCACGGTAAATAAAGGGTAGGCTCGTAATGTTGAATATGTCTCGAAATCTTGTGCTAAGGCTGTAAATGGAGTAATTAAGATCTCCCCAAGACATACGTACGCGTGTAGTGGCCCCGATGTGGGTAGCAGTTAAAGGGGTGTTATCCACCAGTTACCGAAGTAATTCGACCTTAAGGATTGGAATAAGGTATAGGCTGAAGCGGACTGTGATCCAGTTGGCTCCTGGCAAAAAGAAGCTAAGCAGTAGGTACACATAATAATGAAAATATGTAGTAGTTAATCACAATATCAAATTGTTTATTTATCGGATTGTTATGCATCGTAATTTCAAGCTGTGGAATGAACGGCCTGTTGAGGTTTTTCCGTGAGACTACAGCATGGAGTTCTTCAAAAAGAGCGTGAAAAGGTTTTTGTAGCGTGTGTAACTCGCGTGTGATGCCTCTAGTGTTATAAGCGTCCATAGGCTACGGTAACTGCTTTCCATCAGATGGATCGGATGCTTGTTTGTCACCTAAGTGATATAAAAAACAGATCGGCAGATAAATAGTCCGTATTTTGAGGATAGAAGACTACTACACAGTAAGCCCTTCTTCCATTTAGGTAACTAAACTTTCGTAACCAGAAGTACTGAGTAGTATCCTATTAATAATACGTTTTTTATAACATAACTAGCGACCCGCCCCGGCTTCGCACGGGTGCAATGCTGATACTAAATGTACTACAGAAGGTCTTTGCGCTTTGTCCTATCCAGTCCTTCCCCAGTTATAGGCACACGCCGCCGGCTCCGCGGCCGGTACCGCCACAGCCGTTATGTCCCTGCATTTTAAATGTGTAATATCTTCTAAACTATTCATTTAAATTACATGCTGTGAAGGGCCATATTGATCTATATTAAATGCGCAATGTATTTAAGGTACTTAATTGGATAAGGATTAATTCTGTATTGCTTAAAATCGCTTCGTAAATAAGGCATTATTTCTTGTAAAAAGCAAAGGATAAAATAACGGTTATTGTGTGTTACCACTAAGAGATAGACATATACCATCGCGAACTTTTTTGTAGACCATTTTAAGGTGAACAATACTGTACTACATTATTTTGATCTATCTCGTTGGGTTCAGCCAGCGTTTGCAATGAAAGAGCAAAAAAATGTGTTTATTTACGACATCACATTAGAAACCTCTAAATTATCAGTGTTTTTCTACTATGTTATGCATATATTATACATATAAACTTTCCAGTTGAATCACTCTATCTATTAAAAAAAACCGCATCATAATCCGTTGCGTAGTTTCAAAGATTTAAGCATACATGGGGACATAGGGACAGAGAAAGCGACTTTGTTTTATACTATGTAGTGATGAATAACTAGAAACAAACACAGAAAAAATAGTTATTGTCATTTATGTTGGTTTTTTTAAGTACCTACTCGTCTTAGTTTTTTTAAGTAAGTCAGTCTTTCGTTCTAAGAATTTTTATTTGCATACTTATTAGTGTGGACCATTCAATAGTATACGCTCCGTATTACAACCAGCAAGGCAGCAGGGACGGACAGATGAAAACATTTTGTAGACATAAGCTCTTTGCTGCCTTTGAATGCCTTTGCTGCATTTGAAATAACGCACCTAACTTAATTTATAAAAATTAATGTGTAATAAAAGATACACGAGTAAATAATGTTTGTTTTTAATTATAATTCTAGCGTAAGTTAGTATTAGTCAATTTAGTTTTTAACATCACCAATATATATACAATTATATTTAGATTGCATTGCGAACTGTTGGTGACAAAATCAGCGAAAAATAACTGACTGTAATACTATTAGGCAGTGTAACACTATTACAAGGTTTATAAACGCTCTCACCGTATATCTTGCACCATACACCTACAATTCGTACTGTCTGCCTTCTCGAGCATTTCTTCGCCGACACACGCTCCCTGAATTTCAGCTGTAATTGTTCACAATAGTGTTTAGTTCTTGCGTTCACTAACGACCGACTTTGGATTCGTCTGTTGTTTCACCAAATACTGCGTGTTGACGTATTCTCTTGTATTTGCCAAATTTGGGATATTTATTTATTCAGTTTTGGTTGTAAGTTGCGTCTGCTCATTTATGAGAATTATTATTAACTATTATTGAAAGCATTGACGAGCTCGGTGGCGTAGCGGTCAATGACGCGGCTTCGACACCACCGCTCGTGGGTTCGATTCCCACATAGGACAAACATTTGTGTGCATGAACATGTCTGTTTGTCTTAGTCTGGGTGTTTTCTATGTATCATGTATTTACGTATGTTTATCAGTTGTCTAGTACCCATAACACAAGCTGCGCTTACTTTGGGGTAAGATGGCGCTGTGTAATTTGCCTGACAATATTTATTATTATTTTATTGTGTTTAAAAACATCAAAGTCTTCAATCAGTGCATTCCCATCTTTATAACCTACGCAGCTACGGTTCAGAAACTTGGGCGCTGATCGTCGGGCTAGTTCACAGACTAAAGGTCTCCGGATCGGATCGAATCCGGAACGAAGAAATTCGACGGAGAACCAACGTTGTTCACATAAGATGGCGATGTCCCTAATCTAGACAGACCAACGACCTCAAGATAGCGGCTAGATGCGGACGGATGCGGAAATCGGAGGATCGCATATGGTGGAAAGCATTGAGGAAGGCCTATATGAAAAATAGTAATACTGTGCCTATACCATATGCGTAAATATGTATGTATATATACATATCCAGCAGTGGGTTGATGCAGGCTGATAATGATGCTGATGATGATGATGATATATATGTTTTTTTTTATATTAGCTCAGCATATTGGCTCCGCTTGGCCTGATGGTAAGCGAAAAGAGGAGCCCCAATCGCATCGGCAACGGACAAGAGACCTTGATGTCTTGTCAGTTGACGCTGTATGTATTTACAAAAAAAAATGTATTTAAGTATTATCGGTAATCTAGTACCCACAGTGCAAGCTAGGCTTAGTTTGGGCCTACGTGGCGGTCTGTAATTTGTCCTGGAATGTGATATATTTTTTTTAGTCTATTCTAGCCTAGTTCGCTTTCGCCATGGTGAATTAAATATATTTTATGATATATACATATATATCATAAATTGTATTTCATTCACCATAGATTTTCTTGTTATATTCGTAACGGAGTACTTGTCTTGGTTTACAACCGATAACACAGTGATAAAAAAAAAAAACGTTACACCATAAATAACCTCTGCCATTCACATCCAAAGCATAGTTCCCACCTTATCTACTTTATATTTATGTGCATTTCTTCTTTCAACTCTATGAAATTATGGTTGTTTTAAAACAATGTCTTGTCTCCCGACGCGACTTCCTACTGCGAGATTAAGAATTATTGCCCTTATCTCTAAGGCTAAGTCGACAACTCGTGACGATTCGCTTACCGCACCCGATATCAGAGTGAAATTATTTCGACAAACTTTACCTAACGGTTCAACACCCTTAACAAAACATAACCCTGCCCCACTGTAAACTCAACTCTACACAAACGTGCTTAAAATTCAAAATAACTTGAACTCTTCATAGGCTTTTAAGACGCGTGATTAGCGAAAAGCGGGAAACTGGAAATCATTTGTGAATCCGTGAAAGGGACAGGTGATGCGATATTATGCAAATTTATGTACGCGAGACAGAGACAGAGAGACTTTTGAAGTTCAAGCCGAGACGGTTGTAGACGGATAAAATTTATATGCGGATGAAACGATTTATTACAAAAGCGTTGAGTAGGTACTTGAAATTAATTACACTAAGTTTTGCTTTCATTTCGTCCCATTGTGCTTGGGATTCGCAGGTTGTAGAGATATCGGCGGTTTTTACGTGAGGGGAGATTTTTGTGGGATATTTATGATTTTATGAAACGTTTTTGCAACTAATGATGTTAGCTGTCAGGATAAATTATCTGCCTATGGTGAGTGGTACCACTATAGAAGTATCGTTTTTGCATCATTAGTTGTAAAAACGTTTCATAAAATCATAAGTATCTCCCAAAAATCTCCTCCTTTCTCCTCGTGACTACTTCGGTTCATCGTGGTTCTGGAGAGGTTTTCTCCTATTATCAACCTTAGGAATAAACTAACTGTGGTGATTTTCCCTACAGCATGGGTTATTCAAAAAGGGCACTAAGAAGTTTTTACAGGGTTGGTAACTCGCGTGTGATGCTCTTTGTGTTATAGATGTCCATAAGCTCCGGCAACTGCTTTTTATCGAAAAGGCCGTATGTTTGTTTGCCTTACCTTATATTTATTATAATCAAAGTATGGAAATGGTAAAAATGGAAGTGTATACTTTTAGTACGTGTAGGTAAATGGGGTTCTGGCGAAAGAGAAATAGGGCACAGTGTAAGCCGAATGAGGAAACACCTCCATATTACAGAATAGCACAGCCAAATATGGCTTCCCTAGATGATTACTGTCTTCCTACGAGTGGCAACACGTGAATTCTTCTTCTCCGTCAACCCTTATTCATCCCACTGCGGGATACCGGGTCGCTCCTCGATTGATGGTTTCATCGGGGGTTAAGAGCAGACTCAACCATGCTGCTCAACTGTGGGTCGGCGGAGACACGCGATCTCGAGGACTTTTTAGGACTAGTCAAGAGAAGTAGGTACTTACATCCCATAGCTATCTTGAGAACCTTTAAGTATAAGTAATAGTACTACATACAGAATGACCACTCCCTCTCTCGTTTCGAACTCACCTCCCCTCTGAGACGAATCCGGAATAATTTGTTTGACGCCGCAGACACACACGCTCATTCGCGCTCTATACAGACGCCATTGTTTATGTAGTACCTAGTGAACGACGCGACATTTGTAAATATAAATATATTTATAATATATTATCTATAAAGAGATTACTACTAATAATAAAAAGAATATATTTACATAAATATATTCTTTTTATCATTAGTAGGAGAAAACCTTTCTGTAATCACGATGAACCGAAGTAGTCACGAGGAGGAAGGAGGAAGGGGAGATTTTTGGGGGATATTTATGATTTTATGAAACTTTTACAACTAATGATGTTAGTGTGCCTTTAATTTGTTAGAACTAACACACTGGTTTCGATAATATTGCGTCGGTAAACAATATCATCGGTCGGTAAACCTAGCTATCATCTCAAAAGCTCTCATTTTCACTGCCCTACCTGCCTGCCCAATTTTATAGAAAAAGGCCTTAGTACCCTTGATTATGATATCTTGTTCATCCAAATCAACGTTTGTTGATAACATAATAATATAATACATGACACTTAATTCCTTGCGGCATAAACACGTTGTAATGTTTTGACGTGCTATTAAAATGCATTTATACAGAATTACACTTTTTATTAAGTACTAATCTACTGTAATTAGGCATTATTTTTATGTGAGACAAACGAGCATGTGTGTCACCTCATGGAAGGCAATCGCCACCGCCCATGGAAATCAGCAACACCAAGGGGTCGTCGATCCCATGGCAGCTTATACTCCTTTTTTTCTTTCTTTCGTTAGTTTTCGTTAGTTCAAAACAAACTACTTACCTCGCCCTAATGTGAAACCGGTCGGTAACAATAAATTAAATTACGTGGAACAGTACAAAATAAATATTATTAATAACAAAAAGTTCAAAACAAGGTTTGCTGAAGTATTAATTTCAGACGCTATAAAAAACACACATAGGTTATTCTAATGTTAGTAAAACATACCTAAGCCATTCTGTTTTCAGGTTTCCGGGCGGAAGTGCGTCATACGGAGCGGATGTGACGTCACGCCGGACGCCGGAAGCAGGCAGCGCCGCACGCCGGAACCGGGCACAGGACAGCACGACATCGTCTTAAGGTAAGTGACCGACGGTAGTTACGTAGAAATTCATGTAGTATTAGTTCATAATCATTTTTGAGCCAAACCCAATCTTACCTGCATGTGATGCACCCTAATGATAAAGTAAGGAAGTTCTGATAGGGCACAAAGCCATCTGACTGCGGAACCTTCACCTCTAGACGTCTAAAGGAATGTTGTGTTGTTGTAGTTACCAGGAAATAAAAAGTTTTTTTTTATACTACGTCAGGTGGCAGATAAGTATACGGCCCGCCTGATGTGAAGCGGTTACTACGGTAACCGTATTAACGCTCGCAACATAATATATCACTTGCGCGCCGCCACCCCCGAGGCCAACGCAGCATCTCCTTCTTTTCTGGTGACCTCACTCACTCGCAGGAACACAACAACGTCAAGGGAATTGTTATTTGGCTGCGGTATTCTATGAGGTGGGGTACTTTCCCCAGTCGGGTAGCTTACAATTACGCTCCCTACCTTTCTTTTCGCCAGAGCTTCGTTTGTCAGTCAGCAGGGTGCACCACGTGCAGGTGAAGGTGGCTTTGGTTCAAAGATGTTGATAAACCACTTACACCCCAAAAGTTACTTACTTTTAAAATTCCGTTCTCTCGTAAAACCCTAAATAATAAACCTACAATGTACAGTCAATGGTCATACGTGCAGTAACACCTACCTTACCTTTAACATTGAATAAAATATGTATTTACTACAATATAAAAAAAAAAAAATATTTAAATTATTTTGTAGCCTTAATTGTGCTCTGAAAATTAAGTTCAGGAAATGTGTTTCATTCAAAATTAAAAGTATCATCTGCGATACCTACTGCACTAATGACCCTTGCCTGACGGCATCAACTTATAATCACATCGTTGGAATACGGGTCTCCCCTCAATCGAAGGGATTTAGAGCATACACACCATGCTGATCAACTGCGGGTTGGTGGAAGCCAGTGTTTTCAACCAGCCCAAAGGCCACTGACTTTGGCTTAACGACTGTTAACTGGTGACAACAACCGGAACCGACAGCTTAACGTACCCTCCGAAGCATGTTATGATGTTAAGCTGTCCTCCCCTGTACGTTCATAAATATATTCGTAAAACATACGAAACATAACAGCAAAACTGTTATGAAATACAATAATGCTAGAGAAAAAACTTTTAAACTTAAACTTTCAGCACCAAGCTTTAAGATTCAAAATTGATTGGCAAGATAAATTTCAGAGTTCGTCGATGTAAAATATGGGTTCCGAACAGTCGTCATCGGCAGAAAATCATCATCCTACTGCTTCGACACGGGCCTCGATTTGAAGACGTTTTAAGAGCGTACTCTGCCACGATGTTCCACTGCGGGTTGTTTGAGCTCAGTGTTTACAAGGCAATACCTAGCTTAATAAATAAATAAATAAATAAATAATAAATATTGTCAGATAAATTACACAGCGCCATCTAGCCCCAAAGTAAGCGAAGCTTGTGTTATGGGTCCTAGACAACTGATAGACATACGTAAATACATTTTTTTTGTAAATGCATACTTATGATACATAGAAAACACCCAGACCAAGACAAACAGACATGTTCATGCACACAAATGTTTGTCCAGTGTGGGAATCGAACCCACGAGCGTTGGTGTCGAAGCCGCGTTATTGATCGCTACGCCGGCACCGAGCTCGTCAAATTATAGACTGTCATCTAATGACAACAGCTGTATAAGTCATGTGAAAAATACATTACACTAAGCTAAAAATATTTCTAATAACTATACTATTATAATAACTATAATAGACAAATATATTACTTACACCACAGCGAAATAACCCTCGACGATTCCTGTGTTCCTGCGAGTGAATCCAGAAAGGAACAAGTTGCAATATCGCAAGCGTTTATATGGCTGCGGCAGTTTCACATCAGACATACTGTAAGCTTGTTCGATGTAGTGTAATAAAAAAATCATGAAACGATAATGTCAATAAATAATTCACAAATGAACTGTCTTACGAAACAAACCATTACTTACAGAGATTCACGGCACAGATCACAAATATCTAACATGGTAGCGTGCAAGGAGAAAGTGTATGGGGTGCATCCGTTGAATATGTATGAGGGGGGCGGCCGGGGTGAACAGGGAGGCAGACGACCGCGTGTAAATGGAAATTTCAAACAAAAATACCACAAATATTAACATGGACCTGATGCGTGTTTTTCCGCGTTTTCGTGGCCGTACACGTGTGATAACACGCCGTAGTACTGACTTCACTGATTCGCTAAATTATGGGGTTTGATTTTAGTCATTAGTTGGTTTTTGGACATTGCAATTTTTCGGAGTGGTAAAGTAACTTGGAGGGATTATTACACTGGTTAAACATGAATAAGGGTTTATTCATCCCGCTGCTCAGATACCGGTCTCTCCTCAATTGAAGGGGTTTGAAGAGCATACTCCGCCACGCTGCTCAACTGCGGGTTGTCAGAGACTGCGGGTTGCCGGAGGAGAATGTGTCCAATATGACATACATAATAATTTCATCTTAGACGCTTCGAGATATAAAATGTTTGACAGAGTATGAGTCAACAAATGATTATATTTAAGTTGAACGCGCGCAGGTATTCAAGCCTATTGCGCCGAACAAAACGAATTCTAACAAGATTTTGTATAAAGAATTTTTTTTTTTTTTTTTTTTTTTTTTTTTTTTCGGGAAATTAACAGATTCACAAATCACGTAGTATAACATTATTAACATGGGAAGACGCTGATAACAAATTTCCGCATATAGCACGTTAACAAAGGATGATGACTACAGAAAAAATATAAATGTTTTGATAAAATAAATACTAGACAAAATGAACAAATGTAGTAAAGTTAATAAAACTATCAATATAGTCAATGCTGAAAATAACTCAATGTGAGATAATTTCTGACAGTGTTAATAGACGAGCAGAACAGGTCAACATCAAAGTTTGATAATATCTTATTAAAATTATTGCAGGCTCTTACGAAAAATGAATTTTGCCTATAATTGGTGTTGCTAAAGGCTACATTCAGTAAGGAAGGGTTTCTTATATTTGTACGGTGTATATTTAATACAAGTTTAGCTAATAAATCAGGCGAATCAATACTTCCATTCGCTATCTTCATTAAGTAGCAAATATCACTTATGTTTCGTCTAACCTCAAGTGGCAAAAAATGATAGTGTTTACACCTATGATTATAATCAGGTAATCTCATGTGCGCTTTATAGTCCAGATATCTAAGAAATTTTTTCTGTATTCTCTCCAATCGTAATTTATATATTTCGTATCGGGGATTCCATACCTGAGAGATGTATTCAAGGTGACTTCGTACAATCGAACAGTATAAGATTTTGAGAGTTTTTATATTATTAAAATTAGTAGAGGTTCTCATTAGAAATCCTAAGGCTTTGTTGGCTTTGGAAACCATATTATCAATATGCTTATCGAATATAAGTCGATCGTCATATATTATGCCAAGATCTCGAACAGTATGAACCCGACTTAAGTTTTGATTGTATAGTGAATACCTATAGTCAACAGTTATATTTTTTCTTGTATATATAGCATAGCTACATTTGGCAATATTAAGATCGAGCTTATTGGTCGTACAGTATTGCGCAAACCTGTCTAGATCAGACTGCAGGTCATACTGATCTGATGCACAACTAATTACTTTTAGGATTTTCATGTCATCGGCAAACAATAGTATTTTAGAATTTAAAAAGCAATTATTTATATCATTAATAAAAATAGTAAATAATAAGGGACCCAGAAGGGAGCCCTGCGGCACTCCTGATGGTATGGACACCCAGTTAGATGTATACCCCTGGAGTACCACAGCTTGTGTACGATTTTGAATATAAGACGTGAACCACCGATATAAGTCTCCGTGAATACCGGCAGCCGCCAACTTAGACAACAGTACGTTGTGATTGATACGATCGAAGCATTTAGAATAGTCAGTATAGACTACGTCAACCTGATTTCTCCTATCCATTCCCTCAGTAATTATTTCAGTAGCTAATATCAAATTGGACGCCGTAGACCGTCCCTTGAGGAAACCATGTTGGTCATCAGAAAATGAACATTTTAACGCGGCATATACTTGATTATATACCAATCTCTCGAGAATTTTTGCAAATAAACATAACTTAGAGATCGGTCTGTAGTTTTTCACATCAGATTTATCGCCCTTTTTGTGAACAGGTGTCACAAATGCCGACTTCCACATTGAGGGTACGATACCTTCAGTGACAGAGCGTTGAAACAATATGCAGAGGGGTACTGCGAGGTTTTCGGCACATCTAACAATTAAAATAGGCGGAATACCATCTGGACCAGCGGATTTATTTAAGTCAAGTGATTTCAGTAGTTTAGTTACTTCGTCAATACTAACTTGGATAGATGAGATATCATAAGACGTGCCTGCTTCAGATAGAGGAACACTGTTATTTCCACCAACTGATTGGTGTGCAAATGTTGACTGAAAATAGGCTGAGAAAAGCCCAGTTATTCCACATCCGGTATTAGCAGTTGTGTCGTCGTACGTCATGACATTAGGAAGAGCTGATGAATTATTTTTGCTTTTAATATAAGACCAAAATGCCCTAGGATTTACTTCAATAGAAGACTCAATTTTAGACATGTAGGATTCAAAGCATTGCTTTTCAACAGTCGATACTCGCCGACGGAGAGTGGCAAAGGACTCATAATCACTTATATTTTTGTATTTTTTGTATTTACGATGGTATTTAAATTTTTCTTTAATAATTTTAATTAATGATGAGCTATACCAAGGGGGATAGCAGTTAGATGATACAATTTTTTGTGGTATAAATTTTTTTACTAGTTCGTTTAATTTATTATAAAAAATATCAACAGCTTGATCCAACGTGCCCGATTCAAATAATGTGCACCAAGGTGTTTCCTTTAGTGCGGCATTTAATCCCTCGTAATCACCCCGATCAAACAAGAACTTTTTCCGCGGCTTATCCTTTAGCTTGCAAATCTTGGCAAAATCAGCAGTTATACAGAGAGATCTGTGATGACTGTCTTCTGGGAGCAGTGGTGACACACAAGCTAGTACCTCAATTACATCATTAGACAAAACTAAGTCCAATATACGCCCATTCTGATTAGGTACACTATTAAATTGGTTAAGATTGCACATGTTTAAAGTATCTACAAAATAGAGAATATTTTCTCCTCTAACATTAGTGGGCTCCAATTCGATCGAGCTGTCGATTCTAATCCATGTGATATAATCCTTTAGATTAAAATCGCCCAAAATAATAAATTTGTCAAGTGGATGAGTCATAATAATGTCACTTAATTTATCCACAAAATTTTGTAGTTGGTTGTTATAAGAATAACCCAGATTTTCTTGACATAAATATAAAGTACATAATATGTATATTGCAACTCTCATCCGAATGATTTTGCCTAACAGTTAATGATAACCAGATATCCTCGGCCGAACTTCGCCATTCAGACCTCTCGACAGCTACTATATCCCTTCTCACAGCAATGAGCACACCCCCTCCCAATGACTGACCTGTACTAGCGTAGTCTCGGTCACGCCTGTGCACAATATAACGCGAGTCAAACAATTCTGAACTACTGATATTTTCGAGTAGCCATGTCTCCGTCATGGTAATAATATCGTATGAATTAAGATAAACATTCCTCAACAAATCACTGATTCAATTCAAACATTCGTTTTGATAAGATTTTATGAGACCTCTCACACCTATCTGCGTCGAATCGTCCGAATCCGGAAGAGCAAGTAGGCAGGTAGTATATCTCTCTTCATCGCTCACTGTGCGACCTTTAGTCTGTGAACCAGATCGACGGTCAGTGTCCAAATCTCTGCATACAAGACTAAAGTCTTCAATACGTATGACCTACGCATATGTATTGAAGACTTTAGTCTTCAAGCATCGGGGTGTATCATTGGTGAGCATGTACCGAAGCCGTCCAAAAACTGCCCAGTCTAGTCAAATGCGTCTATCGATTTCTTCGTTGAAATTATCCTGACCCAGCTCTGTGGGCTGTCCGAGCTAGACGTGGTCTTTAACCACCTCAATAGCTACATTCACTACTATAACCGGGCTAGTTCAAAAGATCATGTCAAATTAATTCTAGAATAAAGGAATCCACAGAGACTTGTGTTGTATGATACACCTAAGTCTGCGATATAAATATGTGTGTCAGCATTTATAATAAGATACCTAATGACATAAAAACTCTTAATTACAATTTATTTAAACGCAAACTATGTGATTGGCTAAAGAAATACAATTTTTATAATATTAAAGATTTGACCGAAAATATAAAAAATAAATCAGAATGTATATGAATATTTGTATGTTTTAAATTTAAATATAATTGACGAATATAATGATGTATATATAATTAATTGGAGATATATGTTTTAGTGACTACATACATAAATTATTGTCAATGTCAAATGTCATAATCAACATAATTTTGCATGCTAAATTGTATTAGCTAAACATGTTTTAAGCAATAAATGAATTGTATTGTATTGTCTTCAGCAAACCGCAGATGTGAGATGTACTCGCCGTTCACATAGGCTTAGGTTCTAGATGCGGACAATTATTATTATTGCAGTGTCATACATTATACACCTCTATATAGCGGTGGTCTACTTGAAATTGCTAAAAGGATTCCAGAATAAATAGAGATTTATATGGAGTCGAAAGATAAAGATAAAGATACATTTATTTGCTAAGAACATGTGTTGTTTTACATTGTACACGTACTTACATAAATTGCAAGTGTGTATGTCTGGTGGAATTCATTTATTAATGGTCAACATGTTTTGCTGTATTGTATAACAGCATGCAAATATTATTTGTTACATTAAATTAGATGATTTATTACATGTCATAAATTTTAATTTAATAATATAATGTCAGATATTTTATTTAATTATACACACACAATAATAGAAGTCAAAGATATTAATTAATTATATAAATAACTTAAAATGTCACCGCTTATCATTAAAAAAATCATTCAAATTGTAATAACATTTACCAATAAGTAATTTTTTAAGCTTTGACTTAAATAAATTTGTATTTAAGTCTTTATAGGTTGCTGGAATTTTATTATAAATTTTTGGAGCCATCCATAGTATACTCTTTTGCAGCAGAGTTGTTTTAGCAGGCTGCAAACAAAGTCTATTTTGGTTTCTTCGATTTCGAATTATTTTATCGCACATACGTGGGAATAAATGAGAATTATTTCTCACAAATATTGCTACCTCCATTATATATAACGACGGAAGTGTAAGAATTTTATGCTTTACAAATAGTGGTTTACAACTATCGGTAGTTTGAAGACCAATGGCACGCAAGCAACGTTTTTGCATTTTAAATAGCATTTCTTTATTGGTTGCATTACCCCAAAAGATAATGCCATATCTTAGCGCAGATTCAACCAGAACGTAATATGCTGAGAGTAAAGCATCTGCATTCACCGTAGACGAGAGTCTATATAGCGCATATGCCAAGCTACTAATTTTTTTTGTAAGTCCATCTATGTGGCTTTTCCAATTTAGTCTTTTGTCTATTATTAATCCAAGAAATCTGGCAGTATCAACTTCGTTGATAATACTGTCCTGATAGGCTAATATAATGCGAGACGATGTCTGAGGTCTTTGATTGAAATGAATTATATTTGTTTTATATAAATTTATTTTAAGATTATTATTATTGAGCCATTGAATTACAGATGTCAATGATTAATTAATGTCAGATGCATAAGAGTCTATATTATTACATTTTATAGTGATTGTGCTGTCATCAGCGAATAATGTCATGGGTTGATTAACAGCACATGGCAAGTCATTAATATAAATTATAAAGAGAAGAGGGCCTAGTACGCTGCCTTGTGGGACTCCATATAATACTTTACGCATGTTTGATCTATATGTTTGTTCATTGTTGGTTTTACAATTTATTCTCTTAATTTCAGTTATTTGCATACGTTCACTTAAATAAGATTGGATCAAACTGAGAACATTACCTCTTATTCCGTAGTGTTCAAGTTTATCACTTAAAATACTATGTTTGACGTAATCGAATGCTTGTGTCATATCGCAGAACACAGCGCACACAGGTGATGTTTTATCAACATGAGTCATCACCTCCTTCATGAAATCAAAAATAGCCATATTTATTGTTTTATTTTGTCGGAATCCTTTCTGCTCATAACATAAAATGTCATATTTTTCGAAATAGTTACTTAACTCTTTATGTATATATTTTTCAAATATTTTAGAGAATATTGAGATAAGTGCCATTGGTCTATAGGATTCCATTATTTCTTTATTATCTTTTTTGAGCACTGGTTTCACAATAGTCATTTTAAGATCAGAAGGAAAGTCGCCCACTTCTATGCTTAAATTAAGAATATAACTTAAGTGATGACATATGTGATCATTTACTGCCTTGATTACTTTTGTTGAAAATCCATCATAGCCGATACTATTAGTATTTTTCAGATTTTTTATGATTCTGTTAATGTCTTGTGGTAGACTTGGTGCCATGAACATTGATCTTTGTTGTCGATGGTTAAGGCATGTTGTTCTAGTTTTACAATAATTGTCAATTGGTATTATTTTGTCAATAAAATGATTATTAAATGCATTAGCTATTTTATTTGGATTAGAGATATATTTATTGTCATTATTGTCGATATAGATTCCTTCGGTACATTTAATCTTGAATTATTAATCAGTTGCCACATAGTTTTGGATTTATTAGTGGATGTTTTTATTTTGTGCTTGTTTTGAGCACGCTTAGTCAAATATATAATTTTTTTAAATAGTCGAGAGTATTTTTTGTATACAGATTATTATGGTTTGTGGGGTTTAACCTTGATTTCCAAAGCAAATCTCGTTTCTTTTTGCTACATATTTTTATACCACGGGATATCCACTTTGGTTTTCTAATTATAGTTATCGTGATTTGTTTTTGCGGAAAACATAAGTCGTAAAAAAGTTTGAAATATTCAATGAAACTACGATATGCAGAGGTCGGATTAGTAACAGTGTACATTTCAGAGAACGATAAACTGCATATACATGTTTTGAATTTTCTTATATTTTCTTTGCTGTAATCTCGTACATTCTTACGCCAAGACTTAATTTTCAAAATTTTTTTAACAGGGAGCTTTATTAATTGCGCTGTGGGATCTGATAAGCCCAATTCAAACACTTCCGTCTTACATTGTTGTTTACAGTCATGTGCAAAGTTGTCAATACATGTTTTACTAGTTAGTCTTGTAGGTTGTTTTAACGCTATTTTTAAATTATAATTTAATAATAAACACTCTAGCTCCAAGGTCACATTATTATTTTTTAACATATCAATGTTAAAGTCGCCTGCTAGTAAAATATTATTACACTTAATTTTAGATATATACCTTAACACTTTGTCTAATTTATTAAAAAATACATTTAAATTATTTGATTTCGGTATTCTGTACAGACATACAATTATTATTTTATAATCAATTAATTCAATAGCACAACATTCAAATACATTGATTAGTGAACATTCCCTGATGTTTTTAATTTCTCTCCATTTAAGATAGTTCTTCACTAGAATGCATGCTCCTCCTCTTTTACTGTTATTTCTGCTGTAACAGGCAGCTAATACATAGTTAGGAAAATTCAGTAATTTTTCATGTCCAATCATGAAATGTTCCGATATATATATACATATAACGTGGAAGTGCTATATATATTATAGCACTTCCACGTTAAATGTTTATTTCTAGAAGTTCCTGTAGGCTTATTTGTAGCGTATCACACTTGTTTAATAATCCCGCTATGTTCTGATGCAAAATATCCAAATGTTTAGTCTCGAAAAAATATAGGATCGTTAGCGGATTCTTCTTCTTTCTCCTGGATGTTGATTATGTTATTGTATTGCATATTTATTTTGTTATTCGATTCTATGTCAATAATAAGTCTCTTAAGATCTTCAAATATGATGCGTATGCCAGTGTTATTTACTTGGCCAGATCTTTTACTAAACATTCTATAGTCATATTCTAATTTTTTATTGGAGTCAAGTACATATGCATGTTCATGTGTCATCACGTCTAGACATAATAGATTATTAAAATTTTCTACTCTCCAGTTAAACATGTCCTTTAAATAACCATATTTATATGTTGGTACACAAATTATAATGTTTGTATGTTTTAATTTCAGCAATACTTCTCGAATATGGTAAATCAAACTGAAGTAATTTTTGATCGTTTTGAAATCTTCATCTCCAATAAAAATTATACAATAATCTGACATTGTAAATTCTGTCAATTTGTTTTCAAGCCCTTTCATTATATTCTTTATATTGCCGTTTGGTGTAAGGTAATGACATAATTCTCTGTATTTTTTTATGGTGGACTCTGCTTTTACATATAAAACTATATATACCTACTTAGCATTTTAATGACAAAAAACACTTGATTCTCAAACCCTTTGCTTATGGCTAATGGAAAATAGTAATAATAGCGGCTCAAAATCCGAACCACATGCGATCAAAGTTGCGTGCAACAACAATCACTGAAGCAAGTAAAGAGATGTAGTCCATAAGTCCATTACGAGTCATAGCATAAAATATATTACACAGCTAATATAGCCGTCAGTGTAACAATTAGTGGAACACGCCGTATTGTACGCACGGACCGACAGATTTTATCGCGAATTCTTTGAATATATTAACTAATTATATTACGGTATTTACATGCCGGTTAATTCCCGTGACTTGTAAATGTTTAGTTGTAACGTAGTACACGGTACTAGTTAATATAAAATTATCACAATGTCTATTATTTAAAAATTTAAACAAATTTACTTAAAACTAAACTAAAACTAAAATTAAATAAAAGAAAATATATAATACCTAAACTTATTTACAATTAAAATAATAATAAACATATATTCACATAAAAACAAACTAATTTATCAACACTACTTACGATAGAAATTGGTCAACTCAAGAACGGCTGATTCTGCATTAGTGTCTGCAACATGCCGCGTTTTTTTTATGTAGGTAGTTTATTTCTTATATCTCGATGCACCGTTAACCGGTCATCATTGGCATCATTTCCTTGCTACGAGACACACGATATACGTTCTCATCCCAGAACGTCCTTGCGTCGTGATTTGAATTGTGGAAGAAGTGAAAGTTTTATACTAAACTTATACCAGTATACGAGTACCTAACAACTAACTAAAGTGTTAAGACCTAAGTGCTATTCAAACCCGAAATTCGGGTTCCAGTTTCGGACTACAGAATAGGAGATACCCGTACGGGCACATACTACCTCAGCACATAAATACCTGCCTACTTGAGTCCTGGACAGCCGCAAGATCAAGCCACCGGCAACTCCACTCCCCAGCACTGGACCCCAGGACAGTACCTCTTGACTGGGAAACCAGAACTACCGGCATAGTAGGGCCTCTAAACTCACCCCTGAGCTATTATATATATTTTTTTTAATAAATTATATTTTGTTAATTGAGTGTTGTGTTGCTCATTTATAGCACCTCACGCACAAACGGTTCACTGGCGCCCAAGTGTTTTTTTTTCTAAATTTTCTCATGCTTTTCTATGCCCGGAGTTCTGCTTTCTTAGAGTAGTTGCATGTCTGTGTGCTTCTTTTATTTTTTGGTTTTGTGAAACGTTTTTTTTTATTATTTTTGGTTGCTCGCAACTAAGGTGTAATATTTTTATTCATTTCTATTGTAAAATGGTAATTTGTGTATTTGACTTAAATTGTGTTCTTTGACCGCAACTATAGAAATCATCCTACCTTCAAAGTAAAATATTATCAATCTTATGTTGCAGTAAGTAATTCGGACTTTTTTCAAAGTGTCCAGTTCTTTTTTTTTCTCTTTAGACTTATTGTTAAGTTACACATTAGTTGCATTTTTTTAGTGTTTTATATTTTTGTTCTTTTTAGTTCTGTGCCTGTGATTTTTTTTATTTTTTTGTTTTCTCAAAATTCATTATCATTTTCATTCATTTCAACCAAAACGTTAATTAATTTCATTCATTTATTTTGTAAAGAACAGAGTATTTTTTTATTAGTTCTATAAAACCAGTCCATTTTTTTTTAGTTCACTATTTGCAAAATTTCGGTTTTGATATTATGGCTTATCCAATTAAGTTTTTATCGTTGCAAAAATCAGAGCTTGAATACGAGGTAGATATTAGAGGTACGACTCCCGGAGCCACCGTACAAGAACTTCGCAAGCAAATTGTTAAATTAATTCCACTCTTTCCTTCTGAGGATATTTTAGATTCATCTTTAAATATAGAGGATGATCTTAAAGGTGTCTCAAATGTTTTAACTAAAATTAAAGCAAGTTTCGATGCTGATGTTGACCGCACCAGTCTTTTGCGAATACAAAACTTGATTCATCATTTATACCATCGTCTTAATAGAATGACTCGTAGCGAAGAAGTTGCACACGCTTATGATTCTTGCGTTGACCACTTTAAAAAATATTTTAATAAATTTAACTCTTTAAAAGATAAGTATTTAGCCGACCCGTTAGCCTCTTCTGCTAGCGTTAGTGAAATTTCACCTTCTTTAAACCCCATAAACGTCTCGGTCACTTGCGATCGTACCTCGCAAGACATCAGCAAACTAAAATATGATGGCAATAGTTGCGTCCGTTCCTTCATCCAAAGGGCAAATGAATTTAAAGAGGCTAGGAATATGTCAGATGAAAAATTACTTTCACATGCGACTGAGATATTTTCTGGTAATGCACTTCATTGGTTCCGAAGTAACAAAGATCTTATTTCTGATTGGAACTGCCTCTTGAATAGACTCAAAGAAGATTTCGATAAGTCTGATTATGATTATAGACTTTTATCTGAAATCCGTTCTAGAACACAGGGTGAGACCGAAAACATAACTATATATTTGTCTATTATGTCTGGGTTGTTTTCACGTTTGTCGAAAACTCCTTCAGAAGAAAGCAAATTGGAGATAATTTTACATAATATCCGTCCCTGTTATTCCAATATATTAGCTTCGGTTCCCGAAATTAAATCCATTGAAGAGCTGAGATCTTTGTGTACTAACTTTGAGAAGGTTCAAGCGCGTCTTTCACATTTTCGTGAACCACCAGGTCCTTCATCGGATACATTAGCGCCTGAGTTTGCATACTCTAAACCGAAACCTTATAATAAATATGACAATTTTAATAGAAACAATAATGCACAGGGTTACAGCAAACAAAATGAAAATAAAAATGGTTATGCTAATTTTAACCAAAAATATTTAGCTGCTATTGATACACCAAAGCGTCGTTATTGCCCGAGATGCCGTACGGATACTCATGGCCTACGCCAATGTACAGCAGACAAATCCAATATTCTTTGTTTTGTTTGTGGTAAGAAAGACGTTAAGACACCAGAGTGTCCCGACTGTAACCAGAAGAAAACTAATTTAAAACCAATTTCAAAAAAACTAGTTGGTCAGAACTGTGACAATAGCAATTTTGATAAGGAAGATTGGAAAAACTGGTTACAAACGATCTCTAATTTTTTCAAAATTTATAAAGTTGTTTCAGTTCTTTCTTGTAAACCAAATAACGATTTGAGACCTTATGTTTCTGTTAAAATAAACGACCTTGTTATAGCGGGATTGCTAGACTCAGGTTCCGCGGTTACTATAGTAGGTAATAATGCACAAAAAGCACTTCTCAATCAGGGTCTTCAACTTGAAAGCAGCACTTTGAATCCTACTTTTCTTGTAGCTGCTGGAGGCCAGAAATTAAATAGCATTGGTTCTATGAATCTTCCCATTCACTTTGAAAACCAATTTCACATTATTAAGGCATTAGTAGTCCCTGAAATTGAAAATAATCTTATTCTAGGAATTGACTTTTGGCGCAAATTTCAAATCTGTCCAAAACATTTGCACTCAATTACTATTGGTCCTACTAGTAACAACATTGCCTCTGTTAATAAAGACACCTTTTTGCAAAATTATGATACCCTTAGTAACACTGAAAAGGTCATGGCAGATAACGTCATGCGTCAGTTTGAAGAAATTTCTTCAAAAGTCAAAGGTCTTGGCAATACCAGTTTGATCACTCATCGTATTGATACTGGAGATACTCAACCGATCCGTCAGCGCTATTACCGCATGTCGCCTGAGAAACAACGTATTCTTGTGGAACAGGTAGACGAAATGTTGGCTCTCGACGTTATCGAACCCTGTGAAAGCGCATGGTCTTCCCCAGTGTTAATTGTGACCAAAAAGAATGGCGAGCCTCGATTTTGCTTGGACAGCCGAAAACTAAATTCAGTGACGAAGAAGGACGCATATAATTTGCCCTACGTCTCTGAGATCTTAGATAATCTTCGCGATGCGAAATATTTGTCAAGCATCGATCTATCTAAAGCATTTTGGCAAATCAACATTCATCCTGACGATCGAGACAAAACAGCTTTTTACGTCCCTGGCAGAGGCACATTCAGATTTAAACGTACTGCCTTTGGCTTAACTAACGCTCCGGCCACTCAACAGCGTCTAGTTGACTTACTTTTCAGTGAATTCGACCAGAAAGTTTTTGCATATTTGGATGACGTCATTATTGTAAGTAACGACTTTAACAGTCACGTTTCTCTGCTTCTTTGCGTATTAGACAAATTAAAACATGCTAATCTAACAATTAACCAGGATAAATGCTGTTTCTTTCGTGATAAACTCAAATATCTTGGTTATGTCGTGGATAGTGGTGGTCTCAGAACTGATCCTGAAAAGGTGCAGGCCATACTTCAATATCCTACACCTTCATCAAAAAAGGACGTCAAACGGTTTTTAGGCACTGCCACTTGGTATCGTAGGTTTGTACCAAATTTTAGCACCATAGCAGCTCCGTTGAACAAATTAACGTCTAATAAGAAAAATTCCCCTCCTTTTGAGTGGACTAAAGAAGCAGAAGCTGCATTTTTAAAATTAAAGGAATGCCTAGTATCAGCACCAGTCTTATCTTGTCCCAATTACAACCTCCCGTTTGAGGTACATACGGATGCCAGCAACTATGGTATCGGTGCAATGCTTACCCAAACCATAAACTCCAAAGAACACCCCATTGCTTACATGAGTAGATCACTCTCCACACCTGAACGAAATTACAGCATCACTGAGCGCGAGACGTTGGCTGTGATTTCTGCTCTGGAGCATTGGAGGTGCTATTTGGAGAACGGTAAACAGTTCACGGTATACACCGACCACAGTGCACTTAAATGGTTTCTGTCCTTGAACAATCCTACGGGAAGACTGGCTCGCTGGGGCGTGCGTTTGTCATCCTTCGATTTCGAAATCAAGCACCGTCGTGGCTCGGATAATGTCATTCCAGATGCGCTCTCTAGAGCCATCCCTGTAAGTGCCATCAGCACATCGAACGTTTTTGGTACCACATCCGATTCTTGGTACAAAAACACCTACAACGGTTGCCTTAATAATCAACAAAATTTTCCAAATTTTATTATAAAAAATAATAGTTTATTTCGGCTTAGCAAGGACAAGTGTGAACTAAAGTCTGAATTTTCTTGGAAGGAGGTTATACCGAGCGAGTTGCGTGAGCAAATCATTTACGAAAATCACTCCGAGCCTACAGCCGGACATCTTGGTATCTTTAAAACCTACAAACGGATTGCTTTACGTTACTATTGGCCCGGTATGTACAAAGATGTAGTCAAATTTGTAACATCGTGTGATAAGTGCTTGTCTCATAAAATCCAAAATCACACTACTTTAGGAGAAATGGGACGTCCAAAGCAATGTTCACGTCCATTTCAGGCCATTTCAATAGATTTAATGGGTCCTTTGCCTGTTAGTCGTAAGCAGAATTCATATATTTTCGTAGTTACATGTTGTTTTTCAAAATTTTGTTTAATCTTTCCAATCAGAAGTGCTACTTCGCAGATAATTACCAAAATTTTACAAGATTCTGTTTTTCTTGTTCACGGCGTTCCCCAAACTATATTTCTTGACAATGGCAGCCAATTCACTAGCACTCATATAGAAACTTTTTTCAAAAAGTATAATGTGCCAAATATATTCTTTTCCCCTAAGTACACGCCACAAATTAATACGGTCGAGCGTTATAATAGGACAATTATAACATGCCTATCCACATTCGTCGATGAAGATCATAGGTCTTGGGACACTCAAATCCCTTCAGTTCAGTTCGCTATAAATAACTCAGTGAACGAAGCTACTGGATATACCCCTTCGTTCTTAGTTTTCGGTAGGGAATTGGTTACTTGCGGCACACATTACGTGGATAACGACCTCGGTGATGAAGTAGTTTTTCTACCACGTGATGTTTACGCCGAAAATCTGGGTTGCTTATCAAAAATATTTGACAAAGTACAATTCAAGCTTTGGCAAGCCCACGTTAAAAATACTAGTCACTATAACCTCAGGCGCAAACCTGCTGAATTTAACGTAGGTGATATAGTGATGAAAAGAACCTATGTACTAAGCGACAAACATAAGTACTTTAGTAAAAAACTGGCACCAAAGTACTTCAAATGTCGCGTAATAGCCAAAAAGTCTCCATTAGTATATAATTTGGCTGACATGTCAGGCAAAGATTTGGGTACTTGGCATATAAAAGATATTAAATTAGCCAATACCTCATAATATAAGTTTTTTTTTTATTTCTTGTGTACAATTTTATACCCACCAATTATACCTATATAAAAGCATTGCATATATCGCTAGTTTTTTTTAAGTTAGACAGAGTATAAAATCTGCTTAACTTATATCTTGTTTATATGAGTGCCATGGTAAATTTTTGTATAATATTTGCCACAGTTGTTTGAATGTAGATAATATGACTGAAGAGGTATAAAAGATGATGATGTATGAATAGAAAAACAAACTTATTTACTAAGAAGATGCGGATTTTATTAAAAGGGAATAAAATCCTTGGGTACGAGAGGGGGTAGTGTAACGTAGTACACGGTACTAGTTAATATAAAATTATCACAATGTCTATTATTTAAAAATTTAAACAAATTTACTTAAAACTAAACTAAAACTAAAATTAAATAAAAGAAAATATATAATACCTAAACTTATTTACAATTAAAATAATAATAAACATATATTCACATAAAAACAAACTAATTTATCAACACTACTTACGATAGAAATTGGTCAACTCAAGAACGGCTGATTCTGCATTAGTGTCTGCAACATGCCGCGTTTTTTTTATGTAGGTAGTTTATTTCTTATATCTCGATGCACCGTTAACCGGTCATCATTGGCATCATTTCCTTGCTACGAGACACACGATATACGTTCTCATCCCAGAACGTCCTTGCGTCGTGATTTGAATTGTGGAAGAAGTGAAAGTTTTATACTAAACTTATACCAGTATACGAGTACCTAACAACTAACTAAAGTGTTAAGACCTAAGTGCTATTCAAACCCGAAATTCGGGTTCCAGTTTCGGACTACAGAATAGGAGATACCCGTACGGGCACATACTACCTCAGCACATAAATACCTGCCTACTTGAGTCCTGGACAGCCGCAAGATCAAGCCACCGGCAACTCCACTCCCCAGCACTGGACCCCAGGACAGTACCTCTTGACTGGGAAACCAGAACTACCGGCATAGTAGGGCCTCTAAACTCACCCCTGAGCTATTATATATATTTTTTTTAATAAATTATATTTTGTTAATTGAGTGTTGTGTTGCTCATTTATAGCACCTCACGCACAAACGGTTCATAGTAATATACTAGGTAGAACAAACTACTTAGAGGTTAAATAGGAATAAATATACACCCCACTTCTAAGATTGCGTGATAGTGTGGCGTAATTTTAACATCAATAGTAACGGGTGCAGATCTCACACATGATATACACTTTTGTGCGCGCCACGTCTGTGTATCCTAGGTCCCACCACACATTCCCACCACTGTCTCTCCGGTGTAACCAGGATAACCATCGGCGACCACCAAAAGAGGCAATGAACAATGAAGTCCACTGCAGTCTCGAGGGTAACACTACGGCTGCCTTGGAACTCTCAAATAATTTAATCAGAAGAAATTAGTAGGAATAAGAAGCTTTTGGCTTGACGTCTGTGTGTTTATGAATATATTTCCAATGTCTGTTCTGTATATACGAGTATGTGAATACATTTAATACAAAAAATATTAAGGGGATAGGTGTTGCGAAATTGGTGCTTTTGTCGAAATGAATAATGATATCAATAATTAGTTTATCATTTTTCGTAACTGAGTAAAACATGAGTGCTGGTAAAATGTCGTAAAATCCTTTAATGTCTTGGTAAGAAATTAAGCATGGGTTTTTTATTTATATTTATTTTCTATGCTATGATCTATGTATATAGATATACATTTTATATAGAGCAAGGATCCTACCGCCGAAGCCGATTTGCGTCGGATTTTTTGATCGCGAAAATAGATCTTGGGTTTAAGTTATTGACAAACATGTTCAGCTTAGTCTTAGTCATAGACAAACATCACGGTAGTATAAATTGGCTTCAAAAGCTCTTACTGTATACATTATCTTAATGTATAGATGCAATACGGAAAGAAAGGAAAATAATATGTAAACACATTTTGGGGTGTAAGTGGTCCATCAACATCTTTGAACCAAAGCCAACTGGACCTGCACACGGTGCACCCTGCTGACTGACAAACGAAGCTCTGGCGAAAAGAGAAGTAGGGAGCGTAATTGTAAGCTACCCGACTGGGGAATGTACCTCCACGTCACAGAATACCGCAGCCAAATAACAATTCCCTTGAGGGTTGTTGTGTTCCTGCGAGTAATAACATAAAATATCGCTCGCGCGCCGCCACCCCTACAGCCAACGCAGCATCTCCTTCCTTTCTGGTGACCTCACTCATGCGCAGGAACACAACAATTCACAAGGGAATTGTTATTTGGCTGCGGTATTCTGTAAGGTGTACATTCAATACAATACAATATACTTTATTGCACCAAAATAAATGAAAAATATACAGTGAAAACATTAAGTACTAGTACAAAGGCGGTCTTATCGTCGAGCGATCTCTTCCAGACAACCTTAGGGTAGAGGACAAATAACATGAAATCAAGGTAGGTGGCGCAGATATTAATAATTACTATAAGTAATAAAATGTAAATACTTACATACATGCTTAATTATATAAATAAATAAATATGCACATACATACATACATATACACACCTACATACATACACATACATACATACATTCCCCAGTCGGGTAGCTTACAATTACGCTCCCTACCTCTCTTTTCGCCAGAGCTTCGTTTGTCAGTCAGCAGGGTGTACCGCGTGCAGGTGAAGTTGGCTTTGGTTCAAAGATGTTGATGAACCACTTACACCCCAAGTATTACGATATGATAGCATTTTTTGTATAAAGAGTTGCCACTTTCGATGCGAACTACACAATGTAAAATAAGTCATACTGCAAACAACCAGTATCCAGGGTCATAAAACCATGGTAATGATAAAAAATGATAAAATAAAAATCACAGAGTGCAGGTACATAAAGATGGGTATTGTTTTGCGCAATCTCATGTACGAACTTCAGAGAGTCACTGTTATCAATATTGTTATTGATATCTAAGATGGAGTAAGTAAGTAGCAAGTCGAATGACATCGGTCCCACTCGAGGAATGGTGTTTTTTGTTGCGTGTGTTTTATGGCCGTGGCGGATCGAGTGCGGTGCCAAAATGTGTTCGACTTTGAGGGCTCTTGTTGAGCTGCGAACTTCTTTAGATGTGCTGCTTTCGGCATAATACTTGATGGATTCTGTAAGAAATGTACTCTTGAAAATATTTTTTTATACTGCATCGGGTAGTAAGGAGTTCGATGGCGACCTTATGCGTCTCAATGTAATCGAACACGCAAGTCAAGCAACGTCGACTGTAGCCTGTCCATGGATGGGTTTATTTATCTCGAGCTCCTCCGTGCTTCGGAGGGCACGTTAAGCCGTCGGCCAAGTCAGTGGTCTTTAGGCGGCTTGAAAACCCCGGCCTCCACCACCCCGGAGTTGAGCAGTGTGGTGGATTATGTTCTAAATCCCTTCGATTAAGGGGAGGTCCTTGTCCCAGCAGTGTGATCAAGTGATCAATAAGGCCTGAGTTTCCTAGCACAAGTATATATATACTTAAAAAGTTAAAAGGAGCTTCAATAACATATTATTTGTTCACAAAATTGTACCAAAGAAAGATATTTTTGTATATTTTTATGTATTTTGATGTACCGTAGGCAATATTTCTTGCAAATTGCAATGGTAGCTTATTATTAAATTAATAATTAATAAATATTAATTTATTTCAGATTTGAGTATCCATATCCATATATGTAGAACATTATCATTAGTATATGTATGAAATTAATTATTTAACATGTCAAAATGATTATCAAAATTATATTAAAATACAGTGTCAATTCAATAAGTATTATGTCAAATAAAATACCAATGTGAAATATAGGAATAAAAATTAAATTAAATTATTTATTTATTTATTTTAAGATTACTTTATTTTTAGTTAAATAAGTTTGTATTTTAAGATTAGTTTATTTTTAGTTAATTTAGTTTATATAATATAGTATATGACATGGAAATTACATATTCTAAAATTGAAAAGTTTAAAATATAACTTTCAAATAAATTAAATTAAATTGTACAATTCATTTAAGTGCCTTTTGTTATGTCAATATAATAATTTATTGTCGTATGTCAATTTATTATGAATCAATAATCAAATAAATTATTACGCTGTCATAAACCTTACGAATGTTCTAATGTTTGTACTATACATGTACTTATACTAATGTACTATATATGTACTACATATATACAACAGAGGAGCTCGATGTTGTGAAGACCTCGATGGTGTCGTTGCCCGTGTCAGTCTAATTGACCACGCAAGGTAAGCAACACGGACCGTATCCTGTCCATGGATGGGCTTATCTATTTCCAGCTCCTCCGTGCTTTGGAGGGCACATTAGTTTGCCGGTCCCGACTGTTGTCATTAAATGCCAGACGTTAAGCCAAGTGGTCTTTGGGCGGCTAGAAAACACCAGCCTCACCCAACCCGCAGTCGAGCAGCGTGGTAGAGTATGATCTAATTCACCTTTTTTCGAAGGGAGACCAGTATCCCAGCAGTGGGAGGAATGAATGAATGAATGAATGAATGAGTTTATTTGCATTGAATGAGGTAACATAGATGTTAGTATTACACTGTGAGTCATATCATTCAGCCAACTGGTGGCAAGCAAAATTATACAATAGTAAAATATGTCACATAATAATTAAAAAAATAGAATGTGAATATAGGTTGATGCAGATATGCAAGATTTTTTTTATAACAGTGCATAAATAAGTCGGGTCGGCAGCAATTGTACGTTTCTTCTGTTTCAGATGTTTGAGGTTCGCTGAGACGACCGCAGTAGCTGGAGCAGAGACGACCAACGCATCCACTAACGGTAGTGGGTGGGTGCCGGCCGGCAGTAATTTGTATGAACTAATTAGTGACGGAAGCAAAGTAGTGTAGATCAAATTGCCTGCGTACAAAATCGTTACATAGGAGCGTATGCAGTTTTAAATGTATCTAATAACTTAGAATATGTTGCTTATAATACTTACTTATAAATATATACCTACTGAAAAAAGACATCTGATCGAATCATAAATTAATCCGAACTCCTTATCCCAGCATACTTAGTATTTATACTGAGTTATTCCCCAAAACATAAAGTTCAATCCATCTTCATGGAGTTTTTCTTCGTAGCGAAATATATTTGTGTACCAACACGCTGATCCATGGAATGATGACAACAAAAGCTAAGCGCATGATGGAAGACCCGAAAGGGTTGCTTATATATCATTCTGATTCCCAAACAATAGGTGGAAACTCTGGCGTCACTGAGCTGTCAATGAAAATATGCTATAAATTCGTTGGGGGACTTTTGGCTTGAGTGTGTTGAGTGATATTTGGTTATTTATAGCTTTTATACTTGAATGGGAACAACTTTTTGACGCGAGTACGTCTTTAAAATGGCTTTCATAGAGAGGCAATTCAAAAAAACGAATGATAACAAAATCGGGGGATTTCAGTTTGGTGTCGCAGCTACAAATCTATCATCTCCGTCCAAAATTCAATCACACCACTGGATAGATGAAGGATCAAGAAAGAATTTATTACACCAAGTAAGGACTATGGAACATCGAGTGCGGGGGAGGGGGAAGCGCTGCCATTTTGAGATAATTTTAGTGCATATAACGTGTTTTGTTACGTGAATAACGTAACAAAACACGGCCGTGTCGTGTCCACGTCCCATTTTTGACGTGACAACGTCTTATAATTCGGTGGAGCCGGCTGCACGCACGAAAAAACATGACTCATGCACCTCGCTCTGAGGCGTTCCATTAAAATTTTCTTTTGAAAAATGCAAACATTCCATCAGTATTTTCTTATGACGGTGTTACGTTCAACTATCGTCAGTAAACCGACTTTACAGAGAACCGATTTTTTTACGATAAATGTACCTCAATTATGTGGCCGATAGTAGATGTATGCGGAAAGCGGAGGATCGCATATGGTGGAAAGCATTGGGAAAGGCCTATATCCAGCAGCAGTACAGGCTGGTGATGATGAACCTACTGTCTAGAATCTGCTGTCAGTTTATACTCTGTTGATGAATACTTTGTCTACTTTAAGTGAATGTACTTAACTTGTTGCTACCGATCTTAACTTCACAATAAATCATATCACATATATATATATATATATATATATATATATATATTTGCAAGTCAGTTTCTGGTAAAGTTTGTAAAACTGTTTATACTTTAGGACATTATATTATATGTACGACATTTGTTGCAAAAGAAAGTTATTTGTATATAAGATAATGTTTTATAAACTAGAGCACCTAAAACTTTTGCACTTGCGTGTTGGAATCTCTGCTGACAACATTAAGATGTATTTATATTATCATTATTCCGATGTTTGCATTCATCGATTCCTTTCCATCTTTACCATATCGCCCATCTATATAGTCGTGTTGCGCTATACTTTCGGGTCCATGGTAGCCATTGCAGAACCTTTCCACCTCAATAGCGACTCAGTCATCCATCTGTGCTATGTATGCTATGTGCTGGGGCCTGCTTACTTGCCTGCCACTACAGCCTGCCAAGGCTGCTGATTTTAAAAGCTTTGTCGGTAACGTATGTAATTAAATATTACTGGTTATACGTCTTCAGTCTTCTGTGAGTTAGACTTCCTCAGTCCGTAAAGATGATTAATTATTCTATAATAATGACAATATTATACTATAATACTGTGACTGCACTTGTTTTGTAGAAATGCGGTAAGAGATTTAAGTACACAGAATACTTGAATTTAAAACCTAAATAATGCTGAATATAAATATTGGTCTCTACTTATTTACTTATGGTCAGTAGAAATCTTTCATGTGCTGGTCGGAGTAGTAACTAGTGACTTACTAGTCACTAATAATAAAAATAATTACTACTCCTACCAGTTTACAAACCTAAAGAACTTCGATTTGTTGAAGTCGGTTACATTTTAAATTAAACCATCCTTTCAGGGCTGTCAAAAGTGACACCTCCCTTGCTACCCTCGTGTGCAGTCACCACACGGCGCCGCGGCGGTGTCCTGGGAGTTTTAATTTCGCAATTTGTTACGTCACAGTGCAGCCCCGCGACCCACGGACGGACAGATGGATAGAGATTTAACGCGTGAACATTATTTAGATCTTGTTTACTGATTACCGTCTCACTGTCTATTAATTTTAGATGACTATGTCGAAGTGATGGGATAGTTTTTTGGCAAAGTGATATATCATAAGTAGAGCTAATTTATCACATAATGTGTGTGTGTGTGTGTAAGTGGCTCAACATGATCCTTATTCTTACTAATATTATAAACACGAAAGTGAGATTGTTTGTTTATTCCGCTTTCACGCCTTAACTGAAAATTGGCATACATAATTTTAGAAGTCCAGAATAAATTAAGACGATTTGCTTCAAATATGATGTCCATGGCCTCTTTTTATAGTCGCACCGCTCGCCATAGGCAGGGAATTCATACTCACACGTTGGAACCAAATTGAAAAAAAGCCAGCAAAAAATTAAAAAGTTCATACTGTATGGTTCTGGAGAAGCTTTCTATCACCACAAAAAGTACTTAAAAATTCCCTATTTATGCCCAAAACAAGGCATTTATTGGTCATTTATGGGTACTTACTGGGCACTTATTGAAAATGCCTGGCATTTTGCCCATTTCCAGTCAGAACCAAAAGAGAAACAGATAAAGAAGAACTAGCTAGTTTAGTTACTAGTAAGAGGTATATACCGAAATTTATAAAGTTAACCTTAGGCGCTTTTTTCGTAATTATCTGCGTCTATTTGGATGATAGGTCAATGTCTAGCTAAAATATATCAAGCTATGATAACTTGGGTAAAATATACCTCCTTGAGCGAAGCTGACATCTTATACATTTCTCTCAGATACCTAATTAACGTAGCATCACATGCTTCGTTCATTCTAGTAGAAGGCAATATAGAACGTCACGGAGTTCCATTCCACAGGGACATAAAAATGCAATAACATGGGAGACCTCAAAAAATGCACAAAAAGAGCTCAATCAATATTCCAATCCGGAACCCTGTAAGGTTCAAAGTTATCTTTTTATCTGCAATTAGGATTTCGACACCCACCCCGAGGGGGCGACACAGTGCCTGTGAGCGCCATCAAAGGCCGTCCTCTCATTATACGACGTTATTGAGTTATCAAGCTACGGGGGAGATTAGTTCATACTTCCATACACAAATCCTATCATACAAGCTGACGCCTTTTGCTAGAAACAAACTCTATTTTGGTTCACCGCAAAATAACTTCTTTGTATTTTACAATGGTGCTTCACAGTCTCATCTTCAAACCGAATTTCAGCTCTATTTTCAAAGATTTAAATTCATTTTTGTCTGTTAGTTAATGGCGAGAATGGAACCGTGTCGTAGTGAGAGCGGTTGCCCCTACATACAGATTCGCTAATAAGGAACTTGCAGGGTGTTATTTGTCAAAGGGACGTAATTCGGTCCCTTTAAAACGGTCTATAATGAGATGCATGATTCGATTATCTTTCTATTTCCACGACGTATTATCGCTGGAATAATATTTTTGGATAATATATTTGGTTGGGTTCGTTTGGTCAATCTTTCATATAAAAGACTGGCTTTCGCCTGCGACTTTGTACACATGTATCCTGGTATTCCGTGGGAATTTCTAAAATCTTTTCGTATTTTATATCTACATTTCTATAAATTTCTCAGACTAGCTGTTTAGCTCTGTCACGCAATCCTTTGGCTTTTTTTATACTACCTCGGGCGATATTCGCCTGAAGTAAAGTGGTTACCTAAGTCAATAGACACTTACAATATAAGAACTACTACTATTTCTCTTTCGACTGAGCCTCGACCCGATTAGCTTGGTTCTAAAGGTGAGGTTGGCTTAGGTTCTAAACATAGTGGAGAGTTTCTTACATCGCAAACCTACTATGGTGACTTGACGAGCTCGGTGGCGTAGCGGTCAATGACGTGGCTTCGACACCAATGCTCGTGGGTTCGATTCCCACATAGGACAAACATTTATGTGCATGAACATGTCTGTTTGTCTTAGTTTGGGTGTTTTCTATGTATAATAAGTATGTATTTACAAAAAAAAAATGTATTTACGTATGTTTATTAGTTGTCTTAGTACCCATAACACAAGCTTCGCTTACTTTGGGGCTAGATGGCGCTGTGTAATTTGTGTGACAATATTTATTTATTTATTTATGGTTATCATAATAGATGAAAATGACCAAAATTTTTTGTCTACTTCAATTTAATAGTTTCTATCACTTCCAAACAAGCTTATGCCTTGCCTGAAGAAACATGGTTACTGTAATGCACCATGCAGCTGACATAGCCCCTTCACACTCTTCAGGAGCTTACTTGCAACGTCACACATTTGTACGAAAGTATTGGGGTTTATCATTTGGCTGAGATATTCTGTAAAGGCGATCACTTAATAGAGTCGATTCTCTATGACCCTTTTTCTCTTTTGGGCTCATTTGCTTGTAGTTGCATGTTTCCTGAAGCAGTATTAAATTACATTATGACATTGTTGCTAGCCTGAGACGCAAAATAATACAATGTATGGATCTGGATATGCGGACTTATCCCTTCAAGGGACCTTACCAGTCAACCTTTAATATTTGAGAGGATTCTTTAATATATTCCGAGGGAGGAATGAGACTACAATCACATAGCTATTTAAATTTAGTTGTTAAAGAGTAATATTTAATTATAGTAAAGTAGGTACTATTAGTTCAAAGTTTATCAAAGGGCCTTTCAACGTCGCGTCGATTTGAAAGAATCATAGTAGAAGATCTTTACCTAAGATCTTCCATTTCCAATATAATAGGGTAACGCGCGGTACAACTATTGCTACATACTGCTCTAGACAATGCAGGACCATCTTACACTGGAAGTGTTACGGTCTATTACTGTTGTCTTAATAATAATAATAAATAATAATAAATAAATTCTTTATTTCTATAAAGTACATATACAAGTATTTGTTTCTAGTACCTCCTTGTAAGTATAAAAATACCTGTATTAGGAGGTACTGCTCTTCATTACAATCAGTATTATAAATAATTTAATAAGTATAAGTAATTAATTATGTACCGGTATCGGCGGCAAACATTTATAAAACATTAATATGCATGCAGACCATTTGAATAAAACATATCAGCCGGGTTGCACGAAAACGTATCTTCTACTACGGCGAGATGTTATTAAAATTATTTTATCAATAGGTTTACAAATATTGGGCGTGTAAGTGGTTCATCAACATCTTTGAACCAAAGTCAACTTCACCTGCACGCTGTGCTCCCTGCTGACTGACAAATGAAGCTCTGGCGAAAAGAGAGGTAGGGAACTTCTTTGTAAGCTACCCGACTGGGGAATGTACCTCCACCTCACAGTATACCGCAGCCAAATAACAATTCCCTTGAGAGTTGTTGTGTTCCTGCGAGGGAGTGAGGTCACCAGAAAGGAAGGAGATGCTGCATTGACAGCGGGGGTAGCGGCGCGCGAGCGATATTTTATGTTGTGAGCGTTAATATGGCTACGGTATTCGTTTCACATCAGACGGGCTGTACACTTGTACAACCCGACCCGACGTAGTATAAAAAAAAAATCACACCTTTTATTGTACCTTGAAAGCCTCTATAGGTTTGTGCCATATATGTACTTACATTCATTGTAATTACTAAAAAGATAGAATGTACACAACGAAAATTGATATGTAAGCAGTAGTTATTAAATCCACATATAATATGTTCTATATAGTTATCTTACAGGGAATACACCAAGAAACGCATCGAAGGTCTGATATAGCAGTTACAAATTCTTAGAATAAAGTATCACTTATACCTAGAAACATAATGAGCGTAGATTTGATATACCAACTTACCAAAACAAATCACAAACTTCAATACGCTGACAAGATCGCAATTAACACTCGCCGCTACGATTGGCCGAGTTAGGGTGGTGCCTTGCAAATTCGAACGGGTAGCATCCCTACTGTAGGTAAATACTGCGTACTCCATAATACCTGTTATGCGTAGGCAGTTGGTAAACAGGGGTCCGCCCGAATGATTCGTTAGGAGTCACTCATGCGTTCACTCGTGAACGACTATGTGCCTACCTGTTATGTACGCTCATAGTAGATATTTGCATAGCTATCAAAGTTTTAGGGGATGTCTAGTGGCGTCTGAAGGTGCTGTGTTGATGATTTTCGAGCACTAAGTGAGTGAACCCTTATGTGATTGTTTAGATTACGGTGCATTTTTTTATAGGTAGGTACCTATCTATTTTTAATCTGAATTAAAACATTTTGTAACAAAATTGGAGATAAGTAAATCCTGTATCACACATAATTATAAACTAAACTGTCAAAAATATAAACTTTCACACTTTAACGTCTATGGTCACTGGTTCGATTAATGCAGAAAACAAACATTTGAGTGCATGAAAGCCTTTGTCGTGGTCTGGGTGTATTATCACCATTTATCTAGTACTCATTGCATAACCTTAGCTTAACTTGGGCAAGGCTAAAAAAATTACCGTAACTATTTAAATCATTTACAAAATAGAAAGTGGGAAGGTTTTATTGGAATATTTTATGTCGATACTTTTGGCAAATAATTTCGAACCATTCCGTAAATTTATAATATGAACCTGTTCACAAAAAGATCTTGCTGTGGATCTACGCGAACATGTCCGCAACCAAAACATGTTGTTGTTCTAACATATTTTACGTTATTTAGTTTACTGTGCCCTACCTACATGTTCTACATTAAAAAATCCTTTACCCTAAGATTGAAAGGAAGAGATCGCATAAATATAAGACCGCCTTTTGTATCTTAAATCTTATTATTGCTAGAGTAAATTAAAATATTTCGGTGCTATATAACTAACATATTATTGTATTGACGAGCTCGGTGGTCAAATGATTAGCAATGGCCACTTTAACTCCGAGGTCGCGGGTTCGATTCCCGCACAAGATAAACATTTGTGTGCATGAACATGTCTGTTTGTCTTGGTATGTAGGTATTATAAGGACGTATTTACAAAAAAAAAAATGTATTTAAGTACTGTAATTTATCAGTTGTCTAGTACCCATAACACAAGCTTTGCGCTTAATTTGGGACTAGAGTGCGCTGTGTAAATTGTCCAGAAATATTTATTTATTATTTATTATGGTATCAAGACTCTTCTACCCTACTTTAGAGCTCATGAATCCATCTAGTCGTGTCAGTTTTAAGAACAATTGCTGGAACTTGCTAGTATCTACGGATGTTCCTGATGAGATAATCAAAATGTTTGTTGTACATGACAGAAATATGAGATTTGGCGCGACAGTTCGCACTCTCCCTCGCCCCAGCGAAACCCGATCCGCCAAGTCTCTTGGTAATTAACTACCGATTTCATTTCTTGATGCATTTTTAAAAGCGTCCGACGGATTTTTAATGGGTATTTTATGGTGACGGATCGCTTATTAAGTTTTTATGGCGCGCAGGCAGTGACAGATGTACGGTAGTTCGACACCAGATTTGAGGGCTGGCGTGTCATACGCGGGGACAAATGAGTTTGATGCTGTATCGGATATTTTGTTGTTATATTTATTGTAGTTTATTGCCAACTAGTCGGTGTGATACATTAAATAAATATTCCTGGACAAATTACACACGGCCAGCTAGTCCCAAACTAAGCAAGCTTGTTCTGTGCTTGTACTATGATTTTGGTACTAGATAACTGATAGTCATTAGTAGATATTATACTTAAATTCATTTTTTATAATAAAGCACTTGTACTGTAAATAATTATTTGTATTGTGCGGGGATCGAACCCGTAACCTCGGAGTCAAAGTGGCCTTTCCTAACCATTCGACCACCAAGCTCGTCAATTCGGTGTGATACATTATACAAATTCTTACATTGAGAGAAACTTTTGGGTAAGTTTTATGTCTATTAAACTTGTCGTTTGCTGCAAGACCTCGGGATTAATAAATTAAACATTATGAGTACTTATCTATCTAGTTTCATATTATTTATGTTATGAATTGTTTAAGACAAGCTCATATTTATTTGTTAACTAGTTTGTCATGATTATTTCCTGTTGCACGAAGTTTCTAGTGACTTAAGCTACATAGCACGCGAAACGATGGCCGATGGGACAGAAAGGTTTTGGAATGGCAACCGTGGGCCGGTAAACGTAGCGCAGGACGACCCCTCACTAGATGGGCGGATGACCCGATAAAGATCTCAGTGTGTCGATAGATGGACACGGCACCAAATCGATCATTGTTGAAGTCTAGGGGGGAGGCTTGTGTTCAGCAGTGCGCTCAGCATACTGGCTCCACTTTGCTTGATGGTAAGGGAAAAGAAGAGCCCACATTGCAGCGGCAACTGACCGAAGACTAGACAACAGTGTTTTATCAGTTGACACTGCCATGCTGGTCCGAGAGGTGCTTCTTCACGCTTTGTTTAAAGGATCCCATGTTGTAGGAAGGTGGAAATTTATGTGGTTATGAATAATTTTCTAAATAACTCGGAAAAATATGTCTTACTGTTATTACACGACGAAAATACAGAATCGTTTCCTTGATTCTAAGTACGCTCGTACAGTAGACAGGCCGTCTAATCGAATACAATCAATCAAGTTATTAACATTTAGTGAGAATAATATAACATTCATGTTTGTTAACTTTAAGTATTGTTTATTTATTTATTATAACATAATAATACTAAATTAAGCGTCTATTCAACAATGATTGTCCCGATAGTTGTAACGGTCAATGGTTTAATCGCCAAGATCTTCGACCAACATCTCGAGAAGCTCGCGTTGGGAAGCTGGAGCAAGGGTCAGATTCAGAAGACTGTCCTCCTTAGCACGGCACGTAATGTAAGGAGGTTTCTGTCTCTGTGACATTGAGATCCTGGTTTTATCAGTATTAATGTAGGGAAATTACTGTACCTGTCTTCACGCTGTTATGTTTCCAAATTTCAGATAAATATTTCAAATAAGAGGGGTCCCAACAATTTAACGTTGGCCATTACTAAAGGGAAATTAATAAAACGAGGAAACCACATTTAGGTCATAACAATTTGGCTACCTAATATAAAAGTTAATGTCACGTGTAGGTCATTAACTTTTATTGTTATTTTATTGTTTAATGTTGCAACTTCTCTATATCAATTATTACGCAAAAAACAACGAATATATCAGTTACTCTTGATCATATTTTACCTAACATTAGCAAGCACGAGCAACTAAATTTATACAACAGTTCACATATCGCGTAATATTATCGTCTCTCCCAGAGGGCAGAGAGAAAATTAAAACAGATGATCGGCGGAACGACTGCGTTATAATTAAAAAGATAAGAAATACTCCCGGCTATAAGGGAAACCCTTTACACGGGTTACTTCAGGGACCGCTTAACCGGCTAGCGGCACCCCTGGGGCCATGCGAATCTACGTCGCTGATTAAGTAAACTAAGATAACACTGCCAATATCGGAGGACGTCAAAAGTCAACAAGGGCGTTGAATGAAACGATAAGTTGATTTGGTCGCGCTCTCAAGGGTTGCCAGCATTGTTATCTAGGATAGTTACTGTTTGTGATGATTGGATTGGCTCTTCAGTCTCATTGTTTGCAGTGTTCGCTCGAGTTATCTGTTTTGAGATACGTGCTATTTGCTCCCATTGGAAATATATTCGGACTGTTTAATATAGTTTTGTAACAAATAGGTGCTTTCAGTAAAAGTGTAACTTTATTTGTGAGATCCTTAATCGGGAAATAAACATATTGAAATAAAAATTCTTAGTCAAATTACACACTGCCATCTAGTACCAAATTAATCAAAGCTTATGCTATGGGTACTCTATAACGGATATTAGACTTAAATACACATTTTACATATATGTACATAATATATATAGAAAACACCGAGGCCAAGACAAACAGACATGTTCATGCACACAATTATTTGTGTTATGAAGGGTTCGAAGCCGCGACTTTGAAGTCAAAGTAGCTACTGCTAGCCATTCGGCCACCTGGCTCATTGTACTCATTCATTCAATGATAATTATGAGGAGTGTTTTTATTGTATACAGGGTGATGTCATTTTCACCCTGTATGTATTTATGCATACAGGGTGAAAATGATATTAAGATCTGATTTACTGAATTATTTCAAGATATTGAAAAACTGATTGATCCTAAAATTGCTTCACGAACGTCAATTGACGTTATTAATATTAATGATATTTTATAAAGTAAATTGTGGAGTGTCAATGCCACGTCATCATCTTTAAAGCCAAAGCCGACCTCACCTACATGAGGTGCACCCTGCCGACTGCGACATGAGTCTCTGTCTAAAACGAGGTAGGGCATGTCGAGTCTAACTGGGAAAGTATCTCTACTCTACCTTATAATACACTGATCTGAGCATTGTTTAGTATCTGTGGGTAAATGAAGTCACCACATGTAAAGAGATGCGAGCTGCTAGAGTGCGAGCAACACTTCTTGTATAGCAATTTATGTGTCTTTAGTGACGTAGCGGCACATACGGGAAGAACCTACATAGTGTCTTTTTACCATGATAATATAATAATCATAAATTCAATGTAAGCGCCACTCAATCTATCTATATAGTATGCTACTTTACGGCGTCTATATTCGGCATCAAACCATAATTATCCCACTGTTGGGATACGGGTCTCCCCTCAATCGAAAGGGTTTAGAGCATACTTCACCACGCTGCTCAACTGCGGGTTGGCGGAGGGCAGTGTTTTCTAACCACCCAAAGGCCACTGACTTGGCTTAACGACTGACGTCTAAAGATTATAGCCAGCACTGACGGTTTATCGTGCCCTCCGAAGCACGGAACTAATATATATGATATGGTATTAATAGTGAAAGATTTTAAGTTTTTAAGAACTGTAAGCAATATTTAGTATTAGATTAAGTAATGTTACTTAAATTAATACTTAATATTCAGTTTTCTAATATTAAAAAATCTTTCCGAGACGGAAATATTAAAACCATACATAGCTATAACCAAAACAGTTATGGGAAGTTGTGCGTCTCGGATGCACGTGGCGGTACCTGCCAGCTATTCGCCTACTTAGTATTCCGGACAGCACCGGCCCGTATTGATTGCCGCCCGCCCTCGGCCTCGCTGGGCGGCTTTTTCAAAACAATCCAACAGAGTAATGATTTTTCTGCTGTGAGTTTCTTTTCGTTTTATGACAGACGTGACTTATCTGGCCAGTATAAATCACGGCTCGATGTTTGATTTTTATTTAATTTTCAATGAGATACTCTTTTGGAATCAGTTAAGCTTTGTTCAAATTAAAGTTAAGTTTCTATTTAAGCTGCAGTATACTCAAAAATAGTAGTCATTAGAGACAGCAACCAACTCTAACGAGTTATGTTCTGTTTTTTATTTATATACTACGTGTGTGGCATTTAAGCATATGATCCGACTGAATTGAGTTGGTGAATCTAGTCTATATAGAGGCTTGCAACTTAAATTATCGTTCGCACCGTCACCACCTCTGCCTTCTCAACAACTTCCTCCTTCTTGGTAACCTCACTCAATCGCTGGGACACAACAACCCTCTTGGGTCTCTAAGAAATTTATAATCGACCACAGTCATCTGTGCGGTGGAGGAACTTCCTCATTTGAGTAGCTTGTATTACACTATGCCCTACGTTTCTTTTGGCCGATACCTAACAAGCTCAATAGTTAATCAGTATGGTGCACCACAAACTGGTGAGGCTGGCTTTGGCTCATTTTAGGTCTCTAAAAAGTGTTATTTGGCTGTAGTCCTCAGTGAAGTTGAGTCTTCTTCTGTCGGGCAGCTTACAATTACGCTGTCTCGGTTTTTTCGGAGCCTCATTAGAGCAACAAGGTACACCACGTGCAGGTGAGGTTGACTTTGACTAAAAGAAAATGGTAATCCAATTACACCTTAATTAGAAAATCTTTAAGGTTATGAACAATAATAGCCCTATATTTTCGACAATATAATAGCTATGTTAGCAACAGCCTACGTTACAGTTAGTGTGCCGTGTGGTTTCCGGCAGACTAGAATAGAAACACTCCGTCTCTTCCCGTGGATGTCGTACAAGGCGACTAAGGGAAATACATTATCAAACATCGATCAGACCTCCCCAACCCGTCTGGCCAGCGTGGGGAGTGTAGGCCAAATCCTCCTTCCATATCGGACGGACGAGAGAGGGTCGTGCTCCTGTAGTGGAGACTAATATGACCTGATGATGATGATGATGATAGCAACAGCCAGCGGTCGAGGAAAAACGTTAAGTGCAAACGTGAACGACTGATATATCAAGTACTAAACGGGTTAGGTTGAAATTTGGCATTCAGTTACCCCTTTTACGTCAACCCTTATTCGTCCCACTGCTTGGATACGGGTCTCCCCGCAATCGAAGGGATTTAGGGCGTACATCACCACGCTGCTCAACTGCGGGTTGGTGGTTTAGCTACTAAGACTTAGGCTTAATAGATTTTTGAAAATTCATAGATGCATCTCTCACTTGATTTTATTTTTCAAAAATACATCGACTAAACTCACGACACGTACCACGATTTTAATGTGTCATAGATATTATATTAAATTTCGCATGTTTTAAGTCCGGGCCACCGATATATATTATATTTCATAAAAGATTTTATGGTATAAGAAAAAATAAACAAATATTTGTAGATAAAAAAACATTTACAAACATATAAGCTATAAACCAATTTTTATCTTGGTTTAACTTGAAAGACATCTAACTTTTGTTTCCACAATATACGATGCCCCTAGTTTACTTTGATATCCAGAGATGTCTGGACCAAAATAAGTAGCGAACCGAGGACGTAGAGTATCACCCTGCTTTACCTATGGAATCTACGGATTTGGATGAAGATTCAAAATAAGTTCTGGATTAACCAGATTTTATCTAAACGTATTTTAGTGCAGTAATCCGCGGGCTGAAGCTAGTCTAAAATAAATGTCTTAATTATGGAAAATGGGTTTTATTATATGTATACGATCGACCATTCTCGGAGATATTCGTCGATCGAATGATCGAGGGTCATAGCGAAAGGGGCTATTCGTTGTATTGTGTAGTACTCATGTAATACGAGACTGTACGTTGTTGTAAGTACGTATAACATTATGGGTAATACACATTTAAAACAAGTTCTGGATTAACCAGATTTTATCTATACACATTTTAGTGCAGTAGTCCGCGGGCAGAAACTAGTCTAAAATAAATGACTTGATTACAGAAGCTGAGTTTGAATATACGATCGAACTTTCTCGAAGATATTCGTCGATCGAACGATCGAGGGTCGTAGCGACAGGGGCTGTTCGTTGTATTGTGTAGTACTAATGTAATACGTGACTGTACGTTGTTGTAAGTATAACATTATGGGTAGGAAGTATCTACTGTGTACAAAGAAATTCACTTAGGCATGTTGCCAAATATTTACTAGAACAGCGAGATTTTCTGGAGCTGTACTTTTTCATATACAAATTGTTTCTAACACAAAAGTTAAACTTTTATTTCTAAAAGCACAGTTTATATTAAGATTTTTCCTATATTTCCTAGATATAGAATATATTTATTTCATGTTTTTATGAAATATATTATTAATAACGGTAACCAGCGACTTAGACAGCGCGTCCTATTTTAACCAGTTAGGGGATGATTAAAAACTACCCTACCTCTCAAGTTGGCTCGAATCACATACTATGTGCATTATATAATTTCGTTAAGCTAAGTAGTTTCGAAATGTATCCCGGAAAAACTACTTGATACGGGATTTTTTTATGTTTATGTATCGGTCAAAGGTTGAAAATGGTAATGGAGTGAAAATACATCTTACAATGCGTTGTTGTTGTAGAAACTCACATAGCGAAATTCGAGTTATATATCTTATGAATACGCTCACGATGCATTTTGGCAACCACTGAAAGACCACATAGCGAAATTCGTGACCTGACTGTCATACTACACGACCACAATGCGATGTGGTAATGAAGAAAAGCCATGACGCCTATCGGAATCATCTATGATTTTATATAATTGAGTAAGTATACTCCGCGAGCGGCATCAACCTATAATCATCCCACTGTTGGGATACGGATCTCCTCTCAATCGAAGGGATTTAGAGCATACTCCACCACGTTGCTCAACTGCGGATTGGCCGAGGCGGAGGTGTACTTAGGAAATGTTTTTTTCTGTCATTTTGTACTAGGAGTCGCAGCCATGTTGATTATGTTAAGCATATTTTTATACTACACGAGTTTGCGATTTCGTTCACGTGAATTTTTCGGTCCAAGATCCATCAAAAGTTGGTATAGATAGAACTCAACACGCCGTCTGTGCGATACAGTGTCAGTGCTATCCAGTGGTGACGGCGTTATTATTGACGAGCTCTGTGGTCGAATGGTTAGCAATAGCCACTTTGACTCCGAGTTCGCGGGTTCGATTCCCGCACAAGACAAATGTTCGTGTGCATGAACATGTCTGTTTGTCTTGGTCTGGGTGTTTTCTATGTATTATAAGTATGTACAAAAAAATGTATTTAAATACATTTATCAGTTGTCTAGTACACAAGCTTTGCGCTCAATTTGGGACTAGATGGCGCTGTGTAAATTGTCCAGAAATATTTATTTATTTTCCAGGGTAAAATGTAGCTTAAATGTAGCATTGCATCATTGCATGACCCGGGATATAAGCTATTACTGTGTATAATATGAAAATTTGTGCTTGTAAATCAAAATGTGAAATATATCCTTAGTATTGTAAACATGATTTTATAGACATGCTGACATTCAAACAGGCCTTATGCTTATGCAATAAAAAGATTTTTACCCCACAATCGATAAATGACACAAAACGAAAAATCGATATAGACTACCACAAAGCGAGAAAGGCGAGATTAGCCACTGTTATCCCCAATTTCATCTAAATACTGCCTCTAATCCCGAGTACAATGGTGACAAAAATAATAAATATGGCCGCTCCGCCCACCGGCAGAACGCGTTTCAATATTTTTGTATTGGGGCGATTAATAAAGGGGACGAAAAAGCGAAATAAAACAAACCCGCTATTGATACGATGCCGGTTAACGGGTGTCGGGTAACTGCCTCTATGATCGGCACCATTGCGAAATCAGCGAAGCCGATATTATTAGGCCAAAGTTATTTAGCTATGTTTACTAAAACTATGAAAAAGGTTTAAACTATTCGCAAGGAAGTGACATACATTATATAGGAGCATAACAATATAATTGAGAAATTAACTATCTTCCTTAATCAACTATTTGAGACGAGCTCGGTGGTCGAATGGTTAGCAATGGCCACTTTAACTCCGAGGTCGCGGGTTCGATTCCCGCACAAGACAAATATTTATGTGCATGAACATGTCTGTTTGTCTTGGTCTGGGTGTTTACTATGTATTATATTATGTATGTATTTACAAAAAATAAATAAGTATAGTATCAGTTATCTAGTATCCATAGGTCAAGTTTTGCTTAGTTTGGGACTAGATTTATTTATTACTAGCGACCCGCCCCGGCTTCGCACGGGTGCAATGCTGATACTAAATGTACTACAGAAGGTCTTTGCGCTTTGTCCTATCCAGTCCTTCCCCAGTTATAGGCACACGCCGCCGGCTCCGCGGCCGGTACCGCCACAGCCGTTATGTCCCTGCATTTTAAATGTGTAATATCTTCTAAACTATTCATTTAAATTACATGCTGTGAAGGGCCATATTGATCTATATTAAATGCGCAATGTATTTAAGGTACTTAATTGGATAAGGATTAATTCTGTATTGCTTAAAATCGCTTCGTAAATAAGGCATTATTTCTTGTAAAAAGCAAAGGATAAAATAACGGTTATTGTGTGTTACCACTAAGAGATAGACATATACCATCGCGAACTTTTTTGTAGACCATTTTAAGGTGAACAATACTGTACTACATTATTTTATCTATCTCGTTGGGTTCAGCCAGCGTTTGCAATGTAAGAGCAAAAAAATGTGTTTATTTACGACATCACATTAGAAACCTCTAAATTATCAGTGTTTTTCTACTATGTTATGCATATATTATACATATAAACTTTCCAGTTGAATCACTCTATCTATTAAAAAAAACCGCATCATAATCCGTTGCGTAGTTTCAAAGATTTAAGCATACATGGGGACATAGGGACAGAGAAAGCGACTTTGTTTTATACTATGTAGTGATTTTTTATTTTCTTCGTGTAGGTGTGCGTAGATTGTTTACGTTATCTACTGACTGGTGCGTGCAAGGCGCTATCATAATAGTCAATTTGGTGATTGCCGCTGTTAATCCTGACTCTCTAGGAAATAGAGAAGTGGGAATATGTGGTTTGCATATACTTATGCTCAGTTCTCTGTGCGGTCACAATGTGTATAAGTATGAATTAGATATTGTTTGTTTCTTTTATCAACATAATTTCTCTTTTATAACTCAGCACTTGGACACAAAGCGTTGCTCAGAATTTTTCTAGAAGAAAATGCCATTTCTCAGAATTCAACTAGTTCAATTGATTTTTCGCCTCATATATCCGTATAGTGTAAATGTCGTTAAAATCGATAACAGTAGGCATATTATAAAAATATATCAATATCTATTTTTTATAAAAAAATAATTTCGATAATAGTAGGCATATACTATTATCGAAATTATTTTTATTTTATTTTATTAAAACAGAATTCGCAAGTGTCACCAACCGGTGCTCGCACCCTACTCACGCCTAATCTCCTAACAAAGCGATGTCGGGACATTTTGGCGCGAAAATAATGAAGAGCACGTGTCAGGCCTGGGAGTCTGGTCGACCAGGCTACTAGGCACAATGGGCCACGTGTCGATCGCTATCGACGTCCATGACTCGTGAGTCTGACAAAACGATGGGAGTGCACTAAAACATTACCAGAACAATTAACGAAATGTTTTATGGTGTTTGGAACTGATAACGTAATGTGTGAAACGACTTTTCTTAGCATGTATGTTGCATATTGATTAGGTTTTAAATAGGAAGGGTTTCTGTTTCTACATTCATCTATGAATCCATAGTCGAACGACTTTTTTTTTTTTTTTATATACTACGTCGGGTGGCAGACAAGCATACGGCCCGCCTGATGTGAAGCGGTTACCGTAGCCATATTAACGCTCGCAACATAAAATATCCGCCATCCCCGCTGCCATCGCAGCATCTCCTTCCTTTCTTGTGACCTCATTCAGTCGCAGGAACACAACAGCCCTCAAGGGAACCGTTATTTGGCTGCGGTATTCTGTGAGGTGGAGGTACATTCCCCAGTCGGGTAGCTTTCAATTACGCTCCCTACCTCTCTTTTCGCCAGAGCTTCGTTTGTCAGTCAGCAGGGTGCACCGCGTGCAGGTGAAGTTGGCTTTGGTTCAAAGATGTTGATGAACCACTTACACCCCATTTTTTTTTAAATTAAACATTATAACTTTTTGTCATTTAGAATTTTTTGTTAAGGTGAGGACAGTCAACCTCGTAGACAGTGTCCGTAAAACTGCGGTCCGCAGGCCAAATGCAGCCCGTATGGAATACTATGCGACCCGATAACGAAAGTGACATATACACAGAAATAGCAAACAAGACAGGCATATTATATGGAACAACTGAAGTCCTGATTCCATAGCTACTCTGGTTTTATTATAAAAGATGATCAGTCATCAACAATCGGATGATCTATGGGCGGAGACTTGTAATTAGCATAGTTCTACTCATAAGTGTTATATACTTTACACCTGTGTCGCTGTAAGTCACCCAAATAACAATAAATAAATAAATCTTTAAATAGTAGGTTATTTTAAAAACACCCTACATAAGCCAGGTATTCGGCTTATGTAGGGATTCGACACAATAAGGAGAAGCATTAGGCTTCTCCTTATTTTGTCTATTGGCCCATAAAAAAATGTTTGACGACCACCGTTGTAGACCACAACACAACCATGCACAACACTTTCACTTTATAAGGGAGTCCACAGCCAGGTGACTGTACACCGTATATGTATGTACATACGTAGCATTCGTAGCACTGTGCAGGACTTTCTTCGACGAGCCCGGTGGTGGAATGGTAAGTAATGGCTACTTTAACACCATAGTCGCGGGTTCGACCTCTGCACAAGAAACATTTTTGTGCATGAACATGTCTGTTTTTCTTGCTCTGGGTGTTTTCTATGTATTATTTGTATGTTTTTGCAAAAAAAAATGTGTTTAGAGCTTTCCTACTCCTACTGCTTTCTTCTGATAAAATTTGTTCTAAGGCAGCCTTAGTTTCACCCCCGGGACTGCAATGGACTTCATTGTTCGTTGCCTTTTTTGTCTGTTAATCCTGGCTACACAGAAGACACAGTGGGGGAAACGTGTGTAAAATGTGTTAAAAAAAAAGTTTGCATCGAATCGCGGCGAAAAATTTAGAGAATTCGTCGCATACCAAATCATCACCACAGTATAAGAAATAGTACTACGTCTAGTATGGCCAGTACCTGCCACTCTGGAACATTTTGTATGACGTCACACGCACACATGCTCATTCACGCTCTGCACAGACGTCCTTGTTTATATAATAGTTAGTGACGCGACATTTATATGGAGTGGCCGGGGTATGTCTTTACATACAGCCGTTTCTTCATAAAAATCCCAATATCTTTATATTGAGGTACCGAACAAAAAGATGAAATTCAAACTATACAATAAAGTAATGATTATTATACACACGCGAAATTATTAGTACACTCATTATGACAGTTAAACATTGATATCCCATTGAAACACAGTATACTTTATGTCGTTGACATAATATTCAAAATCGAGTGCAGACACGAGGATATTTGTAATCTTTTATGGGGTAATTTCGGCACGCGCACTGTAACAAAACATTTAACAATGGGAGAATCATTTGTAAAGTTCTTTTTGATACTGCCACTATTATTTTTATGAATTATGATTGTGTGACGACAAACGATATTTGGGATTTAAATAGTTGCTTAAATCGTGCGTAATAATATTGCTTATATGTAATAAAAAAAAAGGAATTTGTATTTTATTAATTTGTAAGTTAAAACTTACAATTAAATACTACTAAAAATAAATTTGTAAAATTATATATAAATAAAATCAATAATGTTTAGTTATTTAAATTTTAACCTAAAATAAACTTATAAATTTTTGTCGAAAACAAAGGAATAAAAAAGAACATTAAACAATATTTTATTTAATGAAAAAACAAAGAAAAATTTTAGGTGATCAAGGTCTTTCATTTGATACCCATATTATGGGGGTTATTGTGGAAATACTGGAAATTACAAAAAGCCATTTTTTGGCGGCATCCATATTGGATTAACTCTGGCGGCACTTAGACACTCGCACGTTCTTACGAGAACCAAACGAGTACGCCAAATTTCAATTCAATCGGTCACTGGGAAGTGGGTCAAAGTTAATTTGTTATACACAGTCATCTAGTTCCAAACTAGACTAACCTTGTACTATGGGCAGCTACCTTATACATACATATATATAAATTGCATTATATTGCATACATACATATTATATATAGAAAACACTCATACAAAGACAAACAGACATGTCCATGTTTCTCTTGTGCGGGGATAGAACCCGCGACCTCTTAGTCAAAGTAGTAAAGCTAAACATTCGACCACCGAGCTCGCCAAATAAAATAGTTTCTAACATAGTCGTTTCATAAACTACGTCGGCTGGAAAACAAGCATATAACCCACCCATATCTCACAACATGAAATATCGCTTGTGCGCCGCCGTCATCCGTGCTGTTCGCATTCGTTCATAACTTTTCTTATGTATCAATGACATATCAGGTGAAAGTACTGCCCTAGTCGCACTCGAAACTCACTACTCTTCTTTCATCGTCGTCATCATCAGGTCATTATAGTCTCCACTACAGGAGCACGACCCTCTCTCGTCCATCCCAGATAGAAGGAGGATTTGGCCTACACTCCCCACGCTGGCCATACGGGTTGGGGAGACCTGATTGATGTTTTATAATGTGTGTCTCTTAGTCGCCTTGTACGACATCCTCGGGAAGAGACGGAGTGATTCTATTCTAGTCTGCCGGAAACCACACGGCCATCTTTTATCGTCAACCCTCACTCATCCTTCTGCTGGGATACGGCTCCCCGCAACTGATGTGGGTTTAGAGCGCACGCTGCTCTACTGCGGTTTGGCGGAGGTCAGTGATTTCAAGCCGCCTAAAGGCCTCTGACTTGGCTTAACGAATGTCATGTAATGACAACAGCCGGGACCGACGAATTAACGTACCCTCAGATGCATGGAGGAGCTCGAGATAATGTAAAACAATCCATGGACAGGCTACGGTCGACGTTGCTTAACTTGCGTTTTCGATTAGACTAATACACGCAACAACGCCATCGAGCTCATCCCTCTCTTACTCTTCTTTCATCATTATCATCATCAGGTCATTTTAGTCTCCACTACAGGAGCCGACCCTCTCTCGTCTGTCCCAGATCGAAGGAGGATTTGGCCTATACTCCCCACGCTGGCCAGACGGGTTGGGGAGGCCTGATCGATGTTTGCCTGTTTGGTAACGTATTTCCCTTAGTCCCTACGATATCCACGGGAAGAGACGGAGTGATTCTATTCTAGTCTGCCGGAAACCACACGGCACAACTGCTCTTCTTTAACCTTTGCTAATTAGCTAGATGCACCACTTGCAGGTGAGATTAGTTTTGACTCCGAAAATAGCAGTGAACCACTCACGCACTACGTTTTTCATTTGACAAATTTAGTTTCCATTTTGCATTCACTACTTAAGTGTACAACTCTAAAACTATTAATAACTCAATTGGCTCGAGCTGAATTATTGAAGTGCAGCTTTCAGTCCATTGCACCAAAAGTGTGGCCTAAGGCTAACAGATACCCGGGTGCTTGGTGATTCTCAGCGTTGTTAGCACTTCAATTGAGGACCTTATAGCGTTTGAAGTGGTTTGAAACATTGTGTTGAATACATTTGATTTGGTGCGGAAAAGTTTTTTAAATTGTGCAGTTTAATTTGATCGTATAGTGAATGCAATGGTGAGTGCGATGCTTGCAGTTTTTCTATGTGACATTAAGAATGTGTAACGGTGGATGACGGTGGTTAAACCCACTCACCCACTACCGTTAGTAGATGCATGCAACTGTGTTGACTGAAACAAAAGAAACATGCGACTGCTGCCGCCCCGACTGCCGTGGTCGTCTCTGCGACACGTGTTCCGCCTCTACGCAAGGCATCCTCAGGCGATCTGTAGATGTCGATGGTAAGAACAACAGCCTACAAATGACCATGAACATCAAATTGCCAGTACTAGATGGCCTAAAGCCTGGTTTTCATGGCCCCAGTAGCTGCCGGATAGTAAAGAAATGTTACCGTCCGACAGTTATTGGATCCATTAAAACAATAAGGAATCCAACTGGATCTACGCGGTTAAATACTTCAAATATTTTTGATTCCACTGTGAACTGACCTATCCCATTTCCATAATATCCCCAGCAGACAAACTACAATACGTGAAGTTCAATAGCAGTACGACCCACTACCGTTAATAGATGCATGCGATTGCCATGGCTGCTTTGGTCGTGATTTGGTAGCGGGTGGGTACCGGCCGGTAGTAATTTGCATGAACTAACTGGTGGCGGAAGCACGCAAAGTAGTGTAGATCAAATTTCCTGTAAATTTGCCTTTCGCAAAATAACATCTGAATCAAGTCACTAGATACATAAGTGTCAAACAAATATCCGTGCTAAAAATCTAGATATACGAGTTCATATATTTCAGCTTTGTGGAAATGGTCAAAGTGAGTTTTAGCTTCAACGTAGCCTACCAAAAGCGTTGGAAAATTCAACGTCCACGCACGTGTGAACTACAGTATTTTCGTCAGTTTATAGCCCGACCGCAGCTGCAGAGGCACAGCCACTTAGATCGACGCACCACACAGCGCACCACAGCGTTTTGTGTAAAAACAAGCCAACAAACACAAACAGTCCATCGTTTGTTTTATCGTGGGATATTGATAATTTGCGGCACGTGCACTGAGCTAGCATGTCAAATATATTACGCAGAGAGTTCAGTTGATGTATTCGTGTGAGTGTAGGTTAAACTTAAATCCGTAAAGTTAAACTTCAAAACGTAACAATTCTAATAAATTCTTCTAATAAGACAAAGTTTTAAGGGTTCCTGGGTGTCAATGTCAACTTATGTCGTGCGGTAACTTATATACGAATAACGCATGTTCAGAACACTAAATACATACGTTAAAATATAACTTTACACGAAAACTACCGTGCCATTTTTATACTACTAAAATAGAAAATCTATATATATAAAAGAAAGTCGTGTTTGTTACAACACTTATAACTCGAGAACGGCTGGACCGATTGCCATGGTTTTTATTTGTTGGATTTGTCTCCGTCCAGAATAGCAGAATAACTATTAAAAACATTGGAAAATTTACGAAAAAAATAAAATAAAAGAAAAATCATTTTTCCATACAAAATGTTCGTGGATGTCGGACCTGTCAAACGTGACGTTAACGTGCGTACGTCAAATGTATGCGTGCGTTCAGAAATGTGGGTATAGGATAATAAGTATTAAAACATTGACAAAATTGTCGAAAAATTAAATTTGAAAACGGATTGGGATATTTATTGATTTTCAATTAAATGTCAAATCGATTGGTCTAACTTTTACGTCGCGAAAGTTGTCCGTTGTTGTTTTGAAAAATGAATATTAATTGGTTGTCAAGTGTCATGGTACTTTATTTTGTGACATAGTAAAATACTGAACTTAATATTTACCCACTGCTGGGTAATATTTACCCACTGCTGGGTAATATTAAATACGGGTCTTCCTTCAACTGAATATGTTTCGAGCATACTCCACCACGCTGCTCAACTGCGAGTAGGCGGACGCCAGTAATTTCAAGCCGCCTAAAGGCCACTTGGCTTAACGACTGCCATCTAATAACCGGGACCGACGTCTTACGTGCCTTCCGAAGCACGGAGGATAATCTAATGATAACAACCGGGACCGACGGCTTACGTGCCTTCCGAAGCACAGAGGAGCTCGAGATAATCTAATGATAACAACCGGGACCGACGTCTTACGTGCCTTCCGAAGCACGGAGGAGCTCGAGATAATCTAATGATAACAACCGGGACCGACGGATTAACGTGCCCTCCGAAGCACGGAGGACCTCGAGTTAATCTAATGATTACAACCGGGACCGACGGATTAACGTACCTTCCGAAGCACGGAGGAGCTCGAGATAATATAAACACATCCATGGACAGGCTACGGTTGACGTTGCTTAACTTGCGTGTACAATTAGACTGACACGCGCAATGACGCCATCGTGCTTCTCTATTATTTTCTATTATTCATTATATTAATTTCAAGACATCATAAATTTTGTTCAACTAATATGTATACCACGACATTCATTGACAATTAGGCGGTACGAAGTTCGCCGGGCCAGCTAGTAAGTAAATAAAAATAAATAAAAAATAAATATTTCTGGACAATTTACACAGCGCCATCTAGTCCCAAATTAAGCGCAAAGCTTGTGATATGGGTACTAGGCAACTGATAAATGTACTTAAATACATTTTTAAGCTATTGCATAGCTTCTATCGCGGGCCTTGAGCGCGGGGACCGAATCCAGAAATTCCGTAACGAAAAAACCTCACGCTCCCCACTCCGACGGGCAAGGAGGTGTGGCTTGAAGGCCGTGCATCGTCTAACGTCGTTTCAGTTCGGCAGTCTTCGACACGGCGTTGTGTGCGTGCGATTAGACGTATTGTACGACTCTACGAAACTCGTTTTATTTATTTAATAATTGAAAAATTTGTTTTCTTATCGGTCACCACGCTCAAAAAGTGTAACTTGAATTAATATCAAAGAAAAAGCAATACTGCATGAATAAAATAAATAAATAAAATTATAATTGCATAAGTTGATACAAAATGCTATGCAATAGCTTTACCGCGGCAGTCCCCGAGTGCCACACGTCTTTTTTTTTGTAAATACATCACTACATAGTATAAAACAAAGTCGCTTTCTCTGTCCCTATGTCCCTTTGTATGCTTAGTTCTTTAAAACTACGAAACGGATTTTGATGCAGTTTTCTTTAATAGATAGAGAGTTTATTATGGAAGGTTTATATTTATAAAACATACATAATTTAGTAGAGAAACACTGATAATTTTAGAGGTTTCCAATGTGATGTCGTAAATAAATATATTTTTTTGCGCTTACATTGCAAACGCTGGCTGAACCCTACGAGATAGATCAAAATAATGTAGTACAATATTATTCACCTTAAAATGGTCTACAAAAAAGTCCGCGACGGTATATGTCTATCTCTTAGGGATAACCCACAATAACCGTTTATTATACTCTATTTTTTACGAGAAATAAAGGCTTATTTACGAAGCGATTTTAAGCAATACAGCATTAATCCTCATCTAATTAAGTTCTCTAAAAACATTGTTCATTTAATATAGATCAATGGCCCTTTACAGCATGTAATTTGAACGAATATTTTCGAAGATATTACAGATTCAAAATGCAGGGACATAACGGTGAGGCGGTATTGGACGGGGCGGCGCGTGCCTATAACTGTGGAAGCTCTGTATAGGACAATGCGCAAAGACCTTCTGTAGGATATTTAGTATCAGCATTGCACCCGTGCGAAGCCGGGGCGGGTCGCTAGTACATAATAATACATAGAAAACACCCAGACCAAGACAAACAGACATGTTCATGCACACAAATGTTTGTCTTGTGCGGGAATCGAACCCGCGACCCCGGAGTCAAAGTGGCCATTGCTAAGCATTCGACCACCGACCTCGTCATATAGGTAGGTAATACTGATATTGTAACGAATAGTAATTTACCTACTGTTTTATATATTTGACCGTAGGTACCAAATATCCACCGTGTTTTTTTAAAAGCCGCAGGCCGTCTACGGTTTCGTTAACAAAATAGTTTTTGATAGGTATTACTTAGATGTTTATGGAGATGTGGTTTTTTGGTTATTTACTTTTTGGTTGACTGCCATTCTGTACGTTTATTATTTCAAAGCCGATGATATTTTAACAACTCGGATCTGTAGCCCTATTTTTGCGTTTTTTTTTTGGGTGAAATGCGTTTGAAGGTTTTTTGGAGATATAAGAAAATAAACATTTATCTTTTTAGACTAAGGTGGGCAGGCATTTTTGCAATTAATATAGCTTTGGTAATTTACTTTGGTTCTGCATAATGCACCTTTCTAATCGTTAACAAGGTCCTAACGAAAGGGATTATACGTACAAAAAAAAATTCTGTACAGTTTTAAAATAAGTAAGGCGTAACTAGCTCACCACGATCTTTAGAACCAAAGCCAATCTGCACGTGGTGCACCGTGTAGCGAAAGAGGTTCTGCCAAAAGAGAGGTAGGGTGCTACAGCGTAGTCGTAAGCTGCCCGACGAGGGAAGTCCCTCCACCTCATAGAAATCCGCAACCAAATAATAATTCCCATATTACAATATTATTATGTAAAAATATTTGTTAAAACTGCTAAAAAATAATTGATTTTCCAGTGAAAAATAAATACTTCAATGATAATGGTTACATAAGAAATAAATCATTATACCATCTAAAAGTTCATTTGAGAACAGATTATAATTACGAACAAACTTTCGTGGTGCTGCGTGGCAGCCCTTGCGATCGGTTCCACATTGGACACAGAGGGGAGGTGAGGTCACCTTGTGAGAGACAGAACTGGCCATATTGTACGTAGTACTATTTCTTATACGGTGGTATAATGTACCAAATGTAAAATTACTACTTAAGAGATATCTGAAAAAAATGACTCGAAGGTTAATTCTAATTTGAAATATCTGGTACAGTCAACTGCACCTAGGGCGTTACATTTTTCGCATTGTACTCTTCGTGCATTAGACCATATCTACGTGAATGGCAAGGCATAAACCCATTGACAAAAGGCATTCCTAATTTCAAGATTTATTCTTAATCCTGCTATAATTTATAAACTAGTTTGCCTCCGCAACTACGTACGCGACTATCTAGATATCCCGTGAGAATTTTCAGAAATACTTTCTTAGCTGATGCCTACCTCATAATTGCTGCATGTACACCAAATTACAACTCGGGGCCCTACCACCGAAGTTGGAGATGATTCCGATTGAATATTTTGATTCCAAAAATAGGTCTTAAGTTTAAGTTAATAAATAAATAAATAAATATTGTCAGACAAATTACACAGCGCCATCTAGATGATTAACATGTTCAGCTTAGTCGGTTGAGCTATAGGGTCTCTACCAGCTAAGCTTAACATAATTACTACCAATCTAAGCTGCCCCCTTACCACCAACTCTTATTGAGATTCAATAACTGAATAGAATTCTTATTCATACCAATGCGCGACTCTATAACTCTCTAAATTATAGCGACTCTATAAATTATAGAGTCGCTCATTCATTGGTATGAATAAGAATTCTATTCAGAGATATAAGTCGCTCATTCATTGGTATGAATAAGAATTCTATTCAGTTATTGAATCTCAATAAGAGTTGGTGGTAAGGGGGCTGATGTGAATTTCTCAATCAAAAATCCAATGATACGGTTTCAGCATCGGCGGTAGGGCATCCGATCCGTCAAGTGGTTTGAGCTGTGCGTTGATAGATCAGTCAGTAACGGTTGACTTCTATATAGATATACAGATAAGTTTGATGTTTGGGTGTTGACATGTTTGTCACTCAATAATTTTATATGAAAATTGCTATAAAGGGTACTTTATACCACTAACGATATCCTAGGTGTTAGATTATCTGGATATACAACGACATGTATACCTCTTCTAAAAATATTTTAGTAAGTAGAATAATTAGAGATGATTTCAGAATTCAAATAATAAAAGTATCAATATCTATCAATTGAGTGACTAGAAAATTATATTATTTATTATTCCTCTTATTCTAAAATCTTCTCTAAACCAAAAAAGCATTCTCTGAAATTGTACTTAAATTATTCGATAGTTTCTTCGAATTTTAGATTTATCGACTAGGAAATCGTTTCAATTATTATAAAACCATCTCTAAAAATAAATGTAAAATAATGTTTGCCAAGCTCTCTAAAAATATTACTTTGAATTCTAATATTATCTCATTGTTGAAAACTGTTAAAATCATAAATAAAAAGTAAAACTGTACTTTTGTATAAAAAGAAAGGGAAAATGCAAATGGAGGTCTTTTGATGAACAACTGTCGAAGTGAATAGAAGTGTTATTTGGAAATATAGTTATTACAACGTTACTCTGTTTGATTGCTACCTGATTCTTATATAGGTGTGTGGTTTATACCCTAAACTAACACATAAATTACTTTTTTTTTAAACTGTTTTAGTTTTAAAAGTATACTACCCTACTCTACCAGTTGGCTGACGTAACAAAAATAAATGGTAATATCCCAGTAACATTACAAATAATTGTAATAACCATTCTTTGAGCTAATATGGGCCCCTTAGGGAATATTAATAAATATGGCATATCATTTCCGAGCGAGAGGTGTCGGGGCGAAGGTCCCGGCAATCATACCGAGGAGTTGCAACAATGGAGACTCCGGGGAGCCTGTGGACGCCAATAAAATGGTACAAAGGCACCCTGTGGCGACCCTGCACCTCGGTCTATCGTTCTTTATGGTATTACCACAGTTAATAAAATCAACAGTATATCAACTTCTTTCAATGTGTAAGCAATCGATAAGTAGCGAAAGAATTATAAATTATGCGAATATTTTATTTACTGTAATTTAAAATTATTGCAAATACTCCAATCCATCAATTACTGTAATCGTTGACCACTGAAATATGTCGGCGTTTACATACTTTACTTGATCATAACGCTTATCTTGGGTATTTTAGGTAGAAGTAATTGTGTGTCTATAGTTACATAAAAGAAGATACTGGCTTAAAAGAAGCAAAGACATTCAATATTATAGCAAGCCGTATCGGTTGATGCACAGCTGAATTTATAAATTTGTAATTTTATTAAGAAGTTCCTAGGGCGATGTAGGCACTCACTAAGAAAAAATATTTATAAAATACTACAAGTTACGTAGTGGTGTATTCGCGGGACGTCTTGTGCTTCATATTTTCCAGAATCTTATTAGATTGTAGGTTTTTTGATAAAAATAATCGTGTCGTATCCTAGTAGGATAGTACTTTATTACATTTAATAATCGAACTTTATTGTTAAACATCGCAATTCTAATCTCATCATAATTTCCTTTCTTCTCTTTTGATATTATGTCAGAAAGAGTACTACATTAATCAAGATCTGCCACCTGATTCGTTCAGCGTTAACACCACGTCGACATATTCTTCTCCTGTCCATGTCATTATTTGCTTATATCCCATAACCTTTCATATCTTTTGAATCAACGTTTCGTCTGGAGTTGTGATACTGTACACGTAATCGTACTGTGTCTAGTTAATCTCGCCTAGGCCGGTGAGGGTGTCAGCTTTATTGCTTTTTACTGACGCACGTCTACAATGTTCCTAATCGTGTTAGTAATGTATGAGAATGGGTCAATTTACTGGATTATTTTTACGTTTTGTTTGAACTTAAGGAGACATTATTGAATAACTTAAAATATACACATTAGTACTGCGTGGGTACTTATGTCTGCAGCTGTATAGTATAAGTCGATTTATATAAAATTACACGAAAAAGGATTTTACATAATTTCGATTATAGTAACGATAATACTGTCTCAAAACTGTATGTTATAGAATATTGTTACTTATACTACTTATTTATATTATAATGTATTGCTTTTTTGTGAGAGAAAGCCAATATTAACAAAATACTTAAAGATTCCTGGACAAAGAACACACCATGCCATCTAGCCCCAAACTAAGCAAAGCTTGTACTATGGGTACTGGGTTACTGATATAATACTTAAATATATTGTTTTTTTTTAAACAGATATATATAGACAGATATATATAAACAGATACAGATATATATAGCAGGCAGTCCATTTGTAGAACTGCCACGTTAAATAACGGCTAACTTCATGCGAAATCTTTTAAAATTCTCTTTCGATTATGCCAGGTTCAATTTGTCTTATTATTATGTAGAAATAGTTGCCTAATTCTAAGTAGCCTGGGTAACTGAGTGATGTGCCATCAGGTGATAAATGTCTCGGTTGATTATAAGATATCGATATAGATAGGAGTTTATATAAGATAAATAAAAGTTCCGACGATTTTTAAAACTAGCCGTTATGTAATACGACCGATTCTTAGAATCGGCTATGTCTTGTATACCCATCTAGAAAATTTGCATATTTGCAGAATATTTATTAAAGATACGAGTATATTTTTGAAAGAGAGATGGTACAGCGTATTTGTTAGCGGCTCGCGGAAGTACCTCCACTTCATAAAATACCGCAGCCAGATAACAATTCCCCTTTGGATTGTTGCGTTCCTGCGAGTGAGTGAGATCACCAGAAAGCTTCCTTACTTTTGACTTATTGTTGCTGCGTTGGCAGCGGGGGTGGCGGCGCGCAAACGATATTTCATGATGTTGCTAACGCTAATATGGGTACGGTAACCGCTTCACATTAGGCTGGTCTGCCACCCGATGTAGTTGTAGTAAATATATTTTAAAGTGAACAAAACAATAAGTTTAATTCAGTAGCTACATCCCGTTTCCTCACAACCAATCACGCCATATTGCCCAATTAGCCAAACAAAAAATTAGGGCTCCAAGCTGCAAGGGAGCGTTCCACTCGACTCATAAACCAAAATTTAAACTTTTCGATACATTGCGCCCTCACAAAGGAACACCACTACGCTTCTGTGCGACTAAATACTCTATATTAAGGCGTCGTTAGTCAAATGACATTGCTTTAATACCAATCACAACTTTATTGATACGGTATATAAAATAAATTTGTACTTTAACCATTGGTATTTAGGCATATTTTAAAATGGAGGTTAAAATAGTTAAGGGTGTAAAAGTTAGGGAGAATAAAAAAATATTTTAGTGATGGGGTTGTCGTGTGACTGTGTGCCCTATTAATAAAATGTTTCGGCTATTTTGCCGATTGTTTTATATTCTTCAGTTAAAAAGTAATGACGGAGTGTTGTAAACATAGGAACGGTATTAAAAGATGTTTTATTATTTGAACAAACTTTTTTTTTTATACTACGTCGGGTAGCAGACAAGCATACAGCCTGCCTGATGTGAAGTGGTTACCGTAGCCATATTAACGCTCGCAACATAAAGTATCGCTCGCGCGCCACCACCTCCGCTGCCAACGCAGCATCTCCTTCCTTTCCGGTGACCTCACTCACTCGCAGGAACACAACAACCTCAAGGGAATTGTTATTTGGCTGCGGTATTCTGTGAGGTGGAGGTACATTCCCCAGTCAGGAAGCTTAGGTTTGTATCCCATTTTTTTTTCCGATTTGTTATCGATAGACGTCACAATAATATAAATATACGTGAAATAATTACTTCGATATCATAAAAACTTCTCGAGATATGATAACTTGAAGATCACAATTTTGGACTATCCCGAAAACGCTCCATACAAAAGGCCACCACGTTATGACGTCACACCATGCTATTTTATATGCAATAAATCAGAAATTTGTACGACAGCTATGTTAAATATTGCGTTTATGTAGCCAGTGCCGTAACAAAAGTTATAGTATTTTTTATTGTTTCTACAATGGTAATATTTATTTTTTATAATTTCATACCTTTAAAATGGACTTTCCCACCAAACTTTGATCGACGATAAAACACGTCGGACATAAGTTATTAAAATTTTAAGATCGCAGATCGTTCTAGTTTTATGTATTTTACGTTACTGATAGAGAGTTTTTATAATTTTGTAACATGGGCAACAAGCCTATTACGCTCTGTACCTCTCTTTAGACTGAAACGTAACTAAACTGAAACGGTTGCCAAGAAAAGGAGAGTTATGTTGTGTATGTTTATATGTGTTATCTCTCCCTTGTCTTTAGAGACGTAATCGTTGACGATATTTGTGGTGAGACTTTGTTTTATACGAGAGTAGGTCAAACAACAAGAACAGTATGTGACGTGAGTACCTAGCCCAAAAGACGCGGTAGACCTCACATAATCATCAGGTCATTTTAGTCTCCACTACTGGAGCACGACCCTCTCTCGTCCGTCGCAGACAGAAGGAGGATTTGGCCTATACTCCTCACGCTGGCCAAACTGGTTGGGGAGGAATAATAATGTATTTGATACTAATGTAACACATGTTTGATAATGTATTTCCCTTAGTCGCCCTATACGACATCTACGGGAAAAGACGGAGTGATTCTATTCTAGTCTGCCGGAAACCACACGGCCGACCTCACATGGATGTCCGTTATTAACAAGGACTTCAAAAACGCGGAATTAACACCGCAGACGACCCAAGACAGATCCTTCTGGCGAAGATTGACCAGACGGGTCGACCCCAAATAAATAGGAGTAAGGCCAAGCAGAAGAAGAAGAAGAGGAGTGCAAACGAGCATGCGTGACCACACTCTCTCGCAGGAATACAACAACCCTCAAGTGGATTGTTACTTGGCTGTAGTATTCTGTGAGGTAGAGGTACTTCTCCAGTCGGGCAGCTTAAAATATACGCTATGCCCTACCTTTCTTTTCGCCAGAGCCTTGTTTGTCAGTCAGCAGGGTGCACCACGTGCACGCTGGCTTTGGTTCAAAGATGTTGAGGAACCACTCACACCCTTATGATTACTTTAGAAGAGTACTGGGTTAGTTAAATCTTAGAGTATAGTTAAACATGAAATAACATAATAAACAACTACAAACCTCACTTCCGAAATTAGTCCAAATTTAAGAGGTTTGCCATCAAGTAAATTCCCTACCTTAATACCGGTGTGAGGGTTCAGTGTGAAGGTGACGTACGGAAGCGAATCGCCTGCTTGTTTGCCATCCTTTTTTAGGGTTCCGTACCCGAAGGGTAAAAAGGAACCCTATTACTAAGGCTCCGCTGTCCGTCCGTCCGTCCGTCCGTCTGTCACCAGGCTGTATCTCATAAACCGTGATAGATAGACAGTTGAAATTTTCACAGATGATGTCTTTCTATTGCCGCTATAACAACAAATACTAAAAAACAGAATAAAATAAACATTTAAGCAAAAACGAGCAAAAAAAAATCACGTTTGTTCTATGGGAGCCCCTCCCATAGAACAAACGTGATTTTTTTTGCTCGTTTTTGCTCACAATTGATAACGGTAATAGGTAGATGCTTAAAATACTCACATAATATTTAGATATAATATTCACTTTAAAAATAAATAATTAAATTAAAATAAAACAAATATTTAAGGGGGGCTCCCATACTACAAACGTGATTTTTTTGCCGTTTTTATAGATAATGGTACGGAACCCTTCGTGCGCGAGTCCGACTCGCATTTGGCCGGTGTTTTTGTAATACGTTGGTTGGCAGACAAGCATACGGCCCACCAAATGTGATGCGGTTACCGTAGCCATATTAACGCCCGGAACATGAAATATCGCTCGCGCGCCGCCACCCTTGTTTTCAACGCAGCAACTCCTTCCTTTCTGGTAAGCACTCACTCGCAGGAATACAACAACCCTCAAGGGAATTGTTATTTGGCTGCGGTATGCTGTGAGGTGGAGGTACTTCCTCAGACGGGCAGCTTACAAATACGCTGTACCCTACCTGTCTTTCGCCAGAGCCTCTAGTCAGCAGGGTGCACCATGTGCAGGTGAGGTTAGGTATGGTTCTAAACGCAGTATAGTGAGCGTTACATCCTAGAAAACATAGGCGGTACATACAAGAAACACTGTGACAACTAATTTAGGTAATCTATGGGCTACTTAGTAAAGAAATAAGTCATCATCATCAGGTCCATTTTAGTCTCCACTACAGGAGCACGACCCTCTCTCGTCCGTCCTAGACGAAAGGAGGATTTGGCCTACACTCCCCACGCTGGCCAAACGGGTTGGGGAGGCCTGATCGATGTCTTATAATGTATTTCCCTTAGTCGCCTTGTACGACATCCACGGGAAGAAACGGAGTGATTCTATTCTAGTCTGCCGGAAACCACACGGCCACAAGAAATAAGTAGTACCATAGTATTAAATCATTAAGATAAATTCAGGCATGTTGACTGCTACATGAAAACGCATTTAAAGAACAGATTTCCGCACATACTACATTCAAGGTTAAAAACACTTCAATCTTCATATCATTCGTTCGCCGTTCCAGTTTCTAATACGTAACTTGCCACCAACTAGACACGTCACGCACCCCAAACTTAGTTACAACTGCCGACATCGCACGCATTATTATGCAAATACCAATTTAAAACCACTTGTTATCTAGTTAGCGACGAAAAATACCTACCGTAGCCCTAAATTAGCCGGCGGCTGGCAACTCTGCCGAAAATAATCGATGAGAATTGACAAACGAAGCGTTCGCCTGACAAATTCTAGTTTTCGCAGCAACAAAAGACATTACAAAACCAATTTTTACACTCCAATTATCTATTTCGTACCTTACAGCTTTAGAAATAAGTATTGTTATGATGGCTAGTCGTTGTTGGTTGATACTCAGGCTGTGAAGGTAATGGGGTCTTGTTATGGTAATCGGTACCCTGAGGGCAGTGGGGTTGCATCTGCAGTTGGGTATTGGGATGGTCATCAATTGGCTGAGGACTATTGGCTGAGGACCTTTTATATTTGTTGAAATTGCTACTTAAGTATAATTAAGATTTGACTATTCTTTTGTCTCGATAAAGCATCCAACTGGCGTGTATTATTAAATGTATAGTTTCAGGGAGAGACAACCTATATATACGAGTATATACGGTTGATATATAATGTATGTAGCTACTGTTAGTCTTAGTACGTTTGTTACCTTAGGGAGCCTAGAATGATTAAACAAAATGGCTATGTAAAGTATTGTTGTTAATTTTTCTTTGTATATCTCATTCGTTAATATCTGCTTTTCCCAAAAAAGCCCTGGTGATAGCATTAAGGTCGTCTATGTAACTTTAATTTGTGGTAAGTAGGGTATAAGTAAATATATATTAAGAAATGTAAAGAGTTTAATAAACGTTTCGAAAATGTATATATAGGGCACTGGGAAGGTGGTCAAATTTATCTTGCAATATTTGATTACGATACCGCTGTGCAAACTTATATTTTTAGAGTTCCGTACCCAAAGGGTAAAAAGGAACCCTATTACTAAGGCTCCGCTGTCCGTCCGTCCGTCTGTCACCAAGCTGTATCTCATGAACCGTGATAGTTAGACAGTTGAAATTTTCACAGATGATGTATTTCAGTTGCAGCTATAACAACAAATACTAAAAAATAGAATAAAATAAATATTTAAGGGGGTTACGGAACCCTTCATGCGCGAGTCCGACTCGCACTTGGCCGATTTTTTTATACCGTCGGGTAGGAAACAAGCATATCTGTGATGTGTGCCTGATGTGAAACGGTTACCGTAGCCATATAAACGTACGCAACATGAACTATCGCTCGCGCACTGCCACCCCCGCTGCCAGCGTTGCAACTGCTTTCTTCCTGGTGATCTCACTCACTCGCGGGAGAACACGACAACCCTCAAGGGAATCGTTATTTGGTTGAAGTATTGACTATGAGGTACTTCTACAGTCGGGCAGCTTAAAATTACGCTGTGCCCTACCTCTCTTTCGCCAGAGCTTCGTTAGTAATCTAGCAGGGTGTATCACGTGCAGGTGAAGTTGGTTTTGGCTCAAAGATAGTGGAGAGCCACATACGCTCTAAAATACATCTTGTAAAAAACACTGCACACATAAATAATCAAATCACTTTATTATTCTTTTTTTTAACTACATTGTTAAACTATTTTACTGGTATTTATTTCATTTAGATATTCTTATAGACGTGACGCGAAGTTCAGAGCTGTCGAAAGCTAGTTAATATTTTGGTGGGTGGATGAAACTCAAGTCAGCGCCCCCGGAGCGAAGGGTTGGGGTTTCAACTAATGACTGAAATGATGTTCGGCGAGGGCGAACTTGGTCCAATTCACGACGTAATTTATAATGCCTTTATTGTTACAAATCAGCGATGTAATTGCGTATTTGAGTGAATATAAATAAATAGTGAGATATGTATTTGATGATTTGACGAACCCGGTGGTCGAATGGCTAGCAATGGCATCTTTGACTCCGAGGTCGCGGGATCGATCCCCGTACAAGATAAATATTTGTGTGAATGAACTTGTATGTTTGTCATGATATGAGTGTTTTCTAGGTATATATTATATGACTATATATATTTACAAAAAAAAATGTAAGTATAATATCAATTATCTAGTAACCATAGTATAAAGCTTTGCTTAGTTTGGGACTAGATGGCAGTGTGTAATTTGTCCTGGTAAATTATTTATTTATATTTATTTGTCTTTTGTGGAAGAGTGGATATATTTTTGGGAGCACCCCAGAGCGAATAGAAAAATATGTTCAGATATCACAAGAAAATCAATAATCGATATCGATCGGTATTATTTAACAAATACCGTTTAAATATATAAATAAATATAAATATTATATGTAAGGATTTTACGGAGGCGAAAAATTTATCTTTCGTTTCAATTTCTTTAAATTCTGGAAACATTCTTCTGAAACAATAACTAAGTGTTTTATCCAATTCGATATATCAGATTCTACAGTACGAGTAGCTCGACTTAGGACATCACTAGCAAAGGCTTAGTACTGCTCATTTATCATAGGCGCCCGACGAAAACTGGGCCAGAACTTCACGGCATGTCACGTACTCTATGACGCATACCAAATGCCATTCCGAACCTGATGAGGTCATTCACTATGAGTTATGGCCTCTTTCTAAACACACATACCTCCTTTATTAAAATTCCCCAACGAATTAAAAACATTTACGACATCAAAGTATACCTTATCTGAAAGGCAATATTTTTGTTTACTTACGATCGTACGTGCACGCGATCTCCCCCTCCATATCTGCTATCTCTGTCACTTTTTGACAGATCGAAATACCACGTGACACGTCACAGATTATCGTATCGTTTGTTATTACGTGACGGAAAATCTTTCGCAGCACTATCGTTTGCATCTCCGCGCGCATTTTGAACTGTCAACGTCAATTTTTACCCGTCATAATTGTTTGCGCGCGTAAATTAGTTTGCACAGACTATAAATTTATTTATTTTTTTAAAGTTGCGTTGGAAGGCAGCACTTTGTCTGAAAGACGTGGCCTTACTGGCTGAATGGCGGTACTCTCGTTCATTCAACTAAATTTTCAATTCAAACAGGGTCTTTATAAGGGTAGTGACGGTGTACAAAATTTACATATCGACGTAATAAAACAAACGGGTGTCTGGCTTGAATTTTATTCTAAAAGCGTAAAGATTGTAACTTTTAAGTACATTTTCGTTGATTAGAGTCACTTGTGAGGAATGCAACAGTTTTGCACTGTTGTTTGTCAACGTAATTATATTACGCATAAATTTTATGCATAATGCAGTGCTATAAAGATACAGAAACACAAATACAATTTGGGGTGTAAGGTGTTCATCAGCATCTTTGAACCAAAGCCAACCTCACCTGCACGTGGTGCTGACTAACAAACGAGGCTCTGGCGAAAAGAGAGGTAGGGCTTAGCATATTTTTTAAGCTGCCCGACTAGAGAAGTACCTCATACTAATAATACCTCAGCCAAATAACAATTTCTTTGAGGGTTGTTGCGTTCCTGCGAGTGAGCGAAATCACCAGATAGAAAGAAAGAAAGGAGTATAGGTTGCTAACAGATCGGCGACCCCTTGATGGTGCTGATCTCCATCGGCGGTTGTGATTACTTTCCATCAGGCGACCCACATGCTCGTTTGTCCCCCTCTCATATAAAAAAAATATACACAAATACTTTATTTCTTCTCTCACAAACATGATATAATCTCTATGGATTAGGTAGTAGTTAGAAATGGTTCCTGTGGTTTCAATCTAGATAAGCATCTTTTTGATAATTCTGATCTAAATCAGCTTCTCAATAAGCTGGTCTTATCAACAATGCTATTTAGCTTATCTACTGTCTTCGCAAATTCGATAATCTGTTCCTACCGGTCTGAGTTCAAATTGCTTTATAAAAAAATAAAGAGCTGTGGTGATTACGTCACCACAGGCAAAAGAGCTCTTTATTTTTTTGTAGGTATGTCTCACTACAATATTCGAAGATATTTGTAGCATTGAAGTGAGAGAGGTAATAATTTAGGTTTCAGTGGACGTAAAGTCACTGAAACGTGTGATATGACGACTCCACTATTTCACATTTAAGGCTAAGTTCTTTATTGATAGCTTCACGATTCTGGAATGTGGTATATACTCAGAGGAATTATGACTAAACTTACAAAAGAAAATCCATGTTTTTGGGTAATTTGGTCAAAGCCATCAATCATCGTCATAATACTTGCATCTGCGCACGTGCATGAACAGAGTACTGTGATTAAATCACACAGAAGAAGTCGTGGGTCGGAATAGCTACTAACTAAATGAAAACAGAAATATACACTGCATTTGTTTATCGTATTTTTTTTTATATCACCAAGGTGGCGAACAAGCATACGGCCTGCTGATGGAAATCAACCTTTTCATGCTCTTTTTGAAGTATCTGAATGTTGTAGACTCCAGGTAAAACCTAGTCAGGCAGTTCATTCCAATTCCTATCAAGATAGGGCGTGGGAGAAAGTATCTCTATATGATGATGCGTTATACATCCAGTTCAAAAGAATATTTTTATATGGCAATACTTGTCGAACCATGGAAATGTTCAAGTCGATCAATTCGCTTATGAATTTGACCATGCAACGACAACATACTAGCAATGGGCAAATACATTTAATAATCCAAATCCGAAAATCGGAGTTCGGTTAAAAGATCAATAAAGAACCGATATGAGCCCGATATCTGCACGATATATCTAGCGATAGTGAAGCGATGTCTGCCCATAATATTCTTTGGGGTGCATCTCATTTGGCTTAAGAACGAGCCTTTGTCAACAAAGTTGGGGGCGGAAAAATCGATAGTGTCCGCTCAGAATCGCAGCTTGTCGTTCCTAAGACTCAATTTAAATTTTGAAATTTGTCTTAGGTTAGGTTAGGTTCTGGAGGTCTTGGAAGGTCCTGCCCTTCAAGAGCCGTGGAATTTACCATAGAGATATTTTGCCCACCTCACGAACTAGGTCTTGGAAGGGCCTGCCCAGCAGGTGCCATGGAATTTACAGTACAGACATTTTGCCTGTCTTACAGTTTCTTGTTGGGTAAAAGCAGCTGAAAATCAGTAACATATAACACTGTAATATCCAATCAGTTACTCAAAGGTGGACTGGCGATATTAATTTTCTTTTATATATGAGAGGGGGGCAAGCGAGCATGTGGCTCACCTGATGGAAAGCAAATACCACCGCCCATGGAGATCCGGTATTTGAGGTATTTGAGGAGGTACTTCCTCAATCAGGCAGCTTATAAAATATGCTATGCCCTAACTCTCTTTTCGCCAGAGCCTCGTTTGTCAGTTAGCAGGGTGCACCACGTGCAGATGAGGTTGGCTTTGTTTCAAAGATGTTAATGAACTACTTACGCCCCAAATATGGGATAAGTCCGCCTTTGTAGCGCTTTATTTTTCATGTACCTACTTGTATTATTGTATAATTTAGCGCAATATTGTTATTACAAATAAACGAGCCATTTTTTAATACGACGGCCGGTGCCAAACAAACGTACGCCTCATGTAAAACGATTTCCGGTATCATGCTTGCAATACTTGAAATAAGGCTCATGCGCTGGTACCATAGCATTTCCTTTCATTTGATGACCTCATTCTCCCACAACAATCCTCAAGGGCTTTGTTATTTGCTGAATTCTGTGAGGTGAAGGTATTTCATCAGGCGAGCTCGACTTTTCTTCTAAAAGAGTCTCGTTTGCTTAAAAGCAGAGTGCACCATGTGCAAATGGGGTTGACTTTAGTTCTTAAGGCAATGATGAGCCACTACTCCCTCAAACATAATGTAATTTGCTGAGTAAGTAGTTTTGTTTCACTGCAACACCCATGAGATCACATCATCAGTTTTCATAGCGTTAGAGTTTTGTTTTTTTTTTATGTGAGAGAGGGGGCAAGCGAGCATGTGGGATAGAAAGTAATCAACAACTGCTCGTAGAAATCAGCAACACCATGGAGTCGCCGATTCATTGCCAGATTTTTAAGGGAAAACTTTTAGTTTAGTGTAAGATGTTTTAAATGTCCGGCATTGGCAGCCGTGTGGTTTCCGGCAGACTAGAATAGAATCACTCCGTCTTTTCCCGTGGATGTCGTACAATGCGACTAAGGGAAATACATTATCAAACATCGATCAGACCTCCCCAACCCATCTGGCCAGCGTGGGGAGAGTAGGCTAAATTCTCCTTCTGTCTGGGACGGACGAGAGAGGGTCGTGCTCCTGTAGTGGATACTAAAATGACCTGATTAGGATTGGCAGCAGGTGTGACAGCGTGCAAGCGATATTTTATTTTCCGAGCGTTTATATCGATGTGGTTACTGTTTCTCATCAGACGGGCCGTATGCTTGTTTACCACAACACACAACGTTGTATAAAAAAACAATAATAACAGGTCTCTACTGCTGCCCGACTAGATTCCGCTAATATAGATAAAGAAAGTGGCTGAAACTGCATCGATTATGGCCCAGCCGACTTCTATCGGTGACTAATTGTCTAGTTATTTATCAATCGAGTACTAATTTAGAAGTTGACAATATTATTTTTGCATTTGTCAAGAGTGAATTACCGCATTCAAGGAACTATTGTTCATATTATCAATCCATCGCATCACAGTTGGTTAATGGTCCATGTTTGGGCATAGGTCTCCTCCAAAGCCTGTCCTCAGTCCTGACTCGTGCCACGTTCATCTAGTTTCAACCCACATATTGGTGACCTATTTTTCGGCCGGCCGGTTTCAGTTACGCATGTTTTCCCTAGGTCGATTCGACAATCGTTTCAGTCAATCGTTCTTTATTCATACGTGCAATATGTCCTGCCTATATCCACTTCTTCCTTATGTTTAGGGAGCGCACCTTACACCTCCGATACCCATTATGGAGATTATGGAGATTGGAGAGTGGTGATAGGGCCCCGATGGGAAACCATGCGTCGGTCGCCATGAGCTACTCGATTTAAGACTACCCAAGTAGTCTGCTTGCAGGCGAAAGGGGAGTAAGCCCTGCTACCATTCCTCCTGAGTACCTGGTTGGTTTACGTAGGCGGCTAGTGTGACGGATAAAGGTTGCTTGGTTCATTTACTGGGCGAGAGATTCACAATCCTGTGATATAACCGTGACGTTGCGTTACACAGGGGAGCAGTAGCTGTACCTATAGGGTTGTTGCCTATCTCTACCTTCGACTATATCTATGGTAGTGACTGCATCTGTGATCTTAGTAGTTCGCACAATCCAATCATTCGTTTTCGGAGCATAAGTGTGATCCCCGAGGATCGTTCTCTCCATGGCTTGCTGTGGATCGTAATCTTTTCGGCTGATCTCTTTGTGAGAGCTGTTGTCTCCAAGCCGTGTGCACCTTACAGAATAATTACTGACTGACTGTTAGCATTAATTTACGCTCTGGCGAAAAGAGCGGTAGGGCATAGCGTATTTTTTAAGATGCCCGACTGAGGAAGTACCTGCATCTCACAGAATACCGCAGCCAAATAACAATTCACTTGAGGGTTGTTGTGTTCTTGCGAGTGAGTGAGGTTACCAGAAAGAAAGTATATCTCCGTGGGCGGTGGTGATTGCTTTCCATCAAGTGACCCACATGCTCGTTTGCCCCTCTCTCTTATAAAACATGATAATAAATTATTCATGTCAGGAACGGTAACCAGTTGAAGATCACCAAAAACCTGCCACCAATCTATGGTATGACGTATTAAGTATTAGATAGTTAATTGGTTCAGGTGTTGACCACAGCAGCTGGAGCAGAGACGATCAAAGCAGCCGCGGCAGTCGCATGCATCTACTAACGGTAGTGGGTGGGTGCCGGCTGGCAGTAGTTTGCATGAACTAATTGGTGGTGGAAGCACGCAAAGTAGTGTAAATCAAATTGCCTGTACGAAGTATTCTCGAGTTATGTACCAGCAGAAACAGGTCACTCGTCGCCCATCCCTAGCTACAATGTTGAATGTTTATCTTTATTTATTTACGTGTTTGCGAATACATTCGAGTAATGCACTCTTTGATCCGCATGCAAAACACGGGGGCATGCAAATCGGAACAAAAACAAGGGTGTGGTAATGCCCTTAATGCTTGGAGAAGCATTAATATTTTAAAATAAACTAGATAAAAATATTCAAATCGGTCCACACGCGCTAAGCTGGTGGGAATGGACCGTTATCTGGGAACGCGTGCCTTGCTCCAGGACTTAAGAATTACATTAAAGATTATCGCGATGTGTACTGCTTTATGTAATTTTTTTATACTACGTCGGGTGTTACACAAGCTTACGGCCCGCCTGATAACAAGCGGTTACCGTGGACATATAAATGCTCGGAACATAAAATATTCTTCGCGTGCTACAACCGATGCGGCCAACGCAGCAAGAGCAAACAGGAAGCAGAGCTTTCTTCCTGGTAACCTCACTCACTCGCAAGTACAACCCTCGAGGGAATTGTTATTTTGCTTCGGTATTCTGTCAGGTGGAGGTATTTCCCCAGTCAGGCAGCTTACAAACAACGCTATGTCCGCTCGTCTCGCCAGAGCTTCGATTGTTAGGCAGCAAGGTGCACCCGCACCACGTGCGGGTGAGGTTCATTTTGATTCAAAGATGTTGAGATTTTGTCGTAATCAACAAACTCATCTTACTGATAGTATATCTATCTCGCTGTGATTGGAAAGGTTTAGAACATACTCCACCACGTTGATTCAATATTGGTTGTAGAGCTCAGAGTTTTCAGACCGCGACGATCCTCGAGTCTTTAGCCGTTCGCCAGGATACTGGCAGACAATGGCGAGAGAATTATAATCACTCGCAAAGTGAAAGGGAAGAAAAGAGAGACCACGGCCTCCGCTCGACACGTTGATCTGACCAAAAACCAGGTTCCCTCACCATGTCAGTCGACGGTGCTCTATAGATTGCCGGGGATTGATATTAATGGCACAACATACTCGTAAATACGTATGAAGTAAATTAAGAAAGGTGCTATCTGGTTCAAACGTGAGGAAAAAAAATATGGAAGAGTGTAACTGCCACTGCCTCGGAAATAGTAATTGATTGACAGTATTTTCTATTTGTATTTTGCAAATAAAGCACATCCTGTCTATCTAAATCGGAAAATAGGGCCGCTGCGACCGCCTGCATGTAGACACTGCACATAAAAAAATAAAACATAAAATAAAGTAAATAGGTTTATGTTACACTTAATAAACAGGTGTTGGAGCCCACTTGCAGCTGGAGATGGCAGCACAGTGTTCAAACTTTACATCTTCTTCTAGCTCTACTGACATACAGAAAAGAAAATACTCCGTACATTGGTATAAAAATATTTATATCTTTTTTAACCCGGCGTCAGCATGGTAGAAAATAGGTACAACAACTGCATGGTGGGTCATAATTACCCGGATTTTAAACCGTTGCTGATTTTTACCATTTCAATGACATTTAGAGCAAATTTGTGTTTAACTTGAAGTATAGTTCTTAAATTATAATATTTTGGAGACAAAATAAAAAAAATATGTTATATAAAGATCTATTTATGTATTTAAGAAGTCAGTATAAAATTTACAACAAAAAATTCAACTTCTAGAAACTTATTGATAGAAAGACAAAAAAACTACAAATTAACACTTATTTTTTACTTTTTGGAACGACAAATGGGAGATCTTTAAGAAAGTATATGTAAAAATTATAAAGAATCTTTGGGTTAATCACTATTAGCACCGTCATCTACGCAACCGCCACAGAAAGAAATTATATGTTTAGGGCAGATGAATTTGTTGCATCTTTGACAGGTATGGGTAGTTTTCCTGTCTTTTTCTACTCAAAGGTACATCATCATCATCATTGTCTGATGCCTCTTGCTCGGTATCACTCTGTTGAGAACGCTCGCTAACGTGATCATCTTCCTTGTTTTCCGAAGAATTTCCTCCTTCTTTCGAGTCGTTTTCTTCTAATATTGACAGAATTCGCCGCCTTTCGCGTTCCTCTTTATCCATTATTCAAATATAACCTAAAAATAACTTAATATAATGTAATATACGTAATGTCGGTACAAATAAATAATCGAAATAATAAAATAATGGACTCAACGTAATTGGCACGAAATGGTATCATCGAATGTATAGTTGGGTCAACTTTACCTTTTTGTTGTTTGACCGCGTCTATCTTCCTGTGCAGGCGCACACCGTCTAAGTTGACATAAGAAACTACTGAGGCGGAGCACTAACTGCAGCTACTGAGAAGCGTGGTAACGTTTCACTATAATTTTTCTTAAATACCCGCATTTAAAAACATTACGGGTCATTATGACCCAACCTAGCAGACGCCGGGAAGGCTTTTTTCAGTTTTCTCAAAATTAACAAAAAAAGAAGCTGTCACTTTTGCTTCTATGTATGTGATTCGTACTGTATTGTACAATTCAGGTAGTGTAGTGGTGTATAGCAGAGCAGCAGCTTAGAACCTTAGAGTGATGACCGTGGGGAGAAACACGTCTCAGAGAAGAAGAAGACCTTAGATGAGGTTGAAAGATGACGTGAAGAAGTGGCAGGAGTGGACTGGATGCGGATCGCACAAGATCGAGACAGATAGCGAAAATTAAAAAACGCCTATACCATCTTGATGGTAGATAAAAGCTGAAAAGAAGAAGTGCTATATTGACGAAGACATGAAAACGTAAATATGTAAAAATAACAGGCCAGTTTACAATCGAACGGTATTTTTTACTTATATACGACGCTGGCTGCAACCAAGCACACGGCCCGCTCAATGTAAAGCGGTTTGGAAACCGCTTTACATTGAGCAGGCCGTGTGCTTGGTTAAATATAATCATCTATAGACTATCCATAGTCTACATATAGACTATGGATAGTCTATAGATAATTATATTTAATACAATAAAAATAAATAAAATAAATCTGGCATCGTCAGTTACCAGCGGGAATACGACAAACTTCAAGAGCATTGTTATTGCACTGCGGAGTTCTGTTACCTTATTCAACCAAATGCGGCATGCCCTACTTCTCCTACCCTACTCTCTTCAAAATGTTTTGTCATTTCCAATATTTTGCACATAAATTTCACCAAAAAATCATTACGCCACAGTGTCAACAACAGACAAAAAGTACAGACATAGACACAAGTCGCCGTCACTGGCCGCGACCGATTAAAATCTATTAGCGCTCGCCACCAAAGGGGAGAGCGTCATTAGTATTCACATCACGCACCATTCGTATACGCAAAAGCGTAATCTTTTTATCGATGAGTCTGGGCGGGCACGGGCGTGCTGCGGACAAAACATCGATATTCGATATAATGTTACGCGCATCACTATAAGCGGGTGTGAGCCGCATTAGTGACATCTATTGGTGGGAAAGCGGTTTAGATCTTCCGCAGTAAAAACACTATTCAACCAATTTAAATGTTCAATTAAAAAGTTTCTTACCATCAGGTGACAACAGTTTTCTAGGTAGAGTTCTTTAGTACATCGGCAGGTACTTACAGATTCGAAACGAAACGGTTGTTTCGTGTGCGGTCTCCAAGGTTTTTTCTCGCGCATTATCACGTTGTGGAATTAATTGCCTGACCAGATTTTTCCAGGAGACTACAACGTAGAGTTTCAAAAAGAGTTTGATAAAGTTTTTATAGGACCGGAACCGCGCTAGTGATGTTCCATAATTCTGGGGTGTAAGTGGCTCATCAACACTTGTCTCTATCTATACTTTATATCTAACTCTAAATATAATTTATGCCTATTATTCTAAAAGTGGATAAATAGATAGAATATGCTTTATTTGCATAATGCAGTTTGTGTTACAGTGAATCAATATATTATTACATACTAGTACATGTACAAGGCTTTATTCCTGAGAGCCATCTATTTTTTTAAGAGGGTGTTTTTGATGTGTTACTTAAACACAGTTTCAGGAAGAGAAAGGACTGTTTCAGGCTATTTGTAGTTTAAACATTGTCAATTTGTCATCTCTAACCACGACAACAATGACGATAGAACTTTGTTTTTGGTTTAAACCGATCGGTTAGCCATAAAATATACTACTTATGCCACTGTAAATGAATGGAACTATTAAGCCTATGATAAATTTATTTGGCAAATAATAAAGTAAGCCACAGAAACTACTATATGGTCCACTGAATTTGTTGTACCAACCCTAACTTAACCTATATCGTATCACATTATGTTAGACGAGAAACTCTCAATATATGTACTACAAACTAAAATAACAAAATCTCTGATCATGTCAGAGGAATCCGGACATCATAAAAAAAACCTAACCTATATCTATTATAGCTTAGTTTGGTACGTTTTTTCCAACTTTAGTCGCCAAGTTAGTTTAATAGTCGCCCAGTTTTATATTTTAGATGCTCGATTTATTACTACCCAATTTATTTTGTTCGGCAATTTCTCCAATTAAGTCGCTTATTTAACTTCGTTATGTGTTCTTTATTAAAAATTGCATATTTGTCGTTATGCAAAAATTGAGAACGCTTGGCATTCGAAGCACTTTACGCAATCCAATGTAACACGTTTGGTAACAGTTTTCGAGCTGAAAAGCAAAAGTCAGTTCAAATAGAATGACTTCAAATTGAAAACTAGACTGGCTTCTCTGCGATTGTACCGAGACGGGGAAGTTTAAGTAAACTTATCCGAAGAAAATCTGTCATTTTAGCAATTGACAGATTTTCTTTTAGCATAAATACGTTTATTTATTTTTAGTACAATATTATTCGTATAAAATTATAAATGAAGTATGTATTTACAATTTTTTTTTATATAACGTTGAGTGTCAAAGGAGCATCCCATCATACGGCCCGCCTGATGGTAAGCGAGTACTGTAGCCGTAGAAGCTGGCATAAAACGAGTACTGGTACCTCCGCTGCTACCGCTTCATCTCCTCACGTAACATCATTTACTCGCAGATACGCAGCAATCTTCACTTAAGAGTACTGTAATATGGCTGCGGTCTTCTGTGAGGTAGAGGTTCTTCCCCAGTCGGATGGAACATACTCTACCTCTCTTTTCACCAAAGCCTCTTTTGTTTATTTATCGGATGCACCACGTTCAGGCAAGATTGACTTTGATCCTAAGATGAATTACACCCCAAAATGTGGGGTATAAGTGGCACATCTCATTATCAAGTTTATAGATAAAACCAACCTTGCTTGACAAGCGAAAGAGGGTCTGACAAGAGAGGTAAACCTTGTCGAGCTCGACGGTGGCAGTGACCTTCATTTATTTCATTACATACAAATATAATACATAGTAAAATTATAACATTCATAAGGAATGAATAAATAAATAAATATTCCAGGACAAATTGCACACGGCCATCTAGTCACAAACTAAGCAAAGCTTGTGCTTGTACTATGGGTACTAGATAACTGATATAATACATTTTTTTTTGTAAATACATACATATAATACATAGAACATACCCAGACCAAGACAAACAGGCATGTTCATGCATACAAATATTTGTCTTGTGCGGGGATCGAACCCGCGACCTCGGAGCCAAAGTGGCCATTGCTAAGCATTCGACCACCGGGCTCGTCTTGTTGTAGTGTTGTGTTTCTGCAAGTGAGTAGAGTGAGTTTACCTGGCATGAAAAAATGCGTCAGCAAGGGCGCTAATGCGCGAGCAATACTCCTCGTATTACAAGCGTTTATTTGCTACGGTAATTGCTTTGCATCATCACTGTGTGTAGCGTAATAATAAATCTCGAAATAAACCCGCGGTATTTCCATAGTTAATAGAAGAGGGAGAGGAGTTTTAGAAGGAGTTGTTCCCGGAACAACTCCTTCTAGTCGGCCTCGATTGACGGTCTCTTTGAATTCGCCGAAAGGCGCCGTGCGTTACTTATTAACTACGGAAATACCGCGGGTTTACTTCGAGATTTATTATTGCGCTACATGTTGAAAATCTTAAATATATACATGGCTTTTTAAATAAGTTTAATGTTTGAATTTCGAACTAGCGGGCCTTCCAGGCTTTGCGAATAGAATGATTAATGAGAACAGGAAGTTAGCGCCACAACTTATGTCATTCCTGTAGATTTCCCATAAAAATCTTGTCCTGACAATTTCTACGTAACTTTTTTTCCTATTGTTTTTCTGATATATGTATGAATAGCTATTCTGCTGTTTGAGATGGAGACAAATTCAACAAATCAAAGATCATAAAAATTGGACCCGATGTTCTTGAGTTATAAATGGTGTAACTTACCCGATTTTTTTATGTAAATTGATTATAAAGCATTATATTGCAAATATCATCAAAAGTATGGACACAACTATAATGTTTTGTAAATAGTGTAAATTTATATGGTATATTATTATATGTATTGTATACTATTAGAATTACAACTGGACGGTCAAACGTTCCAAAAGTCATTGTAATAAAAGTCGTACTAAAAACAAAAGTTACGAGTATACATTAGTTTCAGCACTAATTGTGCAAAAGTAGTTTTAGCTGACTTTATAAATTTAGAATTTATATTTAATTTAACAAACAGAGTGAGATTTGTAAAAAGAAAATAATATCTACAAAAGCCAACCGCTACGAAGGACAAAGCTCCAATAAAAAGCTCAAACCCCTAATATTGCGTGGGAGGTCCGAGGCTGAACGGGAGGAAGCGGGCGGACCATACGAGTGTATCCGGCGGAAGCTGCCCAGAGGTCAGCCGGCCCTTCCTTCCTTCCAAACTGTTTGTTTTGTGTCTATGTCTATGGATAGAGCAATATTTAGAAAGATTTATTTGAAAATAAATTGTCCGTGAAAAAATATTTCTTGGTCCAAAAAAATAATATCTAACATTCAGTTTTGTCAAAGTGTGTATTATGAATTATGATACATATTCAAAACTTTCAGATGTGTCTTATTGAGAATACAAACCGTTTTTTCAATTAGGCTAAGCATTGATTAATCTTATATATATCTTAATCGAATATTACTAATATAAGTATTATTAAATGCTAAATCAATTAAGTTATAAGTAGATGTAGTCTTGTTGTTATCCTTTACGTTTTAGTAAGTAAGAGTTGAGGTAACGCAGATGTGGCTTACAATGCGTTGATCCTTTGCGACGCCGCCGCAGCGTAACGCACTAGCTACGCCTCAGTCTTGAGTCTTCTTTTTAGTCATTCCTTTATCCCGTTTCGCGGCTTCGGCTTTCATGATCTTGAGGCGCCATCTATATCGCTGTTCAGTATCGTTGACATTTTTTCTTGGACTTTCGTCATACACGTCGTCTGTGACCTGCCCCTGTCTCCCTTTTTTGTAGCCATAGCAAGGTACTTTTTAACAACATGGTCAACGGGTCTCCGCAATACATGCCCAAGCCATCTTATTCTGACCTCGGTAAGTCATCTGGTAATAGAAGCAACTTTGAAACTACCCCTTATATGTTTATTAGGCACTTTTTCTTTTAGCGTTACTCCATTCGTCCAACGCAGCATACGCATTTCTATGGCATGAAGATTTTGTTCATCACCTTTATTCCTAGCCCAGGCCTCAGTCTTGAGTAGTCTAGAGAAAAGTTATCGTCTATTTTTTATAGAACTAAGGTAACAATCAAGCATAAAACCTGCTTACTGATAAGCAGTCACCGTAGACTATGCACGCAATGCCAGAGACATCACGTACGCATTGTCAACCCTAAATATTATTGCCTATTAAATATTAATTATGTCTATTGGTTTTAGATCTCAAGAACACTGTACAAGAACCTGTCCAATCCTTCTCCCCTTCTCCCCGCTTCAACGACAAGAACATGACGAACACTATTACTTATCGCAGTATCGTAAGTAGTGTCTTTTACGAGACTTAGTTGTAAGGTGCTTAGGTCAACAGCCACCGATGAGGGGGTGTGAAATCTGATGGCTACCGTATTCTTTTGCAGGACCACTTATTGAGTGCTGGGATAGGATGGAGTTGGCTTGTTTTTAGCTGTATAACGAGATGTACTTTCATATTTTTCGAAACAGTCAATCGTCTAAGAGCTGTACCAAACCTTTAACATTGAATAAAAGATGTATTTATTACGATATTCAAAATTTCTTTATAGTATTCTTAATCATTATCTAGAAATTAATTTAAGGAAAATTTAATATCATAATAAATGCAAAACAGTCAAGGCCGAGTAGGCATCTCGCTACAAAATCGCCATAAATACTGGGTGGTACTTACTGACTTATGACCCTTTACCCTGCGAAGTTAAAAATTGAGTTTTGTTACTTTCGACTGGCAAAAATGTCTTCAGGTTACATGGTTACTATATGCATAGCTAGAGGGTTGTCAGATTTGGAGTATTTTATACTCGTGTATACCTTTTTCTTTTTGGTTTGGAACTTTTATCTATGATAACATTATTATAACTAGCAATAGAAGCGGTTATAGCTGTACCTCTTCTGTAATAGCCCGGTATTTAGTTCACCCATATCTCATCTCCATAGCCCATTAATTTTCCGTCACACTTTGAAATAATTTCAACGACTGCCGAGACCTGTTCATGGGTATATCGTTCCATTGATATATCCTGGAGCGGGTCATGGCGGGCGTACAACATTGCATCAAACTTCTCAAAGGGGCCTCTACGCGTTGGATCTATATCCCCGCGTAAGCCGTATCAAATGACCGTGTTTGACCCGTGATTAAAAAGAGATATATTTGTAACAAACATTTGTTATGATACATAGAAAACACCCAGACTAAGACAAACAAACATGTTCATGCACACAAATGTTTGTCCTATGTGGGAATCGAACCCACGAGCGTTGGTGTCGAAGCCGCGTCATTGATCGCTACGCCACCGAGCTCGTCGAAAATCATGAAATCTTTATAAACAAAGCACGATTACCATTCTACTGTATGTCGATCAAGTTATTCAATTAACAATATTGAAACGAAAGCCACCTCCATACTCCCGAGCCGTGCGACAAAGGGCGATAGTCAGCAAAATACTTAGTGTATTTAGCAGTGGATGTTACTATCCGTTGACACATCTCACCCTCATCTCACTTAGCGCCATTTTTATCCTTTTACCGCCATTTAGTGACCTTCGGGATCGCCTCTCTTCGGACCAGTTCGGTTATCTTCGGCTATTTCGAGTGATTGAGTCTTATAGGGAATTTCGATATGATGGAATTTGGTGGCATAAGGGCACTCTTCAAAGTGCTCAAATAGTATACCTACTCGTATTTTATATTTTTGTTTTATTTTTTTAACGTTATTTGTCTGTGATATTCTGTGAGGTGGAGGTACTTCCCCAGACGGGCAGCTTACCGCAGCTTACGCTGTACCCTACCTTACCTTTGTTAGAGTTCCTTTCGCTAGTAAGCAGGGTGCACCACGAATCATATTATTATTAGAGTAAAAAAAAAATACAATTCAGTCTCGATTAGGTCAACTTTCAATTTGCGATCCTAAAGTAATTAGGAAAATTTTATTGGCCTTCTGATTATTGGAATGAGCCGGCTGCCGTTGTATTTCCAGGGCATTGCATTATATCGTCGACAACCTTATTCAACCCACTACTGGGATACGGGTCTCCCCTCAATCTAAGGGGTTTAGAGCATACCCACTACGTTGCCCAACTGCGGGTTAGCGGACCTTAATGTTTTCCAGGCACCTAAAGGCCACTGATTTGGCTTAACGACTGACATCTAACGACAACAGCCGAGACTGACGGCTTATTGTGCTCTCCGAAGCACGGAGGAGTTCGAAATAAATAAAACCACCCATGGACAGGCGACAGTCGACGTTGATTGACTTGCACGCACGTGTAATGTGGAATTTGCGCTAGTGATGCCCCTAGATTTGCATGCGCAACCGCTTACCACTAGGTGGAACATATACTTACTTGCCAACTTAGTGATATTTAAGAACTGCATAAAACAGAAGTGCTCTACCTTGAACAATAACAAAAACATATACTGAAAATGTTACCATCGCTTAAATCGCCATTTAAGTAGGTGCACAATATTTTTTGCTATAATTAATTTGATTCCAATGTCGACAACAATGTAAACTAAACGCGATGTATCGTGCCTTCATGGATAAATTAGATAGTCTGAAAAACGTGTCGTATGTACATACACGTAAATATTGCACGCGAGCAAGAAACATACGACTTTCAGCTGATATACGAAGCATTGAAAAAAAAACATGACATAATAGGCTATTTGACAATGTTCAAAAATTGAATAAATTATTTAACAATGTAGTAAAATACACAAAACTATAAAGATCTGCAATTTTTCTTTCTAATATCTTCCGTCCGACTTATTTTAGGGTCGATCATAGTTTGGCGGGAAAGTCCATTTTAAAAGTATGAAATAATATGTATTTCCATTGGAGAAACAATAAAAAATACTATAATTTTAATATGATACTAATTACAAAACGTAATATTTAACATAGCTGTCGTACAAATTTCTGATTTGATGCATACAACATACAAACCTGTGACGTCATAACTCAATAGCCTTTTGTATCGAGAGTTTTCGGGAAAGTTCAAAATTGTGATCAAAGTTATGACGTGACACCTTGCTATTTTATATGCATTAAATCAGAAATTTGTACGACAGCTATGTTAAATATTGCGTTTATGTAGCCAGTGCCGTAACAAAAGTTATAGTATTTTTTATTGTTTCTACAATGGAAATATTTATTTTTTATAATTTCATACATTTAAAATGGACTCTCCCACCAAACTTTAATCGAACATAAAACACGTCGGACATAAGTTATTAAAATTTTAAGATCGCAGTTCGTTCTAGTTTGTTTGTTTTTGTTTATAAAACTTTATTGTACGCATACATAAACTTCAAGTACAGAATAACATACACAATGGCGGACTTATCCCAGAAGGGATCTCTTCCAGTCAACCAAAGAATGCTTGTAAGTGAATTTTTAGGTCAGGGTGAGGTACATTAAGTACAGTAGATAAAAAAGCAGTTCTTACAAACACACATATATAAAAATGTAGACAAATACACACAGTAATACACACAACTGCAAGCAATAAGACACTTTAGATAAAGTGAATTCAAACGTCGGAAACATCAGCGAAGTGCGATCTTAGCTGGCTCTTAAAAGAACTAATAGATTGAGCCATCATCATATTAATTGGAAGTGCATTCCAGAGACGAGCAGCTAACACTGCAAAAGATTTAGAATAGGTAAGGGTGCTATGGGGCGGTATTTGAAGAAACGGAGTGTTTCTGGACCGAAGTCTGTCATCTACAACACGAAACTTGAAACATTCCTTCAGGTAATCCGGCGCTGTTGGGTAGAAAAGATTGATGAGAGATGAGAGTTTGATGTATTTTATGTTACTGATAGAGAGATTTTATAATTTTGTAACATTGGCAACTAGCCTATTGTGATTTTCAAAATACTTAACCTAACTTAGTTTTTTTTGTGCTAACGAAGTAATTCTTTCACCTATGGTTATATTATTGAGACGTCCCTACATATCAAACCAAAAAAAATGATGGCCAAATAGCCTATTGAGCGTCTAATTCGAGCCCTGTGGTCGAATGGCTTGCATTGCAATGGTTATTTTGACTTCGAGGTCGCGTGTTTGATCCCCAAGATACTATGAAGTTTATAGTATCTCACATGATTGTTTGTTTTGTTCATAGTATGAACAAAACAAACAATCATGTGCACAAACATGTCTGTTGCTTTTGATTTGGGTGTTTTCGATTCGAGATTCGAGAAGAAAAACGAAATATATTATTTAAGCACATTTACAGAGGAGCTCGATGACGTCTGTCGTTGTGCGTGGCAGTGTAACCGATCACACAAGTCATGCAACATCGACCGTAGCCTGTCCATGGATGGGTTTATTTATCTCGAGTTCCTCCATGCTTCGGAGGGTACGTTAAGCTGGGATCGATAGCTTAACGTATTTAAACTGTTGTCGTTAGATGACAGTCGTTAAGCCAAGCTTGAAAACACGACCTTCGCCAATCCGCAGTTGAGCAGCGTGGTGGAGTATGCTCTAAACCCCTTCGGTTGAGGGGAGACCCGTATCCCAGCAGTGGGCTCAATAAGGGTTGACGACGACATTTGTCAGTTAACTAGTACACATAGTACAAGCTTTGCTTACACGAAATGGCGCTGTATAATTTGTTCAGGAATAATTATTGAAATGAAATGAAATTAATTATTAATAATATAAACAAACAAACAATATATTGTCAGACAAATTACACAGCGCCCTCTAGCCCTAAAGTAGTAAGCGAAGCTTAATGTGTTATGGGTATGTACTATACAACTGATAAACATACGTAAATACATTTTTTTTTGTAAATACATACTTATGATACATAGAAAACACCCAGACCAAGACAAACAGACATGTTCATGCACACAAATGTTTGTCCTATGTGGGAATCGAACCCACGTGCATTGGTGTCAAAGCCGCGTCATTGACCGCTACGCCACCGAGCTCGTCAAATATTCTTAATTTTTGTCATTATTTTTATCTACTAGCATTTCGGTATTGACCATTGGCGAAGAAGAAATGCTTGAAAGAAACTTGCATTTTGCATGGATCTTTTTTTTAATAATCAGATACTATTTTGGGGTGTTTCACCAACATCTTTGAAAAAAAGCCAACTTCACCTGCACGCGGTGCACCCTGCTGACTGACAAACGAAGCTCTGGCGAAAAGAGAGGTAGGGAGCGTAATTGTAAGCTACCCGACTGGGGAATGTACCTCCACCTCACAGAATACCGCAGCCAAATAACAATTCCCTTGAGGGTTGTTGTGTTCCTGCGAGTGAGTGAGGTCACCAGAAAGGAAGGAGATGCTGCGTTGGCAGCAGGGGTGGCGGCGCGCGAGCGATATTTTACATCGCGAGCGTTAATATGGCTACCGTAACCGCTTCACATCAGGCGGACCGTATGCTTGTCTGCCACCCGACGTAGTATAAAAAAAAAAAACTACAACAATCGCAACTTAGTTTGTATATTTATTTATCTCATACTTCTTAATTCAATGCAAGATTCACTTTACCATTGTTAATTATACATTACTTATACTACGACGGATGACAGACAAGCAATAAGCATACGGCCCGCCTAATAAAAGGCGGTTACCGTAGCCATATTAACGCTCGCAACATAGAATATCGCTCGCGCGCCGCCAACCCCGATGTCAACGCAGCATCTCCTTTCTGGTGACCTCACTCACTCGCACGAACACAACAACCCTCAAGGGAATTGTTACTTGGCTGCGGTATTCTGTGAGGTGGAGTACATTCCCCAGTCGGGTAGCTTACAAATTACGCTCCCTACCTCTCATTTCGCCAGAGCTTCGTTTGTCAATCAGCAGGGTACACCGCGTGCAGGTGAAGTTAGCTTTGGTTCAAAGATATTGATGAACCACTTACACCCCGAAAAACTCCGTTTTATAGAAAAAAATACATAATAATTGTCTTTACGAACTCGTCATAATTCCACTGGGTGTATACCTATATTATTAGGGTGTTCACGAACGCGTTAAATAGACCAAATCGGCTATCAATCATCACAACGCACACACACAATCCACAGTGACATTATTAAGGCAATTATCGGCTGAACGATTCACGCTTGGCCGTCCACTGCCGTGCTAATTGTATCGTGACAAAAAAGTAAATTTTACTTATTGAGGATGTATTTAACGCTTGTGCAGTGGTTCCTAAACTTCCTAGGTTCCGACCCATCTGAAAACAATTTCCAATCTAAGGATAACTCTTGGCTGTTTTAGAAAGATGGGAGTATAAATATTGGTAACGCTCAGAATCCCTAGTAGCGAGGTGCAGAAGCATATAGGTAACGACGTCTTACATTTCAGGGCCAATCAATATTCGTTCGCGACTCATAGCTGGATCACGACCCATAGTTTTGGAAACCACTGGAATGAACTCACGGGTTCCAGCTAGTTTAATAAAATAAATAAATATTGTCACACAAATTACACAGCGCCATCTAGCCCCAAAGTAAGCGAAGCTTGTGTTATGGGTACTAGACAACTGATAAACATACGTAAATACATTTTTTTTAAATACATACTTTTGATACATAGAAAACACCTAGACCAAGACAAACAGACATGTTCATGCACACAAATGTTTGTCCTGTGTGGGAATCGAACCCACGAGCGTTGGTGTCAAAGCCGCGTCATTGACCGCTACGCCACCATACACTCGAATGCGTATTCACTTAAAAAAAGTCAGTTTCTATTTGTATTTAAAGTTGTCCTGTCTTCTTAACAATTAATATCAAATTCGAATTAGTTTCGCGCAATCTGTCAAATGCCTGACAGTTCTGCCAAACTACATAAAGTTACATTAGAAAAGTTAATATGGTTCATAAGATGAAAGAAAAAAAAAAGAAAGTTGCTCGGAAATTTGGAAAATTTAAGAAAACTGAACGACCATATTAACTTTTCTAATGTAACTTTATGTCGTTTGGCAGAACTGTCAGGCATTTGACAATACCAAATGAAACATAAAAAGAAATAGCGAAATCGATCCAGCCGTCTACGCGAGATACCGTAACCAAGGTAAATTAGGATTAATTTTTATATATATTACGAGACCCATATTAACCTTATTGTACGAACAACCCTCGTATACACTAGCTGAACCGGCGAACTTCGTACCACGATGATGCTTGAATGCCGTGTTACTTATTAGCTGAGCTAAATTTATGATTTTATGGAAGTAATTCAACGAATATAAAATAAATAAATACACAAAATGAAATATAAAAGTACAAATTGACAACCAATAAATATCTCAATCCTTTTACAACTGAATCTATTTGTATGGGAAAATGTTTTTTCTATTACTTTATTTTTTCGTCAATTTTTTTAATATCTACTTATTATCCTATTCCCGACCACGACAAATCCAAAAACATAAAAATAATAAAAATCTGTCCAGCCGTTCTTGAGTTATAAACGGTGTAACTAACACGACTTCCTTTTATATATACTCGTATACATATATATTAAAGATTTTATTAACTTCCTATAAAGTTATTAAATCTGTCAAATGCAATGTTGCCGGCACATATTATGCAACACCAGTGCAACCTTCATGGCCGCATTAAACCCAACAATTGGCGTCTCTCACAGAGGTGCCGATAGCTTATAAAACTGTACACAGCGAACACAAAAAAGGCCCACTTTTGTTTCGTTTACGCGGCGCATTTTGTCATTCTCCGTGGCACGTGGTCGCGAATATATAATATTTTATTATTACGACTTCACGCCTTTAGCGGCCTCTCCGACTGATAATACTTTCATTCGTTCCGAGAAGCAGTTATCTGCTAAGGCACCGTGTGTGCATTTTCGTTTGTACCGACATTACGACACGATAAACTGAGTTCGTTTAGTTTCGTAGTTGTTATTGTTGTATTAAAATAGCTATTATCTGAAGTAAGATTATGTAGCAAAGATAAAGCTATTGTGTCTTCGCCATCAAATGAATATTTATCTCACTGTTAAGATATGGGTTTCCCCGCAATCGATGGGGATTATCATGCAATTCCACGCTGCACAACTGCGAGTTGACTGAGGCTAATGTGTTCAAGCTACCCAAAGGCTAATAACGACTAATGACTGTCTTATGATAACAGATGAGATCGACAGCTTAACGTACCCTGACGATCACGAAGGAGATAAATAAACCAATACATATACAGGCTACAGTCGACACTACTTAACATGTGTGTTCGATTCGACTAACAAATGTAACGATAACGAGCTCATCCTTGGGTATTATTGCTGCACAAATATGTTTCATTTTTACATAAACATTCAGTCATTTACTTTTACATTTTCTAAAGTAATTCTACCTGAATGGGAGTTCGCATTAGAAACTCCTCTAAAACTGGCTTAGGATTGTATAGCAAGGTAAGGCAGACATTTGTACGAGTTGATCAATTGCTCTATAAGTCTACTTGCATCGACAGCTAGCAATGCAGACTGGAAAAGAAAGTCATGGAAATCACATCAAATAATTTCTCCAAGTAACCCATTTTATACTCTTCTATCGAGAAGAGTTTGTTTGATAATTACTTTTCAAACAGTTGTTTTCGGCCTATTTGCCAGAATGTTATAGACATTTTAAAAATAGAAAAAATCTCACCGACATAGGCGAGGGAGGTGAAATTTTTAAAACATTTATGGGATTGTTTGATGTATACGACCACTTATAACATCGCTTGCTATGGCTCGATCGGCAGTCAGGTTTGATATTGGTTTGAGCTTTGGTAAGGAGGATTAACAGTAACTGACTTATTCTAATTCACAGTCATCATCATCATCACAGTCATCAGCATTTCGTAAGATATCCACTAGTGAACATGTGCCCCTTAGACGTGACCATTTTTGTGGCGTTTGTATCCATCCACATTCCACAATAAGCACAAAAGGGAGAGGTTATAAGTGATGGTAACCATACTGTATTTATTAAACTATTAATAAACTGTTTCCACGCAACGGTTCCAAACGGTGCGTTTTGAACAAATTTTTCACCATTACACGCAGTTTTTGATCGCACAGATTAGGTCATCGATCATTGTTGACGGCAAGCGGACCGCGGAACAAATCATAGTCCTCGCGTGTCTCTCTGACACTCACCACCGCTGAATTTGCCCTTTAATTTTGATGATAAAGTAAATTCAATAGAACTGTTATTAGGTATTAAAGTTAAGTTATCTGGTAAACGATTTTAGAAATAAGTACCTGTTGGGAAGGAGTACTCGTAGCTACATTTTGACAGCGCGACGTTGGGGTGCGAACGATACTTTGTGTTTAATTCAAAGGTCTATAAAGAAACGTAAATGTCTATAAAAGTTACTATTTATTTCAAGGGGAAGGGACCGTAAGCTTCCTTACCACCCGACGGCGTTATACAAAAATAATTAGATTACCAATATTTAATTATAAGTGTAACACCTAAATATCATCTGAAGAACTAGCTAGCCGCTGGGACCTCGCTTTTTGTTTCTCAATAAAGTTAATTATTTCCAAAACTACTTTACTCATTATGATAGACAGCTAACTAACAATAGAGTTTACATTACACGACAATAGAGTTTAAATTACATAAATATGTATATACCAAATTTGATTGAAATCGGAACAGCCCCCTTACCACTATCTCTTATTGCGATTCAATAACTGAATAGAATGCTTATTCATACTAATGAATAAGCGACTCTATTTCAAATGGAATAGAGTTGCTTATTGATTGGTATGAATAAGCAATCTATTCAATTATTGAATCTCATTAAGAGATGGTGGTAAGGGGGCAGTGCAATGATTCGAAAATTATTGTCTCGCGAAATTATCTTCTACACGAAATTACTTTTTATTTTTTTATTTATCTTTATTTATAACTAACTTAGTGGAGTACCTATAAGAATGCTACCTTCCAATGGGTCTTTATCAGTTGGGCCAGATAGGGTTCCTGTCTGCTCATTGTAACAGATACTTCTGTTTATCATAAATCTTTGACGGGTGCGCCGGCGCAAGTCAGGCCAAGCGTAGTGAGAAACGTCCACAATACACAGGAAGTGTCGACTAAATCGAATTACACGCGGGCATTTGGACAAATTTTATAATATATGCCCATTGTTTCGCCCGCACGCCTTTACCTCGCTCGACGTACCTGCCGACAGGATACACATAATTATATTAATTTTGATGCTTTTGTCAAGGAAATAAAGTTAATTGTGTGATAACATTGTGTGGCTGTACTGCGTGTTTTAAATGTTTTGGTTGAGATTAATCTGATAGGTGGTAGGACAGTTAGAAACAGGGATTGGTAGTAGTCATGCATTGATAGTTGCTCAATCACAACGCGCAAAATGCGATGGAGGGAAGTGTGTGCGGAGTAAATAAATAATAATAAATGTTCCTGGACAAATTACACACAGCCAACTAGTCCCAAACTAAGCAAAGCTTGTAATAAGGATGCTAGATAACTGATATTACACATACATAATAATATATATAATATATAGTAAACGCCCGGACTATGGCAAACAGACATGCTCATGGACACAAATATTTGCCTTGTGCGGGGATAGAAATCGCAACCTCGAAGTCAAAGTGGATATTGCTAACCATTCGAACACTGAGCTCGTCTCTTTACGTGAAAGACTTAGAAAATAGTATCATAATATTAGAACTAGAGTAGCTTACATATATATAGATATAGCTGTTAAAATCATTACAGACTGAAGCTTAGCTTGCAGAACTGAGAGCCGTTGGAATAGATAGGTTCTGAAGTGACGATCAAGAAATGTAAACCGGAGCGTAGGACAGTCTCCGACTAGATAAAGGGGCGATCTGGTAAAGAGAGAGCCGATTGATGCAAACGGCTCAAAATCGTTCATTATGGAAGTCATAGGAGAGACCTATGTTCAGTAGTAGACGTCCTTTGGCAAAAATGATGATAGTCACTTGTTTTGTTTTACGAAGATGTAATATATATAAATCATAATCTTGTGTTTGTTCATTAATGATTAGCAGTTTACTATATATTAGAATTCTAATGTCACTGGCGGTGGAAGTTCCATATAACAATGTAGTGAGGTGTGTAATATATTTTTTAATAATATAAAAAAAAAAAACACTGCGATGTCGAGCAATGAAAATATATCTGTAGAATCTAAATCACATGTACATAATTAGTTTATGTAAATAACTCATTTATCAAAACACAGGATCATCGCAATTCTGATACGTTTCAAAGAGCAAAAAATAAACAATATTTCATCACTTCGCGATCACAATGGCGATTTTATCTTCCAGTCCTGGACGAAACAATATCCGTTACCAACAATGAATATTATTGTCTTGTCATATCACAACTCAGACCTATCTCGGCCCACATGTACGGAAAGCAATTGCAGCAAAATGGACGACCAGCGGCAATAGTACTCGAAGTGTTCTGGGAAGGCTGCGGGCACACCCTTATCGTAGCTGTAAATCAATATATGATTACAAATTTAATGCTACTGTTCGACTATAAATCAGAGATTTTAAATTACGAGCTACAAGCGATGGCATAGTACATGTATATTTCAGTATATCTCCCTTGTATCGATGGTAGATTCAGACCATCGTCGATAGAAGCACGCCTGGATCGAATACTGCCGTGCAGTGTATGTAACTTGGTAGTGTCGTGTGACTGACAGTAGCCCGATCTTGATTAGGTAAGATGAGTGTTCAGTTAGGTATTTTCAAGAGGCAAATGTTTTAATTAGAAAGATATGTACAAAGAAAATACTTTAAATTTTTTGAGGCAGTATTTGCATTTTCCTCCCTTGGTAGTTTAAGAGGCAGCAACGGATTGACTAAACTATCGTTATGCCAGCTGATTTGGTATCTATGTAAGTATGCAATATTTTGTGTCTTTGGTATATACCTAGATATGCAAGCAGCGCACTAGCGCCGCGGTTGTAAAAATCGTTGCTTGTAAACGGACTTAAGATTACTAACTCTTCTCTGTGCTTGTTTTTAGACTGTGTATATAGGTATGTCGCATAGTATCATATCATATTTGAATTTGCTGGTCTACTGACAGTTTAGTTCACTAAATTATAATTATAGTATTTCAACGTCTGTGTCGACCAAACACACCAACGTCAAAGAATATTAATTCAGACAATAATAATATATATACTTTTTCATATTACAATTTTTAATAATACATCCTACTTTGACAGATGATATCTGACAACATGCGGATGGAAACTACTTGAATGTGGCATAAGACAGAACTGAGTAAGGCTTTGGAGGAGGCATATGTTCAAAGATGGACAATTAACTTAATGTGTTGGATGGATTTATGGATAGCATATCGCTAGCATAATGTGATGAGAACAAAGCTAATATTGATGAAGGCAATTGTGAATCTACATTTACTAAAAGTTACGATACTGTTTCAAAGGATCTGAATTGGCGACGTTTTACAACGCGTGAGGCCCCCTAGTGCTGCGCTGTTGTATCGACACCGGCTCTCGATAAATCGGCGCACCATGGTGTGGATCGGGAATCGGCGCGGCGCCGTATTCGCGTGATGGGGATGAATGATTGCTTAAATGGATTCAAGGTGCTTGAAATTAATTAAAAACATCGAATATGCTAGCGAGGATTGTTTACGATGGCCGTTTAAGAGATGACAGTTCAATATAGGGTTGTAGTGCATTGCTAAATATGTTGTCTAAATACAATCTTTCAAGTTTAAGGATACAAATCGGGACTAATTTGTATACTTACTGTAGGTAATAAATATGAAACATTAAAACAGCACAACATTGATAACATAAAGTATCAAATAACTTCCTTTACACTGTCAAGGTGACATCCCTAAAATATTCAATGATTTATTAATTTGTAAAGATTTCTGACAATGACATTGTTATCTTTGAAGCAATTATCATAATATTTTAGCTATTGTAAATTATTGAATATAACTATTGTAAATTAATGATGGTGAAACTATTGTTTGAATTTATGCGATAGTGAAATATACTAAGTTAAAATATATACATAACTTTATCAAAATTTTATCTAAAAACTATCGATATCGACAACATTGCATTTTGCCCTCTACTACTTGTATTTCTGTCAGCAGTATTTGCGTGTCATGATAGACGGTTACTATTTTTTTTATGACCCATGGTGGACTCCTCGAGATCGCTTCGCTATTTTATAAGGTTTTATAAATAAGTACCGATGTTGCGTGTGCCCCACTATACCTGTCGACAGTATTCGGATATATGATGAACGATGGACATTATTTTGTGTATGTGTGCTATGTATTTACTCTTATTTTATGGTTTAATCCTGTTATTTCAATAACAGTTTTCATCGTTATCTAACAGCCTTTATTTATATATTATTTATTGCATAACTAATACAAACTATTTCATGTTATACAGGTAAACAAAGGTGAGATTATCGAACTTGAGCGAACGAGAGATCTCTTCCAGCCAACCGTAATGGTTGTATTCGAGACCATACATTGTTGGAAGGGTAGACCACATAAAAACGCCAAATGTAACATATATAAAACTGAATACGTGACAAAATTAATCTACTTATAGATACTACAATTGATAAACAAATACATAAACATACATATATTGACATATCTACATATACAATCAATAAATACTCATAAAAAAATACAGTTTGACATAGACCTGTGGCCCTACTGCCTAAGCTGAAACCGATTCACATCGAATCTTTTATTTTCCAAAAATAGGTGTTAGGTTTGAGTTATTGACAAATAGTTTTTGCTTCGTCGGTAGAGCTCTAAGGTTTCTACCAGATAAGCTGAACACAATTGCCACTAATCGAAGCTGAAGTTTTATATTCGCGCTCAAAAAATCCTATGGGAATCGGCTTCCGCTTCGGCGGTAGGGCCCCTGTTCCAATGAATTTCATCATAATATTATTATGCTTTTCGCTTCCACCCGCTTTTTTTAGATCATCGCCATCTAGAAAGGAGGCTCCCAATGTTTCGTTGCTCGATATTGCAGTCTCCACTTTCGATGAAAAATGCCAGCAGAACACGCCGACCCACTGATGCTTCAGCTTGCTGATCCTAAAAACTAAGTCAACTAGTTTAGTTCTTCGTCGATACTTCGTTGTAGATTTATTTACTTAAATAGCAAATAGTACTGTAGGTTTATTGCGGTAGGTTACAATGACTAAGGCATGAACGAATATGATTATTAAGTCGATATAACGCATGCAATGTGTTTATAAATTGGTAATAATAAACCGAACATCAACTAAGATTATAAAACAGGGCGACTATTACACTAACTGGTCGAAAAAATGATATAAAATATACCAAACCTTACCTAACATTATATTCCCGTCACCTATTTAGTGTAATTATTTGTACTTATTATTTTCATTTACAAAGTGAAACCTCGAAGAGTACTGTTATGTAATGATCCTCGAATCCAGTACAGTGTTAAAACTTCACATGCACTATCGTTTGCAAGCTGAGCTATTTTAAGAAATTGAGTAACGAGATGGAATCTATAATTACTCAGAATGTTTCCAAAGTTCGGATAAACATGAAAAAATAAAGTATAAGAATCAGGTTACAAAATATAATATTCAGAAAATTAAAACAATATCTCAGTATCATATTAAGCAGTGTTATATAAATTATACAGCAATATTTATTATATGTGAAACTCCTGCGATTTTCCAATATTTACCCCCTTTATATATACAGACATTGACGTCACTACTCTTCACAATAATTATTACTAATTGCAGCTGACTGTTTTTGCCCTACATATATTATAGATGGACCGTTCATACAACGTAAGCTGTACGCAGTTTGCTGCATTTCGCTTGCCGATTCTACAGTTGACCGTTAATTTGGTATCGCCCCTTAACTTGAGTTTCCATCCAATTTGTCGCGCAGATCGTTTAGCCAGCCGACAATCGCAAACTGTTTATGTAATGTGGCCACAACTTAATAAAGACTAGCGTGGAGTTGAGACGGACATTTCATCTAGATAGATAGATAATGTTAAATTTGTACACTGAAACCACAAAATACAGAATCTTAAAATAATTCTAATAATAAAACAGAACTTGGAACACAACTCCAGTCCAACCGCGAGCCATCATCTAATAATGTAGCAGTTCACAAACAAACCGAAGCCCCATCTCCCGCTCCGTTGTTCGGCGTTTGTTGCAGACGTTGCAGTGATACAAACAGGCAACAACTCAGTGTTGGACTTGCTCAGAGAGCAAAACAATTTTTTCCTTAGTGGATAAAAACACGATTTTTTTTTTACAGCAGAACCTTAATTACACCGTTTGATGATTTTATCTTAACATTTCAACGATCATTTATCAATCTGAGCTGCCGATCGCGACCTATCATTTCCGACTTTCGTATCGAATTCGATACGCGACGTATGCGCACTCGATAACCCACTTTGCAAATTGATCGTCTGCCGGGAAATTAATCGAGCGAAATTTGCCAGCGAATTAATTCGGTTACGTAGCCTTTGTTTTAAATGTTCGCCTTAAATATTGGAGACGTTGATTGGAGGGTTTGTCAAATGTTGATAAAGTTGGACATTTTGATAAAAATCTTTTTTTAGCAGTTACCTATGGTAACCTATAGACGTTATGGTAACCTATAGCCTATAGACGCTTCTAAAACAGAGAGGAATTGCTCGCAGCGGAATCCCTGGTGCTAATGACACATCTCCTCATGTCTGGACCTCACTCCAAGAAAAACAGCAATCAAAACTATTGTTCTTTGGCTGCGTTCTTCTATGAAGTGGAGGTAGTTGGATTCCAGAATGCCCTACCTACTTTTTACCTGAACCTCGCGTTGCGCTCGCTGTGCACATTAATTAAAACAGCAAAGTACGTACCTTCGTAGGAATGTTAAGTATTACAAGGGAATGCTCTAGTATGTATTCTTTAAACATGACGATATTGGTAACTATGTCCATTTAATAATGATTTATGTCAAATTTTAAATTGTGTGTTACGATTTATGATGATCGTACGCGGTATCCTTTTTGAATATAATTATACTTCATCTCCCTCGTAATTTTTCGCGTATTTTAGTAACTGTCTTACATGTTTGTTATTAAGTCAATTTCTACAGATAACCTACAACCGCTACAATTTTTACCATCACATCGCTACCTCCATCATTATTCTCCCAGCTTCCTTCATTGCCACACAAATCATTGACATTCGCCAACGACGACATGGCATCAGTAACAACATGGCCGCGGGATATTTCGTATAATCGGTAGAAATTTTGTCGAAATTGTTGCAAAGGTTAAGTCGAAATTAAAACGTGATTTATTTGCAATTTTGCCGTCAAACCGCGGGGCTGGCCTTTACACGCGTTAGCCCAATGTTAACTGTTAACGCATCGTTTATTCATCGGCGTGTTAACCCGTCAAGCACGACATTCGTAATGATTGCTTCTGCGACATATTCATTCACAAGTTGTTTCATGTGTGATACAAATATAAAATTATATATTTTAAGATGCCAATATACGGAACCCAGTGGGACAAGTCTATAGAAGAAAATAGTCAACTTAATTTTCCTGAGTGTAGTCAGATTTGTCAGCGGTTCCCACCAACCAAAGTGAAGTTAATTGCACTACAACATGAAATACCGCACAAAATTAGAAATTAGTGACAGTAAATTATATTGCCAGTTCCAAACAACTGGCAGGCAAGATACTGCAGAAGACAGATTTTTTTTATACTACGTCGGGTGGCAGACAAGTATACGGCCCACCTAATGTGAAGCGGTTACCGTAGCTATATTAACGCTCGCAACATAAAATATCGCTCGCGCGCCGCCACCCCCGCTGCCAACGCAGCATCTCCTTCCTTTCTGGTGACCTCACTCATTCGAACTTGTCTGCGGTATTCTGTGAGGTGGAGGTACATTCCCCAGTCGGGTAGCTTACAATTACGCCCCCTCCCTCTCTTTTCGCCAAAGCTTCGTTTGTCAGTCAGCAGGGTGCACCGCGTGCAGGTGAAGTTGGGTTTAATTCAAAGATGTTTATGGACTACTTACACCCCAAAATAAGTAAGTGATGGATTCTCATGAGGGAGGCCAAGCCTCGGCAATAGAAGTAAGTAGAAAGTTTGAAAACTTATATTCTTATTTTGATCATTAAAAAGAACCAACAATAATGTTTAATAGCTTAAAATGTATCAAGTGAACTCCGACTTAATTATTTTCGTCTACTAACGTATTTGTATTATCCCTTATTTTTTTTTCTTTTGATATCTATAAGTAAAAACATTTTCATTATCTTCTGTATAGGTTTTCACATAATAAAACTAACGAGCCTGGTGGTTGAATAGCTAGCAAAGACTACTTTGATTCCGAGGTCGCGGGTTCGATCTCCGCACAAGACAAACTTTTTGAGTGCATGAGCATGTCTGTTTGTCTTGGTCTGGGTGTTTTATATGTATTACATATATTTACAAAAAAAAAAATGTATTTAAGTAAATTTATTAGTTGTCTAGTACCCATAGTACAAGCTTTGCGCTTAATTTGGGACTAGATCGCGCTGTGTAAATTGTCCAGAAGTATTTATTTATTTCTAAATAATATGAAATGTACAATTATTATATATCTCGTCAATTAATATTGAAGAAATGTATTGTGTTACTATATTTTCCAAACACATGGATATGTCATAGACATAGCACCTAATAGAAATAGGCGCCTGCTAGTTTTACCGTTCTCCACCTCACCATCAGTTTACGGACAAAGTCACAGCGGTCCCAGTCAATCTGGAACAATGGGTTACAAAGCGAGAAATGCATTCAGTTCCCGCACGGAGTATAACACACTAATGACTTAGCGAAACCAACGAGCTCCTAAAATTAAACAAGGTAAAAAAGCGGGCAAACGATCGATCACCGCCGGCCTCAAACAAAACACAGAAAAAACTACGTGAAACGATGTATGGAACAAATTAAAAGCTCAGCATGAGGTGTTCTGACCGTCCACGATCCACGGCTAAGGGCAAATATTAAAGCTGTCAGTTTTGTGTAATTTGAAGGCTCGTTTTCGAGGCATAAGTTATGTTATTGAATGTTTTGGGGGCATGCGCCCGCCGCGCGTGTGAACCCGCCTTAACCGTGTAATGAGCTCTGTAAATACGAGAAATACTCGAGGCCGAGAATTTAGAAAATTGAAATTATATTGATACAATCACTGTCTTTTATAACTACCGATGGCTGTCGTAAATAACGACCAATGGCTCTTTAGTTGATATTCAATCTGTACTCAGCTATGTGTTTGTAGAACAAATTGCTTAAGAGTTGGGAGTGTAATAAAATGCTATCGAAACGAGCTGTTACATTCTAAAATACCGAGCGGACGAAAACTGTCAGTGTTGCTAGTAAAACGTTGGTGATAATTGTCAGCGGCGGACAACTCCATTAAAAATATGACGTTAATGGTATACGCGCCAAGACGAACGGCGATCATTCTGCCAAATTGGATGCAATTATTGGGAGAAAACGTCAATTTTGGAGCTGATCGAGAGATAGTGGCAAGTCAGGTGGTGGCTTGAGTGGAGCCGATGGCTCTTCAAACGATACATCCACTTTTTCAATACAAAGGCAATAAAAAAGTGCTAGTCACGCACTAAATGCCTCTCGACGGCGCGCCGCAAGGCGTCTGCAAAAGAAACAAACAAAAGTGGTAAAAGAGCACAATCACGCACCCACAAAATTATTTTCGCTCCGTAACACGTGTCAGGTTTCAATTTTACTAACGTCGAAATTAACAGTGGGCGTAAACAGATTATTGATATTTCTGATGATAAAAAAGTAATCGATGATCGCATAGAACGGAACGCATTGTGATGAAAAAAGCATCCATTGTTAAGTGTTTAGAGGATAGACTTTTTTCTCATTGGAAATTAAATGGACGCACGAGTTTTGACAAAAAATTGACTTCATCAATCAGAGATGATTTTATTGGCTCGACAATAGAGCTTCTCGCAATCATGGCGTGTAATCAGTTCGATTCCACGAATACTGTACTATTTTTCACTCTTTTAAATGGGGCCAATTTAGCGATTTTTTGATTTCAAAAGATAAGACAAATAAAAAATTATGTATATTTAGTTTAATCACTTACATGTAGCTTATTTTTTAGAGCGAATCAAAATTTAAATCTCTTTTAACATTTTAGATTTTTGGATAAAGCAACGTGAGAAAACACTGCCACAAAATAATCTTCTTCTCTGTCGTTTCGCTCTTGGCAGAGCGGTCGTGGTCACGTAGAGGCATCCACATCGGTGGTGGAGGCGGACACAGCTCTCCGCACGATCTCCCGCCATCTCTCCCTGTTGGCAGACTGTCTGGCGCAGTCAGATACACGGGTTCCCATTGCCGATTTAACCTGGTCAATCCAACGCATAGGTGATCTTCCGCGTGGTCTTGTCCCCTCCACCTTTCCCTGAACGACCAGGCGCTCTATGGAATCGTTATCCCGCCTAGAGACATGTCCGAAGTACTGCAAAATGCGCGACTGTACTACGGCAGACAAACGCTGTGTGATGCCCAATTCTTGGAGTATGGACACGTTGGTGCGGAACTCCGTCCATGATATCCCGAGCATCTTTCTCCAGCACCACATTTCCAGAGCGTCTATCCTTTTCTTTTCCAACTCACGCACTGTCCACGTCTCCGCAGCGTAAAGAAAAATGGGGAATACAAGTGTTCGTACGAGCTTGATTTTAGTGGCTTTGGTGATGTTACGATTCCTCCACACTTTTCTCAACTTCTCCATCGCAGTTCTGGTCATGGCCATACGTCGTTTCACTTCATCTACACATCCGCCGTTGTTTGAGATTAAAGCCCCAAGATATACGTAGGCTTTCACCACGTCACAGTTCGCAATCTGTGTCACCTCGGGCGAATTGGCATTGACGCGATCCACGATCATAATCTTGGTCTTAGATCGGTTTATTTTCAACCCAAACGTAAGGCTTATGTGCTCCATTATGAGAAGCAATTCTTCCATACGGTCAGCGTTACTCGCAAATAAGGTGGTGTCATCTGCGTACCGCAAGTTCGAAATTTTGTATCCACCAATCACCACGCCATCGTTCCAGTTCTCGAGAGTGATTCGCATTACAAGCTCGGTGTAGATATTAAATAATAAAGGTGAAATTATGCATCCCTGTCGAACGCCTGCACTTGGATGGAAACTATCTGAGAGGAGGTCATCGGTCCGCACTGAAGCTGTACCCCCTTCGTAGAGCTCCCTGAGCAGGTGCACGAGGTGTTGTGGTGTGCCCATGTCCAGTAGTGTTTTCCACAACATTGGCCACTTCACCGAGTCAAATGCTTTGGAGAAATCAACAAAGCATATGTATGTCGGCTTGTTGAATTCTCGAGCCTTTTCGATGATTTGACGAACGATGAGAATTTGTTCACGGGTTCCTTTTCCCTTCACAAAACCGGCTTGTTCTGGCGCAATTTCTCTGGATAAATATGCTTTCAGTCGCTCGTTTATGATGTGTAGCATTATTTTGCTCGCGTGTGTTACCAGTGCAATAAGTCGAAAGTTGCTACACTTCTTCGTGGAACCCTTTTTATGAAGAGGAGTGAATATCGTGTGAGCCCATTCAGAGGGCCATTTGCCTGTGTGCCATATTTTGTTGCAAATTATATGGAAGATATGAACGCCATGCTCTCCCAATGCTCGTATAGTTTCAATTGGGATCTCATCTCTACCTGTGGCTTTTCCATTCTTCAGATGTCGAATAGCGGCCCTCACCTCTGATTTAAGTATATCCGGCTCGAGCATATCACTCGTAGGCTCCGTTGGTGGAAAATTTCGCGACTGAGGATCTTCAAACAGCGACTGACAATAATCTCTCCAAACTTTCGAAATTTTATCCAGTTCAGTAACTACTTGGCCATTATGATCTTCGATGGCCCAGGTTTTGGATGGCAACGTTTTAGTAATGAGACGGATCTTGTGGTGCAAGTCTCTTGACTCATATCTGTCTGCATGAGCCTCAATTTCTTTACACATATTGCGCAAGTAGGTATTGTGATCTTGTCTACATTTACATTGTATTTGTGCCGACATGTTATTAAGATCCTTGATGTCCGCTCCTGTTGCTTTCATCTTCCGGCGTTTTTCGACGAGTTCGAAGGTACTGTCAGTCATCCAGTGCTGTCTTTTGTTAGTTGTAATCGTTGGTGCGGTTTCGTTGACAGTTGTGGTGATGAGTGTCTTAGTACGGTCCCATAGTGCATCGGGTGTTTCGTCAGCCAGATCTGCCTCTGACCACTTCTTCCACTTCTGTTTGATAAGCGAACGAAATCCAACACCATCCCTCACCTCCAACTTTCTCGGCTTTTTAATGATTCTAGCTGCTGTCAACTTGAGCTTTAACTTAGAAATCAATAGTTGGTGGTCAGATCCGCAATCAGCCCCAGGTAAAGTATGGGCATTTGTTACAGATGATCTCCATCGCGAACGAGTCATGATGTAATCTATTTGATTGCGAGTTTTTCCATCTGGTGCTACCCAAGTGTACAGTCTTCGAGGGTGGTGTTCGAAAAGGCTATTTACGATCAGCAGGTCGTTTTCTGACGCGAATTGTATTAAGCGTTCACCTCGTTCATTCCTCTTTCCGAGCCCAAATCTTCCTGCGCATCTTGACAGCTGATGAGCGTTCTCTCCGATCTTAGCGTTCAAATCTCCTAGGACGACCAATAACTCTCTATTGGGTATCTTCGCTATTGTTGTTTCTAGTTCAGAGTAGAACTTCTCAATTGCCTCGTCGCTTGCCGTAGAGGTGGGGGCATATACTTGAACGATGTTAAGGTTCATTGGTGAAGCTTTTATCTTGATGCTGATAATCCGATCGCTTACTGGGTCGTACCCCATCACACTTTTTTTCTGATGTACAGGTATTAAAAAAGCCACACCGTTGCTGCTGCTAATGTCGTTGCCAGAAAAGTAAACGACGTGGTGGTCTGTCTGTAGATGTCCGCTGCCTTTCCAATGTGTTTCGCTTAAACCACAGATGTTTACACCCACTCTAACTACCTCCCGTTCCAATACGGTAAGTCTTCCAGGTTTGTTTAGGCCACGCACATTCCAAGTTCCTATCGTCTGGAGGCGTCGCAGCTTGATGGAGTTTCCAGTAGCAGAGTTTCCATGGGGGGCCTGGTTTCCTACCCCGCCATGGCCGGTAGCCAACTTCACACCGCGCGCCCCGGACGCAGCGCAGCGCCGGTCGCTAATCGGTTCGCAGGGCGATCGTGTTTCCTTATTCTGTGCTCTCATGTGACTATCTTGGGAATGTAGCCGCAGTGGTATCCCATTGCCTTCTGCGCCAGACATTTTAGAGATTATTTAGATCCCAAGGCACAAAATAATATTGGCTAAGTAATAAGAAATTCATTATATTTTATGGATACATGGATGGAGATATATTATATGGATACATCGATGGAGACATATAAAAAATTATAATGTTTTATATGGATACTCAAATCTGAAATAAATGAATATTTAATTTATTTTAATTTAATAAGGTCTAAAATAATGCCATAGTTATTATCAGAAATTTTGAAAATATTTGATAAATGAGACCTTTATGAAATCTGTGTTTGGTAAGTCTACACTTCCAACATTTCCGGCCATACTTGTCAAGTCTGGGCATTTCTTAACGGCAGACGACACTCGCACACCTATCAAAACATGTAATAATTTTAATTAAACTCTGTCTGAATTATTAATTGGAATGTCAAACTCGTCGCCGATACGATCTCTTGGAAAGACTGAGGAGCACCTGCGATTGTTCAACTCTGTTTTTATTAATTACTGTAACGTATATATCTTTGAGATAGTGATTGATCAATATTTTATTTTCTTTTGGAGTTAGTAGGTGTACATATGTGAATCAACATTTTGGTATGCAGGTGTAAATAAATAATAATAAATATTGTCAGACAAATTACACAGCGCCATCTAGCCCCAAAGTAAGCGAAGCTTGTGTTATGGGTACTAGACAATTGATAAACATACGTAAATACATTTTGTTTTTTGTAAATACATACTTATGATACATAGAAAATACCCAGACTAAGACAAACAGACATGTTCATGCACACAAATGTTTGTCCTATGTGGGAATCGAACCTACGAGCGTTGGTGTCGAAGCCGCGTCATTGACCGCTACGCCACCGAGCTCGTCGTAAGAATATAGTGTTCTGAATAATGTCAAATGAATGAAAGATAGTTGACAAAGATATTATATACAAAGATATTGTATATACTATGTACACGCAAAGAAATCTGGTGAAGAAAGAAGTTGCGGGTGTCAGATAAGCATAAGCACAATTGGCCCGGCTGATGTGAAGTGATTAACGTATCCCTCGCGTGTAACCACCACGCTGCCAACGTTGCGACTCCTACCTTCCTGGTAACCTCACTCACTCACAGGAACACAATAATCCTCCCAGACATTGTTATTTGGCTGCGGTCTTCTGTGAGGTGGATGTACTCGTACTTCTTCAGTAGGACAGCAGTCGCCCAACCTCTCTTTCACTAGAACCTTGTTAGTTAGTCAGCAGTTTTCACCACGTGCAGGTGAGTTTAAACTTTGGCTCAAAGATGGTGTTGTGTCACTTATACCCCAAAGTGTATTATTTTAACAAATATATTATATTTGTTTATATGCAACAAATAAGTAATTTGTAAAATCTGTACCTTGTGAATACAGGCGAAGTTCCAACAAAGGTGCATCCAAGTAAACAGGCAGCTATTGTGAACAGAAACGCGGCATTTGCCATAATTACTGCCTGGTCCCCACAATCCTTGTATTAGCTGCCTTGCCTTTTAACACGAGCCCTGGATGCCCTGAGGCTACAGAAAATGACACAACAGCTTGTACATTCTGTAACCATTGCCTGTTACAAACAAATAATTTTGTTTTCCTGCTGGAAGAAGTGGCATTGGATAGTGAACTAATGCATAAAGTTGTTGAGTTCTTGGATGAGGGTGGAGGGGTGTCAAACCTATGATTAGAGCATTATTAGCAGAGGGGCATTGTGGTGAAAAAACGTTGCAATTTCGTTGCTGTTTAAATAGAGTATTGTTGTCCATGGAATATAAATCGATAATGTTGGTGCAATGTGTAATTTTTGGATTGATTGTGGCGAGCTTTCTTTAGTATGGTCGAATTATTTCGAGATGCGTTTAAAATCCACCAGAATGTTACATTTATTTAAGTAAAATAATTAATGAAGTTTCTGTGAATTGTAGTTTGTACTCTTATTAAATACGAATAGCCGAATACATATATATAAGTTGATTTTAAATATATTTCACATATCGTGCTTTAGGAGGCATAAAAGATAGTTTTTTGTCGCAATCGTAGACACTAAGCTTTCTAATTATTACGTTGACAATCTACTTTACACTATTCACAACATCTTTAAACTCTAATAAAACACTAGAAAATGGATAGAAAAAAAAACGAGTGTGTTTCAGATCACACGACTGAAGTAAAACTTCTTTAGCTAACTTATATCCCCCTCTCAGCTTCCGTTCGCCTCGCCCGATCACACTTTTTGTAACGCTCTCGTCACGCATTCACCAGCTTACTCCCAAAGTCAAGGGTGCGTAAAGAAGTTTTACTTCAAAAATCTTTGATTTTCTGTCACTTTTTAGTGTACCCACTTCTTAGTAAACATAGTTACATATTTTTTGGATAAAAAGACTGCCCGTGTTTACAACATCAAAGATAGCTAGAACATATAAAGTGGCCGGCTTATTAGGGACTGAATAGTGTTATATAGCTTATTTTCATCCACTTCAAATCTACTGTTCTCCACACAAACAGCAAACGTCGCAACAAATAACGAGCATTGTGGTCGAATAGTTAGCAATGGCTACATTGACTTTGAGGTCGCGGGTTGGTCGGGGTTTTTTCTATGAATGTATTATTTTATTTATTTGTATTTGGGAGTCTTACAGCTCAATAGTTACAAGCATGATTACAATAAATATCAATTGGCCAATAACAAGTCTTCACCTATATATTATAATGTACCTATGTATTTACAATAAATATGTATATGACGAGCTCGGTGGTCGAATGGTTAACAATGGCCACTTTGACTCCGAGGTCGAGGATTCGATTCCCGCACAAGACAACCATTTGTGTGCATGAACATGTCTGTTTGTCTTGGTCTGGGTGTTTTCTTTGTACTATAAGTATGTATTTAAAAAAAATGTATTTAAGTACATTTATCAGTTTTCTAGTACCCATAACACAAGCTCTGCGCTTAATTTGGGACTAGATGACGCTGTGTAAATTGTCCAGAAATATTTGTTATTTATTTATTTATATTTGTATTTTTATAATATTATTATAAATTTAGTAGCTATGGCCATGAGTAATTTGTCCAGGAATAATTATTTATACATTTTACATTTATATCTTAGGGTTTCAAGGACTTTATGGAGAATACATAAATATGACTTAACGGTTCTAAGGTTCATATGCGGACAAAATTATAAGGAATTAGATTAGGTCCGCTTTATTACATTTTTAGAGTTCATTGGATGGCTTTTATAAATTACTATTTGCTTTCACCCATGGCTTGGTACGCGTGTATCCCAGTAACCCATGAGAATTAAAAAATATACCTTTTTTGATGCCAACGTACCTAATTAGATACCTATACGCATTTAAACTTATCCGTCCAGCTGTTTTAATACAGAACATTCGTTTATTTGTGAACTAGGTCTTGTTATTTTATTATGATTTATTAATGGACGAGGATTATTTTCAAGTTTTTATTTGTAGTACATATTTTCACTTATGTCACTGGCTTTTAAATGTGTGTTTCAGCATACAAATGGAAATATTATCTATATATCCTTTTTAGTCATGATAATAAAAAAAAACTATCCTAAAGAAACGATTGTCGTACTTGACTGATGATTCAAACTGACTGACTGAAACTGACGGTTGTTCAAGAATACGTACATTCCTGTATTATAATAATCTCTGACTCTTTCGTCCCGGACAAACTTGAAAATGATTGAAATTCAAGATGTCCAACAATTGCATGTGTAATGCAATTGTTGGACATCTTCAATTTCATTGCAATCGAAACAATTAAATCACTCGATTGTTATCATTTCGACGAGCTCGGTGGTCGAATGGTTAGCAACGGCCACTTTGACTCCGAGGTCGCGGGTTCGATTTCCGCACAAGAGAAACATTTGTATGCATGAACATGTCTGTTTGCCTTGGTCTAGATGTTTTCTATGTATTATAAATATGTATTTACAAAAAAAAATGTATTTAAGTACATTTATCAATTGTCTAGTACCCATAACACAAGCTTTGCGCTTAATTTGGGACTAAATGGCGCTGTGTAAATTATCCAGAAATATTTATTTTTATTTATTTGCTACTTCACTTTAATGGCTCGATGGACTCCTCCACATGTAAAAATGTACGAAATTACCAATTCCACAGAATTGTGACCCGGTCCAACTTACTCAACTCGTTGCGCCATCGTACCTGTCCTGAGATGTCACAACATCCATTGACAATTTTTTCAAGCCCACTCACAGGATGTTCGCCTACGTGCGTGGAGACAAAGCCACGGCATTAGCATAGTGCAGGGGGTGGGGCGAGGTGTGGCCGCCATATTAATCACATCCCGGCCCGTGCCTTGCGTCTGCGCATGTCGGGGTGGTCAAAGATTAAGGGTGGAAAGAGTTAAGAACTGCCTAAAGGATTATACTTCGTAAATGAACTTACTCATGAAAAATATACAACATATCTATTTGATATTCAGTCTTTATCATTCACATTATTTTATCATCATTTTCAATTATTATTCTTCTTTTTGCCATTATTAATTGGCTTCAAAAGTATAGGCGGAGACTGGAGCATTAATCGTCATTAAATATCGTTTACGCTACCTCGTTTACTCTTGAGTGTACGCGCTAGAGCTAAGTAGGTACAGATCGTGCAGAAGTTGGCTATGAAAATAGATATTCCTGGATAAATTACTCATTGTCAGTTAACCCCAAACTAAGCAAAGCTCGTACTTTGAAGATGAGCATGAGCTACTTACACTTTAAAATCGAACACAATTCACATTAGTTCTTCTACATTTTTCCTACAATAAATCACGTATTTAATTTAATAGCTGAACTACTTAGCAAAACTATGTCAAGTTATAAAACTGTGCAACTAGTATATTAATTTGGCTACTAAAGATGACTTGAACATACCAAACCTAACCTAACATTTCATTGGCCCATTTAGTAATTTTTTTTTTGTGGTTCATGTCATTATTTTCCATATTCAAATGTTTATCCCTTCTGCGCCCACATCTTTGTCTAGTCAATATGAATGTCGAGTCATTCACGAGATATTATGGTTAAATCGAAACATTGCCTTTGAGATATAACACAGCCTCTCCCGTATGGGATCATGAAATATTATCACTTGTCATTTTATTTTGTTATTATATTTCTCTCCTATAACAATATCTATTGCCATAAACCCTTTTGCTGGAGTATTTTCCAATATTTGCTGTGGACCTGTATTTAAGTTTGATAGTCAATTGTGTATGTTGTTACTGTTTGTTTTTTTGTTTATGATTGCTAGTGATATCCTTACGTAAATGCTTTATTAAAACCTATTTTTGTATAATAATTTTAAACTTTTGTATTGCATGCTTTAAATACTGTTAAATATGGGAATTATGATAAAATAGGGGACAGCGCTGAGACAGTCAGAAATGTACTTTTGTAGTTATTGATCTTGAATGAAAAGTACCTCACTCACAAACGTTGTAAACACCCAAAACAATCACTAGTATTACCATTATTTATGAGTGGCTCATGCCATCATCTGGACCCAGAGTAATCCTTATCTGCACATGGTAAACCCCGTGTTTATAAAAGTACGTTGTCATCGAAGAAAAAAGCATACAAAGAGAATTTCTTGATTCGCGAGTAAGAGAAGTTACGATGACTCTCTCTGGGTTACTGTAACAGCCTTCCATTACTTTACAATTGTGACGCGAATGATTGTTTTTTGTTGATGTGTTCTTGTTGTTGTTGAATTTTGTTTCGGATAGAAGATATTACAGCTGTCTCGAAAAAATCGGATTTATGAAGCGGAGCGGTCACCGTGCCAAAATCAGACCACTTTTACGAAACATCAAAATATATGAATTTATTTTTGTTATAATGGTTTTTGAACAGATTTCAGGCTGTAAATGGTTCATCATAGTCTGTGAGCTAAAGCAACCTAGCCTACACGTGGTGCACCTCACTGACTGACACGAGGCTCTGGCAAAATTTCAAATTTATTTGGAATTCATTTAAAATATTATTAGTTCAGATAGAACAAATGCGTCACAACAAAATTTCTTTTTATTTGCAGCTATGGTTTAGCTCCTGATACTAATAAATTACAGTCGCATCGCAAACTGTGCTAAGAATACACAAAACCTACAATAAAGTGCTATATTCTATGTATATTTCTGAAACGAGATCGTTGCATTGATTTTTTATTGTTTTTTTTACATACACGATTATCTAAGCTACAATTTGATATTCATGTCAATAGCGTTATTTTAATTAAAAATAAAATGCAGGACGGCTAAAAGTAACACGAAACACGAGACTGAGTGTTACAATTTCTGCATGTTGTTTAATTTGTTCAAAAGGATAGAAAATACATTGTCTTATATTTCATTGATGTGCAAACAATGTGTGACAGGTTTTATATTGCCACGTTATTTTTTTAACAAATCTTATATTTCACAGAAATTGTAACATTCCAATTCCAGCCTTGAGTTTCCTATTACTATACCACAGAAAATAACGTTATTTGTATATCATACGTGTTAGAAAATTTGCCAGAAAACTAATGACTTTGTTTATGTTTTAACTAATTTACTACTCGATTTTTTTTAAAAAAAGGTGTACACCCTTCTATAAGCTATCCAAAACCTTCCTTTTGATATAATAAAATCATTTGTACTATTTAATTTCACCAGTATCAACAAATCCTTCATGAATGGAGCAATACTTACTACCATATTTAGTACTATTCATTGATTTTTAACAATACAACGATCAAATAGCCATAATGCAATCAATGAATGACTGATCTTCATTCAAAGTATACCATCAGAATCATGAATGGTAAGCTCATGAATGGAGGCTTGACAGGTCTCGTTGACGCACGCATCACGCGCATTACTGCACTTGAAACTAACCAACTTTAACAAGATCATCTCACAATCAAAAGTGAACTTTAAGTTGTAACTGGTATTAATCAAATTAAAACTAAACATGTTAACGTAATGATAAAATACGATTTAGATTTAAAATCAATTATCGGTTTATAAATGAAAATGAATCTAATTGTAGAAGTTATAAAGGTTAGATTTAGATATACATGAAGCTATCGATATAGCACCAAAAATGGCTAGTCATCGGTAAGGTTAAAGTGATGGTGTTCGATAAGGAGAGACACGAGCCGAAATAGTCGTGTTCTAATCAATTTGAGATGTAGATGACTGAGATAGACTGGCAGTCGATGATTGTTCATGTAGAATAATAAACTGGGAGATATGGATGTGTTTTCTCATAAGGGTTGTTGTCTAATCAAGATGAAATAGGTACATGATTATTCATTTTTTTAACTATTTAATTCTTATATTTTTTGCTAAATTGACTGTGATTTCAGGAGATGATTGTTTTATTAGGTATAATAAAATTGATTAAAATCTTCATCGACTAAGCGAGTTTTTGTACCTGTCTCGTTTTTTCATTTCTTGACTATGTTATGTTTATATATGACTAGCTGATCCGCAGAAGTTGTCCTGTCTTCTTAACTATTATATTGAATTGGTTTTTTCTTTCATAAGAACCTTCTCCTGACAATACCAAACACAACAAAAAAAGAATTATTGAAATTCAGGCTGTGACCAAGGGAAATAGGGATTAATTTACATATAATTTATATACTGTTGATGCAAAACTTTTGTACTAAGTATATCCAACATAATCTTCACCACAAAGAACATACTGTGCCAGTTACAAATGACATTTTTTGTGACGATATGCGGTGTTGTTAATTAAAATTAATTCCTTAATTTAAACCTTAAAACCTTTTAGAGGTTTTAAAACTTTAGCGCTTCACAATGAGTGGAACTTGAACATTTATATTTCCATCAACAACAACAAGACGGATCGGCGACCCCTTGGTGTTGCTGATCTCCATGGGCGGTGGTGATTGCTTTCCATCAGGTGACCCACATGCTCTTTTGCCCCCCTCTCACATAAAAAAATATAGCGTGATATTAAATGAGTCTCGTTTCTAACTCAGCAGAGTGTGCCACAGAGTGAGAGTCTCAACAATAATTTTCTCTGTGGAGTAAAACCCTTATCCTCATTAGGTTAGTTAATTCTACATGATCTGATACATGATTGATTACAATCCGCAATAAAGTTTTGTCAAACAAGTGAACCAAATTATTTTCTAACATTATTAATACTAATGAGCAACAAGTTCGAATTCACTATCAATATAACTACTATTTAATCACACCCCGGCCACTCCATACAAATGTCGCGTCGGTAACAACTACGTAAACAATGACGTCTGTGCAGCGCGTCAATAAAAATGTGTGCGTGCGGCGCCACACAAACTGTTCCAGATCCGTCTCAGAGGATAGGTGAGATCGACACGAGAGGGGCAGGGAGTGGCCATACTGTTCGTAGTACGTAGATTTAATCATGTTTGTTGTAAAAACAACTCTAAACATAGGATTCTTTATTGACATGGAAGTTGAACACCTAATTCGTGATCAATTGCTCCATGCCGATGTAAAATACGACTTATTTAAGACAACAATGGACGGATCAATTTAATTTGCGGTTTATCAAGTTATTGTCTGTCTGCGTGTCGCCGTGTCTACATGCTTTGTTCCCGTAACCACAGAGTACGGGACAATGCGGCGTCTTGTGAGGGCCGCATTTTGTTTGTTCGGACGTTTTGTTGTCTGTGATGCACGAATCAATACCTTATAAAACAATTTTATAGGTTTTCAATTTTCGCGATGTATCTATGCATTATCATTATCAATATGCGTTAAACTTTTAAGTCCAGTTAATAGATTAACGTCCAGTTAAATTCAATTAAAAACCTTAAGAATACATTACCTTACCTTTAATAAATAAATAAATAATAATAAATAAATATTTCTGGACAATTTACACAGCGCCATCTAGTCCCAAATTAAGCGCATTGCTTGTGTTTATGGGTACTAGACAACAAATGTACTTTAATACCTTTAATAACTTTATCTCTCGCTCTGTCTCGCTCCCTCCATGCCGGCTTTACAACGTGCATTACATAGTCTTATTTGGCATCAATGTCGGCATCGACCCATAATCATCTCACTGTTGGGATATCTCCCCTCAATCGAAAGGGTTTAGATCATACCCCACCACGCTCAACTGCGTTTTCAAGCCGCCCTAAGGCCACTGACTTGGCTTAACGACTGTCATCTAATGACAACAGCCGGGACCGACGGCTTAACGTGCCATCCGAAGCACGGAAGACTCGAGATAAATAAACACATCGTTGGACAAGCTGCGGTCGACGTTGCTTAACTTACGTGTTTGATTAGATTGACACGCGCAACGATTCCATCAGAGTTTCATTCACTAGCTACAAAATTTGTACACAGCGCTCATAAATAAGTTTTCACTTCAAAAATTTAATGAGTTTGCCATACAGGAAAAGCTTTTATGCTGAATTCAGTGGTAAATGTTGTATGGAACCGTTCATGTGGGAGTCCGACCCGAACTGAGGATGGTTTTTGTTTCGGACTAAACGTTGAACTAGACGAACCGATTTTGATGAAATTTGGTACAGAAAAATAGGCTAGACGTCAATGATCAAAAATTATAAAAAATATTTATCAGTATCGTAATATATACAAAGCTAGAACGATCTGCGATCTTGAAATTTTAATAAATTATGTCCGACTTGTTTTATGGTCGATCAAAGTTTGGTGGGAAAGTCCAATTTAAAAGAATGAAATTATATAAAAAAAATATTTACTTTGGAAAAACAATCAAAAATACTATAACTTTTGTTATGGCACTAGCTACATAAACGCAGTATTTAACATAGCTGTCGTACAAATTTCTGTTTTAACGTATAGAAAATTCCTAAGTGTGACGTCATAATTCAGTAGCTATTCAGTATATTTTTTGTATGGAGCGTTTTCGGGAAAGTCCAAAATTGTGATTTTCAAGTTATATCATATCTCGAGAAGTTTTTATGCTATCGAAGTAATTCTTTCACTTATAGTTATATTATAATGACGTCCTTACATAACACATCGAAAGAAATCGTCGTCTAGCCTATTCCAGTAGAACCACATGAACTTTTTCATCGCGAATTGAAGCTAATAAGTAAATGATAAAGGAACAGATATCCAAATTTCCTACCTCCTCGTCTCGAAGAACATTCTGTGAGGTCGCCGCTCGGGGCGTGGCGCGGCGCGTTCGTCGCGCGACCAACAAAGACGTTTAATTGCTTGTTACCGCCGATAAATCCCGCAACCACTCATTACCGAACTTATCGAATTATTGTTAATTGAAACCGTCCCTTTATTTTTGATGCAGGACCTCGCGACGAGGCGTCTCGTCTGCCTCTCGGCGGGCGCCTCCAAAAAAGCTAAAGAGAAATTGCAATGTCCCACATTTTGAGGATGACAGTAAAAATACATTATGCTCTGGAAATATAAATAGAGAAGTTGCATGCCAAAAATGGCAGGTGCTAGTAAATGGCACGCTGTGGATACATTTGCAAATACAATTGCATTTGAATTTTGTGTGCTTTGAAGAGAATGTTGTATCGCCTTACTTTAGTACTATTTTATGTGTTGACCACTGATCTAAAAAGATATGTTGAGCTATTTATGGTAAAGATTTTGCACGAGTCCTTACTTACGTCTTTCGTATGTGTCTATATTCATTATATATTATTGTTATATTAATATTGTCAGACAAATTACACAGCGCCATCTAGCCCCAAAGTAAACGAAGCTTGTGTAATGGGTACTAGACAACTGATAAACATACGTAAATACATTTTTTTTGTAAATACATACTTATGATACATAGAAAACACCCAGACCAAGACAAACAGACATGTTCATGGACACAAATGTTTGTCCTGTGTGGGAATCGAACCCACGAGCGTTGGTGTCGAAGCCGCGTCATTGACCGCTACGCCACCGAGCTCGTCATATAAAGCCATATCTATCGACCTATGCCGTATACTATAGATATTCATATATATTATTAGTTAGGCAAACAGGTGAAGGAAAAAAAACAATAATACCTTCATAATGTTAACAGCATTAGTATATTATAAATTATGTACTTATTAATTATATTATGAAAATAACTATTCAAGTACGAAGCGGACACGGCGCATACGAGATTTTCTGTGCCACCATGATACAAAGAAGAGATTTTTACAGGGTCGGCAACGCGCGTGTGATGCCCCTGGTGTTACATGTGTTCATAGGCTGCGGTAGCTGCTTTTCATTAGGCGGCCTGTAAGCTTGTATTCCACTTTAGTGGTAGAAAAAAATGAAAATTATAAATATAGGGCAAAATTTGTGAAAATATTAAGTGCCTACAAAGTCAAAGTCAAAGTCAAAATTCTTTATTCTGTGGGCCCTCGCGGGCACTTAAACAAGTCTTTTACAATTAGGTATATTTTTTTTATCTACCAGGATTTCGGAATGACCATTGACGAGAAGAAATGCCGAAAGAAACTCTGTCAATATATAATACAAACAAAAAAAAATGGTATTCAACCAAAATAAGAGAAAAAAAATAATATAGAAAATCATAGTATAGAGTGTATATACATATTGTATAAAAGTCTAAATATGTATATCCAAAGTACTACTTGTAAAGATAAGACGCCTGTGCTTCACATCCTGTGCCGAGAATTTGCCATACATTTTTATCAAGAAGGTAATCGTCGGTCCTGTAGTAAGCCTTTTTACATAAGGTAGTCTTAATAAGCTGTTTGAATTTAGTGTTGGATAAAATCAGGACCGACTCCGGCAACTTATTGTAGTAGCGGATGCAATTTACGACAAACGAATTATTGACCTTCCCCAGTCTATGTTTTTTGAATAACCAATTTGTTTTTATTCCGCAAGTTGACATTAGTTATATCACATACTTTTGTAAAATTCGATATATTTTTACGGACGTACATAATATTTACATAAATATATTGAGAAGCGACAGTGAGGATGTTTATCTCCTTATCTAACTCACGTAGTGAATACCTAGAACCCAAATTGTAAATTGATCTAATGGCTCTCTTTTGTAATACAAAAATTTTATCAATGTCAGCTGCTTTACCACAAAGCAATATGCCATATGACATAATGCTATGGAAATAACTAAAATAAACGAACCTAGCAGTTGTCTCGTCCGCTATCTGTCTTATTCTCCTAACCGCATAAGCTGCGGAACTGAGTCTGCGAGCTAGTTTCGTTATATGAGGGCCCCATTGCAACTTTGAATCAATGGTAATACCAAGAAAAACAGTATCATTGTCATAAACTAAGGTGGTGTCCTTTACTACGTGTTAAGGATTAAAAAATATAATTCAGTAACAGATAAGAAAGCATGCTAGATTATTCGCAGAGGTTTTTAATCAGCGAAATCTGATACTTACGTCATACTTCAATAAAGTAGGTATAAATAATTATAAAAAAATCCAAAAAATCACACAAAACAAAAAATCTGTTAAGTTGAAAACCTAGAAGTACTAACAATATTTAAAACATTCAGAAGCAAAAAGCCCATTATATCTGAGAACGGTACAATAATTTCCTCAAAAATCACACCCAACGTCCAAAACCGAAGAATTATTGAATCCAGAGTCACATAAAATGTAGTAAATATATCGTATATCGTTCGCACCTCGCATCGGATCGGACATTGATTTATAGATGCTTTATTTGATTCGATTGTATCATCAGAACGTCATAAATCGAGTCCCCCTACTCGGTTCCCCTCGCATCGATATTTTCTCGATACGGCTTGAGTTTTTCCTGATGTCATTATGTCCACACTAGGCGATAACTGGGTTCCGTAGCGGTTAACTTGTGTAGTTATTAAGGGAGGTGGATCTTGTTTTTACGTATCGATGTATCGGTTTACTGTAATGATGTTATGTTTGTTCGATAGGTGATATCTTGTTTGAGTTGCTGTGATCCCGAGAGTAGATGAGTGTTTATTGAGGCTTACATAGCTAGCTATAATTTGAGGCTTTGTACGTTTTATTGGCCATAATTATCTCTCACATTGCCAAGGAAAGTGACAAATGTCAAAGCTTCTGAGTGTTTTATTCCATGCCTGGTGCTTTAGAACAAAATATGCCTATATCTAATCCTCCCCTGTACACCAATCTTACGGTTATATCACAGGATTGCGAGTATCTCGCTCAGTCAACCAACAAGGCGAGTGGACCATTACCCGCCCCGCTATCGCACCCAGTAAATCAACCAGGCACTCAGGTAGATTGATAGCAAGTCTTGTTCACTTTTCCCCAGCAAGCAGACTACTTAGACACTCTTAAGTCTAGTAGCTCATGGCGACCGACGCTCGGTTTCCCAAGCATCAGAGCCCTACCCCCACTCCCCAATCTCTATGACGGGTACCGGAGCTGTAAGGTGCGCTCCTCTAAAGAGGGACGCTGTTTCTTTTCCCGACGCACTCTGTACACCTAGTGTAATTGTACCCACACTTGGACGCCAGATAGCTGGCTACTTGATGTCCATGTTAGGTACCGAGCTGTAAGGTCACATCCCGATGCCCGGAGAACGTTTACTCCTGACCTACGGTAAGGTGACCGGGCCGACGGAAGCGATCGCCCGTCATCGTGTATTGCCGGTAAGCTCCTACGGAAGAGTTGCATCAGTAGCAGTGACGGCAATGCCCGGGCACTTGAATAAGCATTCCTAGACCATGGACCACTTCAGATCAAGCTGATCTTAGGCCTGTCAGTCACCCGCGACGGCTACTTAGTAAAAACAATATTAAAGAATTGCATAAACATGAAAAATAAATGTTTACACTACAAAATCTATTCTAAAGAACACTTTAAGTAGGTAAAGCAAGTTTTTTTAATCATATCGACACAGTCAGACTGAGGAAAACTATACTCACTTTGAAGTTAATGCAACGTTGGCAACGAATCAAAGAACTAACACGACGAGGTATTCAGATCTTACACCTCACTAATACCAGTTAAGATTTTGAACTAACGACACGACACTAAGATAGTCTGAATACCTATATATGTTTAATCTGCCGTGTGGTTTCCGGCAGACTAGAATAGAATCACTGCGTCTCTTCCCGTGGATGTCGTACAAGGCGACTAAGGGAAATACATTATAAAACATCGATCAGGCCTCCCCAACCCGTCTGGCCAGCGTGTAGGCCAAATCCTCCTTCTGTCTGAGACGGACGAGAGAGGGTCGTGTTCCTGTAGTGGAGACTAAAATGACCTGATAATGATGATGATGATGTTTAATTTGATAGAGTTGTATTGCGCCATACTTCCGAAGTCCACGCTACCAGAAGGGTCTCCAACCAAGCTGTACGTGTGTCTATTGCAGGAGAGGGAAATTCATTTCATGACACCTATATTTAAGTAAATAAACCGATAATTTCAAAACGCAACACTATTATGAAACTACCGTATTTAACAAACAGGCAGTAACACAATATATTACTCGGGCAACGATAATACAACGAAATAAATACGCTAACATCGTAAACTTGGCGCAAAGTTAGTTCACCCCAGGAACCAGCGTAGCCCCTGACCGCGGCCACATTTTTTCCCGTCCAAATAAATTAATACCAGCGTCTGGGGGCTCCACTTGTCAAATTAATTTGTTCTCGCAAGACAATTTGTCTGTCGCCGAAGGGCCCAAAAAACTCGAATATCGATTGTTCGGCCATCATTCACAGGGCAGCCCTAGTTCGAAGAAGTTTGGTCTACTGACAGTATCTTTCGATTTCATTTTGTGTGTTGCATAATGCATGTTTTAGATAATAAATAGATTTTTGTTATACTATGTTGAGGGTCAAATAAACATACAGCCTGATGTAAAATGGTGCACGTAGTCAACGTAGTAGACGCTTGTAGCGCACCACCAGACCTACTGCCAGCGCAGTAACTGTTTCTTCACTGGTTGTTATTTTGGTTGCAGTCTTCTGTGAGATGGAGGCTTCTGCCACAGCCTCGTTATTCATTCAGCAGTATGATCCACTTATAGGTGAAATTGGCTTTGGCTCAAAAAGGATAGAGAGTCAGCCTGTGACCACGGCCGGTGCAACTTGGTCGAAACGTCAGGCAATAATAAAGGCCTGACGTTTCGACCAAGTTGCACCGGCCGTTATTTACATACTTATGTAAATATCCATATGTATGATCGCGTTAATTGTTATTTTCATAAAGGTTAGAGCCTCTTAAACTCCAAAAAATATATTATCTGTGAAATTAAGAGAAATTATGTCAAATTTAGTAGATAATTTCATTTCCTTGCTCTCGGCAATGTTAACGAACTATCGAATTAACTTCATTTTAAAATGTAGGAAGCGCTACCACAAATCGAATTAGTACTAAACTGAGGCCGCTAAGATGCCACTAAACGCAAAACTTTTATAGGTAATAAAATAAATACGCGGGAGTCACGCACGGCCGCGTCGACGCCATCGGCGCGCCCAAAATTAAAGTGCGCTTTTTTGAAGCAGCAATCTCCTCGGTCACAGACGATAAAACTGCTTCGTGACGATTGCGGTTGCCGGGTTACGTGCCTGGTTAGGATTAAAACAGACAGAGCTGGCTTACTTCCATCACATCTATTAGTAATCTCAAATGAGAAGCCTCTACCTTGGAGTCAGCAATATGTCTCTTCAAACTTCCCCCTCCCGCGCTTGTGCGAGACGGTCGAACTAATCTGTCTGTGCGATTTGATATTGCAAATTAAATAATTCTCTTAATTTGTTTCGTTAAGTGTGTGGGCATTTCGGTGAATTTTGTTCATCTGATCTAAACTTATCATTTCCGCGTTAAATTTTGATCATATTTAGGTTTTATTTGTAAAAAAGTTGATACAGTGATTATTATTCGCAAACTAGTAGGTACAACAACAAAAATTTTTTGTGCTGCTTCGTGACTAACTACGGCTGCATCACTCGTTGTAAAACAGGTTTGGCCCGTAAAAGGTACGTAATAATTTCATATTTTGTTATTATAATACTGGTTTTTATTAGTGTTAATTATATTACAACAAAAGAAATACGTAAATCTTTCAGTGTTGTCACTTTATAAATTTACCCCAATATCGGGGAAAATTTTATTTTGATAGGTAATAGTTTTATTCCTGCTAACTCGTTATAAAAACAAAATGTCAAGTAATACCGATGATCCTGGTGGCACGACACCAATTTTTGGTCGTAGTAATTTGACGCCGCGATCACCGCCGGCAACTAATGCCAAGCGAACATTAGGCGATATATCACCAACCCACTTATCACCTGATGAAAAGCGACTACAGCGGTCAGCAAGCACGGAAAATGTAGACAACTTAAGCCTTAGCTCCTCGGCTGAAATTCTTGATTCAAATATTGATTATGTTGAATTTGTTCGCGAATCTTCGGAATGTCTGGAAAAAATTAATGAGATAATTATCGGGCAAACCTCGCGAATTGGTGTAGCAAATAAATCGACAATAATGGGCATGACCCAACGAGTTACCTCACTAGTATCGATGCTAGCCATAAAGTCAGCCACAGCGGAAAAATACCTCGCCATTTCTGAAAAAAAGCTCGCGATTGTCGAACGGGATTTATTATCCTTAAAATTAGAGTCCAAAAATAACCCCGTTGCGCCTGTAACTAAGGCTAGCGAGTCGTACGCCGAAAAATTGAAACTTCGCTTGCCAAAGCAAATTAAGCCGGTTCAAACTCGCGAGCCTGTGCCTTGCATAGTAGCTTATCCAACAGAAGAACGATCCGCGGAGTTAACAACATCCGAAGCTACTAAGGAGGCACTTATGAAAGCAATTAAGCCATCCGATGATGGGTTTCAAATTGTAGGAGTCAAGAAAACTGCGAAATCCGGTGTAGTAGTACGCGTTTCTAATGACGCTCAAATTAAAAAGCTGCAATCAATTCAAAGCATAAAATCGGCTGGACTTAAGCTTGAAAAGCCTAAAGGACGCCGCCCGCGTATTATTATAAAAGACATTCCAGATACAATGGACGACACTAAGTTTTTAGCCGCGTTATATAATCAAAATATAAAAGACGAATTAAAAATTACATTTTCGGAATACCTAAAAGACATAAAAATCGTGCGTCGTCGTCCTACTGCCTACGGCAGGAAGTGGGTGGGAGTCGAAATCTCCCCGGAAATACGCAAACACCTTATTTCGACAAAAGATAAGATTTTTATAGATTTTGCCACATGTAGATTCGTGGACGATATAGAAGTCGTGCGTTGCTTGAAATGTCAGCAGTATGGGCATGTCAGCAAATACTGCTCGGCAAATAACTCCACCTGTGCCCACTGTGCCGAAGCACACGACTCCCGGGAATGTCTGAAGAAGTCTGAAGCAGACTTCAAACCTACATGCGCAGCATGTAGGCGTCAAAAAAAGACTGCTGACCACAAGATCGGGTCAGAGTCTTGCCCCACATACGCAGCACGGTTAGAATTCAATATTTTAAACACCACCTATGGATAACGTCGTAATTGGACAACTAAATCTACACAACGATAAAATTGCTACGTCTGAGTTGGATAAGCTCGTTGCGGACTATAAGCTCGATCTTGTTTTAGTTCAGGAGCAGTACCAAAGATCTCAATTAAACAGTAAATTTATACAACTTAATAACAAGTCGCGCGCGGGTATATATGCGCCAAGGGGCGGATTTACTATAACATCAATCAATCACCTAATGTCCACTCACTGTGCGGTAGCTGAAGTAACATCTCCATATTTAAGAGTATTTGTAGTCAGTTGTTATTTTCAATTTTCTGACCCTGTGGGTTTGCACTTGTATCATCTACGAAGAGTATTGCATGCTCTTACTGGTCATAAGGTTATTATAGGAGCAGACGTAAATGCATCATCACCATTATGGCACGGCAAGTTGAGAGCGACCGATGCCGACAGACGCTCTGCTGTTGAAGAGTTCATTGCTGAAATGCATCTTCATATTCACAATACCCCTGAAGCACCACCTAGTTTTAGTAGCCCAATGGGCGAGTCTTTTATTGACGTCACACTTTCTAGTGCAGACGTCCGAATACAAAACTGGCGCGTTCTTCCTGAAGCTTCTTGTAGTGATCACCGTCTGATTGTGTGTGAGTTCTCCCCAGTTGTTGATAACTTAAATCCGCAACAGTTAATAGGTTTTCAATATAAAACTAGGAACGCCGACTGGGCAAGCTTTGCTTCACTTTTCGCTTCCCGCGCCAAGGATTTTACTCGTAGTGAACTTACAGTCACGGAAAGTGTTGAAATTATGTCTGACACATTCGTATATTGCGCTGACGTTGCATTAGGTCGAAAACCTATAGTTAATAACAGACGATGCGACTGGTGGAATGATACCCTTATTAGGTTGCGTAGGCATTTTCGTGCCGCTAGACGTAAAATCTCAAAGTTAAAGAAACGTAACATCGAAGGAGAAATTTATCAAACTGCTCTAAGGGACTTGCGTATTGCTAGATCTCACTATCGCGCTGCTGTTGAAAAATCCAAAGGTAATTTACTAAAACGTATTGTAGAAAGATTAAACAGTGAGGGCCCGTGGTCTCCTCTATATAACGAATTTAAAGCAAATAGGCGGATTGATCAGGCATACGTATCCAATATAAAATTTAATAATTCACATACCCTTGGTGTAGAAGAGACCGCTGAGACAATTCTGCATGGGTTAATTCCTGACGATTGCGCCGATAGTGACAGTGACTACCATCGTGAGGTTAGGAGCGCGGCGGATATGTGCCCTTCCACTCCAATATCAAATGTACCGTCGATGGATGAGTTTATGTCTATTGTTAAAGCTTTGCCTACAAATAAAGCCTCCGGTGATGATAAGATTTCGAATAGAATGATTAAAGAAGCTTGTAAAGTAGCCGCTGAACCTATCTTAACAATACTTACTCGGTGTATTGTAGAAGGTCATTTCCCTGGCATTTTGCGAAGTGGTGTTATAAAAATAATACCAAAAGGCGGTGATAAACCACCAGACGATCCGAAGACCTACCGTCCTATTACTCTGCTACCGTCGTTGGGTAAGCTGCTTGAGCGCTTGGTTGTGCCACGGCTGCTGCCCGGAGGCCCACAATTTCATAAAAATCAGTACGGCTTCACCATTGGCAAGTCCACTGTTGATGCTGCGCTCGCAGTGCGCAAAGTTGTTGAGCTCTCGGAGAGCAAGTATGTTGTAGCTATTTTCTTAGATATCTCAGGTGCCTTTGATAATGCTTGGTGGCCGATGTTGTTGCTGAAACTTAAGGTGAGAGGTTGCCCTAGCAACATCTACTCTCTCATTCGATCGTACTTTTTGAATGGTACAACTAAATTAAAACTTGGCCATTATGTTGCTTCAAAGGTGCTCACGCAGGGCTGCCCCCAGGGTTCAGTGTTGGGACCGTATCTCTGGAATATCGGTTTTGATGATTTTTTTAGCCTACCCTTACCGGAAGGGTGCTCGTTAACTGGTTACGCTGACGATGGTCTCTTATTAATCAATGCTAATTCAAGAGCTAGCATAGAGAAACTAGCCAACACTAGCCTAGGCTTAATTTCAGATTGGGGTTATCGTAATCGTCTCGATTTTGCGCCACATAAAACATATCAACTCTTGCTTAAGGGAAATTTACAGGTTTCACCGCGATTTCATTTTAATGGAGTATCTGTTGCTAATAGGGTTTCGGTTTGTTACTTAGGTTTGCTTTTGGATAGAAATTTTAATTATATTGAGCACATGAAGCAAGTAGGTGAAAAAGCAAAAAAGAATTTCTATGCCTTAACACGAATTTCTACCTCTACGTGGGGATTAACTTTCAAAACGTTAAAAACTATTTATACCGCCACATACTTAGGTTGTGTTACGTACGGTTCACCTGCGTGGGCAGATAGGGCTACTATAGGTGCAGCACGTCGTAAATTGCTTCAAAGCCAGCGCCTTGCTCTGATATTTTTATGTAAGTCGTATAGAACTGTAAGCACCGAGGCACTACCCGTGCTAGCAGGTGTGTTACCGGTAGACTTAGAAGTACAACGCCGCGCTTCAATGTACTATACATCTAAAAATATGGTCCCTGATTTCTTGAAAACGCGTGATCGTGAAAAAATAGTTAGACTGTTCAAACCTTTTAATGAAGTATTTGAAACATTGCTGTCTGAATGGCAGGAAAGGTGGGAAACTTCTACCAAAGGACGCCACTTGTATCTGTTCTTTCAATCGGTAAGAGATAGATTAAAGAAAAAGTGGTTAGAAGTCGACCACCCTGTTGCGCAATTTTTAACTGGACATGGCAATTTTAAAGCTAAACTCTTTTCGTTTAAATTAGTGCCGTCGCCCTTATGCGAATGTTCTACTGCTAATTCTGAATTCGATCAAACAGCACACCATGTTCTCTGGGAGTGTGATCTTTGGCAGCGGGAGCGGGATGACATGTTGAATTCATTGCAAGTTGCATCCGGGGTAGTATACTATTCAGATTTGGTAGCAACAAGGGAGAATTACCAAGCGTTCAGACGATTTTGCAATTCATATTATTGGAATCGATGTGTTAGGTAACAACTCAATGTTTTAGGTCCCTAATAGTGTTAGAAACTTAAAATCCGTGGTGCACGGCAGTTGAGCTTCACTTGACTAGCCATCTCTTTAGGCTTTTAATGCCTTATTTGCCATATTGCTGTCTCTCACATTGCTAAGAGGGGAAGTCAAATTCCAAAAGCTTCCTACTCCTACTAATTTCTTCTGATTAAATTCGTTGTGAGTTCCAAGGCAGCCGTAGTTTTACCCCTGGGACTGCAATGGACTTCATTGTTCATTGCCTTTTTTGGCGGTCGCCGCTGTTAATCCTGGCTACACAGGAGATACAGTGGTGGGAATGTGTGGTGGGCCCCCGTCCCATGTCTCTTCAAAAAGTCGAAATGTGTTATGAAAGTATTAACATAAATTATTGTGGTTATTTCTAAAAGCTTGATAAATTATAATGTAGTTTATATTTATCGGATAAATATAAAAAAAAATTGATATAGTTTGATATTTATTTCTATATCATATTGTATTTCATATGTTCTCTATAACTTCATAAGTGTGGTTAGAACCTAGATTATTCTCTACGCTGTTAGAGCACTATTTCAGAATTAAAAGAAATTAGTAACTATATTTATATCTCTTCACTACCAAAATATTTAAAATTTTAATCGTTTTTCATAACTTATGCAAGCCTACAGATTAAAAGTCGCGCAGCGAGCAATGGAAAGGGCTAGCATATTATAAGCTCGGGGAAAGGGTTCGAATATAGAATGAAGAAATTGAAGAATGGAAGAACCAAAGTCGACATAGTTTTTAGATTTAATAAGCTGAAGTGGCAGTGGACCGACCATATGTGGCGCGTCACTTATGGCAGACTGAGAAAGATGGTCTTTTAGATGACTCGATGACCTCAAAAAAAAAGCAGCTTTAAGTGGATGGACGTAAAAAGCCGGAAAGCATTATATAGGTAAAACAGGTCTAATCTATTTATTCTATCGTCAAGATATTTTAACACAGCATAAAAATAAGTTGTAACAAAATAAAAAAACGTATCTATCTCAATATTATGTTGTTTCAATGGAAGATCTCGACAGCTGCGTATGACAGGCGTAAAAGAATCCACAATATTTGCACGCTAATCGAACCAGGACAATATCACACTGTGCACAATTTGGCAAAAACTGTTCCTGAACTGTAAACTGAGTTGCTGCGTTAGCAGCGAAGGTGGCGGCGAGCGATATTTGTAATATTTCATATCACTTCATATCAGGCGGGGCATATGTTTGTCTGCCACCCAACGAAGAAAAACAACCTACCTGCGGTACGAAGTTGCGGTCTGCGGCTGTGAAGCGGTCGCCGCTCAGTTTGATATTAAAAGGCAAATTAACCACGCGAACGAATTTCCAAAAAAATTGTTAATAAGAAATACAAATTCAAGAAATGATATCAAATAAACGCAATGCTCGCCGCAGCACCACAATACGAGGGCGACAGCTTGTTGAAATCAAATTATAAGTTAAAGCGAGGCAGGGGAACAATGACGTCCGTGACGTGACGCCGCGATGATGGATGACGCAGACGCGGATGACAGACGCGGAGGATTCCCCGGTCTGACGTCAGATCTGCACATGAGGATATTTATCAATAAACTAGATTATTTCTCATAACTAACTATATTTTCTTAGTTATCTACAAAATTTTATTTATAATAATTGCTCAAATGTGCAACACACAGTGTGATTTTCTTCTTCTTGTTGTCGTTGTGGAATACTAACTTAAACACTATTTATGTCTTGGAATTACGAGGCCGCCCCCACTGCTAACACAATAACTTCTCCCTTTCTGGTGACCTCACTCTGTCGCAAGAAAACAACAACCCTCAAGAGAATTGATATTTGGCTGAGGAATTGTGTGAGGTGGAGGTACTTCCCCGTCGTCGGGTAGCTTACAATTACGCTATACCCCTCTTTTGCCAGAGCTTCTTTCGCTAGTCGGCAGGGTGCACCACGTGTAGGTGAAGTTGGCTGTGCCTCAAAGATGGTGGTGACCTTCTACTACAGATTTAATCTTTTTTTATTGATAGCTATGTTTTGTAGCTACGTCGTCATATGTTCAAAGTGAGCAGAGCCGTGGGGCGTCTAGTAGTATTTACGCCTGTAAACAGTTCGAGTACTTACTGCAGTTACACTTGAGGTAGTACCCAAATCCCTTGGTGGTTGGTGCAAATCACCATGTTAGTGGTCGCGCGTTCGCATAAAGTTCACCCTCACACAACTCGTAACGCGTTGTTTTGTACACCGCAACGAGTTGCCGAGTGTTTCATGTCTGTTTCGTGGTTACGAGTGAACATTTGAAAATTAAACGTGCTCGGTGAAGTGATGTGTAGTGGATATGTATCATGTCTTTATAATAATAATTATTGTAAAAGAAAAACTCAAAATGACTGTATTTCTCATTTCCTATATTCTAAGTTCAAATGTTAAAGTTCAGTAGTAATAGTTATTTTTTCTATATTGATTAATTTATCTACATTTGATCTACACTTAAGTTTAGTGTCCGACCGAAACTGGTTTTCACGACCGAAACCGAAACCGAAACCGAATTTCGGCAACAGTCTCAGTTTCGGCCGAAACCGAAACCGAAACCGAAACTTTTACGAATCAATTATCTAACTGTAGGTACTTTTCTTATAATTGGAGGTGTAAGTGGTTCATCAACATCTCTGAATCAAAGCCAACTTCACCTGCACGCGGTGCACCCTGCTGACTGACAAACGAAGCGTAAACGAGCGTAATTGTAAGCTACCCGACTGGGGAATGTACCTCTACCGCACAGAATACCGCAGCCAAATAACAATTCCCTTGAGCGTTGTTGTGTTCCTGCGAGTGAGTGAGGTCACCAGAAAGGGAGGAGATGCTCCGTCTGCAGCGGGGGTGGCAGCGCGCGAGCGATATTTTATGTTGCGATCGTTAATGTGGCTACAGTAACCGCTTCACATCAGGCGGGCCGTATGCTTGTATGCCACCCGACGTATTATAAAAAAAAATTACGTAACGTTACGTTATAATTGCTAGATATGTACTTGGTTATCTATATATATTTAAAAAACAAAGTCGGGTTTGTTCGAACACTTATAACTCGAGATCCGCAGGACCGATTTTCATGGTTTTTGATTTATTGGATTTTTCTCCGTCCCGAATAACAGAATAAAATATGAAAAACATTGGAAAATTGACGAAAGAATAAAATAAAAGGAAAAACATTTTCCCATACAAATGAAAAATGTCAAATCGATTGCGGTGAAAACGCTTGGCCTATGGAGTCCGAGCGCAAGAATCAAATCAGAGTAAACATAAAAAGAAATGACTATTACAAAATCACCAAAACGATTAAACCGATTTCAATACTAAAAAATAAAACAAAACGTTTTTTTTTAATTTTTGATTAAACAATAAGGAAATCTTTATTTTTATGAAATCTTCAGTTTTTACGGATACGGGTTTTCCCTCAACCGAAGGGGTTTACGACATACTCCAAGACGCTGCTCAACTGCGGGTTGGCGGTGGCCAATGTTTTTGAGCCGCCTAAAGGCCACTAACTTGGCTTAACGACTGTCATCTAATGATAACAACCGGGACCGACGGTTCCACGTGCCTTCCGAAGCACGGAGGAGCTCAAGATAATTTAATGATAACAACCGGGACCGACGGCTTAACGTGTCTTTCGAAGCACGGATGAGCTCGAGGTAATATAAACCCATCCGTGTACAGGCTACGGACGACATTGCTTAACTTGCGTGTTCAATTACACGGACACGCGTAATTATGACATCGAGCTTCTCTATTATTTTCTATTATTCATTGTTTTAATTCCATAAAATCATAAATTTCGTTCAGCTAATATGTACGACGACATTCATTGATTGTTAGGCGGTACGAAGTTCGCCGAAACAGCTAGTAATTATTAAATTTAACGTTGAAACTCTAAATCTTTAATTATCACCACTAATGCACTATAGTAAGTACCAAGTACCTAACTATTGTTTGTTTACGTATAGCAGGGGGTGTAAGTGGTTTATCAACATCTTTGAACCAAAGCCAACTTCATCTGCACGCGGTGCACCCTGCTTGCACCTGAGTTGGCAGCGGGGGTGGCGACGCGCGAGCGATATTTTATGTTGCGAGCGTTAATATGGCTACGGTAACCGCTTCACAATAGGCGGGCCGTATGCTTGTCTGCCACCCGACGTAGTATAAAAAAAAAGCATTACCGAATGAGTTAAAGTAACTACAAAATATTCAGATTCAGTTATGTTAGACTTGATTCTACTATAATCTATGCATTAGTTTGTTATACTAAATTATTATGTTTACTACCTACCCTTAATACAATATCACATGATAAAACTTACCGAATTCAAAACAAATCACACGAAAACTCACAAACAACAAACAAAACGCACTGCAAACGCAAACAAGTCACGACATGATTAGGCACGTGGACGCGGCAAAATGTCTTCGTCGCTTGGATGGAATTTACTGCGCCGAACATGACCGAGCACAGCGCGGGAACTCCCGAATTAAGTTTCGGTTTCGGTCGTAGTTTCGGCAGGTTTGCCGCCGAAACCGAAACTAAACCGAAACTCGTTATTTTTGCCGAAACTCGACCGAAACCGAAACCGAAACCGAACATTCGGTCGGACACTACTTAAGTTATAATGAGTTCAGAGAAAGCATATTATGACCTGTATTGTGTCATCGATAACTATTGTGTTTTCAGTTCGACTGTTATAAAGTTATACCGAACTTCATAAAATGAGACTACTGAAAAAAGTCGCATAATATTTTCTTTAATATATGTATTTTCGGGTTAAAAGTAAGCGTTGAGTATCTCCATAACAGAACTAAAGATACCGTCATACAAACTGACGGGAAAATATAGAGGTATCATTATTGTAAAACAACATCTTCAACATCTCACCTATTCTATTCATAGCTCTAAAGCTATGAAGCAGAGTTCTCGACATGGCTTTAGAGCTATGTTGGTAACTACAGTATCATTAGGAATAATTGGCTGAAGAGGCATTGGTCTTCTGAAGAGGCCCTCTGAAGACCACTGAAGAGGCATTGGTCGGTTTTAAAACCGATAGAAGTGCAGAATAGTTGTGGAATGGCGGCCGTCAATCGGAAAAATTAACGCAGGAAGCCAACCCGACTTGAGTTTGGATACCTTTCACTAGGTGGATCGACTCTCTGATAAAGATCGCAGGGACTCGACGGATACAAGCGACACAAAACTAGAGATGGGCAAAATGCCAGGCATGTACAATAAGTGCCTAGTAAGTACCTGTAAATGCCCAATAAATGTCTAGCTTTGGGTATAATTAGGGTACTTTTTTTTATACGAGCATACGGCCCGCCTGATGTGAAGCGGTTGCCGTAGTCATATTAACGCTCGCAACATAAAATATCGCTCGCGCGCCGCCACCCCCGCTGCCAACGCAGCATCTCCTTCCTTTCTGGTGACCTCACTCACTCGCAGGAACACAACAACCCTTAAGGGAATTGTTATTTGGCTGCAGTATTCTGTAAGGTGGAGGTACATTCCCCAGTCGGGTAGCTTACAATTACGCTCCCTGCCTCTCTTTTCACCAGAGCTTCGTTTGTCAGTCAGCAGGGTGCACCGCGTGCAGGTGAAGTTGGCTTTGGTTCAAAGGTGTTGATGAACCACTTATACCCCAAAACTTCTTGGGTATTTATCGTAAATGCCCGGCATTTTGTCCATCTCTACCCAAAACCAATTGTTCTGGAAGACTATGGGAAAGGCCTATGTGGAGGATGGACTTCCTTTGGGTCTAACAATGTTAATGATGATGAGTATGGATAAAATCAGCACATATCTGAATTTCAGTCCAACAAGTTAAAAAGCCGTGTGGTTTCCGGGAGACTAGAATAGAATCACTCCGTCTCTTCCCGTGGATGTCGTACAAGACGACTAAGGGAAATACATTATGAAACATCGATCAGGCCTCCTCAACACGTTTGGCCAGCGTGGGGAGTGTAGGCCAAATCCTCCTTCTGTCTGGGACGGACGAGAGAGGGTCGTGCTCCTGTAGTGGAGACTTAAATGACCTGATGATGATAATGAAGTTAAAAAGCCAGTATCAAAACTAAACCAAAACTGACAGCAAATATATCAACCGACCAACAACATCAAAAACATAGCAGGTTGCGTTGACACAAAGCAATATCTGATATTAAAGCCCCGCACAATCAGAGGGCCTTAAACGAGAGTAAATTAATTAGGGGCCCGAATCAAGGAAACAATAACCGCAAACAGAAGGGTTCCCGCAACATTTGTGTCAATACTCCCTTATATTGTCAACTGGATGCAATTAGAGGCTATGTACTTATTTTGTTAAGGTATGGGACTTGTTGATTTAAGATGACCCTCTTCTATGTTTGAATTGTTTGCCACTATATATCTATAGGCGTAGTGTTAAAGATCGAAGAAGTCTTTGTATTGGTCCGTGTAATACTTCAGTTCCATCTATGCCTTAATCGCCTTTGTCATCGTCGTCATGCTGAGCGGTGTGCAGAATTGCTGATAGTTGTATGTGTTCGGCACGCTCTCGTACTGCACGTAGCAAACAAAAGGCAAGCACTACGATTACCTGTCCTGTGATGTTCGATAACCTGAGGGCCTAAAGAGTAAATTAATGATTAAATGTCTTAAATTTACTAATGGCAGACAGCTCAGGTATTCGGTTAACCGACACCTAAAAGGAGGTTTTCTATTTGATCCGTATCTATGAATGTAAATATGTCCCCGAGATGTTATCAACAATTACTCTAATTTGATTTATAAAAGAAGGTATTATTACATTATGTATTAATATGTATTATGTATTCATACATTGGTCTAGAAACTATTAAAAGAAATCAGAAGTAAAGACATAGGAGTACGTAAATCAGTAACGTTTCGTTGAAGGCGGTTCATTTAAAAAATAATACCTATGTATCAATTTCAGCACCATGTTTAGCGCATTCCGATGGCTACATTTTTGTGCAAGTAGCAGGGTCGTAACTACAAATAATCACAAGTGTTAGATTGCAAACTGACCATATCATGAAATGCCCGATCAATGAATGGAAATCACTTGATGATGTGACGAAGTAACGAACAGGCACTACGTAATATGGCTAACGATCTTAATTTAAGGTTGAACAGTTAGTTGAATAGTATTACAGCTACATAATTACGTAAATAAACTGTTACCTGATCGGGCATCGCTTCAGTCGACGGAACCTGCTTTCCGGTTCCTATTTCTAATTATGAGGGACTAAATGCAAAACAAACTTAACCTCAAATGCAAGCTTAATTTGCACTTTTTAATTTTAATAAGGTCAAACGTGGGTGGCCAAATACGCAAATCTCGAATATACGATCAGTTCGTTCATAGGCCAAAGGATAAAATGTAAACATTTCATTAAACATCGGACATTTTGTGATTTATGTAATTTTATGATAGTCGTCAAATTAACTCACTACCGAGGTTTTCTCAAGAGACTACAGTATGGAGGTCTTCAAGAAAATGGCAAATAAATTTGACAAGCCCGGTGTCAACAGCCACTTTGACTCCGAGGTCGCGGGTTCGATTTCCGCACAAGAGAAACATTTGTATGCATGAACATGTCTGTTTGTCTTGGTCTGGGTATTTTCTATGTAATGTGTATGTATTTACAAAAAAAAAAATGTATTAGGTTGGGGAAAAAGTCTTTTCGTATTTTATATGAAAATTCAAAACATTTTTTAATAAAGTTTATTTACATTTAACTAAAGTATGTAGGTGCCATTATGTTCGATAACTTTTTGTCATCTTGTAGGTAGAGACATGATCCCATTACTATAGAAATTTTGGGACTTCTGTTCAAAAAACCGCGACAAGTGGTTTTGGCAGTCTTCTCGTGATGTTAACCTGACATTGCCTAAAGAATTCTTAAGAGACCGAAACAGGTGGAAATCAGAAGGTGCAAGGTCAGGACTATACGGCGGATGCATTAACACCTCCCAGTCAAACTCTCTTAATTTTTGCTGAGTGGCTAAAGATGTGTGAGGTTTAGCGTTATCATGATGAAAAATCACACCCCTTCTATTAATTAATTCCGGCCGCTTTCTCTCAACTTTTTGCTTTAATCTCATCAGTTGTTCACAGTAGAGTTCAGAATCGATAATCCTGCCTGGCGGTAACAGCTCATAATGAATATCTTCCCTTCCAATCCCACCATACACACAGCATCACCTTGTTGCGGGTTAACCCGGGTTTCGCCAGAGTCTCTGAAGCCTGGCCGGTCTTTGACCACGACCTTTTTATGCGCCAAAACTGTTATGTGGTCAATTCCTAGTTCTTCAGCTACGTCGTAACTACTGATATGCCGATCTTGCTCCACTTTTTCAGAAATGGCATCCATTTTATCCGTAACAGGGCGACCAGAGCGACGTGCATCTTTGACATCAAAATTTCCGGATTGAAAACGCTTAAACCAAATTTGTGCTACTCTCACAGACACTGCACTAGGTCCATAATAATCACAAATTTTTTTCGCAGCTTGCTTTGAATTTTTACCTTTTTTGTAGTAAAATTTTAAAATGTATCGAATTTCTTCATTAGATTCACTCATCTTGACAGTAAAAAAAACAAATGAAAATCACACATTTACCTAATTTGAATTTGGAATTATCTTTTTTAAAATTTAAACTTTTTATAGATATCAAAACCTGCTAGATACAAATGGTATAACCAAAGAGATTTTATTACAAGTTCATACATACTATAATGCGAAAAGACTTTTTCCCCTACCTATTATTTAAGTGCATTTATCAGTTGTCTAGTACACATAACACAAGCTTTGCGCTTAATTTGGGACTAAATGACGCTGTGTAAATTTGTCCAGAAATATTTATTTATTTATTATTATTATTTAAATATATTTGAATTCGTAAAGTGATTAAAATGCACAGACCAAAAGTTTTTCAAGGTGTCCAATAACCTGAGCTTGTCTTTGGCATCATCAACTATTCTCGTCTGTTGTGTCTCCAAGTCACAATCTGACAGCACACAGCCCAGTCTGGTATCTTTACCATTTAATGTATAAAATTATGTACAGTTTAATAAAATGTGTTCACATTTGTGTGGGATTAGGTGTAATTCGTGCGCCAGGCTCCAACAAAATTGACCACATATGGCGCCCACCCCTTCCGAGCGAGGTACCGACTTCAATTATTATTGCCAATGGCAATAGCTTTTGTTGTCAAATAAATCTTTATCGAATACACGTTAGTAATGATTGTCATGAAAATAAATTCAAATCTTGAATTTTTTTGACGAGCTCGGTGGCGTAGCGGTCAATGACGCGGCTTCGACACCAACGTTCGTGGGTTCGATTCCCACATAAGACAAACATTTGTGTGCATGAACATGTCTGTTTGTCTTAGTCTTGGTGTTTTCTATATATCATAAGTATGTATTTACAAAAAAAAATGTATTTACTTATGTTTATCAGTTGTCTAGTACCCATAACACAAGCTTCGCTTACTTTGGGGCTAGATGGCGCTGTGTAATTTGTCTGACAATATTTATTTATTTTATTTTTTAGTGCTCTTGACGTGATAGCTTCTTATAAATCAATGAATGCCGGCTGAACGCAAAAACAGCATGACTCATCGTCACGTTTCGCCTGAGCCGAGCGTGCAAGCGAGAGCACGGAACAAGCGATAGAGAGGCACGATCGGCCTATGTTTCTCATGACGTTATCACGTAAAATTATCGTCCGTAAACCGACTTTAGAGACAACATTTTTGTTCTATTTATTATTTAAGTTAACTATACATATAGATAGCCATAATTTACTTATTATATAGTCCTGTTTCATGTTAAGTTTTATTTATTGATTATATAAAAAATGCACCATAATGCCATATTTCTCCCAGCGTGTCTTCTTGGCTTATGATCAATATAATAACGTTACTAGTATGAGTGGATTTAAAAAAGAATTATCATAATATTCATTCTAATAGTGGTGCTTTATTAAATTAAATTGAAAGCCAATTGTAGAGTCATTCCTAAAACTGGCAGTTTTAAAATCTATTTTTTTCCAGCTTATTTTCTGAACTTTTTAATATAACTTGACGGAATAAAATACACAAGACAGTACATCCCCCTCCGACGAGTCTAACTGAAGAGCAACATGACACACAAAGTCAAGTGTGCAAACCCTACGCGTTGACTAACTTACAACATTCCTTCACAGTGGACTTTAATTTCATTCGCGTAAGGACCATTTTGCCAATAATTGATATGTGCTTAAAGGTGCCTAGAAAGTGTGCCAAGCGAGCGGTTTTCGAAAACGTCACTCGAGAGGCGTGTTTCGCTGACAAAGCTCCCGTACTTCAAAGGAATCGGGTTTTTGTTTGAACGTATTGAGAATTTAGGTTCTTATTCAAAAACAATAGAACGAGAATGAAATAATTTCAATCGTATTAAATTACGAACTGCTAACTAGTACATGGACATCTCAACACCCCTACAGGGAGGTGTTTAGATGTCTTTGTAATGCCGCGACAATTCGAGTCTAGGATAAACCGTTTATCCAGTCTATCCGTCTATCCAGCTGCGGCGGATAGAGAAAACACAAGGGTCGTCAAACTGAACAAGGTTACTATAATTACAGATTTTATAACCATGATTGATATTTAGATGACTTTAAAATTGCCGAAATGAAATTCCTATTTATTTATCGGACAGTAAACTTCGATGTTTATACTACATCGTGTTTACATGTCATGTTACATGTTTGTTTCATGTCAAGTTTTGTTCGCGTTTGAATGAACAACAATCAAGTGAAAAATGCAAGAATAGAACAATTTGTTTACACTGCAAACTAGTTATCCACCTCCATTGTTGAAATAAAAATTAGGATTTTTTTATGCGCGCCGTGACGAAAAGGGTGGAATGAAATGCATTACATACTATACCAACACAATTTAAAAATATGCCACAGTATAAATAAATTCTAAGAAACTATTTCTCATTTGTGCAGTGCGTAATGTAAACGTATGAGAAGTATTTTCGACTACGACGTGCAAGTGATGTGTTTGTACAGGGTGCATCAGGGGACAACCGTGACGAAAATTGTGTGCATGGGGTAGTTCGTGAATCGTGATGCAACCCTTCCGTATTCTCGCACCGCGATCTGCGGCCGCATAGGGATGCTCAAAATTACATTTTCATTTCTTGATACTTGAATATTTATTTTTTACTCGGTTTATTCTGTACAATACACGTACAATTATGTATATCAAGTCTGTTATTTCTTTTTCTGTTCAGCATGAGTAAGAGAAGGTTCATAAAGTACAATTACTCTACGGACTGATATCATATTATTATTCATCTTTTTTGAGTTATTTTTTTGATTCACCTACCCATATCAAACAAGTTCGCTAAAACTACGTAATACTATCACTTATACTGTGCTAAAACGTAACAATGGTGGACTTATCATTATTTACCGCATAGTTTGTCAACCATTTTATATGTTCAAGCATAGTATGGTGAAATTAGTAACGTGTGCCATGTTTTGACTTTGTTATTGTATGGTGGAATAGGACCTATATACGATTGTTCGGATACCCAAAAAGTAGCTAATTTATGACCATGATCTCATAGTAACTGAGACAGTTGCATCGTCAGTCTTATGATTTATTAATTTTTCATTAATACTAAGTGTTTTCCTCCGTCATTTACTAAGTTTTAGTATGGGAATAGAATAGATTCTGGAGAACATTGCCTGTTTCTTTTTCTTGTTGGAGATTCTCTACAAATTGCCTGCGCGTATTATTATACACTTGAGCATATCATTCTTGAGTTAGTATTATGCCCGTTATTGTTCGACTTTGGAAACAACCATAATATGAATGTAATCATTTTTTTAACTCAAAGTATCAAGATCACTACGTCACAGTGCAATCAACCCTAGGTTTAAGCGTGAAATTCGTACAATAAATGCCTTTGTATTGTGGCGGACTCCTGTTGACTTTTGGACGCAGCGAAACCGCTTGCGCCAAACAATGCACATAAATATACCTATTTTATGTTACATGAAGATATAGGTAGTCATAAACTTAATAATATTCATATATATGGATGTTACATTTCCTATCATGTGTCCGTTCCTGGAGACCGAATCAAAATGAAATTCGCATTCAAAAATTCCGAACTTTCGCCCGAAACTCTGGAATTATAGTTATTATAGTTTGGAGTGGGCTCTCTAGGACCATTATATAAACAGTATTGTTTGTGTAATTCATCAATTAGGAGTACTATGTATGTTTATATTTTAAGAGGACCATTAGGTAAGTTATTAATAAGAGTTAATCAATCTACTTACATTATTATTGTCTGCATGAGTAGATGCACTTTTCCCATAGTATTATTTGAGTCACAGCACGTCACTAATTTGTATTCACCTCGTGGAAAGCAATCACCACCGCCCATGGAGATCAGCAACACCAAGGGGTCGCTGATCCGTTGCCAGCTTATGCTCCTTGCTTTCTTTCTTTCTGGTGACCTCACTCACTCGCAGGAACATAACAACTCTAAAGGAATTGTTATTTGGCTGCGGTGTTCTGAGGTATCTACGAGTATACTTAGTTACTCTGTTATTGTCGCGTCTTGAAGTGAATTTTGACTTCCGATACTAAAGGACTCGAACGATATCTTCGACAGATGATGCTTCGTGTTAAATTGACTTGTTCCCGTAGATCGTTTTCAATTTCATCGTTTACCCTTTGGGCAATAGGCCATAAACGTTCTCATCACACTTGCATCTAGGTATACTATAATTATGTTTTTCAACCTTTGATAGCGATCTTACGGTGTCCTAACTGTAGATACCGACAAGAAATGATCTCATTACCGCGAAATACCGCGGGGAGTGTGTTCTCGCGGTGCCCGCGGGCAACGGCGGTAATTGTCCAAACCGTGGTCGTCTGAATTGCTATTAATAACTATTATAGCTCCGCGATCGCGGTACGCCTCTGCTTCTTGCGGATCGCTGGAGTCTTGTGGATTTATATAGAGTAGTTAACACCACACAGTGATTTGAATTTTTACGACTCTGAGTTCCAAATAAGCGTACGGGTCTCCAAATATATAGCAGTTGACGTAGTAGTCGATGGCAGCAGAATTCAATATGACTACGATAAGCACTTTCAGGTAGGCCACATGCTTGTTTTACACTTGGTACTGTATAAAAGAAGAGTGAGGTTCACCTTCATTGTTAAAGATACCTCATTTGCATTTTATTTTATATATCGGCGAGTGGCAAACAAGAATACGGCCCGCCAGATGTAAAGATATAACTTTGCAATACAAGACGTATTACCCGCGCTGGCTCTCCTGCTGCTTACGTAGCGTCTACTGTTGACATCACTCACTCGCAGGAATACAACACTCAAGAGCATCGTTGGTTGGCTGCAGTAAGTATTCTCTGAAGTGGAGGTACTACATGTCACAGCTTTTCATCAGGCGGGTCGTAAGCTCGTTTGGCACACGGCGTGATTAAAAAAGTCTTATCGCCTAAGTCACAATGTTAATTAACTACTTATGAGGAACACAGACCTGGGGCACTACCGCCGAAGCTGAAGCCGATTGCCATTAGATTTTTTAATCGCCAAAATATTCGGTTTAAGTTAATGACAATCGCCTTGAGCTTAGTCGGTAGAGCTCTTTGGTTTCACAACACAACTACCGCCAATCTAAGATAAAGTTCGGCAGTACAGCTCGGCGGTAGGGCCCCTTGTTTTCTAACTGAGAGCATATATGGATAACTACACATTTATACAGATATTTAACAGTTTATGAATCAGATTGTTACTTCATGTAGATAAAATACGTCTTATGTCAGCTCTATGTCGGCGAGCTAAGTCGCAGTAATATTCCACAATTAGGTACACCGCATAATTATAACATCGAGTGAAGGCGTCAATAAATTCTCGATAGGACTGTGGGCTAAGCGCGGGCGGCGAATATGGACTGATAACTTACTGCGCGTGTACACCGGCGGTTTTCATTAGTTAGAGAAAACGTTGAGACCTATTTATAACTTTAAAAAAAAAAACTGAATCTGAAAATTATACTAACTTGCTTGTATATTTTCTTCATTATTTCATTTTTCTTTCATATTTTTTCATAATTTCTTAAAACCTTTCTAGAAAAATATGCCTTCGAATAGTGTAAAATGCAACTAAATGCGATTAGCACTTGAGAATATGTACAACATAAATACATACATGTCAAAAAGAAAAAAAAAATTAAAAGTTTTAAAAATTGGCTTCTAAAAAGATAACTAATTGACTAATCTATCAATGCATTAAGTTGAAAGTGCGTCTGTCTATTTGTTGCCTTTTCACAACTAAACGGCCGATTGGAATGAAAATTGGATATTGACATATCAAAGCCATTTCATTTCAATTTCAATTATTTATTTATTTATTATTTCAATTTCAACATATTATGCCGAATACCAATTAGATTCTATCCCGAGTAGAGTGTGAGAGCGAGAGGAGCTTTAAGACATTGTTGCGCGTGTCTGTCTAATCGAACACGCGAGTTAAGCAACTTTGACCGTAGCCTGTCCATTGATGGGTTTATTTATTTCGAACTTCGTGTTTCGGAAGGCAAGTTAAGCTGGCGGTTCCGACTGTTGTCATTGGATGACAGTTGTTAAGCGGCTTGAAAACATTGCCCTCCACCAACTCGCAGTTACGCAGCGTGGTGGAGTGTGCTCTAAGCCCTTTCGATTGAAAATGACCCGTATCCCAGCAGTAGGATAAATAAGGGTTGACGACGATATTCCGAGTGAGGAAATTGGTAACGTTTTGATGCAATAATAGACATTCACGTAGGCGAAGTCGCGGGCATAGTAAGCATAATATTTTGAAATAATTTGTAGGAGATTTTGGTAACTAGATACATATGTAATTTTTAATCAAAAGTTCATTGTTCAGAAAATTCTCATTTTATCACCAAGCAGAATATAAGTACAACAGACCCAATAATAAGATTTTCTGTCAAAAGCCGACAATACCCTTGAGAATTGTTCTGTTTCTGAGAGTGAATAAGGTCACCAGACATAAAGAAGATGTTGCATTAGCAGCGGGGATGCTAGCTCGTGAGTGTGAGTTTAAAGACTAGAGGTAAAGACTTAGAAGAAGGTAACTGCTTTATATTAGGCGTGCAACATGGCAATTGGCGTGGTAAAAATCTCCATAAACAAATTTGTTACAGAGGATATATAACCGCTCGTCTACCTCAGCGCATGGAGCGGCTCAAGTTGGAACCTTTGCCAATACTATAATTTAGAGAGTAATGGGACAATGCTCTGTTGCCAAACATCGATCGCTGGGTAATTAGCCTCCATGCCTACATCAATCATACCACAGTACAGTCGATTCATTCAATAAATTACGGCTAAACCTTGAGGTAGGCCTTAACAATATCGCTATGCTGTACCATGTCTTCCGCCAATTTTTTAAGCGAAAATAACTTTTATTGTATGTAATTATGACGACTTAATTTTTTCTCAAAGTCAAATTCCAATAGCTTTCTACTTCTACTATTTTTTTCTGATTAAATTTTGTGACTTCAAAGGTGTGCCTTATTTCGGCACTGCCCAGGTCTCAGATCTTGATTTTAACTAGACAAAAAATTAGTCGTTAATTTGTCGAAATTTGTCGCCCAAAGCAAAAAATTTGTCGGGGTCCCGTTAAAGAGTTATAAGGTTTTTTTTGTGGCAGTGCCGAAATAAGCTTATTTCGGCACTGCCCACTCGGGATCTATTAAACTACAAAACATAGCGAACATATGATTTTCCCCAGAATTAGTCGTCAATTTGTCGAATTCAGACACCAAGTATCAGAATTAGTCGACTCCCCGTTAAAAAGTTATAAGTATTTCTTTGTGGCAGTGCCGAAATAAGCCTTATTTCGGCACTGCCCAAAAAAACTACACCACCTAGCGAAAATCTGATTTCACCCAGATGTTGCCTTGAATTTGTCGAAATTTGTCGGATATAAAACACAACTGGTCGATGCGTAATTAAAAAGTTACACGCATTTTAATAATTCTCATAGTAAATATAGTCCGAGATCTTGCATCAAAATTATATCATGCACAAAATGCAACAGTAAACGTTTCATTTCCTTCCTTTTTCAGAGTCTGGCAAAGTTTGTCAATGCATGCAACTGTTTTCTGATCTACGAATGCTTTAGGTGTTCTTTAGCACTACATTAGTTGCTTTTTACGATAGCCATATGTGAATGGGGTGGTGTTATTCTACTCTGCCTACGTTAGGCTCTCTGACTACAACGCGAATTATTAAAATGCGTGTAACTTTTTAATTACGCGTCGACCAGTTGTGTTTTATATCCGACAAATTTCGACAAATTCAAGGCAACATCTGGGTGAAATCAGATTTTCGCTAGGTGGTGTAGTTTTTTTGGGCAGTGCCGAAATAAGGCTTATTTCGGCACTGCCACAAAGAAATACTTATAACTTTTTAACGGGAGGTCGACTAATTCTGATACTTGGTGTCTGAATTCGACAAATTGGCGACTAATTCTGGGGAAAATCATATGTTCGCTATGTTTTGTAGTTTAATAGATCCCGAGTGGGCAGTGCCGAAATAAGCTTATTTCGGCACTGCCACAAAAAAAACCTTATAACTCTTTAACGGGACCCCGACAAATTTTTTGCTTTGGGCGACAAATTTCGACAAATTAACGACTAATTTTTTGTCTAGTTAAAATCAAGATCTGAGACCTGGGCAGTGCCGAAATAAGGCACACACTTCAAAGGCAGCTGCAGTTTCACCTCCGGGGCTGCAGTGGACTTCATTGTGCATATAGTTTTGTTCATATAGCCTTTTTGGTGGTCGCAGCTGTTAATCCTGGCTACATAGGAGACACAGTAGTGAGAATGAATGGTTCCAGACTTCAGTTTTGCTGTCAAGGGGTTAGCGCGCGAGTGTTGTTTGTTAATTACGGGATCGCTTTGTATCAGGTGGGTCGCATGCTTGTCTCGGCAAGTTTGCTTGTAAGCGACTACCGTAGTCTATACAAATTTGCAAGCAACACGTTGATAATATAAACATTGCCCCTGTACTAATGCAGCATCTCTCACGTCTGGTCACCACGCTCACTCGCAGAAAGACAGTAATACTCAAATATTACTATTTGGCTGTGGTTCTTTGTTAGGTACTTCTCCAGTAGTGCTTGTATACTCTCTCTTTCAGCAGAACCACGTTTACTTGATGGCAGGGTGCATCACGTGACTTTGACTTTGGCTCTGAAGAAAATGTTGAACCTCTTATTTTCCCTAGTGTCAGTAGTTATACAAAACATTCAAAACCACCATTTGATTATGCAAGGAAAGTATAAATCTTAAATTAATTCTTGAGTTTTTTTACAATTGTGCTCATAAAGCCTTCGAACAAATCAATATTTTCCTTTGAAAACTGTAGTAGGCATTATAAAACATGATAAGCCGACAGTGGCGAATAATTGTTTTCTGTTTGTGTCGGTTTTAGATGGAAAATTATTGTTTGCAAAATACAATAATTTCGGAAAGCCAGTAAGCCTCAGCGATGCCGCGAAGCGAAATGCGCGACGATTTCGAGCGACAATTAATCACCGGCGACACTTCATCGCGCGATTATAAGCTTTTAAATACGGCGGGGTGCAGCACGGCTCTATATAAATTAGCTGGCGATGAAATCGCTCACTAGTGATGGGATATTGGTTATCGATATTTATATCGAGCTATATTTATAATTATTTAAAATTTTGAAATATTTACTTTGTAATATCATAATTATAGCACCTGTTACATTTGTAGAATTAATTTAATCTTGAAGGGCTTAGCAAATATTTAACCAGTTTTCACTTCTGCAGCGGATTAGCTCTAGGTATATATATACATATCCTGGTAGTGGATGAAAATACCTTGTAAATAAAGACTTGTTGACTTGACTTGAGGTGCAACAAAAAGAAGTTCACTGTTTTATTCCTATTTGAGGCAGATTACGAATGGATTTGTATATTGATACTTTTATTGACTATTTTTTGTGTATAATAATTGTTAATGTTTACGTTTGATGATGCGATTTATGCAATTAAAATTGGCAAGTTGAGAACGTAGAACTGGTTAATTGCGATTTTGACTTGTTTGTTTGGACAATGGACAATCAAAAAGATATAATAATTGTGAATTTTAATAATGTACAAAGGCCGGTTTATCTCTATAAGGGATCTCTACCAGCCAACCTTATATTTATGTAATTTTAACACAAATCTTTTTTCTTTCTAAAGGTAGAAATACTTACTTCACATCTAGGTATGTTCATCAAACATCATCGAATCATTAATCGATATCTCATATCTGTAGCAAACATCACTATTTAACCCTTCCCTGCAGCTCGGGGCGCAGTGCACAGTTAACTAAATTAAACTGAGTGTGAAGACCGCTGCAGGGTTACTATTCCATTTCGTTTATTGCGAGCGAGCTTAACCCTTGCTTAATAAAGATATAGATGCCTATTAGCGCGTCTACGGACACTTTTAAATAGGCACAATTAAATTCCACATGGCGTCGGATCGACGATGGGAGTTTGATGTGAAGTAATTAAGTTAAATAAGTTATCATTAGTTTGAAGTATATTATAGCATTTGTGATGAATACATTTTTGTGTGTATGTAGCTCATCAAGATTTTTAGAGCCAAAACCAACCTTGTCTGCACGTGGTGCACCCTTCCAACAAGCGAAAGAGGCTCTGGCATAAAAGAGGTAGGGTACAGCATATTTGTAAGCTACTCAACTGGGGAAGTACCTCCACCTCACAGAATACCGCAGCCTAATAACATGTCCTTTGATAGTAGTTGTGTTCCTGCGCGTGAGTGAGGTCACTAGAAAAGAAGAAGTTGCTACGTTGGCATTGTGCGATATTTCATGTTGCGAGCATGAATATGCCTATGTAACCGCTTCACATCAAGCGGGCCATTTGCTTGTCTTGTATAAAATAATGGGCAAAATAATAATTTAGTTTTTTTTTTTAAGAAAAGAATGTTGACTGACAGCTAATAATTAAACAAAGTACAGAGGAGAACAAGTGTAGAATGCTATTTTTTTTATTAAAATTATGAATAAAAAATACATTAAATCAATAAAAAAAAATTAAAAAAAAAATTATGGTCGAATTTCGACCACGAGTTTATACAAATGTTTATTTCGAAAGAAAATAAAATCCTTATATCCGAAAATAAAATATCATACAAAGTTAATTATTCAAAATTTTAGTAACCTTCCGTATATAGTAACAGGTAACTGGCAATTTAATTTATGTATGTCTAACTCACATCTAAAAGCTTTCAATTCGATGTTTTATGTATTAGCAACGGACATATCTAAAATGTCTGGCCAAAATGAGCGCCATCTAGCTGGTTTTGATAGCTTCATTCGAATTGGTAATGTTGACATGGTTTTCGGATTTGCGATGTTTTTGCGGCGGACATTTTCAATTTTGACGGGTTTCGCGGCTGTATATGTCACATGAGGTTGCTATAAATTTTGAATATTGACAGGTGCAGTGGGTAAAATAGATTTTGTCCTGGCGTCGGATTTTCTACTAAAAGCTGCGTCGCGTCGCTGGTATGAACATTCGTAGTACTATATCTGTTGACATAAAGTAAAGCAATACACAACCCATTTTGCAGAAATAGACCCCCTGCAACCAAAGTCAGTGTACAAGTTACAAAACAACACCAAAACTGTCATATATTATTTACACCAGTTTTAGTGTTGTTTTGTATCTTCATATAAAATTACTTACAGAACACAAATTTATTTTATTTAAGCTGGTTTTACTGACATCTTTCCTTTGACATCCTTATGGAATCCTATTTGATGCCCATATGCATAGAGGCAAGGTGGCAGGCACGAGACCAAAAGGAAGATCAACACGGTGGACTGATCATATCAGGGGTAGTCTAGGATGACTTTTAACAACCCATTGCGAAGTACTCTAGATTACGGCAGATGAACGGAAGTAATTGGAAAACTGAAATCGGTCATTTCTATCAGGTACGACTCTCAAATATGATAAAATAACTAAGAAGAAGGAATTTAACATCCACAAAATTGACTAGAAAAGCTGTCTTAAGAACGTATTTGACATATATAAATTTTGATACCAGTACTGTACTCACAGCATAAGTACCTAATAATACTCAACATGGCCACTCCCTGCGTATCCTCCTCACCTCCCCTCTGAGATGAATCTGGAATATGTGTGATGCCGTTAGCACACATTCTCATTCATGCTCTGCACAGATGTCACTGCTTATGTAATAGACTAATAGTGAGCGACATGATATTGTATGAAGTGGTCGGGGTGAATCTTAGTTCGACGACCAGTTTAAAAGAGCTTATATGGAACCTAGCTCGAACATAGACCTACATACTAGCTACTTATTACCTCAACAACGTCAACACACTCGAGTAAACAGTCATAAAATTCAGTGTACTTATTATCAACTAAAAATACATAAATAATAATTAAATACCTGTACAGGATATTTCTATACGCAGCCAGCTATTCCTTGTCATAGACGTTGTAATAAATAAACTACACAATGAATAGGAAGTTAATAGAAACCTGTTCAATAATATTGTAGTAATATGCATGCAAAATAAACTTTTAATGGTTTACAAAGTTAATATTTATGTGATCATCTTTTTTTATAATAAATTTTATTACTTCTCTTTTATCCACATATGTCACATTACATGTTATATATTATTATGTCGCATTATGAATACTAGTTTTTGAAAATAATTTAAAAATATATCAGCTCTATATGACTTAGATTAGAAACCAACTGTGTCAAAGAATTGCTAATGATTTTAAGAATGGCGTTTATACACTTTATTGAGTCTGTTGAGGATGGCAAAGGAAAGATATTTTCCATGTTCACTCTTTCGTTTATTTTTCTGACTATTTGAAGATACAATTGATTGGAATGTAAAAAAAGAATATAATACTGAGAATTTGAATATATTAGTTGCCAACAGAGTCCTTAAATTTCAATAGTTATTTTTCCATTCTTTGCATGTAATATTTATCTTTTACAAACTAAAAAAGATGTGAAATAATCGCCTCGCTACTATAATACTACAATTCTCTTCTGTAAGATGGCCACTGATATAATGATGTAGGTATGCCACACCTAGCAAGCAAAAAAAGGTTGTCAGCAATCATTGGCAATGAAAATATTTGTCGTGATGCTAAATTCCAAAGCTCAATTCTCATTCTAATAAATTCATAGTCACTTAGCTGATTAGCCGACGGGATTATCTCACTAATCTAACATTGAAGAAATGTTAATGTACCGTCTATTATTAAGTACTCTATGTCTCTAGTAACATATAAGGAACCTGCATCATTGAAGGTCGTCACGATTACATGGAACAAGCTTGCCAGCAATTATAATGCCACTAGCATTAGCCCGTGTCTTTACTTACATACTAATGTAGGATTAAGTGTAGGGATTAGTGATTCTACGGCGATTCAGTTTAATGTTTTCATGGAATTTGTCATTTAGAAGTCACTTTCAAGTGCTTATTTTAATGGCCATTTATGTCTGTAATGTACAGGGTGGTCAATTAATATGGATGTGGAAGGATCTGCAACTTGTATGTTTAAAATGTCATGTCGTTGATGTAAGAGTTATCTGAAATTATGTTATTTTTGAGTCAGTTTATTGTATTTCTTATAACACACAGTAAAACGTAGTATCATTATAGACGTGATGTTTTGTTTTTTCATGATTAATCCCGGGTCTTACCTTTGTGCCTTCCTGTTTTAATATATTTGCCAAACACCTTCGGCTCGCGCTTTCCAAGTTGAACCAGGGGTCTACCCTGAAACAGAAGAAGAAAACAGGGGTTACCGGCTAAGCTAAGCCGATTCCCATCGGATATTTTGATACCGAAAATCATCCTTCAACTTAGATTTATGAGATTGTGTTTAGCGTAGCTGGTAGTAACCCTGAAGCTTTACCGACTGAGCTGAAGATGTTTATTAGAAACTAAAACGTAAGACCTAATTGTTGAATCAAAATATTCGCTGAAAATTGGATTCAGCTTCGGCGGTAGGGCTCCTGATCGTCTTCATATCAGATTAATGTTAAACTTCTCTCTTCCTTCAAGGTGTAGTTTCTTTTTCTTGACGTATTCAACCAGTAGAATACCAAGTTACATATCTTTAGAGACAACCTTTCATCTACAATATGGTTGACTGGAAGAAATCCCATCGCGATAAGGCCGCCCTTTGTACTCCAATTCTGAACTTATATTGTTTTGTAAATTTTTGTATTGGTGTATTAAAGTGTATTGTATAGTACCATCTCTTTAATTACCTTATTTGCGACAATACTGTCTCTCACATTATCAAGAGGGTAAGGTGTGATAAATATGACCGCGTGGTTTCCGGCAGACTAGAATAGAATCACTACGTCTCTTACCGTGGATGTCGTACAAGGCTACTAAGGGAAATACATTATCGAACATCGATCAGGCCTCCCCAACTCGTCTGGCCAGCGTGGGGAGTGTAGGCCAAATCCTCCTTCTGTCTGGGACGGACGAGAGAGGGTCGTGCTCCTGTAGTGGAGACTGAAATGACCTGGTGGATGATGATGATGGTGAAGGTAAATCCTCCCTACTCCTACTAATTTGTTTTGTTCAAATTCGTTGTCGTCGTTGTGAGGAGTTCGATAGCTTCGTTGCGCGTGTCGGTTTAATCGAAGACCCAAGTTAAGCAACGTCGGCCGTAGCCTGTCCATGGATGGGATTTTTCACGAGTTCCTTCGTGCTTCGGAGGGCACTTTAAGCTGTCGGTCCCGGTAATAGTCGTTAAGCCAATGGCATTTAGGCGGCTTGATAACATTGACCTTGGCCAACCCGCAATTGTGGAGGTGGAGTATGCTCTAAACCTCTTCGATTGAGCGAAGACCCGTATCCCAGCAGTGAGATTAATTAGGATTGATTTGAACTCAAATTCGTTGTAGTTCCAATTAGTCGTAGTCTTACCCCAGGATTGCAATGAACTTCACTGTTTCTTGCCTTTGTGGTGGTCGTAGATGTTAATCCTGGCTACACATGAGTCAATATAATAAAGAAAATGTATGGTAGGCTTGTCTTGTCCCCGTTAGCAAAACTTCATCTATCTGTCCAGTCAATAGATCCACACAACTTGAGCAATATTTACTGTGTAATCATTACGAGATTATTAGAGCATTGTTTAGTGTGATAAAATATATCGAATAGCATCATCTGGTTGTGCTAACCAACTAAACAAATTTGCAGAAATACGAAAGTATCTATTATTATTATTTTTATACTACGTCGATTGACAGACAAGCATACGCCCCGCCTGATGTGAAGCGGTTACCGTAGCCATATTACGCTCCCTCTCTCCCTTTAGCCAGAGCTTCGTTAGTCAGTCAGCAGGGTGCACCGCGTGCAGGTGAAGTTGGCTTTGGTTCAAAGATGTTGATGAACCCCTTACACCCCAAATACTACGTGAAGGAAAAACTTTGTACCCTTTGTAACCTTTTTATGAAAATCGCGCGGACGGAGGAGTATCAAATTTCGCACACTTATAGTTTATATAAAGAAGGAGTGCAGAATGCTAATATATTTTTTTAAAGTATGCATAAAAAATACATTAAATCAATAAAAAAAAAACATTACACACACTACTATGTATTTGGCACACACACGTATATACGTACTCTTTTGCTAAATAAGCCATTATTTCTCGTAAAAAGTAAAGGATAAAAAACGGTTATTGTGGGTTATCCCTAAGAGATACACGTATATCTGGGACTTTTTTGTAGACCATTTTAAGGTGAACAATACTGTAATACATTATTTTGATCTATCTCGTAGGGTTCAGCCAGCGTTTGCGATGTAAGCGCAAAAAAATGTGTTTATTTACGACATCACATTAGAAACCTCTAAAATCAGTCTTTCTCTCCTATATTATGCATGTATTATACATATAAACCTTCTTCTTGAATCATTATATTATTTAAAAAAACCGCATCAAAATCGGTTACGTAGTTTTAAAGAGCTGAGCATACACAGGGACGGACATACAGGGGAAGCTACTTTGTTTTATACTATGTAGTGAAGTCATGATTTAAATTAAGTATGGTTGAATTTCGAGCACTGTGCGACCACTAGTCTAAATATATCTATCAGCCAGCCATAGACTAATCGATCGATGATTAAATCCATTTTGAACTAAAGTAATTTGTATGGTGAAAAACATTCTAAAACAATGTTAACATCGATAGATGCACGCGCTGCATACAAATGTCGCAGTGAATTGAACACCGCAGTCTTTTATTTAGTGCAGTCCATTACAATTTACAGTATACATTGTTCAGTCTGTCAGATATTTTGATAACGTTTCATGCTAACAAGAGTTTGCTTTTTATTTGCTTCAGGTTTTATTAAAGTGTTACATATTGAAACAGGCATATAACCCGCCTAATGGTAAGCGATTACTGAGCCTATGTATGCTTCGATACTGTAAAAGCCTCTTCGTTTTTTGAAGAATACCAAGCTGCAGTCTCCCGGGAACGACTTCGACAGATGATTCATTCCATAACACTATCATAGTGTGAGGGAGATATCTTCTCTGAAAGCGCACAGTACGCTATCATTTGGTTGCTAATGTGTGGATGAATATCCTGCCAATGGTAAACAATGTGGCTTGTATAGAGGAAACCGTACTTTAATGACATAATGACATGATCTTCGGCAGTTTGTTATGACTGCTTCGATCTGATAGAGGCAGTGCTAGTTTGTCCAGTAATAGTAAAAAAATAGCGTATCATCATCCTTGGACTAAAAAAACATAGTAAATTTTTTCAAGATGTCAGAAGAATTTGCAATGGAAACATGTTCAAATTAGACGGAAAACGAAACCTCGACCTCCATAGTCCTCTTAGTCTTGTCTTAGTATAGCGACAAGATGTTCTGATTAAAATTTTGCACTATCCATATGATTTGTGAGGTGACCCCTTGTCAGTTAAAAGACTTTGCACGTCATTAAAATAAGACCCAAGTTGGTATCCAAGAAATCGTGTCGCGTGGGCCACCACCTCAGCACACCGTGACTCAACATCGAACAATAGCTATTGTGGACGACGCGTATTGTTTTACCCACTTTCTATAACCTTTACTACCGGCGGTTGTGAAAAACCGAGCTGTCAAAAGACGTGTCGCGTGTCCCTGTACCGCGTGGGTAGATTGTAAGAGTTTGGAAAGAAGTGGATGCGGCATTTTTACATTACAGAAGCAAATAATAAAATTGGTGACAACTGAGCAGTTAAGCGCCAACCCGCAGTTGAGCAGCGTGGTAGAGTATGCTTTAAACTTCTTTGATTGAGGGGAGACCAGTATCCTAGAAGTGGGATGAATATGGGTTGATGCAGCAGAGTGTAACTTGTTGGTTGGCTTAGCCTGTTCCGGTGTTTGTTTGTAAAAGCGTAGTATTACGGGAAAAATGGCAACTCTTTGATTAATGAACATTATTATGCAAAGCAAAGATTACTAAAATAAAAGTACAATACGAAAATAACACATGGAACGATTATTGTCACCATTAAAGTATGACTAGATATCACTCGCAGCTTTGTCCGTTAGAACACGCTGCCGGAATGAAAAAGTGTACGAGTAAATGCTAATCCAAACCGTAATGTTATCTATATCATCGAAATTAGGTGAGGTGTTATTGAGTTAGAAGAAGTCATAAACTTTCGTAATATTAATAGGATAAACATTTACAATATTAGTAGGATAATGGGATTCTGCAGGATATTTTTAATCTTGTGGTCCAGTCCGACGCCCAGAGTCCTCTTCACTGCACCGTAGGCGATAGCATGAAAGAGGCACTGATTGAAGACTTCGGTGTTGAAGCATTAGGATATCTGTGCGATGTTTGATCGGTGAAAGCGACGGGAAGAAACTGGATGCTCAAAGCGGAGAATTATATATTTGTATGTGTCCAGCAGCAGAAAGCATTGGAGTTCAGCACTGGGTAGATACAGACTGCTAGTCACGACGATGATGAATGGGGTCCTATAATAATGTAGAGCATATTTTTTAATTTCTGTTTATTCATTTCAGGCAATGCAATGTACAGCCCCCTTACCACCAACTCTTCAACTGGAATAGAGTCGGTTATTCATTGGTATGAATAAGCATTCTATTCAGTTATTGAATCGCAATAAGAGTTGGTGGTAAGGGGGCTGAACACTACAAAAGACCCATATAATATATACCTTACTAACATACATATATTATGTAGATAACAAAATAAACAATCATTTCGGTAATGTTGCCGGAATGTTCGTTAATCCCGTTACATCACGCTTTTCGGCCAATAGACCTCTTCCATTAAAGTGGGTAACACAACCATAGGAATTCTCACTTTGCCTTGAAGTTAGCTTTGAGAGTTGATACCAGATGCTGTATATATGTTTTTGACATCGCTCGGTGATAACTGTTAAATACGTTCCTTGTTTGTTTTGACATACTAATTCTTATATCAAGGTATGTACTTCATGCCTACGCATATCTACTTCATGTTTGTCTTACTAAGATAATAGCCTTGTGCTTAGTACTGCATTGTTATTATACGAAACTGCCGCATCCATGAATTACTTTACCAACTTCGTCACCTATGCGTATGTAGTATGGTGTTCCTATGACATCTCGTACAAGCTATGAGCCCACGAGTACATGTCATGTTCTACGTTCACCAGAATAGAAATACCACTCTCTGTGACCTGCTACCATTGTAATGTACGTCTATGCAGTTGTGCACGCCCTATTCTTGTGTCTGGTAAGCCATTGAGACAGGGCATTTTTTATAATCATGAAATGGAGCTCCTCTAGGCCTCAAGATCAAACAAGACTGTACGCATTAACTTTTCAGTCTAATTGAACACGTGAATCAAGTTTTCTAGATGTTTTTGAAGTGAAAACTTCTTTAGCGGCGTTGTTGTGCACTTTTTGGAATGGGTAAAAAATGTTAAACACGCATCAGGACGCGTGACCTAATCGAAAATTCGTAAGACGGAGGGAGATTAGACAGCCGGCGCGGCGTAGGAAAGGAAGTAATAACCTCCTCTCATTCTACCGCGCGGCGAAAATGTATGCCTGCTCCTGCTGATATTTTTATTGTAATTTATATTGTCATGTTTGTGTAGGATAGCGCAATAAATGAATATTGTATTTTGCCACATAAATAATTAAGTTACATTTATAGTGATAAATAAAGCAATTCGTGCGAAATTATTCCCTAACCATTCCAAATTATTGAAAAATGCTGTACTCCCTGAGTGCAACCCGTTTTTTTTAGGTTGAGATGTAAACAAAGAGATTTTGCTTGATTTGACCCCGTTGCTATAACCAGTGGCCCTATTGCCTAAGCTCAAGCCAGTTTCCATCGTATATTTTAAGGTTAAAATTAAATTTCACCTCATGTTATTGGTAATCGTGTTTAAGTTATCTGGAAGTGTAGGTAGTAGTGTATCTGGTAGGTATACTGGTAGTACCTTTAACGAATTACATGAAGATGTCAGTCAAACTTTAAACTAAGACATATTTTTTTAATCAAAATACTCGATCTGAATTAGCTTCACTTTTGCCTCAACCACCTTTGCTTTGCACCTTTTGACTCAATTCAAAGTCATGCTGTAAAGATTGTTGATGATCTTCAAAAGACGGACGGTTTGATATGAAGCTCATGGCCTCTTTTAACTGTCTCCGCCACTGACACCGCTCGCCATAGACAGGCAATTTGTCCTCACTAATTAAAACCTAAGTGGTCGCATACTGTGCGGTTTGAACTTCCTGTCGAGGATTTCTCAGGAGACTACAGCATGGGATTCTTCAATGAGGACGTGAAGAGGTTTTTACAGGATCCGCAACGCGCGTGTGATGCCTCTGGTATTACAGGTGTTCATAGTCTACGGTACATGCTTTCCATCAGGCGAGCCGTATGCTTGTTGTAAAAAAAAAGAGAAGGTAGCTCGCTCATTACTCGACGCACTCTGTACGCCTTAAAAAATAATTTCTCTAAACAGTTATTAACACAGTAGGTGCCCGAGAGAACCTTGTCCAGATTTCATTGAGGAGCGCCAAGTTGCCGCTGATTCGATCACCGATAGCGGGCGCACTCGGCTCACTATAATTGCTTATTTTTTGTTCAGCAAACACCCGGTAATGGGCAGCTACCGCATTTGATAACCACTCTCGGCTCGTCTAATATCTCTGTCATACATTTGACGGATAGGTGGAACGGTAAATAAGTGGGTAAGTGCGAAACGGGTCTTGCTGTCTAGTGTTCTTTTTAACGCTCTTTTATTAGCAATAACAAACCTTGAAACAGTGTTCCCATTGAAACTTGCGCTACACAGGAGACACAGTGTTGGCACTGTGTCTCCTGTGTAGCCAGGATTAAACAGCTGTGATCACGAAAAAGACAAAAGATGTATTTGATTCTTGAATCAAATACATCTTTTGTCTTTCTGGTACTTGTACCAGGGATATAACTATGCTTACATTCAAACCCACAACGGGAATGTCAAGAAATTGGCAGAAATAATCTAAGAAATCATATTACTTTTGTTATATGAGAGGGGGACAAGCGAGCATGTGGTTCACCTGATGGAAAGCATTCATCACCGCCCATAGAACGCGCAGCAATACCAAGGGCCAGCCTTTTAAGGGAAATATTGATTCTGTTCTTGAATGCTCTCATGTCGTATTTATTTGGGAATACTGATGAGGGAAGTTGATCACTACGAATGGTGACTCCTGTTATATTTCTCCATTTGGTTCTGTGGGAGGCATTGCGCATTCTCAATGGAGGAAATGAGCAGCGTGGTGAAGTATGCTCTAAACACCTTCGATTGAGGAGAGACCATTAGTAAAGCCAGGCGGTATTTTACACCCCGACACCGCCCTCAACTATACAAAGCCCAGGTTCGACCTCACATGGAGTACTGTTCGCATCTCTGGGCCGGTGCGCCCCAGTACTTGCTTGCTCCATTTGACCGCATACAACGGAGAGCAGTTCGAATCGTCGGTGACCCAATGATCTCGGTTTGATTGGACTCTCTCTTTACACGCAGAGATGAGAGAACGCAAAGAGACGCTCTCTTTGCGTTCTATACAAATTATATCACGGGGAGTGCTCGGATGAGCTGTTTGATTTGATACCTGGCGCTGAATTCCACTATCGTACAACTCGCCATAAATTAAAATTCCATCCATATCATCTTGATAATTGGCGATCTACTACAGTACGTTTCCTGACATTTTATACCAAGAACAGTGAAACTGTGGAATCAACTTCCCTCAGCGGTATTTCCGAACAACTACGACATGGGTGCCTTCAAGAACAGAGTTTTCATTTTCCTTAAAAGTATGGCAACGGATCGGCGACCCCTTGGTGTTGCTGGTCTCCATGGGCGGTGGTGATTGCTTTCCATCAGGTGACCAACATACTCGTTTGTCCCCCTCTCACATAAAAAAGACCCGTATCCCAATAGTTGAATGAAAGTAGGTTGTTGCCGATAGATCACTCTCATTTCAATCAGGGGGAAAGTGGTGTCCTAACAATTAAATGAGTTAAAGACAATTATGATATAAAACACTATCGAAACTCGTGAGCGAACCATCACGCACGCAGCGTGTCAATCATTTTTTTATCAAACTACAACCAAGTGGCTACCGTCCGTCAGCCATTGTGATAGCAAAAAGATGAGTAATCACCTCAGGATCAATACAAACACACGGACAGGCGATTTACTTCTTAATGAGCTCTATATATGCTGCGTTGTACGATTATGATGAGCTATCAATGGTTTGATGTATTGTTATTGGAGAATGTGGTTGAGATGGTGTTTAATGTTTGAAACACGACTTTCTTTTATTAACCGACCCCGAAAAAGGAGGAGGTTCTGAATCCGGCTGTATCTTTTTTTAATGTTTGTTACTTAATTACTCCGTGATTTATAGAACCGATTTGAAAAAAAGCTTTTTTTTAACCCCCGACGCAAAAAAAAGGGGTGAGATGTGTGTCTGTCTGTCCGTGGCATCATAGCTCCCGAATGGATGAAGCGATTTCAATTTAGATTTTTTTTGTATTAAAGGTGACTTACGTGCGAGTGTTCTTAGACATGTTTGATGAAAATCGGTTGAGCCGTTTAAAAGTTGTGGGGGGTGAAAGTGGGGAAGGATAACCGAATGTCTGCAAATATACTCGAGTGGGGTCCCCCAACGCGACGTATTTTTTTTAGAATTATTAATACATACTTAGGTACTTTAAGATTGAGTTTCTTTTATTATTCTTTACTTTTTAAAAGGAACTTAGGTTATTGTGTCGGGGATTTTTTAATATCAATCTAAAGACCACTTATTTGGCCCACTGTATAATATTCTTCTTTCTACTATTCTTCAAGAGCGTAACGAACTCTTGACAGAGCGGTAGTGGTCGTCATGAAGGAGGATTCGGGGTTGTTGTTGCTCGCCTCGCAATATCCCGTCATCTCGTCCGATTTGAGGCACTTCTGGTGCACTCATGCAGTAGACCGCCCACGGCAGACTTTATCTGGTCGGTCCACCGCATGGGTGATCTGCCGTACTGGGTCTTGTACCCTCGACTCTACTTTGAACCAAAAGGCGTTCGATGGAGTCACCTTCGCGTCTTGTTACGTGGCCGAAGAATTTTAGTACACGTGATTGTACTAGAGCAGATAGTCGCTGCTAGATGACGAGTTGTTGAAGTATGGAGACATTTGTGGGATGTTCGGTACATGATACGTCGAGCATTCGTCTCCAGCACCACATCTCTAAAGCGTATATCTTCTTATTTTCTACTTTGCGTAAAGTCCACGTTTCTGTAGCGTATAAAAATGTGGGGAAGACTAATGTTTTTACCAGCCGGGTCTTAGTGGCTTTAGTTAAGTTGCTGTTCTTCCATATTTTTTTCCGCTTATTCATTGCGATTCTAGCTATAGCCATAATACGTCTCTACTTCATCCACGCAGCCACCGTTGTTCATTACAAGAGAGCCAAGGTATATATAGGACAGGACCACTTCACTGTTTGCGGTCTGTGTTACTACTGGCAAAATGATGATCGTGGTTCGCGCCAACAGTAACACTGTTGGCGCTATCCACGATCATCATTTTGGTCTTAGTACGATTGATTTAGTCCGAACTCTAGGCTTACGCATTCCATTCTGAGAATGAGATTATTTTCTGTATTTAAACAAAAAGAATGCATAATAAGCCGGTTGTTCAACGCTCATATCATTCTATAACATAAAGCTACCGATTTCCATCTAACAAGAAATATATGAGTGCGAGGTTTATCAACCTGTAATTGTTTCCCACGGCCGGCAGTGGGCGGCCGGGCAAATCGCAGATAAATCAGATAACGCTGAAATAAAACGGTGGTCGGCGTAGTTGCGGCCACTGCCGGACCGTCGGGGAAGCCAGGAAGACCACGAATAAGGCGATAGAGAGTTTTACAGTAAAGTTACTTGGAACTGGTTTGTCTATCCCGTAGGAGCCATGGTGTGATCTGGGCGTGTCTAGTGAAGCAGCGCAAATTTATGTAAACCGGATTTTTACGTCTTAATAATTTCATCTATCGTGTTGCTCTAATTTTGCTTTACCTTTTAAAAACACATGTACTTTATATTAAGCGGGTTATGTAGCAACTCTTAGCTTCGATAATAAAAACATATTGCTATTGATCGAAGAGCCTTGAAGCATCCGCAATAGACTTTGACGTCTTTGCCCAAATTAATAAGCCATGAAAACGCTAAAATATAACATTTATTGTTTGACAATATTTGTCTCAATTTGGTGGGAGATATTGGAGAATCTTTCTCTAATATCTCCCACCAAAAATGGGAAACAGTTGTTTAAAAAAAACCAACATTTTTTGTTAATGAGTAGTTCTTCTATCTTATTTAAATTAGATTTTGGTGAGCCAGTAGTTTAAAACTAGAATCGTCATTTTCATGGCCCTACAGTAGACATTGGGCGGGCGGACAATAGACATCGGGGCGGGTGCATAGGTTGTAGGAAACGGTGGGCGGACACCATTACCGGTAGAAAATAATGTAACTCTGCCACTACAATGGCACGACCGATGTCATTGTCATGCTTAGGACGTGTCACATCTCTCGCATTAAAATCTTATAACAAAATTTTAACTGAGCGATGTACATATTAGATATTTAAGAACAAAATATGTGAGGGATTTTTTATTAGCTAAAACATTTATGTTTAGACTTTTTGACTGTCTGTCAGTTTCCACGCATCATTAATGCGCAAAATTGGATGCGTTTATCACATTTGTGATACTGGATTAAAATTAAAATAGTTAGTATTTGTTTGTTTGTTTTATCTTTATTGTTCAAATTACAACGAATATGAAGCGGTTACCGTAGCCATATTAACGTTCGCAACATAAAATGTCACTCGCGCGCCGCCACCCCCGCTGCCATTGCAGCATCTCCTTCCTCTCTGGTGACCTCACTCACTCGTAGGAACACAACAGCCCTCATGGGAACCGTTATTTGGCTGCGGTATTCTGTGAGGTGGACGTACATTCCCCAGTCGGGGAGCTTACAATTACGCTCCCTACCTCTCTTTTCGCCAGAGCTTCGTTTGTCAGTCAGCAGGGTGCACCGCGTGCAGGTGCGGTTGGCTTTGGTTCAAAGATGTTGATGAACCACTTACACCCCAAAAAAAACGTTGCATGTTTCGGTCCTCTGTCGCTCTTCCGGTAAGATAGTCACAAGTCAGGTGTAACAATATCGATGTGTCCTACCTCTCTTTCCTATTCGGTATGGTGTACCACGTGCATATTACCTTTAATTCTCAAGAGTTCTTCAATCATTTACATCCCATACTTCGCTCTCTTTCAAAGCCTACAATTCTCTAAATGTGTTACCACATTGCACATCTCGTTGACAAGTGACAGATTGAAACAAAATAGGGTCTCAAGATACCTCATCTGCCCTGCCACGATAAACCTTCTTCAGTGACATATCGACTGTCAAAGAGTGTGGAGTTCCCTGGGTGTGCCCCAGGCGTCCAGTTCGGTAAATCTCGTGGGCGTCCGACGACTGATTGCTGCTTTTTGCTGGCTCTTATTGAAACTGCGGCCTCGCGGGATTACGCGGGATCGACGAGATATTTATAGGCCTTTTTGTTTTATGTGCTTTTTATTTTATCTTGGTGCTACGGAAAGTCGTTGAATGTTAGAAATACATCATCATCATCATCATCAGGTCATTTTAGTCTCCACTACCAGCACGACCCTCTCTCGTCCGTCCTAGACGGAAGGAAGATTTGGCCTACACTCCCCTGGCCAGACGGGTTGGGGAGGCCTGATCGATGTTTTATAATGTATTCCCCTTAGTCGCTTTGTACGACATCCACGGGAAGAGACGGAGTGATTCTATTCTAGTCTGCCGGAAACCACACGGTTAGAAATACCTTTACTATAAATATATTAAAATAAAAAAACTCACTTACCCCGACTAGGTGGGACCTAGGTGTGTAGCGAAAATGTAGGCAGAGCCTCATTTGCTTATCATCAAGGTGCACAACAGGCAGATGAGGTTGGCTTTGGCTCTAAATATGGTGGTGAGCCACTTACACCCCAATGGTTTAAGAATTAAAGCAGCAGTCGGTAATGTTAAGATAGCTATAATGATAGCCTTGCTCCGTTAGGAGATGGCACCAGAAGATGATGAAAAATAATAATCTGTTTATTAAAACTATGGGACGGAGCCCACCATACATTCCCACCTCTGTGTCTCCTGTGTAGCCAGGATTAACAGCGGCGACCGCCAAAAAGGCAATAAACAATGAAGACCATTGCAGTCCCAGCGGTAAGACTACGGCTACCTTAGAACTCTTAACAAATTTAAACAGAAGAAATTAGTAAGAGTCAGAAACTTCACTCTAAGGTTGGCTGATAGAAATTTCTTATAGAGATAAGCCCCAAAGGCGGGCTTACTATTATTTTTTGATTATCAATCTGAATTCTAATAATATGAATTTCAAAATCGTCGGAACGCTTGCTTATTTACAAGTTATTAAAGCTAGTAACAATAAGTTATGTAATAATGTACAAATCAGCGACACAAAAGTAGTTAATCATGACATCAATAAAAGTATTAAAGATTGAAATTGAACACTCTTTTTGTTACAAATTGCTACAGAATTTATTTAACGTGACTACCGCATTACCGCACATTTTGCGGTTTAAAAGTCAAACACCGTGAACCGGGAGTAGGGTTGGCAAAAAAAACAAATGAATCAATTACCCCGGTCGGCAACAAAAACTCCCACATCGTGGCTACTAATGCCGGTCTAATTCTGCTCATTCGTGAGCGCCAGGGTTGTCGATAATTTCTTATATACATAAATAAGGTGTGGATTATATTTTCATGTCAATATTGTTTTTTATGTCAGGGTCTGGTGTCAAATAAGCGCACGGTCTGTCTGTTTGGAAACGGTTACCGTAGCATCTGTATGGTATGTGTATACACAAGAGAGGCATGCGCTTACTACCCCGCTGCTAACGCAGCACTTCTTACAACTACAAATACATGCAGGCGCACAGAAATTCTTAAGGGTTATGTTTTGGCTGCGATCTTCTGTGATGTAACTTTTTTCTTCTGTGTGTACTATTGTAGGTAATGCATGCTACCTACCCTACAGGGCTCATATATAGAGCTCATACCTACCTTGTAATTAACCATATAAATGCAATAAATATTGGTTTTAATTTAATTTACTTCCCCAGTATATAGGGCTAGATCAGCCCTCCTGTCTTCGCATTAAAAAAAGGCGGTGGGAATCTTATCTTAAGGTTTAATTTCATTTTCATTTTGATAAAACTAATTATAACGAAACATTTTTTATGAGTGCCTCTATAGATCGATGCTATAGAAGTACAATATGATCTTTTCTCGATTTTTAGCTGGTTCGATTCTTCGAGGCTTTGCATGCAGTACTGTTTCTTTTTTAATTAACATTTGCTATTTCTATTGTTTAGAATTAAAATTAGAAAAAGGAAGTAGTTACTGCGTTGGCAGCGGGGGTAGCGGCGTGCGAACGTTATTCATGTGGCGAGCGTTAATATGCTTGCCTTCTACCCGGCGTAGTATAAAAATACTCAATACTCAATATGTTTATTGCATATAGTAAGTAGGTACAATGTCGATCTTAAATACATGATTTTCTGGGTATTACATATTACGACCCTATAAGGGTATGGCTATGGTCTGAAGTGTACGGAACGGTTTATTAAATGTCATCTTTATGTTTAAAATGTCAGCTAATTTATTTCTAATTTATCAATTTCATTTAAAAAGACAGTACTTTCCCTCCGGGTGACATTAAATTTTCATCCTGTATATTATGCAATTATACTAGTTTAGTTATTAAAAAAAATCAATAACTCAACTACATCCTCATTGGACAATTTAATATAAATAAACTGTCTCGTGTAACCGCAGCGGAACGGGTCCAACAAATGAGGTACAAATGCGATCCTAACTGTGCCCGCCTTCAACCGCAAATGTGTCCAACCTTTTTCACTTCCTACCGGTTATTTTTTCCCCAGCAACCGCAAACCGGAACGGGTTGCTTTAGGGTTATCTAACTCTATATACGGAAACTGGTCATTAGTGACCAATAGGTTGATCATGATCATCATCATTATCGGCATCTTTTGACGACCTCGGTGGTCGAATGGTTAGCAATGGCCACTTTGACTCCACCGCACCAAACATTTGTGTGCATGAACAGGTCTGTTTGTCTTGGCCTGGGCGTTTCTATGTATTATAAGTATGTATTTACAAAAAAAAAATGTATTTAAGTACATTTATCAGTTGTATAGTACCCATAATACAAGCTTTGCTCTTAATTTGGGACTAGATAGCGCTGTGTAAATTGTCCAGAAATATTTATTTATTTATCTATCCACTGTTTATATCTTGTCTTGAAATGAGTCCAGTACTGCAGCACCGGTGGTGGTGGTGGATCTTTTGTGCACTCTCTATTCTTAAGTAACTCTCACCTATCTAGAGACATGCTCCATGTACTTCAGAACACCTTTAATTGGGAAGATGTAGTCCTCCAGGGGATCTACCGCCGAAGCTGGTGCCCATTATGATCGGATTTTTTGAATGAACAAATGAAATTACTGTCTAAATTGTTGGTTTTTTTTTATACTACGACGGGTGGCAGACAAGCATACGGCCCGCCTGATGTGAAGCGGTTACCGTAGCCATATTAACGCTCGCAACATAAAATATCGCCCGCGCGCCGCCACCCCCGCTGCCAATGCAGCATCTCCTTCCTTTCTGGTGACCTCACTCACTCACAGGAACACAACAATCCTCAAGGGAATTGTTATTTGGCTGCAGTATTCTGTGAGGTGGAGGTACATTCCCCAGTCGGGTAGCTTACAATTACGCTCCCTACCTCTCTTTTCGCCAGAGCTTCGTTTGTCAGTCCGTAGGGTGCACCGCGTGCAGGTGAAGTTGGCTTTGGTTCAAAGATGTTGATGAACCACTTACACCCCAAAATATAATATAAATTATGTTAAGCTCAGCTGGTAGAAACCCGCTCTACCGACGAAGCTTAAGATTTTTGTCAATAACTTTAACCTTAGACCAATTTTTGGAATCAAAAAATCCTGGTAATCGTCTTCAGCTACGGCGGCAGGGCCCCAGGTCTGGGTATGCCTTTTCTAGGATTACCATTCGTTTGCTAGCTAGGGCATCACATACTCATCAAGTTGGATATAGGCCTTCTTAAATGCCTTGTCGTTTATTATTATTTTTCTCTTTTTCTTAGTTGAACAGTCACTACATAATATCTATTTTTATTTTATCTGCTTTAGAACCGCATTCGTGTATTTCTGCTATTCCCAAAGGTTGACTTTTAGAGAATGCTTTTAGCGTTAAGTCTGCCTTTATGTAATTTTGTAGTCAATAAAGTTTAAATAAATAAATGCCTTCCACCATATACGATCCTCCAATTTCCAACCACTTATGGTTGGTGCTTTAAAGTCCAACGCTTCGAGACATCGTCTTCTCATACAGGGTATCTACTCTTAAATTTTCCTTTCCAATCTGCCATCGATGACCCAAATATAGACATTGCTAGTTCAATTTATCTTCCAACTGAAAACCAGCGTTCTGGTAACACTTCAGTTAGAACCATTTTGACGTCTCATGATATTATTAATTTTGTAGCTTTAAGTGTAAGAAGAAGCGCATACTGACCAGGAAAAAAATAATAATGCATACCTACTGAATACTGAACAGTTTTCCTGCTTCTTAAATCTAGCCCAACACACGTACCAGTGAGTGTTTACCATTTTTGTTTACAATCGTTATGCGCAATCAGTGCGCTGGTTTGCACAGCGATGGATTCGCTGTATTTATCTGCCGTGGGCCGAAGACGCTGATTTGGTGCCGGCTCTCGGCCTATGTTTGTCTTTCAAAAACTGGTCTTTTAAAAATTATTTGAATGATTTGAGGTTTATTTTGTTACATAAAGGGACAAATTTAAAGTAGAAGCTTACTTTTTCTATCAAGATTGCATATTATAATTAATACATAATATAAAGATTTCACTACAGGCCGTATGGGGAAGCTCAAAGTCGCTCAGCGAGCGATGGAGAGAACTATGCTCGGGGTCTCTCTGCGTAATAGGATCCGAAATGATGATATCTGCACCTGCCCTCTTACCACCATCTCTTATTGCGATTCAATAACTGAATAGATTGCTTATTCATACCAATGAATAAGCGACTCTATTGAATTCGAAATATAAATATATAATTCAGTTATTGAATCCCAATAAGAGATGGTGGTAAGGGGGCAGAACTAAAATAATCGACGTAACTCAACGGATAAACAAGTTGAAGTGGCAGTGGTCTGGCCACATAGCTCGTAGAACCGACAACTGCTGGAGAAAGAAGGTACTTGAGTGGCGACCCCGTGCTGACATAAGTGCATTCATGTTGGCATGTATACGTACAGGTAATATGACATACGTCTGCCTTCTACATATATTTTTGGCCGTGTGGTTTCCGGCAGACTAGAATAGAATCACTCCGTCTCTTCCCGTGGATGTCGTACATGGCGATTAAGGGAAATTCATTATAAAACATCGATCAGGCCTTGCCAACCCGTCTGTCCAGCGTCGGGAGTGTAGGCCAAATCCTCCTTCTGTCTGGGATGGTCGAGAGAGGGTCGTGAGGGTCTTTTAGTCTCCACTACAGGAGTGTAGTGGAGACTAAAAGACCTGATGATGATGATGCTCCATTTTTTTTTCACGGGCGCCATATCAATGTAGTTACCCCTATGTTTTTCTTACAGCTGAGACGAATCAAATGACACTTCATAAGTTGTGATCCATCAAGCGGTTTCGGCTGTAAAACGTGAAAAAGAAATATACATACACACACTCGAGAAAGAATAAAACCCCTTCAACGACAAAAATCAACCTTTAAATTTTTTTGGTAATATTTGTACTAACCCTAGTGCTCATAGTATTGTGTTCAAACCGACACGCCTATTTGTGGTTCGAATATATCTCCAGCGAGCTTGCGGTCGCGGCCGTACATTTGCGGTCACTAAGTAAGCACCGACCTAACTATGTCATTTGTTCACTTGACAAGTGGTTTCTTTAGTAGCTGCCTAGTAGCTGCCAATGATGACGTATGGACCCTTCTTCCACTTAGGTAACTAAACTTTCATAACCAGTTACAAGAGAAAAAATATTTTTCGCTGTTTGATAACTAGTTGTTAGAGAAGAATTATTTTATCACTTTCGTAGATCAAATCAGTTCCATTTTTGTAACCAGAGGTAAACTAATACCTCTGGTTACAAAAATGGAACTGATTTTTGGATATGTATGTTAAGGATTGTTTTGGGATGTGTTAAGGATTGTTTTGGGATGTATTAAGGATGGCTTTGGGATGTGTTAAGGATGGTTATGGGATGTATTAAGGATGGTTTTATATGCAAGTTAAATTATTAAGTAACACATTTCATAAACCGTCTAGATTTACTATTGTAATACTACGTTTATTTTAAAGGTTTTAAGGTTGACTGAAGGAGATCCCTGTTGGGATAAGTCCACCATTGTACAATATATTTTTGCATGTACTTATTTGTTGTTGCTGTATTCATCATCATCATCAGGTCCAGTTTAGTCTCCACTACAGGAGCACGACCCTCTCTCGTCCGTCCTAGGCGGAAGGAGGATTTGGCCTACACTCCCCACGCTGGCCAAACGGGTTGGGGAGGCCTGATCGATATTTGATAATGTATTTCCCTTAGTCGCTTTGTACGACATCCACGGGAAGAAACGGAGTGATTCTATTATAGTCTGCCGGAAACCACACAGCCAAGCCGGAAACCACACTGCCAAGCCGGAAACCACACAGCCAAGCCGGAAACCACACTGCCAAGCCGGAAACCACACAGCCAAGCCGGAAACCACACAGCCAAGTTGTTGCTGTATTACAATAAAGTTTTTACAAACAAAAAAACTACGAGTATGTTTAAAGAACACGAGACAAATCTAATCGAAAAACAACCCTAGAATACTAGAATTTTGGGTAGACATAAACGGACTAGATCAATGTCAAACATACTCAATTATTTAGTATATTATCTAGGAATTGGATAGAATTTCTGCAGTCATTATATTTCTAATAAACGTAAACTATTTTATTTGTAGGCATTGAGGGCGAGAAATCCGCTGTATTCACTTCATTGGTTTTGTATTGATTGAAAAATCTAAATATCCTTGCAGCGATAAATACTGCAACAATGTAAACAATGACAATAAAACATACTTTTCAGTAATGCAACACTAGATAAATGGTTGATTCGATCTGCAATAATAATGACTTCGGAGCTTTAGGTGTCGACGCGCGTCGTTGTCGTACGCTTCCAATCATATCAAAGTGCGTTACTGTTTATTCTGTTAAAGTATTATAAACTGTGTACTCTTTGGCAATATTTCGTAAATATCAATATCAAGTAAACAGACAAACAAACAGTAATAAATAAGCCGCGAGAACGTAACGGGCCAACTTTAAACAAGGCTATAAATACGCTGATCATAAACCGAAACTGGACCTGAAAGTTTGCGGGCGGCATAAATCATCGGCCGGCCGGGAAAACTGCCCCTTCCGGGCCGCGAGTGGACCACCGCTTGCGCCAGCTATCAGAAACATTTAGAGCTAAATTGTATGTAGAAACTAATGCTTACACCAGTTATCAGATATATTTAAAGCTAAAGTTTATGAGCAATGATTTTATTGTTCAATTGTTCAATTGTTCATTTTCTTATATTTTTACCTATTTCAATCAATTGTCATAAACGTCAGCTAGGTTTAACTTAGCAGCTTCTATCAGGTTGGATAAAGCGTATTTGTAAGCTGCTCGACTGGAGAGTTACCTCTACTTCATAGAATACCCTAACCAAAAACAATTTCCTTGATGGATTTTTGGGTTGTTGTGCTCCTGCGAGGAAGTGAGGTCATAAGAAAGGAAAGAGTTGCTGCGTCCGCAGCGGGGGTAGCGGCGCGCGATCGATATTTCATGTTACGAGCGTTAATATGACTACAGTAACTGCTTCACATTAGGCGAGCCGTATGCTTGTCTGTCACCCGACGTAGTAAAAAAAAACCAAAAAAATGCTTTTTCTCAGATGAAGTACCTTTAAGACATTTTTCGCAATCTTTTATTTGGTACATGATACCTTCTCCCCAACGACATCTTTAGAACTCGCAGATATTTATGCCCATATTTTCAATACTATTTCCTAGTACCAAATAAAACATAATATTAACCCAAGGCTGAACCTAAAACTTCGTTGACATAAATCATAGACCAACTCCAGTAGGGTAGACTGCGAATTCCGCAGTGTATGTCCGTGCCTCCGTGCCCACTTCCTCGCGCCGGCCATATGTCATCTCGGTCAAGATGCCATTTGTCTTGCAAAAATTCGGCGCGTCCCAGGAATGTACGGACCCCTCCTAGACTATTCGTGTTGGACTTACTCTGTGGAATGTGTTAGGGTTACGTCGTCGAAGTTTATTTGCTGGCAAAAAATGCAATACCGACAGATGTTCGTACAAGATGTATTGTGAAAATTAATTTTCTGCAACTATGTTGCAGTGAACGCGAACTGGAAAAGCCTGCGTAAGGTAATCTTTTCTTTTTACTACGTGATACCACGCCGGGTGCAAAACGAACATACCACCTGATGCTAAGCGGTTACTGCAGCCTATGCCTGGGATACGCTTACATTATTAAGAAAGAACTACTTATAGGAGCTTTGACGTACACATGTCGATACTCTATAGAAAGTCAAGAACACTACTACTCTAAATTAGTATAGGCTTCATCATCATCATCAGCCTGTATCTACCAACTGCTGGATACAGGCCTTCCCCAATACTTTCCAAGAAATGCTTCCAGCCACTTGGAGCCTCTTTTCTTGAGGTCATGGGTTCATATTAGGGGTGTGCCGCTCAAAGGTTCACCGTCCCACATACGGCCTCCACTCTAGTCCACATCTTCCCCATTTGCCATTAGTCAGCGGATTAGGCAGATGTGACAAGCCCACTACTCTTCAGCTTTTCTTCAGATTTTCAGGGCTATGTCAACAACTTTGGTTCTCCGTCGAAATTGTTCGTTTCAGATCCGATAGTAACCCTAAATCTAAATGACAAGTCAACTAGAAGTCGAAAGCGTGCGTGACTTTGTCGCCGCTTAGGTGACTCTTTTAAGACACCAAATTGACGCGTTTTGTTGCCGATCAGTAGCTCTCGAAACGTGCGTGTGTAAAATTAGTATTTTGTAGCATTTTCCATTCCGGATATACTTCCACAAGTTATAATTACATTAACTAAAAATAGATAAACCAACGCAAGCTAGAAACTAATAAAATTGAAATAAATGCATGGAGGTTCCGTGTCTGCTAAAAAAATACTACGAGCGCATAAAGTGCAAACAAAAACAAACGCGTGTGCTTTAGACCACACGACTGAAGTGAAACTCTACTAACTTATATCTCTCTCTCAATTTCCGTTCGGCGTTTCCGTAACGCTCTCGTCACGCATTCACCAGCTTACTCCCCAAGTCAAACGCGCGTAAAGAAGTTTTACATCCAAAATTGCAATGGCACCAATGGTCGCAAGATTTATTATCATACAAGGCAAATAATATTTATTGCAAGAATGTGACAATATATATTATGTAAAAAAAAACCTCCCCAACCCGTTTGGCCAGCGTGGGCAGTGTAGGCCAAATCCTACTTCCGTCTAGGACGGACGAGAGAGGGTCGTACTCCTGAAGTGGAGACTAAAATGGACCTGATGATGATGATGAAAAAAAAATCATTTGGTTCCAAATCAAAAAAGGTTCATATATCATACATACCCTTAACTTACAATATCATTACTATCCGTACTCTTAACTTTAAATATCCCTATTTTTCTTTTCCATAGATAAAAAAACTGGTATACAAATCCGTAAAAAGTACAAATCTGTTCATTAGGAGCAATTCTCTTGAGGTTTATACCCTTTTAAAATGCGGACCGGGCGTCAATCACGGACGGTCCGGATCCGGTCATAGTTGGCTCTGACCGATGTCCGATCCGATTGTATTTGCGTAAGCCGGCTGCACGGCTCTAATCCGCCGGTATTATTGACGAGCCTCTATCACTGGTCTAAGATTAGGGTATCATGTCACAAGAGGTAGCGGAGCATGAATATTATATAAATTTGTCTACAGTCGTCATTAGAGACTTATAATTAATTTTACTTTATTATTGTACTTGTGTGTGTCTAATTTATTGAATTGAATGTGCAGTTTAATTTATTAATTTTACTTATATGTTGTTTTAAATAATGCAGATTTTTTTTTTGGTTCCGAGCCTCCATCTGTCACCTTTTTTATCAGGACGCGTGGAGGGAGGTATCAAGTTGAAATGAATATTAAAATTGAGCAAGTTACCAGCGCAAGTAAAGGAAAATGTTGGAAAATTGACTATAACGAATATCATTTGGATTAAAAGTGACCAAAGATCTGGATCCATTGTCTCATATTAAATGTAAGAAGTTAAAGTTTAACTAATGTGGCCCTGCTTTTTAATAACTTGTAATGGCACAGAACCCTCGGTCCTACGCGGTCGGTTATATTTCTATTTTGTGTCGCTTTCGCTCATGTGCTGGGCCAAGAAGCAAGACGACCACAGGCCAACAAGCAAGGGTCAGCTTAGTCGTGCCAATTTACTTCGAACTCGCTTTTTCCAATCATAGCGACCCTATATCGTTCAGGGACCGATATATTAATTAAATATTTGATAGGTACTCGTATATTCTAGCTCCACACAGCTAGGTAATTATTAGTAGCAAGGTTTGGTCTAGGTGTTTTATATATATTATAAGTATTAAAAAAAATGTATTTAAGTACATTTATCAGTTGTTTATTAGACCCATAGCACAAGCTTTGCGTTTAATTTAGGACTAAATGGCGATGTGTAAATTGTCTAAAAAAAAAAAGTTTTGCTACATATCGCTAATAAACATAATAAAAATAAAATATGTAAAAATTTGGCAGTGGCTGTTTTTATACTGAACTTACTGATTTTTTTTGTACGAGTGTAACGTTACGTTTATACTAATATGGGTTATTTGCCTGCAATAAAGACATTTTAATTTATTATTTATATATTTTATTATTATACCCTGGTCTTGACGAGCTCGGTGGCGTAGTGGTCAATGACGCTTCGACACCAACGCTCCTGGGTTCGATTCCCACATAAGACAAACATTTGTGTGCATGAACATGTCTGTTTGTCTTAGTCTGGGTGTTTTCTATGTATCATAAGTATGTATTTACAAAAAAAATGTATTTACGTATGTTTATCAGTTGTCTAGTACCCATAACACAAGCTTCGCTTACTTTGGGGCTAGATGGAGATGTGTAATTTGTCTGACAATATTTTGTCTTCGGGACATCGGTGCATGTTATGTTACCACTATGTAAATACAACATTCGGATTGCAACATAAGGCAGGCGCCATATATATAAATAAATAAATATTTCTGGACAATTTACACAGAGAGCTTGTGTTATGGGTACTAGATAACTAATAAATGTACTTAAATACATGTTTTTTTTGTAAATACATACTTATAATATATAGAAAACACCCAGACCAAGACAAACAGACATGTTCATGCACACAAATGTTTGTCTTGTGCGGGAATCGAACCCGTGACCTCGGAGTCAAAGTAGATATTGCTAACCATTCGATCACCGAGCTCGTCAAATGTCGTCGATATGTAGAGATTATTTCGCTTGTTACAATAATATAGTAGTTTGCGATACCATTTTTTCTCCTAAGACAGCACCTCCTCAGGAGCGTTTCATCGTACCTATCTTTAGTAACACGAAAACAAAACGCTGGGAAATTATTATATTTTATGAAATAATTTTGGGCTGGTTGAGTCTCAGCAGCATTCTTATAGTCCATACCAAGTCCATCTGCACGCGGTGCACCCTGCTGACTGACAAACAAAGCTCTGGCGAAAAGAGAGGTAGGGAGCGTAATTTTAAGCTACCTGACTGGGGAACGGACCTCCACCTCACAGAACACCGCAGTCAAATAATAATCCCTTAAGGGTCCACCAGAAAAGAAGGAGATGATACGTTAGCAGCGATAAGTTGCGAGTGTTAATATGGCTACGGTAACGGCTTCACATCAGGCGGGCCGTATGCTTGTCTGCCACCCGACGTATCATAAAAAAAAAGTAGGACTTAGAGAAATTACAAGGTACTCGACTGGTCAAACATATTCACCTTATAAATGAAAGCAGCTGAATAAAATCTTGTATTTAGAGAATTATTATAATCATGTGTTCTAGTGACGTTGCCAGAAAGGAAGGAGGTGCTGGATTAACAGCGGAGATAACAACGCGCAAGCGAAGCGTTATGTTACAAGCGTCTATAGAATACTGTCACTGTATCACATGAGGCGGGTCCTATGTTTGTCTGTCATGCCACGTAGTATAATAAAAATGTTAGTTGCAAATAATTATATTGTTCAGTAGCAGCTCATACCTACTTAACTGCCACTACCCCAGTAGCTGAAGTTATTAAGTTAAATAACTTAGAGTTAATTTACTGGTTCGTGCCACGCATGGCTTGCACTTTAGAGTTTAAAAAATAACGTTTTCTAATTGTCGGTTTAATGATTTAATAACAGGTAAGTTGGGGTTTCCATATAACTCGGGTGGCAAACAAGCATAAGGTTTTTCAAATCTGTATATGTGTATTGTCAGACAAATTACACAGCGCCATCTAGCCCCAAAGTAAGCGAAGCTTGTGTTATGGGTACTAGACAACTGATAAACTTACGTAAATACATTTTTTTTTTGTAAATACATACTTATGATACATAGAAAACACAAGGTGTACTTTGTATTCTTAATTTGGAGGTACTTCTTATTCTTTTTTTTAAGTGAGAGGAGCAAATGAGCATGTGGGTCACCTGATGGAAAGCAATCACCACCGCCCATGGATGTCAGCAACACTAAGGCATCGCCGATCCGTTGCCAGCCTATATACTCCTTCCTTTCTTTGTTTCTGGTGACCTCACACACTCGCAGGAACTCAATAACCCTCAAGGCAATTGGTATTTGGCTGCGGTATTCTGTGACGTGGAGGTATTTACCCAGTCGGGCTACTTAAAAAATACGCTATGCTCTAACTCTCTTTTCGACAAAGCCTCGTTTGTCAGTCAGCAGGGTGCACCACACGCAGGTGAGGTTGGCTTTGATTCAAAGATAATATCGAACCACTTACACCCCAATTCAAACAAACAATTTAGTTCACCACTTTTACCCAGAGTTGCGTTTTCTAATCAGCACTACGAGAAGGTATTGTTTTCTCTAACAATATTTGAGTACCAATAAATCCCTGAGAGGCATTGCCTTCATTTGCCAAATATTTTTGGGTTGCTTATATATATGAACTAATGATAATAGTATTTCAACACCAGAGATTAAGTTATACATATGTGCAAATACAGGCATTCTGGCCGTTTGTCTAATCTCGCTGACAATTAACAAGAGAGAAAGCATTGTATATAGGTAGTGCCGCAATTTGAAATTTGAAAGTGATTATAGTAGTTGGAAATAAGTAAAGTTAAATACTACATTTTTTTTTTCATTTATTTATTCAATAAATGACGAGCTCGGTGGCGTAGCGGTGAATGACGCGGCTTCGACACCAACGCTCGTGAGTTCGATTCCCACATAGGACAAACATTTGTGTGCATGAACATGTCTGTTTGTCTTAGTCTGGATGTTTTCTATGTATCATAAGTATGTATTTACAAAGAAAAAATGTATTTACGTATGTTTATCAGTTGTTTAGTACCCATAACACAAGCTCCGCTTACTTTGAGACTAGATGGCTGTGTAATTTGTCTGACAATATTTAAATAAAAAAAAAAAATTGTCAGGGTAGACAATGTTTATTTATCTCTATAGACTGCACGCCATTGAGGGCACTACTAACTTTTTCTTGATGTTCAGAAGTCTACTGCTAACTTGTCTACACTCAAGTTCTACTTAATACGATACAGGATCTAAACGCCTTGCCAAAACAACATAAAGTAATCTCAAGGTGCCTAAGGTCAAACTTTTACGAGGCAATAAACAGGCCGGAGTAAGTGCGTACGTCGGGGACTACCTCCCGATAAGAGGACTACCGTCGGGCCATCGGGAGGCCATCAGATAGGACCGTGTGAGGACCTCGGCCCCCGGGTGAAGTGTCACCGTTTCGCACTTACTCCAACACGCATTTTTTACAAAAGATAGTTTTATGCGATATGTTTGTAGAGTTGGTTATACCACATGTGAATTATTTTTCAATATTTTTGATGGATGAAATATTTTTTGTGTCCTGGATAGTTAACGTACGACCCGCCTGCTGTGAAGCGGTTACCGTAGCCATATAAACGCTCGCAACCAGAAATATCGGTCGAGCGATGCCACCGCCGCTGCCAATACAGCAACTCTTTCATTTTTGGTAACCTCACTAACAGGAACACAACAACTCTCAAGGGAATTGTTATTTGGCTGCGGTATCCTGTGAGGTCGAGGTACTCCAACAGTTGGCAGCTTACAAATACGCCCTACCCTACTATCTACCCTACTTCTCTTTCGCCAGAGCCTCTTTCGCTATTTGGCTGGGTGCACCACGTGCAGCTGGGGTTGGCTTTGGCTCTAAACATCGTGGTGAGCTACTTACACCCCAATTTTAAAACGTAATAGAGAACTTTACTTGAGTAAACAGCGACTTTTTATTTTTTACTGTTTAGTATATTTAGAAGTTAAGTTTCTTTTTTATTTCTTTTTCCTGGACAAATTACACACTGGCATCTAGTCCCAAACTCAGCAAAGCGTGTACTATGGGTACTAGGTAAGTGATATTATACTTAAACTAGCGACCCGCCCCGGCTTCGCACGGATGCAATGCTGATACTAAATATCCTACAGAAGGTCTTTGCGCATTGTCCTATACAGAGCTTCCACAGTTATAGGCACGCGCCGCCCCGTCCAATACCGCCTCACCGTTATGTCCCTGCATTTTGAATCTGTAATATCTTCGAAAATATTCGTTCAAATTACATGCTGTAAAGGGCCATTGATCTATATTAAATGAACAATGTTTTTAGAGAACTTAATTAGATGAGGATTAATGCTGTATTGCTTAAAATCGCTTCGTAAATAAGCCATTATTTCTCGTAAAAAATAGAGTATAATAAACGGTTATTGTGGGTTATCCCTAAGAGATAGACATATACCGTCGCGGACTTTTTTGTAGACCATTTTAAGGTGAATAATATTATACTACATTATTTTGATCTATCTCGTAGGGATCTTGAGCCCGCTTGAGTTATCTTCAGCCAGCGTTTGCAATGTAAGCGCAAAAAAATATGTTTATTTACGACATCACATTGGAAACCTCTAAAATTATCAGTGTTTCTCTATTAAATTATGTATGTTTTATAAATATAAACCTTCCATAATAAACTCTCTATCTATTAAAGAAAACTGCATCAAAATCCGTTTCGTAGTTTTAAAGAACTATGCATACAAAGGGACATAGGGACAGAGAAAGCGACTTTGTTTTATACTATGTAGTGATATATATATTTAATACATACATATAATACATAGAAAACAATTATTTACTTTGGGCTTGAAAAAAGCCTATAGCATTTTAACATATTTTTTTATGAGGATATGATATGTCAGTCAGCATTAAAAATAACCTTGTTAGTGACTCATCCGTTAAGTAAATAAAATATCTGTACAAGGGTTACTTGCAACTCTATGTAGTTACCTCAAGTTTCGAGTTAAAGAGTTAGCGTGTTGCATCATTACGGGAGTATGGAGTGCGAGGGCGCGGGCCCTTCAGACGGGGCTCGAGAAAGGGACATCGTATCTGATGTCACGCAATGACCTATAAGTCTTATAAGTTTATTGTCCAATATTGCTTAAATTTTCTTTGAAAACTTTGACTTGAAGGCTGTGTTATAGTACAATCCTTTTAACAAAATTAAACGCTCTTATTTTCACTAAATATTTTAAGTTAAAACTCACGAATAGCGATAATAAAATATAATAATAACAAGTAGATATTATTAAATGAAACAAAAACCCGAATGCGTTAGTAAGTATTAATCATCATCATCATCATCATCAGGTCATTTTAGTCTCCACTACAGGAACACGACCCTCTGTCGTCCGTCCCAGACGGAAGGAGCTGTGGCCTATACTCCCCGCGCTGGCCAGACGGGTTGGGGAGGCCTGAACGATGTTTTATAATGTATTTCCCTTAGTCGCCCTGTACGACATCCACGGGAAGAGACGGAGTGATTCTATTCTAGTCAAGTAATTTCTATTCTAGTAATTATTGTATTCTAGCACAGTATAAGTAATAGTACTATCGTACAGTATGGACACTCTCTGCCGCTCTCACTAGTCGACCTCACCTCCCCTATGGAACCGATTTGGAACCGTTCGCAAGGAATGCCACAACGTACGAATTGACGTCGCTTGTATTTTATTCTCCATTCAGTTTAAAATAATATGCGAGTATGTAAAAGATAAGAGTTATTTGTGCAGTGGATGGATGTCTCAATACATGGAAAGTAAAAAAAAAACAATTTGGATGGATGGATGGATGGACGGATGGACGGATGGATGGATGGATGGACGGACGGACGGACGGACGGACGGACGGACGGACGGACGGACGGACGGACGGACGGACGGACGGACGGACGGACGGACGGACGGACGGACGGATGGACGGATGGACGGATGGACGGATGGACGGATGGACGGATGGATGGATGAACGAGCAAACGAGCATTAGTTGATAAAAAATGCTATGCAATAGCTTTACCGCCGCAGTCCCCGAGTGTCACACGTTTTTTTTTCATTCACTACGCCCACCTGATATGAAGCGGTTACCGTAACCATATTAACGCTCCCAACATTAAATATCGCTCGCGCGCTGCCATCCCCGCTGCCAACGCAGCAACTCCATCCTCTCTGGTGACCTCACTCACTCGCAGGAACACAACAATCCTCAAGGAAATTGTTATTTGACTGCGGTATTCTGTGAGGTGGTGGTACTTCGTCAGTCGGGCTGTTTAAAAAATACGCTATGTCCTACCTCTCTTTTCGTCAGAGCCTCGTCTGTCAGTCAGCAGGGTGTACCCCGTGCAGGTAAGATTGACTTTGGTTCAAAGATGTTGATGAACCACTTACACCCCCTTACATGTCCGACTAATAATTGAATAATGTCAGCCCTAGAGAACGTCACTCAAACAAAGGCACGTGTACAGACGTCATTTGGTTACTACATGCAAAAGCGCCATTTTTGTATGGAGTGGCCGGGGTTTGATTCTAGTAAGTATTAATAATTTTACGAAAATTGCGCGAACGAAGGAGTATGAAATTTCGTACACTTTTAAATAGACGGAGCTAATATATTTTTTTAATTATGCAGAAAAATACATTAAATCAATAAAAAATATTACACATACTACCATGTATTTGATACACACACACGCATTTATACTCTTTTGTGATAATTTAAATTAACTATGATCGAATTTTGAGCAATGGGCGACTACTAGTATTATTTAAAAAGCTTTTTCTTCGCAGACGTCATATGAAATCTGAGGCGAATCTAATGACACCCCATACGTTTAATATTGTCATACGACAGTATGACCATAGAATTAGACATACATATATATACATACCCTTGAAAAAACATTACTCTCCATCGGAAGTCGGATGAAAAATAGGTGTCAGCGTATGAACTGAAGTAGTGATGTAAATTCTTATAATGAGTATCTGAATTACCTTCTACTAAAGATACAGTTTTATTCCGTCATTATTGAAACTTTATTTACGTTGTCGGTGGAAAGTATATATATATATTTTTTTTTTTTATACCACCAGTGTGGCAAACAAGCATACGGCCCGCCTGATGGAAAGCAGTTACCGTAGCCTATGAACGCCTGTAACACCAGAGGCATCACACGCGCGTTGCCGACCCTGTAAAAACCTCTTCACGCCTTTTTTGAAGAACCCCATGCTGTAGTCCCCTGAGAAAACCTCGACAGGCAGTTCATTCCACAGCTTGACAGTACGCGGGAGAAAACTTCTCTGGAACCGCACAGTACGTGACCACTTAGGCTCCAATGTGTGAGGATGAATTCCCTGTCGATGGCGAGCGGTGCGACTGTAGAAGGAGGCCGTTGGCATCATATCAAACAACTCCTCTGAACACACCCCATTGTACAGACGGTAGAACACACGATATATATATTTACCATCGAAAATTTAGATTCGAAAAATAGATCTTACGTGTTAGTTATTGACAAACACCTTCAGATTAGTCGGTAGAGGTCCAGAATTTCTACGAGCTAAGTTAAAGACAAATACCATAACCTTAAACTGAAGTTGGATTTTCACAATCAAAAAATCCGAAAGGAATCGGCTTCAGCTTAGGTGGTAGGCTTCCAGGGGCCCTACCGCCGAAACTGAAGCCGATTACCATCTGAATTTTTGAATGCGAAAATGAAACTACTACTTAGATTGTTGCTTTTTATTTCTCACAAGAATTACAGTATTCACTTACGGAGAAATACAAATTTCAAGAAATGCAATATCTGCCATCTGCTGACAAACTAAACGTAATTGCTATAATCAATGTAACAGTTATAATAATATAATTGCTTTTATATTATTACGGTAACAAATATTTTCAAGGAGTAATTAAGTTTTGGATTTTTTTATTGTAAAAATTAAACTTCAGTTAGTCGTTATGGTATATTCGCAACTTTCGTTCATTTTTTAATGACTTTCCTTCCATAACATTATCCAGAAGTGATAAATAAACGTCATGACTGTTATGCCACGAAAGTCGACGACCGTTCAGTGTAGTTCAGTGCTGTTGTGCTGTTCGTTATATTTCTTTTGAAGTTTTTAACGACAATTATTTCGCACATCGTTATTGTAAAAGTAGTTACCTTTTTCATTGTTACACCATCATTATTTGTGGATTTTAATTACACTTCTGTACAAGAAGGGTATTTTCTTGATTGTACTAGAAGAATAGACTGTGTAAAAACAAGTTGCTTTTTTTATACCTTCTTGTTTTGACCGTTATCAGTCAAAGAGATTTAAGACTGTTTTGTTCATGTTCATCGTAGGATCTACCCATTGGGAAGCTTCGTTGAGCCCCAGTCGTTATGTCCAGATTCTTCAGCGACTTTGCCGTGATATGAGGCATTTAAGCAAAATTAATATAATAACTGGAGCAATAGAAGCCAGAACATTTTTTTTAATATGTTCTTGTCTATACGTTTGTACGCGATGTGTCTCTATGTATAGCCGATTGGGAGATTTACTGAGGTGACGAATAGACATATAATCTATTAGATTATGCATATAATCTATAATCGAACAGATTATATATAAATTATTAGCAATTTTCCCGGCCACGCACGGGTAGATCGCCACTTCAGAAAATCTCCTAGTCGACTATAGTCAGATTTTTAAAAAAAATTACATTCCCAAGATCGTTTCTTACCGGCAGTGTCCCCAAAAGGCTGGCAGCATCGCCTCGCTCGATAGTCATATTAATTCTCTGTACAAAGATGGACCTTGTCCGTCCTCGGTCCTCGTACAGAGAATTGGGTTATTTTTCTAAATAGTTTTTGGGCTGAAGAGCCATACGGCCCCTGAAGTCTCTACTCCAATCGGCTCAAACTAAAGTGATTAATGTAGACGAAAAATCTTGGCAGAGCTTTAGTCACCCGCTGCTTATAATTTACCTAACTTCTTAACCCACTTTCTACTTTCATAAAACCTTTTTTCAACACCATTAATATTGCGCTAAACCTATAATTATGTAAAACAGTTACTTCAGACGTCTGATACATCGATTGCCTAGATTTTTTTATGATATTCGATTTCTAGACTGAACACCGTTACAGGTTAATTATTAATGTTATAATTATATGGTGAATCTTCAAGTTGATTATGCTGTAGAAAGGTTACGGGAAGTAAGCGGAGGTGGTGTAATGATGAAATTTTAAAAAAAACACCATTGGTGGTCTGAGTCTATCCATTCGTGACGAACCCGGTAGTCGAATGGCTAGCAATGGTCACTTAGACTCCGAGGTCGCGGGTTCGACCCAGCACATGATAAATATTTGTGTGCATAAACATGTCTGTTTGTCATGCTCTGAGTGTTTTCTATGTACTATATGTATTTATTTACAAAAATGTATTTATGTACATATATCAGTTATCTAGTACCTACCCATAGCACAAGCTTAGTTTGAGACGACTACGGTTGCCTCACTGACACGGGTGGAACTCACAACGAATTTAATCAGAAGAAACTAATAGTTGGAGTATGAAGCTTTTGGAATTTGACTTCCCCAGAAGTGGTCATATGAACTTGCCTACTTTTAATCCTGAAGCGAGAAACATCACAGCGTTTTATGTACTATAGAGTTAGAACCAGAAGGAGTGCCGTATTTTACAACTTTTTAACCCTTCACGAAGATACATGTTTTTTTTTCATAATATATATATTTTTTTTTTTTTATACTACGTCGGGTGGCAGACAAGCATACGGCCCGCTTGATGTGAAGCGGTTACCGTAGCCATATTAACGCTCGCAACTTAAAATATCGCTCGCGCGCCGCCACCCCCGCTCCCATCGCAGCATCTCCTTCCTTTCTGGTGACCTCACTCACTCGCAGGAACACAACAGCCCTCAAGGGAACCGTTATTTGGCTGCGGTATTTTGTGAGGTGGAGGTACATTCCCCAGTCGGGTAGCTTACAATTACGCTCCCTACCTCTCTTTTCGCCAGAGCTTCGTTTGTCAGTCAGCAGGGTGCACCGCGTGCAGGTGAAGTTGGCTTTAGTTCAAAGATGTTGATGAACCACTTACACCCCAAAATAAAATATAAATAAGTAAATATTTCTGGACAATCTGAATTTATCATTTTTCGCTTTAAATTTCGATCTTATTTAGGTTTTATTTGTAAATAAGTAAATACAGTGATTATTATTCGCAAACTAGTAGGTATACTAAAAAAAATATTTTTGTGCTTCTTGACTGCAGCTGCATCAATCGTAAAACAGGTTTGGCCCGTAAAAGGTACGTAATAATTTCATATTTTGTTATTCTATTAGTGTTTTTTATTGGTATTAATATTAGTACAACAAAGTCTCTCAGTGTTGTCACTTTATAAATTTACCCCTGAATCGGGGAAAATTTTATTTTGATAGGTAATAGTTTTATTCCTGCTAACTCGTAACATAAATAAAATGTCTAGTAATACCGATGATCCTGGTGGCACGACACCAATTTTCGGCCGTAGTAATTTGACGCCGCGATCTCCGCCGGCAACTAATGCTAAGAGAACATTAGGTGATATATCGCCAAGCCATTTATCACCCGATGAAAAGCGATTACAGCGGTCAGCAAGCACAGATAATATAGACAACTTACACAATTTAAGCCTTAGCACCTCAGCTGAAATTGTTGATCCAAATATTGATTATGTAGAATTTGTTCGCGAATCCTCTGAATGTCTGGCAAAAATTAATGAAATAATTATCGGGCAGACCTCGCGAATTGGCGTTGCAAATAAATCGACAATAATGGGCATGACCCAACGAGTTACCTCACTGATATCTATGCTAGCCATAAAGTCAGCCACGGCGGAAAAACACCTCGCTATTTCGGAAAAAAAGCTCGCTCTTGTCGAACGAGATTTATTAGCACTAAAATTAGATGCAAAAAATAACCCCGTTGCGCCTATAACTAAGGCTAGCGAGTCGTACGCCGAAAAACTGAAACTTCGCTTGCCAAAACAAATTAAGCCGGTTCAAACTCGCGAGCCAGTGCCCTGCGTCGTAGCCTATCCAACTGAAGAACGATCGGCGGAATTCACAACATCCGAAGCGACTAAGGAGGCACTTATGAAAGCCATTAAGCCATCCGATGATGGCTTTCAAATTGTAGGGGTCAAGAAAACTGCGAAATCCGGTGTAGTAGTACGCGTTTCCAATGACGCTCAAATTAAAAAGCTGCAGTCAATTGAAAGCATAAAATCGGTTGGACTTAAGCTCGAAAAGCCCAAAGGACGCCGCCCGCGTATTATTATAAAAGATATTCCGGACACAATGGACGACACAAAATTTTTAGCCGCGTTATATAATCAGAATATAAAGGACGAATTAAAAATTACATTTTCGGATTACCTAAAAGACATAAAAATCGTGCGTCGTCGTCCTACTGCCTACGGCAGGAAGTGGATGGGAGTCGAAATCTCCCCGGAAATACGCAAACACCTTATTTCGACAAAAGATAAGATTTTTATAGATTTTGCCACATGTAGATTCGTGGACGATATAGAAGTCGTGCGTTGCTTAAAATGCCAGCAATATGGGCATGTCAGTAAATACTGCTCTGCGAATAACCCCACCTGCGCTCATTGCGCCGAAGCACACGACTCACGGGAATGTCTGAAGAAGTCTGAAGCAGACTTCATACCTACATGCGCAGCTTGTAGGCGTCAAAAAAAGACTGCTGACCACAAGATCGGGTCAGAGTCTTGTCCCACATACGCAGCTCGGTTAGAGTTCAATATTTTAAATACTACCTATGGATAACGTCGTAATTGCACAACTAAATCTACACAACGACAAAATTGCAACGTCCGAGTTAGATAAGCTCGTTGCGGACTATAAGCTCGACCTTGTTTTAGTTCAAGAGCAGTACCAAAGATCGCAATTAAACAGTAAATTTATACAACTTAATAACAAGTCGCGCGCGGGTATATATGCGCCAAGAGGCGGATTTACTATAACATCAATCAATCACCTAATGTCCACTCACTGTGCGGTAGCTGAAGTAACATCTCCATATTTGAGAGTATTTGTAATCAGTTGTTATTTTCAATTTTCTGACCCTGTGGATTCGCATTTGTATCACCTACGAAGAGTGTTGCATGCTCTTACCGGTCATAAGGTTATTATAGGGGCAGACGTAAATGCATCATCACCATTATGGCACGGCAAGTTGAGAGCGACCGATGCCGACAGACGCTCTGCTGTTGAAGAGTTCATTGCTGAAATGCATCTTCATATTCACAATACCCCTGAAGCACCACCTACTTTTAGTAGCCCTATGGGCGAGTCTTTTATTGACGTCACACTTTCTAGTGCAGACGTCCGAATACAAAACTGGCGCGTTCTTCCTGAAGCTTCTTGTAGTGATCACCGTCTGATCGTATGTGAATTCTCCCCAGTTGTTGAAAGCTTACATCGGCAACAGTTAATAGGTTTTCAATATAAAACTAAGAATGCCGACTGGGCAAGCTTTGCTTCACTTTTCGCTTCCCGCGCTAAAGATTTTACTCGTAGTGAACTTACAGTCACAGAAAGTGTTGAAATTATGTCTGACACATTCGTGTATTGCGCTGACGTTGCATTAGGCCGAAAACCTATAGTTAATAACAGACGATGCGATTGGTGGAATGATACCCTTGTTAGGTTGCGTAGGAATTTCCGTGCCGCTAGACGTAAGATTTCAAAATTAAAGAAACGTAACATCGAGGGAGAAATTTATCAAACAGCTCTAAGTGACTTGCGTATTGCTAGATCTCATTATCGCGCTGCTGTTGAAAAATCCAAAGGTAATTTATTAAAACGTATTGTAGAAAGATTAAATAGTGAGGGCCCGTGGTCTCCCCTATATAACGAATTTAAAGCAAATAGGCGGATTGATCAGGCATACGTATCCAATATAAAATTTAATAATTCACATACCCTTGGTGTAGAAGAGACCGCTGAGACAATTCTGCATGCGTTAATTCCTGATGATTGTGCCGATAGTGACAGTGACTACCATCGTGAGGTTAGGAGCGCGGCGGATATGTGCCCTTCCACTCCAATATCAAATGTACCGTCGATGGATGAATTTATGTCTATTGTTAAAGCTTTGCCTACAAATAAAGCCTCCGGTGATGATAAGATTTCGAATAGAATGATTAAAGAAGCTTGTAAAGTAGCCGCTGAACCTATCTTAACAATACTTACTCGGTGTATTGTAGAAGGTCATTTCCCTGGCATTTTGCGAAGTGGTGTTATAAAAATAATACCAAAAGGCGGTGATAAACCACCGGACGATCCGAAGTCCTACCGTCCTATTACACTGCTACCGTCGTTGGGTAAGCTGCTTGAGCGCTTGGTTGTGCCACGGTTGCTGCCCGGTGGTCCGCAATTTCATAAAAATCAGTACGGCTTCACCATTGGCAAGTCTACTGTTGATGCTGCGCTCGCAGTGCGCAAAGTTGTTGAACTCTCGGAGAGCAAGTATGTTGTAGCTATTTTCTTAGATATCTCAGGTGCCTTTGATAATGCTTGGTGGCCAATGTTGTTGCTGAAACTTAAGGTGAGAGGTTGCCCTAGCAATATCTACTCTCTCATTCGATCGTACTTTTTGAATGGTACAACTAAATTAAAACTTGGCCATTATGTTGCTTCAAAGGTGCTCACACAGGGCTGTCCCCAGGGTTCAGTGTTGGGACCGTATCTCTGGAATATCGGTTTTGATGATTTTTTTAGCCTACCCTTACCGGAAGGGTGCTCGTTAACTGGTTACGCTGACGATGGTCTCTTATTAATCAATGCTAATTCAAGATCTAGCATAGAGAAACTAGCCAACACTAGCCTAGGCCTAATTTCAGATTGGGGTTATCGTAATCGTCTCGATTTTGCGCCACATAAAACATATCAACTCTTGCTTAAGGGAAATTTACAGGTTTCACCGCGATTTCATTTTAATGGAGTATCTGTTGCTAATAGGGGTTCGGTTTGTTACTTAGGTTTGCTTTTGGACAGAAATTTTAATTATATTGAGCACATGAAGCAAGTAGGTGAAAAAGCAAAAAAGAATTTCTATGCCTTAACACGAATTTCTACCTCTACGTGGGGATTAACTTTCAAAACGTTAAAAACTATTTATACCGCCACATACTTAGGTTGTGTTACGTACGGTTCACCTGCGTGGGCAGATAGGGCTACTATAGGTGCAGCACGTCGTAAATTGCTTCAAAGCCAGCGCCTTGCTCTGATATTTTTATGTAAGTCGTATAGAACTGTAAGCACCGAGGCACTACCCGTGCTAGCAGGTGTGTTACCGGTAGACTTAGAAGTACAACGCCGCGCTTCAATGTACTATACATCTAAAAATATGGTCCCTGATTTCTTGAAAACGCGTGATCGTGAAAAAATAGTTAGACTGTTCAAACCTATTAATGAAGTATTTGAAACATTGCTGTCTGAATGGCAGGAAAGGTGGGAAACTTCTACCAAAGGACGCCACTTGTATCTGTTCTTTCAATCGGTAAGAGATAGATTAAAAAAAAAGTGGTTAGAAGTAGACCACCCCGTTGCGCAATTTTTAACTGGACATGGCAATTTTAAAGCTAAACTCTTTTCGTTTAAATTAGTGCCGTCGCCCTTATGCGAATGTTCTACTGCTAATTCTGAATTCGATCAAACAGCACACCATGTTCTCTGGGAGTGTGATCTTTGGCAGCGGGAGCGGGATGACATGTTGAATTCATTGCAAGTTGCATCCGGGGTAGTATACTATTCAGATTTGGTAGCAACAAGGGAGAATTACCAAGCGTTCAGACGATTTTGCAATTCATATTATTGGAATCGATGTGTTAGGTAACAACTCAGTGTTTTAGGTCCCTAATAGTGTTAGAAACTTAAAATCCGTGGTGCACGGCAGTTGAGCTTCACTTGACTAGCCATCTCTTTAGGCTTTTAATGCCTTATTTGCCATATTGCTGTCTCTCACATTGCTAAGAGGGGAAGTCAAATTCCAAAAGCTTCCTACTCCTTCTAATTTCTTCTGATTAAATTCGTTGTGAGTTCCAAGGCAGCCGTAGTTTTACCCCTGGGACTGCAATGGACTTCATTGTTCATTGCCTTTTTTGGCGGTCGCCGCTGTTAATCCTGGCTACACAGGAGATACAGTGGTGGGAATGTGTGGTGGGCCCCCGTCCCATTTCTGGACAATTTACACAGCGCTATCTAGACCCAAATTAAGCGCAAAGCTTGTGTTATGGGTACTAGACAACTGATAAATGTACTTAAATACATTTTTTTTTGTTAATACATACTTATAATACATAGAATCGCCCAGATCAAGACAAACAGACATGTTCATGCACACAAATGTTTGCCTTGTGCGGGGTTCGAACCCGCGATCTCGGAGTCAATGTGGCCATTGCTAACCATTCGACCACCGAGCTCGTCTAATATATAATACATTTAGTATTTGCTTATTGCATCTAGTTTCCAAGAACAACTATTACACGTATGATATCTTGTTATGTTGCGTTCAAATGATTTTTTACGCCACTCGAAGTCCAGGTTACAATCAAAATTGCTGGCTGATTTTGAACTTTGAGCTCATAAGAATAAGGGTTAACGGTCGTGTGTGTACAGTTGCGGTTTCAAGTCCGTAAAGTAACGTGTTTATTACTAAACCCGAGCTATTATGTTGTCATATCGATACACGCGAATGTACCGCGACTGTCGTATTGGAAAAAGATATTTGAATGTTTTTTTAGATATCGCAACCGCATTCTTGGTGCACTATTTTCTGAATGTTAAAAAATATGAGCAAAAAGGTATTTATCAAAATTAAATAGTTTTTAGAATCGGATTTGATAAACAGACGAAACAACAATAAACAAACAAAATGGGGTCTGCCTGTGTCATGAACACGGACGTGTGTTGTACATACGTGAATACGTTGTATGCACTAAAATTATTTCAAAATGGCAGCGCTTTCCTCCCCCGTACGCAATGTTCTAAAGTTCTTACTTAGCGTAATAAATTCTTTGTTCCTTCATCTATCCAGTGGTGTGATTGAATTTTAGATGGAGATGATAGATAGCTGTAACACCAAACTGTATTCCCCGATTTCGTTATCATTTGTTTTTTTTAATTGTCTCCCTGTGGAAACAATTTTAAAGTCGTGTTCACGTCAATAGTAATTATGTTTTTTTACAGTCATTTGGCAGACGAGCGTACGGCCCGCCTTATGTGAAGCGAGCTTTAATATGGCTACGGTCACGCCATATTAAAGCTCGCAACATGAAATATTGCACCCGCGCCTCCACCCTCGCTGATAACGCAGCAACACCTTTTTTTCTGGTGATCGCACTCACTCGCGGAAAAACATCAACCTTCAAGGGGATTTTTATTTGGCTGCGGTATTCTTTGTGGTGAAGGTACTTTACCAGTCGGGCAAATATGCTGTACCCAACTACTCTTAATATGTTTGGAAAGATCTTTCATTAAACAAACATTCGGTGCAAATGAAATTATTTCTTATTAAATTAAATGAAATATTCCTGGACAAATGAATTTCACACTCGTTGAACCTGATTGATCCTTTTCTCTTACAACCCATATGTGACCGAATGATTTTGTACGATATGAAATTAAATTATTTATTCTGGTATTGGGCTCACCATTTTTTAAGTTATAAATCTTCTCTAAATTATATTCATTTTTTTTAATTTACAAGCATTTCGAAATAGACAGTAACATAAAGATCTCTTTGACCGATTTGTCAATATCATAACGTTGTATTTTCGAGGCCGAAATGGAATACATAATATGTATGGCTTATCTTCTTAGGCTACTGTTAAAATAATTGACTCTTATTAATTAATATGATCGTACAACTGCAACCGTGTAAATGTTCGAATCATTCAAAGTATTTTTGCATCGGATTGCATGCTAAATGTCAATTACTACTATATTGAACGAACAATAACTTTTTATACTAAAAAAAATTTGAAACAGATGTCAAAAGAGTAACCAAATATAACGACCATTCAATTTTAATCAGCTGCCAAAGACCCGTCAAAAGACGAAAAAAAAATTAAAACCAACAGCGTGACATGTATAAATGGGTCAATTGAATTACTTTCGTTTTCGCCTCGACCCCCAATCTTTATCGAATGAGATCTCAACGGCTAGCCCAAATTAGGCGAAACCGAGCTAAGACAACCGTGTCCACTAATATAAAACGCTAATAAAAAACACGCTTTATACTTAGCTAAATAACCTTAATCTACAGGTAGGGTGGCTACATCTTTCCGCCTTTTTCTCGGACATTCCATCAAATAAATTTCAACTTTATTAAACAACCCACAGAGTCACATTTAGAATAATGTTGTAATGTCACTTACGGTTTTTTAAAAATGAATTGAATGATATCTTGGTATATCAAGATACGTTGTTCGAGACGCAAGGTGCTTGGACGCAAGGTGTGCGGAGACCGTTGACGCACCTTCCGCGCCGGCGGCCAACTAATAATAACCACGACGAACCCCGTAACAGTACCGTGTAACAACTGATTAGCCGGTAACGATGACATGTCCTGATACAATTCGGGGGAACGCCAGCTGATCGACCGCTAATGATTTTAAAGATACTTTTTTGACTTTCTGCTCGCCTGGTAGTTACGCATGAAAAACATTGTTCGCACTTTTTTTTTAACGTGTTTATGAATTATTTAAAATAGTGATTGAAAATATTCATAGCTGTTAACCGACATGCTGATTATCACACTTCATTTCACATGCTAATTATATTTTAGAGATACGTATTAAAATTGCCAATGGAACGCTATCACCATCTCTTCATCTGCCTATCTGTAACAAGATCTGTATTTTTGTGACCGTAAGAGGTACGATTGTGGAGCTCGATGTCGTCGAGGTGATCGTTAAGCAACGGTCGTTAAGTTAGATCGTCGAACGTCTGCCCATGGATGAGTTTGTTTATATCGAGCTCTTCCGTGCTTTGGACACGTTCGCCGTCGGTCCCAGCTGCTGTCATTAAATGACAGTCGTTTAGCCATGTGCTTCTACTACTACACTACTAGCTTCCATCAACCGGCAGTTGAGCGGCGTGGCGGCGTATGCTCTAAACCCCTTCGACTTGATTGACTGGAGAGCGGTATCCCAGCAATGGGATGAATAAGAGTTGACAACGACAACGACATAAGTTTCAAACTTTATCTGATTTGTTTAGTGTATCGTTATCGTTGTCTTCAAGAATCCTTATTTATCCACAGCAGGGATACAGTGCCTGTTCAATGCCTTCATTGAACAGGCTTAGAGTGTTTTTCCAAGCTGCTCAAGTGCTCAATTTAGCAGCAGCGAGTCAAAGTATAAATAACAAAACTGTAAAATATAAAGCAAGGATAAAATAGTCCAATTAAAAATCCGGACTAGTGCAAATTGGATACAGAAATAGGTATTTACTTTGTACTGTATACGGAACTTTTAGCACCAACTCGCGCTCCAACTTGATGAGTTTTTCTTAGGCATTTGCATGCCCATATTTGAAGGGCAGGCTTCACTGCGCCGGTGTTGCTGCACACACGGTATTCTCATGACATGAGTTATGACAAGACAAGAGCATTAGTACTCTGGAATTAATAGTATTATATTATACCAGTTTAGCATATCTCCGCATGGCTCCGCTTGGCATGATGGTAAGCGAAAAGAAGAGCCCAAATTGTAATTATGTCTTCTAGATTTACGTCAATTAGTTTGAATCTTAATATGTACAGATGATTGATAAATGGTTTATCTATATATATATATAAAACAATATATATAAAACAAAGTCGGGTTTGTTCGAACACTTATAACTTGAGAACGGCTGGACCGATTTTCATGGTTTTTGATTTGTTGGATTTGTCTCCATCCCGAATAGCAGAATAACTATTAAAGCAACGGGAAAATGACGAAAAAATAAAAGAACAAACATTTTCCCATACGTGGGTTAGAAATAGTGTCAGTTGAAAAAGGATTGAAATATTTATTGGTTGTCTAATATTTATGCGTCCATAATTTATGCGTTCATAAATGAATACGGACTGAGATGGGAACGGGAAGATTGAGCCACAGCGAAGCGTGGGCGAGCCACTAGTTATATATAATTATGAAAAAATATTCTAAACTAGAAATTACGTAGTTATTGCCAAATTAATTATTTTATACCTCTATTGAAAAAATTATAAAATATTTGTTTATTATAGAAATATTAGTTATTAAATATAAAAGATATATTGAATATTTTATTCAATAGATATATAAAATATTATTTTATATATTTTATGATCATATTTGGAAGGCTTAAATTCAGCAGTGGGTAGATATAGGCTGATGATGATGATCTCTATTTACAATCATAACGTTGGTAACGTTCGCAACGTTTTTCCATTCTTCCACTGATAATATTTTTTTTTATCCTACGTTGGGTGGCAGACATTGCATACGGCCTGCCTGATTTGAAGCGGTTGCCGTAGCCATATTAACGCTCGCAACATAAAATATCGCTCGCGCGCCGCCACCCCCGCTGCTAATTCAGCATCTCCTTCCTTTCTGGTGACCTCACTCACTCGCAGGAACACAACAACCCTCAAGGGAATTGTTATTTGGCTGCGGTATTCTGTGAGGTGGAGGTACATTACCCAGTCTGGTAGCTTACAATTACGCTCCCTACCTCTCTTTTCGCCAGAGCTTCGTTTGTCAGTCAGCTGGGTGCACCGCGTGCAGGTGAGGTTGGCTTAGGTTCAAAGATGTTGATGAACTACTAACACCCCCCATGTCTACCAGAAGCACTGCTTCGGTGTCTACAGTCTACATCACTTACATAAAAATATGTTATACAAAATATAACGTGTAATAAAATGTGGCAAAATCTTTATAGGATAAACACAGGAAGGAGTATATCTATTGTAACGTCCACAGATCCGATGAAGCAGGGTGGAAAACCGCTTTTATATCCTTATTAGGTAGGCAGGTAGGACCCGATGGATACAAATATCTTAAAACCAATTTCTTAAGGAAGAGGCATATTATTTATACTCTACGAGTGGCAAGCAAGTAAACGGTCACTTGCAACATAAAGATTCTCTCGCACGTCGCCACCTCCGCTGACATCCCCGCGATTTGTTTCTTCTCGGTAAATTCACTCACTTGCAGGAACACAAAAACCCTCTAGGTCACTAGGTATTATTAATCATTATTTTCCTTATCCATGTCTTAATTGGCTGCGTATTTTACTTTTTGTCTAAAAAAAAATTATGGCAACGCGTACAAGTAAAATTGGCTTTTCTTTCAAAATATATAGCCAAAAAAGTACCAGTTAAATCCTGAAGTGAAGACTTTGTGTTTGTTACAATAATTACTGTAATTATACACTTAATCTATAAGGTTGCCCATGATTTTAATCAATCCACAAATACTAATGAAAAAAACTTCACTTAGCGACCCGTAAGTTTTTTATTGCATTATTAAATTACCGCTTCTACGAATCAATACTTACGAATAGTAATCAAATTGAGCGTGTTATTACTCAGTAATAATTGCATGTCTGCGCGTGCGTACCGCATCGCCACAAATATTGCATCTTGGTTGCATAACACAATGCGTTTTATTGCTAATGTCCGATTTATTTTGCAAATTAACTACACATATATTAGCGGAATTTTGTTTTAAGTTGGAATGAACTCCTTGTGGAGATTTTCGCGGGATAATATAGCATAGGATTCTTCGAAAAGGATATGTAGATGTTTTTACTGGAACGGTAATATGCAAGTGATGCCTATGTTGTACGCGTTCATAGAATACGATAACTGCAGCATTTTATCATTTCAGTAAACATAAACTTTAAGACCATAACACATATGATGATAATTTGTGATGATTTTGGAATGCAGAACTTACCTTTAGTTATGACATAGATCAGCTTGGAGATACTAGTTCTCTAGCCTTAGGGATTCAGTGCTAGGCAAAGGTCCCCCCTTTTCTAGTTCAAAATGACAGTAACAGAGAATTTAAACAAATACTACTACAGACCGTTCACCGTAAGTTGTCCCCTGCCTTGGGAATTGGCAGCATTGCCTACGGTGTTGCCAACAATATACGTAACATTTTACCCCTCATTATCTAAACTTGTATGTACCCCACTTGTACACGACATATCAATATGTTTAACTTGCATATTTTTAGATAATATGCAGTTGTAAGACTAGGAAGGTTGTAAATGATGACACAATTTAAATTTATTATTTATTTATTTTTTTCTGACAATAATGATTTTATACAATGTATTCCAGGATACTTGAGTTTTTGTGACGTAAAGACAGCAACATCACCTTCTTTAGATTACTCACGGTTTTCTCAGACATGCCTGAAAAAGACACATAAAATTTGTATCCTTTTATAAAATTAATATTTATATAAACACAAATACTTAAGCAAAATAGCATATCGAGGTAAATTAAATTCACTGAGATAATGTACTTTTTTATTTTAATTCTTTGTCAGTAAATTCTTATTACCCATACTAAAGACATTGTGTTTGAAGCTGGTATCCCTATTTTACTAACCTGTCATGGCGATGACGCGGGATAGCAATGATTGAGTAGAATTAACTGGGCTCGGTTCGCCTTTTCTCTATTACAAAAGGCACGCACCTTCAACAGGATCTCTCTTGCACTGCTTTTAAATGACTTTGGCGTTATTAATTGGAAAAATATTAAATAATAACACAAAAACGAACGGAACAGTTCACAATATGACAATATGTCAACAAAAGATTGACAAGCAATAGTGCCAACATCACGGCAGGGGACATCTTACGATGAACGGTCTGTATAGGTATTTCAAACTGTATACATTTCTTTTTTAATATTCAGTCGGGTGGCAAACAAGTGGTGCCCGTCTTATGTGAAGCGTATACCGTAGCCGTATTAACTCTAGTAACATTAAATATCGCTCGCATGCCGCCACCCCCACTGCCGACGCAGCAACTCCTTCCGTTCTGCCCCCTTACCACCATCTCTTATTGCGATTCAAAAACTGAATAAATTGCTTATTCATACCAATGAATAAGCGACTCTATTTCAAATTGAATAGAGTCGCTTATTCATTGGTATGAATAATAATAATTATTAATAATCTATTCAGTTATTGAATCGCAATAAGAGATGGTGGTAAGGGGGCTGGTAACCTCAGTCAGTCGCAATACAACACAACAATCCTCAAGGGAAGTGTCATTTGACTGCGGAATTCTGTAAGGTGGAGGTACTTCCCCAGTTGCGCAGATTACAAATACATTATACCCTACCTCTCTTTTCCCAGAGCCTCTTTCGCTAGTAGGGTGCATCACGTACAGGTGAGGTTGGCTTTGGCTCTTAAGATTGTGGTGAACCACTTACACTCCAAAATCATAATAATACATTCGAATAGGTATTTAATGTTCCCCTTCCGACCCATGGTTACACTGATTTGTTACACTGGTGTAACCACTGAGCACACTTATTATCAGTGGTCACATTTAAAATAGTTATCTGTATGTCATTTTAAGTTATATTTTTTTCAATGATATTAGACAATTTTTTACAATATTTATTAAGTATACAAGGAATTCTAAAGCTTCGATTGCAAAACCATCTGCCCGTGCACTTGGGTGCATAAAAATGGTAATGCGCCTCGATAATTATCGTATTAGCTGATTGTTCCGATACTATCTTCGTATACATTAAATCGTGAAACAGATTCCGTAAATCGTACAAGTAAAAAGATGTAATACATTTATGTATACAGCTGATAATGTTGAAACGAAGATTAAATTAATACATTCACTTTATGTGATAATTACGGCTTTGAAAGATTTCTGTTCTATAGGAGAGGTGTTATAGGAGAGGTGTAGTATTGCTATGATTTACAGAGATTAGAAATAATAGAGAATACTTAGTTGTCATTTAATCGCTTCTATCTCGTGGTAAAACTATTTAAAAATATATGTTGTGGACAATATAATAAAATGGACATTATTGATAATGCCAGGGCAATTTAATAAATTATCAATTATTAATAATTAAGCTTACTTGGCACCACATCATTCACTATCTAGGTTGACGGAGCTCCGCCTCGTGGGGCTCCTATTTCCGATGACAGGACACAAGAAAACCCTAACCTAACCAAAAATCAACTCAGATCTAACCAAAACATGTTTTATTACATTGACCAAGTATCGGGCAGTATGAATAATGCCCAATTTACTACATGTCATGATACACAAAAAGGCAATGAACAATGAAGTCCACTGCAGTCCCTGGGGTACAACTACGTCTGCCTTGGAACTAGTAAGAAGCCTTTGGAATTTGATTTCCCTTCTTGGCAATGTGAGAGCTGTCTCTTTAAAAGATTTCTGTTATAAAATAATGGAATTATGTAGTTAAATAATAGAGAGGATATTCATTTGTTATTGAATCGCTTCTATCTCGTGGTAAAACTATTTAATTATACCAGCTTGTTCAACTATTTGATTATGCTAAGTTGAACATGTTTTCTGGTGGACAGTTATTCAAATAAATATTAAAACAAGTATTTAATTTTATATAAGAGAGTTGAGAGGAGCTGTGTGACATGATGCCCACTGCCTCCTTCTACAGTTGTACCACTCGCCATCGACAGGAAATTCATCACGTACATTGCAGTCTAAGTGGTCGCATACTGTGCGGTTCGAGAGACGTTTTCTCCCGCGTACTATCAAGCTATGGAAAACTGCTTGTCGAGGCTTTCTCGGGAAACTACAGCATGGGGTTTTTGAAAAAGGGCATGAAGAGGTTTTCACAGGGTCGGCAACGCGCGTGTGATGCCAATGGTGTTACAGGCGTTCATATGCTATGGTAACTACTTTCCATCAGGCAGGCCGTATGCCTATTTGCCACTACAGTGATATAAAATTGGGGGTGTAAGTGGTTTATCAACATCTTTAAACCAAAGCCAACTTCACCGGCACGCGGTGCATCCTGCTGACTGACAAACGAAGCTCTGGCGAAAAGAGAGGTAGGGAGCGTAATTGTAAGCTACCCGACTGGGGAATTTACCTCCACCTCACAGAATACCGCAGCCAAATAACAATTCCCTTAAGGGTTGTTGTGTTCCTGCGAGTGAGTGAGGTCACCAGAAAGGAAGGTGATGCTGCGTTGGCAGCGGGGGTGGCGGCGCGCGAGCAATATTTTATGTTGTTATGCGTTAATATGCATACGGTAAAAGCTTCACATATGCTTGTCTGCCACCCGAAGTAGTATAAAAAAAAATGAAAAATTATCAGAAATAATAAATTTAATAAAATGTGAGCAAAGTCATTCTATCTTTCCTGACTAATAACAAAAAATTAAAAGTGTACTTCTTGCACTTGCACTTACAAGCAAATTAAAGCATTTTTTTTATATTTAACAACACTAAACGAATACTGAAGAATGATATCGGCTAAAAACCCATTTCCACTCAACCGAAACCGCAGCCAACATCTAACTTAACATTAATGCATAGCTATCACCGCAAACCTTTTTACTTAACTATATAAAAAAAATTCGCAGCTAATTCTTAGATAGAAAAGGGTAAAAACGGTGTCCATAAACGTCGGTAGTGGTCCGTGTCGAGTGTGGACAGTCCGGGCAGATGCTCCGGCGGGGTCACCCTACGGCAAATGTCAAATAGCGTGACATTTATTAACGGTTGCAAGGGTTCGAAAGAGAAATTCCTCAAGGCTATTTTCTTCAAGGGTTTAAGTATTGACGGACGTTACGCGGTAATAGTTCCTGTTGGGGTGCTAGACAATAAATTCGTTGTTAATTTTTTTATGTTTTCGCGGTTCGTTGTTTTTTGCTACTTGAAGATTGATTGACATGCGAATAGTGAGTAAAGATTAAAACATGAGTATAAGTAAATATTGTCAGACAAATCACACAGCGCCATCTAGCCCCAAAGTAAGCGAAGCTTGTGTTATGGGTACTAGACAACTGATAAACATACGGAAATACATTTTTTTTTTGTAAATACATACATATGATACATAGAAAACACCCAGACCAAGACAAACAGACATGTTCATGCACACAAATGTTTGTCCTGTGTGGGAATCGAACCCACGAGCTTTGGTGTCAAAACCGCGTCATTGACCGCTACGCCACCGAGCTCGTCTAATATAAGTAGCTCCCCACAATCTTTAGAGCTAAAGCGAATCTCGCCTGCACGTGGTACACCCTGCTGACTATCGAAAGCGGCTCTGGCAAAAGAGGGGTAGAATACAGCGTATTTGCAAGCTACCCGACTAAGGGTTATTGTGTTCCTGCAAGTGAGTTGGGTCACCAGCAAGAAAGAAAGGAAGGAGTTGCTGCGTTGGCAGCGAGGGTGGCGGCGCAAGAATGATATTTCATGTAAGGAGCGTTAATATGGCTATGGTAACCGCTTCACATAAGGCCAGCCGTATGCTTGTCTGCTTCCCAAAGTGGTATAAAAAAAACGATATATATACCGCTTGACATCAGGCCAATTTCATCATCAAATTTGTGACATATACATAAACCGCTTGACATCAGGCCGCCTGTGCACTTTGTTTGTATTCAGATTGAAAGAAAAAAAACTTTTTTTTTTCATAAATTTGTCCATTAAACGTTGTGAAAACGCTGAATATTAATCAACAATAAATTAAAGTGTAGTTTGCTTGTTCAAAAGTTTATGAAGTATTCACGAAGTAAGTTAATGAGCTATAAAACGGTCGGTTATCACGACTACTACGTAGTTATATTAGTTTAAGGAATGTTTTATGGCATTTTGATTTGGTATCCTCAACTTTCTAAAGTTTATTGTGAAGGAGGAAGTTTGTGTCTACTATGGTCTTTCACTTTCAGTTACTTTTTAACTGACTAGAAAACGTCACGTCAGGTAGATTGAAGCTGAATTGGTCTGGTACGGTTCCAGAGGCGTTTCCTACCTCGAGCTCACAAGTTGTGGAATGATCTCCTTAGCAAGGTATTATCAGGAGACTACAGGATGGGGTTTTTCAAAAAAGGCGTAATTGGGTTTTTCAAAAAATTTATTGGGGTGTAAAAATTTATTGGTTATTAACAATAATGTTTATATATTTTCTCAAGCCCACGAAGATGAAGTCTTGCTTGTATAAAGATATACTCGTAATAAATTTATGACCGGAGTCTATTGGAATGAATTTAGAGCGAAACTAAATTTTGGGGTGTAAATGCTTCATCAACATCTATGAACCAAAGCCAACTTCACCTGTACGTGGTGCACCCTGCTGACTGACAAACGAAGCTCTGGCGAAAAGAGAGGTAGGGAGCGTAATTGTAAGCTACCCGACTGGGGATGTACCTCCACCTCACAGAATACCGCAGCCAAATAACAATTCCCTTGAGGATTGTTGTGTTCCTGCGAGTGAGTGAGGTCACCAGAAAGAAAGGAAGGAGATGCTGCGTTGGCAGCGGGGGTGGCGGCGCGCGAGCAATATTTTATGTTGCAAGCGTTAATATGGCTACGTTAACCGCTTCACATCAGGCTATACTTTACTTTATACAGGGTATACTTGTCTGCCACCCGACGTAGTATAAAAAAAAAGGCTTAAAGAGGTTTTTACACGATCGGCAACGCGTGATTGATGCTTTTGGAGTCGCAAGCGTCCAATGCTTGCTTGCTACCGTAGTGGTATGTAAAAACATGGGTTGCTTGATGGATGACAGGATAATAAATTTGTGACATAAAACAATTTTCAGTGTGAACAATATAATCTTAAAATATAAAAATCATGGATGAGAGTGGCCGGAGAGATTTTCTGTTTTGATACTGTTTTGTGTTGTGTTTTGTGTATAATGCGACAGGTATGAGAATAGGTTGTAAATAATAACAAATAAATAATTATTGTCAGACAAATTACACAGTGCCATCTAGCCCCAAAGTAAGCGAAGCTTGTGTTATGGGTACTAGACAACTGATAAACATACGTAAATACATTTTTTTTGTAAATACATACTTATGACAAACAAACAGACATGTTCATGCACACAAATGTTTGTCCTATGTGGGAATCGAACCCACGAGCATTGGTGTCGAAGCCGCGTCCTTGACCGCTACGCCTTAAAGTTGCGAGCGTTAATATGGTTACGGTACCCGCTTTACTTCACGCGGGTCGTATGCTTGTATGTCACCCGACGTAGTTTAAAAAAAGGAGTGACTGCGTTGGCAGCGGAAGTGGCGGCATGCGAGCGATAGTTGCAATAATTATGTTGCGATTTGCTAGCGTTTATATGGCTACAATAACTTCAGGAGGGCCGTATGCTTGCCTGCCACCCGACATAGTATAAAAAAAGTATATTTCATATTCATCATTCATCATCATTGTCAGCCTGTATCTACCCACTGTTGGATATATAAATAAATAAATAAATATTTCTGGACAAATTACACACGGCCATCTAGTCCCAAACTAAGCAAAACTTGTACTATGGGTACTAGACAACTGATATAATACCTACTTAAATACATTTTTTTTGTAAATACATACATATAATACACAGAAAAATACCCAGACCAAGACAAACAGACATGTTCATGCACACAAATATGTGCGGGGATCGAACCCGCGACCTCGGAGTTAAAGTGGCCATTCGACCACCGAGCCCGTCCGATGTAGGCCTTTCCCAATGCTTTCCACCATATTCGATCCACCGCTTTCCGCATCCAACCACTACCAGCCACGTTTTTGAGATCGTCGGTCCATCTAGAGAGGGGGCGTCCTACGCTTCGTCGTCCCATACGTGGCCTCCACTCTAGGACTTTCCTCCCCCATCTGCCATCGCTGACTCGGCAGATGTGGCCGGCCCACCGCCACTTCAACTCGCTGACTCTGAGAGCTATGTCGACCACTTAGGTTCCCCGTAGAATTTCTTCGTTCCGGATTCGATCCCTCAGAGAAACTCCAAGCATTGCTCTCTCCATCGCTCGCTGTCACTTTTAGTCTGTGAACCAGCCCAACGTCGTATATTTCATATTGCTAGGATTAATTTCCATAACTGAGTCGGGTCAGCTAGTTTTTTTATACTATTAGTAAAAAAAAACTCGTCGTCCTTTGATCCCAATCGTGATGACACGTTCATCTTTCACTTTCACATTGCATTCACATATTTCAACTGTGGGAATACTAATTTTGCAACAGCTATTAGTAATGTCCAAATATGCGTGTAGTAATCTCGACATAGATCTGTTATCGAGTGATGAACATGATTTATATCATCGATATTACTGCCTTCGGGTCCTCCAGGCGTTGTACTTTTAAATGGTAATTGGTAGAAAATAATTTTGGATTGTGGGTCATATGGTTGTTATTTATTATCGTAGATAAACAACGTTGTGCCAATGAGGATCTTTTGGCAGCACTGTAGCGTAGGGTCCAATCATTTGTCAATTCATAGCATCTTGTCAAATGTCTAGTTGACGTTTCGTGTTGTCTTGTCGTCTTAAAGTTTCACTGTCAAAAAATTCAGTACATTTTGACAATCTGAACCCGACGCCTACCTAGCGACATCTAATGTCAGAAAAAATATCAAACATCGCCATTCGACAGCAGTATCTGTTACGGATTATTTATCGGGCAGCCTCGCAACTGGCCACCGACAAAGAACGAACTGACAAGACTGAAAAGAAAATGACTAGGAAAAATAGGACAATCGAGGACGGGACTGGACTAGTGAACGAACTTGTGACTAGACAAATATAATATTATGTTTTATAAATTTTATACAAAGCCGTGAAATAAAATAAGTAATAAAGAAGTGTCTTTAAATATTGTAGTGTCAATAGAATTGACGAGCTCGGTGGTCGAATGGTTAGCAATGGCCACTTTGACTCCGAGATCGCGAGTTCGATTCCCGCACAAGACAAACATTTGTGTGCATGAACATGTCTGTTTGTCTTGGTCTGGGTGTTTTCTATATATTATAAGTATGTATTTACAAAAAAAAAGTATTTAAGTACATTTATCAGTTGTCTAGTGCCCATACCACAAGCTATGCGCTTAATTTGGGACTAGATGACGCTGTGTAAATTGTCCAAAAAATATTTATTTATTATTAATGTGCGGAACATACCTTACGTACTAATAACGGCTATATGAGACGAGGGCCCAAGACACATTCCCACTACTGTGTTTCCTGTGTAGCCCAGTTTTACAGCGGCGACCACCGAAAGGACAATTCGTAATGAAGGCCACTGCAATCCCGGGGGTAAAAATATGGAATGAACGGAATAAGCCGCGTACGAACTCGCGGGCGTAAGATAGTTTAATAAGTGCTAATATAATTTTTTGTCTACAATCCAAATGTCAAAGTCTTTACATAACACTAGCTGACCCGGCAAACGTTGTTTTGCCTTAAGAAATAGATAACAATCTATCCTCAGACCTACCCGATATGCACACAAAATTTCATAAAAATCGGTCAAGCTGTTTCGGAGGAGTATGGTAACTAACATTGTGACACGAGAATTTAATAATATAAGATTAATGATTATACGCGATCAAACTAAAATAATACGAATTGGTCGATCTTGTATATTAAATTTTCTTTAATGAAGTGAATGACAAGTACAAATAGTGACGTACAGTTAGAAAATTAAAAACAATAAATTTATAAAAAGAATGTGCTAAGGAGTTCTGCACAATGATCGAAGCATAGGTGGCAATCATTAATCGATGAGCAATTAATATGTAAAATGCCGTTAAGGCTGATTTATCGGACTTTAGAGCAAAAATAAAATAAAATTGCTAAAAGTGTATATTAAATAAAAAAATAGAAATCCCACGATGAATTAAACTGATTAGAATACGAAAAACTTTTCTATTTCCATACAATTCCCTTAAAAGGCTGGCAACGGATCGGCGACCCCTTGGTGTCGCTGATTTCCATGGGCGGTGGTGATTGCTTTCCACCAGGTGACCCACGTGTTCTCTCTCTCTCACACATATAAAAATAAAAATAAAATACAATTCTTGGACGCGTTGGACGCCCTCCTTCTATATAGTCCGATGACCTTGAGGAAACGGCTGAAAGCAGCTGGATGCGGTAGGCGGAGAATCGTATTTGGTGGAAAGCATTAGGGTAGGCCTATAATCAGTACCTAGTGGGAAGATATAGGTTGTTGATGATGATGATGAAATAAAATACTTGTAATATTGTCATCAGGGGATGATATTCTCGAGGAGCTCGATGGCGTCATTAAGCATGTCAGTCTAATCGAACACGCGACTTAAGCAACGTTCACCGTAGCCTGTCCTTGGATGGGTTTATTTATCTCGAGCTCCTCCGTGCTTAGGAGGGCACGTTAAGCCGTCGGTCCCGGCTGTTTTCGTTAGATGACAGCCGTTAAGCCAAGTTTCAGGCCTTTACGCGGTTTGAAAACACTGGCCTCCGCCAACCCGCAGTTGAGCAGTGTGGTGAAATACGCTCGAAACCACTTTGATTGATGGGAGGCCCGTAACCCAGCAGTGGGATGAATAAGGGTCGACGACGACGACGACTGATGAATATTCTTCCCACTGTAAGATTACAGAGGCCTAACCTGAAGACAATTCCAACCAGATATTATGAACGCGAAAATCTAATTTCAGCTTAGGTTTGTGACAATTAAGCCTAGCTAAAAACCCATGAAGCTCAGCTACAACGTTGAAAATATTCCATTATAACTAAAATTTTGAACTATTTTTGCAATCATAATTTTCCTGGCCATGGTCATAGTCTGTCTTCCTTCGATCGAAGGTGGTTTAGAACATACTCCATTATGTTTCTTAATAAATTGGTGGAGGTCACAAATTTGAAATTGAATTGCCTTGCTTCACTGTTATCAATTGACAATAGCCAGGCCCGATTGCTTAGCGCAATGGTTCCCAACATTTTTTTATTCACGGACCACTAAGAGGTTTTTGTTGGGTGTAGGGTCCCAAGTGTCATATAAGTCAATTATTTTATAACTCGAAATTTTAGTATTTTGTATAATAGTGTTATATAGTCCATAATCTACCTTTCACGGTGGTGGTTAGTAGTCCGCGAACCACCGGTTGGGAATCCCTGGCTTAACGTGACCTCCAAATCACTACAAAGCTTTTAGATAGATAAACCTATCCATAGACAGGTTTCATTTACTAGCAGGTTCTGGTAGTCGACATGCCGTTATGCCACCCTAGCTATCTACGGGCTATCCTAAAAATCTTACTAAACTTTTTTTTATTTACGGGACGGTGGCCTACCACACATTCCCACCACTGTGTCTCCTGTGTAGCCAGGATTAACAGCGGCGACCGCCAAAAAAGGCAATAAACAGTGAAGACCATTGCAATTTCGGGGGTACAACTACGGCTGCCTTGGAACTCACAACGAATTTAATCAGAAGAAATTAGTAGTCTTACTAAACTTATTAAATTTTTACAGGCTAGTAGCTTGGCGGGACATGTATGAGCAATATAACATAATTGTAACACCGTTGTACTTAGCATGTGCTTTATTTGCTATGATAAACAATTTCATTTCAATTTCATTTCATAAGTGTTTTAAAACTTGTTTAGAACGACATGCGCTGTAAAACTTAATAATAAAACTAGCTATGTAGTTACTCGTATGTACTAAGGAAAGTGTGTTGACTTTTGCTGGCCTCCCCAACCAGCCGTCGTACCAACTACGTACCAAATCCATAATTATCCCTCAGCACAACACACTAGTTAGAGTTTTTCCTTCGTCAATTTTACGCGCAGTTTATCTCCACATAATAGTGTGCCGTCACGATAGAAAAATGCATTATTAAGTCCCATAACCGTTTCCAATATTGCAACGGAGGCACCTCCGTTGCAATATTGGAATGGCAAACAAAAATACCCTTTCATAGTTGGTGTAAATTACGCGCAAGAGATCGCCTTTATACGTCGCGGGCTTACGACCCCATTGTCCGGCCACCAGGCCACTTTGGGGTGACTTAAATCCGAAATTGGGTATTTCGAAAAATGTGCATGTGTCATTTATCACAACCCTCCGTTTCGGGAGGAAAAAACGTGGACCTAACCCTATTTAAAAAACTACCCCCCGGATAATCCGATCGCTAGTCGCGCCCGGCACACACTAACAGTATTAAATTTTTGTGCTATTAATACAATGGCGGCGGGAAATAAATATTAGATGAATGCAATGTAGGATGGCTGAAGATAATCCTTATTAAGTGAGATCGAATATTGAACAACTCTGACGCGCAAGGTGGGATGGGAAACTGGGAAATTTAGGTAATGCAAATTAAATCAGGTGTTACACTCGAATCGATATACGAGCACTATAGCTAACTTCTATATAGTCATATGGACTTTTGTTCCATCCTTTGTCTGTTTATGGGTCGTATATGAGTAGAAAATCTCGGTGTCGATCGTGTTCCTTTTCTGTACTATGACAAATAATGTTTGAATGACCTGCAAATATTCTTGTCCTATTGTTGCATATTATTAATGTTATCGCTGCATTTAGTTATCACAAGTTATCACAAGTTTTAAGAGAGGTAGGGAGCGTAATTGTAAGCTACCCGGCTGGGGAATGCACGAGTACCTCCACCTCACAGAATACCGCAGCCAAATAACAATTCCCTTAAGGGTTGTTGTGTTCCTGCGAGTGAGTGAGGTCACCAGAAAGGAAGGAGATGCTGCGCTGGCAGCGGGGGTGGCGGCGCGCGAGCCATATTTTATGTTGGGAGCGTTAATATGGCTACGGTAACCGCTTCAAATCAGGCGATCCGTATGCTTGTCTGCCACCCGACGTAGTATAAAAAAAAATCACAGCATAATAATAAAATCCGTGTTGGGACCATAACATATTATTATATTTACGTGTAAAATAACTTTTTAATACTTATTATTGCCAAGGTATTCAATCGTTGCGTAGAATTTAGCGCCTTTAGATTACAAGGTAACTTGAGTTTTGTACCTAATCATGCTACAAATTATATTATGTTTGTGACATCTAATGAGTGCACACAGTCACCTATATTAAAGATAAAGTACAATAATGAAGTAGTAAACAATTTTAATACATATATATTATTATAAGATGTATAAATTAAATGTACGGAATGTTTTCATTAATAAAACTTGTCAAGTAGTGTAAAATTAATCCTACGGAGGGCGCACAGTTTAATAATCGCAAATAAAATGGACGATTATTTAATTTAACTTCTTCAAATTGATAACCGAAATTGAGAAAGTCGCGTGTCGCATTAAAAGCTGGGCTATCGCACAGAAGCAAGCAGGGTTTACAATGCTGCGGTTAAACTTTTCAATATTTTGGTTGGCGCGAGGTTCGCACGTGCCGCCGCGTGCTCCGCGTTAGCCCCCTGCCGTTCCCCGGGAACCTTTTATTTTTTATTATTTTCATAATTCATATTTCACAATAACAACTGAGAAGGCGTTTCGCACGGTTAGCTTATGAAACCACTTTCGCGATTTGCGCTGGGGAGGTTGAGGCTCGGCTTACCGCAAGGACCACTTATGGGCCCGTTTTTATTTATATTACACGGTTGCATCGCGTTTTGTGATCCACTTTATCAAACGCTTTACAGAGATCGCCTGTGGGGTTGAAATGACTCGGATCATAATTTAGCTGAAATTCCTCCTGTGATGCCGCTATGGCTTATTGTGTTTTTTGGTGTAGGATTAGTCCGCCGCGACCGTTCGCCCATAAAAAGCTTCTGTTTCGAACACTTCCAGCGACAAATACTAATCCTGGCGTAGTTTATTTCACTTTATTACAACAATATTTCATTTTTATCTATGCTTGATTAAAAATAAATACTTATAAGACTTAAAACATTTTATATAGTAATAATATTCTAACTAAAATTATGTACCGACAATTTTTGAATTCCAAGCTGAGAATCAATGCGGTTCATAAAATATAGCTATCATAATGCCACGTGCTTACCACAGATATTTTTGAGATAAGAATATTCGACTTTTATAGCAGGCATCTGCAATTTTAGGTAGTAAAACACATATAATGTGCATACAAAGTTTATATTAATTTATTACTTAGTAGGTCACTAACACCTTTAGAGCTTAAGCCAAACTCACCTACACATAGTGCTTCCGCCGAGGGTCGAATAACAAACGTGATTGGTGAAAGAGGCGTAGGGCATGTCGAGCCCCATTGAGAAACTACGAGTATGTCCACCTCACAGAAGATAGCAGTCAAATAGGCTTGTATCCCATTTTTTTTTTCGATTTGTTATTTAAAGACGTCACTATAATATAAATATAGGTGAAATAATTACTTCGATTGCATAAAAACTTCTCGAGATATGATAACTTGAAGATCACAATTTTGGACTATCCCGAAAACGCTCCATACAAAAGGCCACCACGTTATGACGTCACACCGTGCTATTATCAATGCATTAAATCAGAATTTTGTACGACAGCTATGTTAAATATTGCGTTTATGTAGCCAGTGCCGTAACAAAGTATAGTATTTTTTATTGTTTCTACAATGGTAATACTTATTTTTTATAATTTCATACCTTTAAAATGGACTTTCCCACCAAACTTTGACCGAACATAAAACACGTCGTACATAAGTTATTAAAATTTTAAGATCGCAGATCGTTCTAGTTTTATGTATTTTACGTTACTGATAGAGAGTTTTTATAATTTTGTGACATGGGCAACGAGCCTATTACAATAACCCTTTGTAGTGTTGCTTCGAGTGAAAGAGGTTACTATGCATGCCTATGTAAATATTATTTTAGCAGCGGCAAATAATACTTTAAAGCATTTATACGCTATCGTAACCACACTGCATCAGACCGAACGTATGCTTGTTTGGTATACGACGAAGTACAAAAAAATTTTCTTTTAACTTAGCAACTGATAGTTTCCAAACGATAAATAAGTCACCATATACAGCAAACAAAATTTCTCATTTCAACGGAGAGCTTAAACTAGTAATACATACTTTAAACTAAACGAGTATCTCGATTAAAAATATATTGAACCAAGTGAATCGCAGCATGGTATTTTGTCCCTCTCAACTTAATTTAAAATGATTACCCAAATAAAACATCAGTTTCGATTAAAATCGTTCTAGTTTTATGACTGTTCTGTAATGGGGAAGACAGAGAAATATCAGTGTGCATATTGAGAGTTGCGTCTAAGTGGAATTTTTAGTGTTCAGCGCCAGGGGAGTCTTATCCAAATTGGCGGAACAGTAGGGTTCCGTGCGTGGAGGGAGACTTTTTTTTTATTTTAGAGTAATTTCCCATTACATTTTACGTGAGTCAGAATTGTGGGGTAACGTTTTTTGCAACTTGCCTTTTCTTATTAACCGCTTCTTTGTTTCTATTTGTATTGACGTGCGTGTATTGTGGTTGGTCCTTTATTGTTTTTATTTCAGCATCTTGACAAACTTTGTTTAGTTTTTTAGCATTAGGTGGATTGTCATTTTTCACAGGTATCATTTCTGTTTTTTTTTATACCGGGTGACAGACAATTTTTTTTTTATTTTTATGAGAGGGTAGCAAACGAGCATGTGGGTCACCTGATGGAAAGCAATCACCACCGCCCATGGAGATCAGCAACACCAAGGGGTCGCCGATCCGTTGCCAGCCTATTCTCCTTCCTTTACTTGTTTCTGGTGACCTCACTCACTCGCAGGAACACAACAACCCTCAAGGGAATTGTTATTTGGCTGCGGTATTCTGTGAGGTGGAGGTACTTCCCCAGTCGGGCAGCTTAAATATACGCTATGCCCTTATTATTTTTACTTAATTAAGATAATGGCCGAAACTAGAATCAAAATATTAGAGAAAAGTGATAAAACTTCCGTTTAATCTAGTTCCTAATACCTCATAATACTAGAAATATAAATGCGAAAGTGTGTATTAGTTACCTTTATATGGTAAAAAACACACAAACTTTCGAATTTGTGTTCATTGTACTTTTTTTAAATTCCATTGGGGTGGGAAACAAGGGTAAGATCTGCCTTTTGGTAAAAGTCATTGCAGCATATAATGTTTGCAATACCACAGACGTCAATCAATTAATAGCTGGATTAATAAATAATAATAATAAATATTTCTGCACTATTTACACAGCGCCATCTAGTCCCAAATTAAGCGCAAGGCTTGTGTTATGGGTACTAGACAACTGATAAATGTACTTAAATACCTTTTTTTTGTAAATACATACTTATAATACATAGAAAACACCCAGACCAAGACAAACAGACATGTTCATGCACACAAATGTTTGTCTTGTGCGGAAATCGAACCCGCGAACTCGGAGTCAAAGTGGCCATTGCTAACCATTCGACCACCGAGCTCGTCGATGGATTAATACATTTTACTTTAATGATCTAAGCGGACAAATTCACAGATAATACCTAATTGAATAGAAAACAATAGTACAACACTCATATTCTGTCAAATAATGTAGTTCCTTGAAAATTTTGTTTGATTCTAAGAAAACTTAGATACCATAATCGCCAAAGAAACATTATCAAATATATTTTATATTAAGTAGATATAAATCTAGCGTTATACAAACAAATGTTTCAAAAACCAATTAAAATTTTATTTCTATTGAAGCATAAAACCGGAATACAGTAGGCGCGTGTGTCGGTAGCGACCCATCCCTGACGAGATACGAAAAAAATGTTGATTGAGATACCGCTGCTTAGACAGTTTGATGGATGGAAATAAAATAATTTAGACGATCAACTATTTGTACCGCTCATTATAAAGAAGGTTTGATTTAATTGAAACTATATTTACAACAACTTTAAAAGGCGTAGTTTTAGCGTTACTATAATCACGTTTAAGTTTTTCATTGGTAATTCCTTCTTTTGTATGTAAAAGTATAATAATTGCGCAATTGTAAAGGATGTCTTGATATTTTAATTTATGGTTACTATAACGACTATTTATACTAGTAATAGGTAAGTTATCATCAGGTATGTTGTAGGTTGTTTACCTCTTATATAATATGTATATTTATCTCTTGGTTATTAAATAAAAAGCAAACTAGTTAAAAAAACTTTGGGGTGTAAGAGGTTCATCAACATCTTTGAACCAAAGCCAACTTCACCTGCACGCGGTGCACCCTGCTGACTGACAAACGAAGCTCTGGCGAAAAGAGAGGTAGGGAGCGTAATTGTAAGCTACCCGACTGGGGAATGTACCTCCACCTCACAGAATACCGCAGCCAAATAAAGGTTCCCTTGAGGGTTGTTGTGTTCCTGCGAGTGAGTGAGGTCACCAGAAAGGAAGGAGATGCTGCGATGGCAGCGGGGGTGGCGGCGCGCGAGCGATATTTTATGTTGCGAGCGTTAATATGGCTACGGTAACCGCTTCACATCAGGCGGGCCGTATGCTTGTCTGCCACCCAACGTAGTATAAAAAAAAAAGTCTAATATTGACAGAAATAAAATCATTGTGTACTAAAATGTAGTGCGGCCATGTCATCGGAATTCCCCCGTTCCTAAAATATGAGCGGGACGTGTAAGAAGGAAGTATTAAAGTCGTACAAGTTAACCCCGCGGCCAGGGATGCCACGCGCGCTTTAAATACAGCCGATAAAAAACTACGGCACCCCTCGAAAACCACCCCCGGGGAAACGACAATAAAGGAAAATTTATCCGCAAATTAATTTGCACCGGTATCTAATAAAATTACAAGAACTTGTGATACAAGAACTTGTGATACAAGACCTGGAAGTAAAATTTGCTTGAAGCCTATATCTTTTAAAAAAAGAGAAGGATATGAATGATAAACAAATTAATGTTATTCATGTGATTGATTGGTCGAATTTGTACTATGATTGGAGGCGATTAAACTCTATTCTATTTCAACCCCACTTCCGTTTACCGCTAACCTCATTTGCTGTGGCTCCACAATATGAGAACACAAAACTTACCATCGCCAAGGGCATTTGTATTCTCGGCGTCGAGATCTCTGGCGACGTTCAGTTCTGAAGGTAGATAAGGTCAGGCTGGCGTCCAGTAAACTCGATGTGCTCATCAGAGCAAAGCAGTACTTTAGTTCCTCGCAAAGGCTTCTATTGTACAAGTTGCAAGTTCGACCTTATTATGGACTGTTCGCGTCTATGGACCGGGACAGCCGGACATTAGCTTGGGCCTTGTAATTCGATTCAGAAACGAGTGATGAGAATCGTTGACGATCCTAAATTTACACATGGTATTGAACCCTTAAGTCTATGGAGAGACTTTGTCTCCCTTTGCGTTTTCTATTTTATATTATGGGTTGTGTTCAGAAGAGTAGTTAGATATGATGCCAACAACCTCCTTCTACAGTCACACCGCTCGCCATCGGCAGGAAATTCATGCTCACATATTGGAGCCATGATCGCTAACTGTGCAGTTCCACAAAGGTTTTTTTCCACGGGAATTACCTGTCGAAATTTTCTCAAGAGATTACAGCATGAAGTTCTTCAAGAAAGAGGTGAAGTGGTTTTTACAGGATATTACCAGCATCTATAGGCTGCGATAGCTGGACAAGGTTTGAATGGGAAATCTGCAGGAATGAGAATATGAACGGGACGATTTAGACATAGTGAAACGTGGGCGGGCCAGCTAGTTAATGGCAATTAATATAATAATAAATGGCAAGTTTTCTCATATTCCAATCTATAATTGATTAGTAATGTGAGTCAACTGATTTTCCACGGAGAACCATTTATTTTAAAGTAGCTGGTTAATAGCGTTATGCAAATGAACATCATTAAGTAAATGTTTATCGTCATAACGATAAGTTTCGATTTATATATTTTCTTCTTACGGTATCTAAGCAGATGTGGCAACGTCTCATCGACGGGAGTCCGGTCGATCGGCTGTTAATTTTCCATTTGTCTCATAATTATGACAAGTCGTACGGCGAAGTGAACGCTGTGGGAATTCTATGTCGAAATCCAAGAATTCGCTATAAAAGTCAGCCTCCGGCCCAAAGATTCTATATCGTTACTCCGAGTGATTTATCGCGTATGAGGTGCAATAGATTTTTATATGTGTGTGTCTCTGAGGCTGTAAATAACAGAACTTCCCCATGTCTAATACACTCGAAGATTAACGTCACTGATTTATTTATTTAAACGCTATGATAGATCGCTCCGACCGAGTTACCTCTTACTGAACCTTGCCGTTTAAATAAATAACGTCTCCATCCGATTTTGTTCAAAATTACAAGCCAGACCAGGAAAGTTAGCAACGCGACTTTCAAATTGCTACTTCGAAAGTAAACTATAAATTAGTGGATACAGTTATTAAGAAGATGCTATCTGGTTTTGATAATAGCTTTGCATATTGGTTTCTTAGATGTCGAGTAATAAATAACGTTCGTTTGTTTTTATGTGATTGTAAAATTTACGGTCCTTTCCGTAAGTGTAAAAGGATTCCAGTGAGATATTGACTATACAAGTTTTTTGATACCACTTTATTTGTGTATATACAGATATACACCGTAATAATAAATTCTAATAGCATATTGAACAAATATAAAAATACAAGTTATTCTTGTAATTTTTTGGCCAATAATGGTTTAAAATGTGTATTTTTGGGGTGTAAGTGGTTCATCAACATCTTTGAACTAAAGCCAACTTCACCTGCACGCGGTGCACCCTGCTGACTGACAAACGAAGCTCTGGCGAAAAGAGAGGTAGGGAGCGTAATTGTAAGATAACCGACTGGGGAATGTACCTCCACCTCACAGAATACCGCAGCCAAATAACGATTCCCTTGAGGGCTGTTGTGTTCCTGCGAGTGAATGAGGTCACCAGAAAGGAAGGAGATGCTGCAATGGCAGCGGGGGTGGCGGCGCGCGAGCGATATTTTATGTTGCGAGCGTTAATATGGCTACGGTAACCGCTTCACATCAGGCGGGCCGTATGCTTGTCTGCCATCCGACGTAGTATAAAAAAATAAAAAAACAAAAAATTGGATCCTAAACCAATAAATATTTTAATGATATTGGTTTATATGATATGCATCTTATGACCGTATTATTTTGCAATTCTTTTTGTAGCTACTCTGCGTGCCACTCTTGACAAAGCAGTTACGGCTACAAAAAAATACAGGTAGTTTTATATATTTTATATAATATTTAAAAAAATATTTACAATAAAATATTAGGTAAAAGTTATGGCACAAATTTTGCAGTATTACGATTTTCATCCATCTTTACCTATTTCGTCTTCAGCAAAATCACTAAACTAAAAAACAAATCAGTAACTGATGTTATTGTAAATTTGTACTATTGTAATTTGTTTATGCTACTAGAGTGGCAGTCAAATGTAGGAATGCGTATAGGTGATCTGTATAAAAAAGATTGATTTTTTTTAAATGTTTGCATGTTTTGTTGCTACCGTTATGTTTAGAGCCAACCACCATGTACACACCAGGTTACACCACATACTTACTTCTTCGTGGTGTAGTCTGTTAAGTAGCAAATAAGGCTTTTGCAAAAAATAGGGCACAGTAACATTAAATAGCTCAACTGGGGATGTTCTTTTATCTTAAGAAGATCAGAGCAAAATGACAATCCCCATGACCTACAAGACTATAGTATTCCAGCGCTTAAATGACGTCACCAATAACTTCTGTGGTATTGCTGTGGTAATAACGCGCGAACGATACTTCTTCTTGCAAACGTTTATTGGTTAAGGGGCCTTACCACAAGCTCTAAACGCAGGAATGGTACTATGATGGTTGCGTATTTATCAATGAATTTCATTCATAAATTCGCAACCATGATGGTTCCATTCCTGCGTTTTGAGCTTGTGGTAAGGCCCCAGGTAACCGTTTCAAATTACGCGGTCCTGACAGTCGATCGCAATTGACTTAATAAAAAAAAATTAACACAACATTCCTAACAGTTCTAATACCTACCCTGTGCTTCCACAAAGAAACGAAAACGCTAAATAAAAAATAAATAAAATTTCAATCTACTACAATACTTCTTCGATTACACTACAATCTTTGCCTACCCCTCTTTGGGATTCCACTTTAATGATAAAAAATCTCATAAGACATTGCAACATTGCACCGCGGAATGGATCCAATACATCTTATGACCCCACCGAGGCTATTGAAACTCTAATCCAATTCTTTCTTATAATTGCCTAATCTTTCGAGTTTAAATAGGTGGTGCTTAATCTCGGCCACGGAACCCTCGAGCAAGGTACACTAAACTAACCGTCCCTGAAACGGTTATTTTTTAAGTTCCCTAATATACGACGCGGGGGTACCAAGGGAGTGTTTTGGGACCTTTATTGATTGTAATATTTTGTTTCTATGCATCGTTGGTTGGATCAAGTGTCTGTGTCAATTTTGTAACTTTAGTATTCAAAAACCTGTTTACATCAATCAAAATAATATTTTATTCTTAGTGATCGATATTTGTAATTAGATTATAATTAAATTTGAAGATGATTATTAGAAATTGACGAGCTCGGTGGTCGAATGGCTAGCAATAGCCACTTCGACTTCGAGGTCGCGGGTTCAATCCCCGCACATGACAAATATTTGTGTGCATGAACATGTCTATTTGTTTTGGTCTGCGTGTTTCTTTTTCTAAATATGTAGGTATATATTTAGGAAAAGAAACGTACATATTTAGAAAAATAATGTATATAACTATAATATCAATTAGCTAGTACTCATAGTACAAGCTTTGCCTAGTTTGCGACTAGATGGTAGTGTGTAATTTGCCCAAGAACATTTGTCCAAGAATATCTATAGTATACTTCGTTGTCATTGATAATTTTCGACATCTTTAATCAAATTGAACGTTGAAAGTAACGCCAAGTGTAAACATAGAGCACTAAGTCACCCTGAATTATTCATTCTAAGTTCAATCTAAGTTATATGTTAATATAAACACATCAGACAGCATTAAGAAGTAGCATTATTTGGTAGTTTGAATTATGGAAAACTCAGAGAAAATCTCATTAGTGATGCTCTCTCTTAAACTACAAAACTATTCACCTTTATGGAACTCCATATTTTTATGAAATTAATTAACATTCCAGCGTCACTTTCGAAGGTCGATTCGACACAGTCTGCTGGCAACAGCTGGGGTATTTACGATTCAGAAGCTATTAAGTTATGGTTACTGTACATATTAACATAATTAATATTGAGTCCCACTCTCTCGCTAATGAGAGGCGAATAAAATCTATGATAAATTATTCGAAATCAGATCTTCGACGACTGTTGATACTAACATTGAGTTTATTTGATACTTTTTTTGAAGAGCCCGCTGGTCGAATGGCTAACAAAGCCTACTTTGACTACGAGGTCGCAGATTCGATTCCCGCACAAGAAAACAGACATTTGTGTACATGAACATGTCTGTTTGTCTTGGTCCGGGTATTTTCTATGTATTATAAGTATGTATTTACAAAAAAAAATGTATTTACATAAATATATTATAAAATAAATGTAAGTACATTATATGAAATATATATAATGTACTTACATTTATCAGCTTCCTAGCACACATGGTACAAGCTTTGCGCTTAATTTGGGACTAGATGGCGCTGTGTAAATTGTCCAGAAATATTATAACGATTCAGTAACAAACTAACTAATAAAGTGCTAAAAGATCAAGTAAATGGTTTTCTATATCAAGTATACATAAGGTGCATCTACCTACATAGCACAAACATTATTTACCAAGACGTATACCATTTACTTTTGCCTCCCCAACCCGTCTGGCTAGCGTGGGGAGTGTAGGCCAAATCCTCCTTCTGTCAGGGACGGACGAGAGAAGGTCGTGCTCTTGTAGTGGAGACTAAAGTGACCTAATGATGATGATACAATTTACTTATCTTTAACAATAATATATTTATACTTATACAGATTTTTTTAAATATTTATACTGATTTCCGTTCAGATAGTGCAGTTAGGGTTGCCAAGTCGCCAAACCTAATAGCCGGACAGACCAGCAATTATGGCCGGACATTTGGGTAAAAAAGCCGGACACCCTACACTTATTGAGGATTTTGTATCTGAGTATTAATAGGTGTATATAAAATCAACGCTCGCTCTGCGCTCGGCTACGCTCGCCGCTCTCGCTCGTTTGCATAATGTACAAAGCCTAACAAAAGCCGGACAAGCCGGACACCGTTCATTTTGGCCGGACACATACTTAAAAAGCCTAACTATGTCCGGCTTTATCCGGACGCCTGGCAACCCTAAGTGCAGTAGCCAAAACGTTTTGAATATTCACACAAGTGACATTTATTATTTTGACGAGCTCAGTGATTGAAAGGCTAGCCGTTGGTTACTTTGACTCCAAGATTGCGGGTTTGATCCCTGCGCAAGACAAAGATTTGTGTGCACGAACTATGTGTCTTCTATGTATTATATGTGTTTGCATTTACAAATTTTTGCACTTGATTGATGCACTTGCAATAAAAAATGTCGCTCGAGCGTCGCCTACCACGCTCCCAACGCAGCAACTTTCCTTTCTGGCGACATCACTCGCTTAAACACAGCAATCCGCAAGGGAAAGAGAGGGTTTAGAGCTTCACCACGCTTCTCAAATGTGGGCCAGTGTTTTCAAGCCGCCCAAAGGCCATGACTTAACTTAACGATTATCTTCTAGTGACAACAATTTATCGCGTCCTCTGTAGCACGAAGGAGGGCGAGATTAATAAATCCATCCATAGTTGCTTAACTTCCGTGATTGATTAGATTGACACGCGCAATGACGCCATCGAGCTTCTCAAAGTTTCTAAATAAATTATACATTATTATACATTCAACAGGAATCATTTTAAAATATATTATTGCAAATGGATTTACGTTTGACTGCAGCAGAATAGCAGAATTCACTATAGGATTATAACAAATGGTCGATACAATGTAGCAGATAACATTGGTAGAGCAGTGTGCACGACGCATTGGTACCAGTCGGCACTAGCGCCCACTTCCTACCACGTGTCACCGCTGGAATGTTGACTCTAGGAATGCGCTCTACCGACGTGAGTAAAGTGCTAGCCACATCGCGAGCTAAGCTAAAAACGGGAGAGAATATTTATTTTACAGTTCAAAAGTAAAAAAAACCGGACAAGTGCGAGTCGGACTCGCCCACTGAGGGTTCCGTAGGTACGTAGTATCATTATTAAATTTGATATTTTTCATTATAACCGCTCTTTTGCCCCCCACGTTGAGCCCCCCGCGCCCCCCCCGCGCAAAAACGCGGCGGAGCTATGCCCATTTGTTTTTTGTTCCTACCTGCCCGGCGCCGCGGGTGGTCGGGGCCCCATAAAAACGGTCATTGAGACGGAACTTTGTTATTGAGTGCCTACAAGTGGTGTTTTTTACGTTTACTAAGAACAGCACTATACAATGCCGTCTTTTGTTGTTCAACACTCGACTATAGTGTAGAATTACGATGGTCTAAACATTCTCAAGTGGTGTTTCATAGCCCTACTTGTATTCAAAAAAATACCTTATGAACTAAGGCGATAACGTATAGTTTTTTATTTAAAAATACGCTAGGGAGATAAAACCCGATGTTAATAAACAAAAACCTACACTTACCTAAACAAAATAAGTTTTTATAGCACTTGACACCGGCCCGAACATCTGGCGCCGTTAAGGCGAGTGTCTTAAACCCCTTTTTTTATTTTTTTTTCCATTGAGTTTATGATTCTTTGGCCTTAATCCGATAGCTAATATGGCGGAGAAACGAAAAAAACATAAACAAATGGGCCTGAATGTATGACAGATGAGTATTGTTCAATCTGCCCAAAACTGAACGCCAAACTGCAAATGTCGACCGTAGGTCGACACGGGCAATTCAAGCGTTTCAAGGTCGTGACGTCACTTGTCGACCGTAGGTCGACACGGGCAATTCAGCGGATATATAAGAAATAATGCGTCGGAAAAAATAAATAAAATATATTTTGCAATGTGTACATCAAGCCCTTTCATTATGATACCCCATTTAAACTAGTAGTTTCAATTTGAAATTTCGACACCCTATAAAAATATAGACCCCCTATTTTTTAAGATCTATTTACAAATGTATAGTTTTGAGATTTATTCCTGTACTTGTAGTCTATAACGATGTTACTTGCCAAATTTCATAGTTCTAGGTCAACGGGAAGTACCCTATAGGTTTTGATTCCCTTGAGTGTGTCGAAATATGCGTTTTTTGCTGAATAAACGGCCGTAACTTTTTTCTACGTAAACTTAGCAGTTTGATTTTTTTACAACTTCATGGGACCGTAGACCTGAGTATACAGTTCAAATTTTAGCTTGATACCTCCACGCATTCTCGACATAGAAATTCTTGACAGACAGACAGACAGACAGACAGACAGACAGACGGACAACAAAGTGATCTTATAAGGGTTCCGTTTTTCCTTTTGAGGTACGGAACCCTAAAAAAGGCATAAAGAGGTTATTTATTTCAGAGAAAGTTGCATATATATAAATAAATATTCCAATTGTAGTAGTAGTATATTAATTTGAGTATATTGTTTAGTAAGCATTTGCCTGAAGACTGTAAATGGGGTAAACGATATTATTATTGACGTGGTCGAATGGTTAGCAATGGCCACATAGACTCCGAGGTCGCGGGTTCGCTTCCTGCACAAGACAGACATTTGTGTGCATTAACATGTCTGTTTGTCTTGGTCTGGGTATTTTCTATTTATTATAAGTATGTATTTAATAAAATAGTATTTAAGTACATTTATCAGTTGTCTAGTACCCATAACACAAGCTTTGAGCTTAATTTGGTACTAGATGGCGTTGTGTAAATTGTCCAGAAATATTTATTTATTATGTATAACATTTTTTATTCGTTTATTTGTCAACATAGTGACATAAGAATATCATAATATTTTGTAACAATTATCAATTAATATAAAGCTTACAAAATAATATAAGACTAAATTGTTAGTAGAAGACTTATTCCAGCGATTTCAGGAATTTTTTGTAAAATTTCGTTGCAATTTTGACTGAACATAGATAAAATTGCAACAAAATTTTACGAAAATTTCCTGTCTAAACTAGAGTCTTGACTCACGTAGCTATGAAACGAAACAAGTGGTAAAATATCTTTTAGGCGTAATTATTTACTATGTTTACACAATTAATTTATTTAGTAAGACAAGAAGTGTTACAGTAAGGTACAATATAGCACGAAATAACCGGATGAAAGCTAAACCCAAGCTAAAATTACCCTATTACAAGCTAGACTAAAAGAAGCCTGGCGGCATTTTGAGACATCTCTCCACACATGTGTTCACACAACGATCTAACGTCTGGTTCAGAGTAAGCTCGATTATCGTCGCGCTAAGCCAAATGAGCTGCTAAATAATATGAACCGATATCTTAGCTAACTCTATGATCTCAATTACCAGGAGATATGTTGCGGTATCACTTTGACTTAACTTAGCTTTGTCACCATGTCTCCTTATCACAGTATTTACAGTGTTATCATTGTGATCTTTGTGTGTTTGCAAATTAAGAATAATTTGTAATATGAACCCTTATGATATTTTCGTAAATTTACATGACCTAAACTAAGCTACGTAGCTTTGGTTAACTCATGGTTTAGCTTAAGGCATTTACGAAGATAGGTAAGTTTAGCTTAGCTCATGGTGTGACTAGTGCTTAAGGACAGCTCTATATTTTGTAAAGTATGATTGTATATAGTACAGTAACAGTTATTAATAATCTCGTATGTTTACACCTTTATGATATCCATGTTAAGTAGTTAGAACTGATCTAGGTATGATGAGTAGCTAGATCACACGTTCGATTTTCGCATAGAAAAAATAAAAAGGTACATGATGGTTTTAACCTGTATTCAGTATTCCAGATATGTCTCTATAAGAAAAAGTGGTATGTGCTTGACCATGCGAGAGAAATGAAGACTTCATCGCTGGCTTCCTGCCGACTTTCCCAAAACGAGCGTTACAGAGCCGTGAGCCATGGCCAAGCTCGCCTCCCATAACGTTCGCTTTGCGTGCAGTGCATAACCACAATGCGCCTAAAGAACTTTTCACTTCACAGGTAATATAGTATAATATTAATATGTAGCTTTTTTGTTAAAGAACTGTACAAAAACTGCCTACATCCGATAGCAAACGGCTAGTGAAGTTTATTGAAAGACATAGAAACTCACGCATCAGATTCTGTACCCAATAAAATAGGTTACCTATGTGTTTTATTCAGCTTTTGTTCATTAATAAATAATGTCAGTATTGTTTCAAACCAGTGCCTTGGAGGGAGAAGAGGGAGATTTATGATGAAGACTTTCGTGAAATTACATTAGTCACAGAAAAGCAAGCAATCGATGTATGAATGTTTATAACAGTCATCATCAGCCTGTATCTACCCACTGCTGGATTTATGCCTTCCCCAATGCTTTCCACCAAATACGATCCTCCGCCTTCCACATCCAGCCGCTTCCAGCCGCTTTCTTAAGGCCATCGGACCATCTAGAAGGAGGGTGTCCAACGCTTCGTCGTCCTACGCGCGGGTTCCACTCTAATACCTTCCTCCCCCATCTGCCATCACTTACTCGGCAGATGTGACCCGCCCATTGCCACTTCAGCTTGCAAACTCGAAACGCTATGTCAACAACTTTAGTTCTCCGTCGAATTTCTTCGTTCCAGATTCGATTAACATTAGATTTAGATAAAATTTGACATACTAGTATTTTTTTTATACTTATATATAGTATTTTTATTAGCAGGAGCTAGTCCTCTATAAATATACAGTGGATCACCTAGCTCAATGAACCTAAATGCATATGCAAAAGCCATGTTGATTGAAGCATCAGGCGATAATATAGTAATTATTTCTCTATGTGAGAAACTACGGATTAGTCTTTCGTAGCTACTTGACCAGCGAGGTTGACTAAAAAAATATATTCAACGATTTATATGTAAATTTGTTCGCCAAATTATGGTATGCGTCGAGGAAGTGGGTTAAGGCTATAGCAGAGCTGGTATGGAATGCGTGGCTGATTTTTTTTGTTTATCTCGACGCAATGTCGACACATTTAATATTGTTTTCAAAGCATTCATTATTGAGGATAATTATATGGTAAAGTAAGTACCATAATACGTTCATATACTACATACAGGTACTACGTTCGTCGTAAACTGGTGATGTAAGCTATCCTTTGGATGTGTATCTTGTGATACCACTGCTGACTTCGATCTTCACTTTAAAATTAGTTATGCGGACATTCATCATCATCATCATCATCATCAGCCTGTATCTACCCACTGCTGGATATAAGCCTTCCCCAATGCTTTCCACCAAATACGATCCTCCGCCTTCCGCATCCAGCCGTTTCCAGCCGCTTTCTTAAGGTCATCGGACCATCTAGAAGGAGGGCGCCCAACACTTCGTCGTCCTACGCGCGGCCTCCACTCTAATACCCTCCTCCCCTATCTGCCTCCCCCATTGGACATTACTTCATGGTAAATATGTTATGACTGGCTTTTGCTTGAACTATATACACACATATCCATTTTTAATTTTCAATTAAAAAAAAATGTTCTTTTTTATATCACTAAAGTGACAAACAAGCATATGGCCCGCCTGATGGAAAGCAGTTACCGTAGCATATGAACGTCTGTAACATCAGTGGCATCTCACGCGCGTTTCCTATCCTGTATAAACTTCTTCACGCCCTTTTTGAAGAACATCCATGCTGTAGTCTCCTGAGAAAACCTTGAGAAAATCTTCTACTTCACATCGACATAGTAACAGAAACTATCCTACTAAATTTCAAACTTTGTATGCTGATGATGAGATAGGAGTTTGACGATTGATTGCAGGTCCCTCCAAAATTTACCAAAAATTTTGGAGGGACTTGCAACCAATCGTCAAACTCATTAATGTAATAATTCCTATGCATGTTAGTATAATCTAGCTTACGAGGAAATGATCGGGAATAGAAAAAACTACAAAGATAATACAATAACATTTATTTTCATTGCTTTTGGAAGTATTCTCCGTGATAATCGATGCACCTTTGCATTCGTTCAAACCAATTATTGTAACAGTGATTCCAATCTAAAAAGACCTAGTCGAAATGGCCGATTTGTAAGCTTCGACTGCCTCTTCTGGACCTTGAAACCGTTGACCACGTAGCAAATCTTTAGTTCTTGGGAATGGAAATTAATCGTTGGGGCTCAGGTCAGGGCTGTATGGAGGATGGTCCATCAACTCCACGTTTTCCTGATTTAAAAACGCGTTCGTTTGCCGAGCGGTGTGGGAGCTCACATTATCGTGGTGAAGGATTATGCGACGATTCGGATTACTTTTACGAAGTTCTCTTATGACTTCCGGCAAATAAACATGTTGGATACCAAAAAGCAGTAAACGTTCTTCGTTCCTGTAAAGGAATCGTACCCACATGTCAGGTTTTCGATACAAACGAAGCGACCATTTTTTTAGACACGCTACGAGAGCGCACAATGTTCGTTGACTTAACCTCACTTTCGAGGACCCAAACAGCCGATTGGTATTTACTTTCAGGCTCATATGAATAAATCCACGATCCTACACCCGAGACGATATTGTAAACTGAATTCGAGCTCCCTCTATAGAACCGTTGCAGAGCAGACCGACACCAATTAACACGAGCCGACTTTGGTTCTTCTGTCAATCGATGGGGCACCCAGCGGGAAATTACTTCCTGACACCCAGTTTATCATCCAATATTATTTGAATGGCTGTCATACCAATGCTGAGAGCAGCTCGTATCTGCTCGTATATCACATGTCTATCTTCTTGTATTAATTGGCGTGCAGCATCGATGATTTCTTGTATTACCGCTGTTTTTGGACGACCAGTAGCAGGAACAGTTGTAAGAGAAGAACGTTCTCGATGAAACTCAGAATACTAGCGATATATAATCGTTTGACTAGGTGCTTCAAGTTCATAAATAGAAACAAGCTCGGCGACACATTGTTCTTGAGATAAACCTCGGCGAATGTTGTGAAAAATTATGGCACGGAAATGTTCCCGCGTAAGCTCCATTTTCTCACTGAGTTGTCAATTTAAAAAAGCTACCACTCTTTTTTTTTATTTACTTTTTTATTTCAAAAATAGAATTAAGTTAGAAAGAATACTAAATTTCAAATAACAAAAAGATTTTAAGTCTAACTTATTCATAAGTATTCCATTCCCGATCTTTTCGATGTGGCCCTGTAATATATACTGTATACATATATATACAGTATACATGTAATTTTGATGTCGTTCCATTTGGGGGAGACATGTATTGTTCCAGATCGATACTACTGCATGGCTAGCATCTAACATGGTCGTTCCTATAGCAGAATTTCTGGACGTAAGTATTTCGCATAAATTATAAATGGACCTTATAATCTATATATATAAAAGAAAGTCGTGTTTGTTACAACACTTATAACTCGAGAACGGCTGGACCGATTGCCATGGTTTTTGATTTGTTGGATTTGTCTCCATCCAGAATAGCAGAATAACTATTAAAAACATTGGAAAATTTACGAAAAAAATAAAATAAAAGAAAAATCATTTTTCCATACAAAATGTTCGTGGATGTCGGACCTGTCAAACGTGACGTTAACGTGCGTACGTCAAATGGATGCGTGCGTTCAGAAATGTGGGTATAGGATAATAAGTATTAAAACATTGACAAAATTGTCGAAAAATTAAATTTGAAAACGGATTGGGATATTTATTGATTTTCAATTAAATGTCAAATCGATTGGTCTAACTTTTACGTCGCGAAAGTTGTCCGTTGTTGTTTTGAAAATTGTTTATGAATGAATGCTTGAAAATGAATATTAATTGGTTGTCAAGTGTCATGGTACTTTATTTTGTGACATAGTAAAATACTGAACTTAATATTTACCCACTGCTGGGTAATATTAAATACGGGTCTTCCTTCAACTGAATATGTTTCGAGCATACTCCACCACGCTGCTCAACTGCGAGTTGGCGGACGCCAGTAATTTCAAGCCGCCTAAAGGCCACTTGGCTTAACGACTGCCATCTAATGATAACAACCAGGACCGACGGCTTAACGTGCCTTCCGAAGCACGGAGGAGCTCGAGATAATCTAATGATAACAACCGGGACCGACTGCTTACGTGCCTTCCGAAGCACAGAGGAGCTCGAGATAATCTAATGATAACAACCGGGACCGACGTCTTACGTGCCTTCCGAAGCACGGAGTAGCTCGAGATAATCTAATGATAACAACCGGGACCGACGGATTAACGTGCCCTCCGAAGCACGGAGGACCTCGAGTTAATCTAATGATTACAACCGGGACCGTCGGATTAACGTACCTTCCGAAGCACGGAGGAGCTCGAGATAATATAAACTCATCCATGGACAGGCTACGGTTGACGTTGCTTAACTTGCGTGTACAATTAGACTGACACGCGCAATGACGCCATCGTGCTTCTCTATTATTTTCTATTATTCATTATATTAATTTCAAGACATCATAAATTTTGTTCAACTAATATGTATACCACGACATTCATTGACAATTAGGCGGTACGAAGTTCGCCGGGCCAGCTAGTTATCTATAAAACATACAGTGAAATTCTACGTCTATCGGCAATACCAAAGTTGTCACTTTCCTCGGTGGTCGAATGGCTAATAATGGCCACTTTGACTCCGAGGTCGCAGGTTCGATCTCCACACAAGACAAACATTTGTGTCCATGAACATGTTTGTTTGTCTTGGTCTGGGTGTTGCTGCTGTGTATTACACGTATTATTTAAGTGTATTATTTAAGTATTTATCAGTTGTCTATTATAGTAGTATTAGCCCATAGTACTTTGCTTTGCTTAGTTTGGGACTAGATAGCAGTGTGTAATTTCTCCAGGAATATTTATTTATTAAAGTATGTTTACATATAGCACCGGGCTCCCCTGATTATGATGAAGTTATGTAGTTGGCCATATTCATATTCATTTATTCACATTAATTTATAACATAGGGTACATGCACATAGTGGTAAAAAAGATGGACAATTTATACTGTTACAAATCACCTTATTAAGGCACTCGTGACTATAGATTTCTCGATCGAATAATCAATATAATAATATCAAATAAATTTCATAATAAAAAGAAAGACATAATTTATTTATTTCTTAATAAAATATTGCTACTAAATTAAATGTCAATTTGATTAAAATGTCATACAAATTGTCGAATAATAATAATAATCATCCCGTGATCTAAGAGGGATTTATAAAAAAAATGTCAGCTAAATTTAATTGCATAGTCATGCATAATTTTCTCTCCAATCTGTTTTTGACATTAGGTGTATGACCTGCTATTGGCAACACTCCGGTCGGCCAGCCACACACACAGCCGGAACTGTGAATATTTTTTTTTTCAGAAAGCATGTAATCTTTATCATCATAATATCTGATCTTCAAACATGCTGTTTTTATTAGATTCCAAATTTTTTAATTATTATGAATTCAGATTTTGAATAACGCAATAGCTCCAGTATAGATTTGTATGAGGCCAGACGTGGTATTTTTAAATAGTTTAAAAGGTAGTGGTAGTGGTATCTGATAATTTCTTCCAGAATATCATCTGGGAGTACTATCCACCTAGAAGACAGGGCTGGTCGGTAGTAAATTATAACACATGTCTTCAACACCTCACTCGCTTAATTGTCCGTTCCATTTCGCCGTGCAATAAGTCAGCAAGGTGCAAGCCACCAATTTGAACATCGGTGCAACAAATACGAGTATCGTAATGCGATTTGTGTGACAGCCCGGTGGGTGTAGATTATGATGGGCCTCGTTATCCGCCGGCTCGCATTGTTTATACCCGACAAACTTTGTACGACGCTCCGCAGGGGGGAACTTACGACGGCGTTTAATGTCACTATGGTATGTAGCAGCAACTAAATATTTTATAATCACGTCTATTGTGTTTTGAAGATCATATACTTGGCTGGCGCCTTCGTTTTGAAATACACTTAGAGTATTCTATTCAGTGTTAACGTTTATCTGATCATTTTCAAGCATATTATTGTAAGTTTTATTTTTGGGTGGGGGTACAGAGCGCAATTTTTTCGCTTCTTCAATTTGGTCAACAATACTTAGAAGAGCCATTTCCGCTGATTTGCTACTGTGGTAAGCGTGTTGGTTAAAGTGTATGTGCGTGACTCTTATATATTTATCTATTACCTTCTCCATGGTCTTCAGGAGGAATGAAGACAGGCTAATAGGTCTAAAGGATTTGGCCAGAACATAATCCTGTTTCCTAATTTATTACATGACTCGCTCCAGGTCGATTGTAGGGTAGGTAGTTCTTTTGTCTCTCCGCGAAAGGTAGGCTGAGCATTAGCACTCTAGAGTCAAGATAAAAGCCAACACTAAAACATCGGTGCGTAATTTTAAAACATATAGCAATTCCTCATTTTTATGAAACAGATACGAGCTCTGGGTCTATTACCCAGTGGTACTAGCACCAGCGGGTAACTTACTATCAAATACCAATGTATTTAATAGTAAGTTACCCGCTGGTGTTAGTCTCAGGATCTTAGGGTCTACGATCTAGGGTTCCTGTATGAGAGCAAGGTCCGCCTCCCCCACACCACATGCCACACCACGACCACAGTCGCGGCGGTAGTGCAGATTGATCTGCAGAAACATTTTTCAAACCTTTTTTTTTTAAACCCGTTTTCCTCTTGGTCACCATTTATTTATCTCTTTTACAGGGGGCGTCGCCTGAGATGCCCATCGCTCGCCGTGATTATTCCTCGAGTCTGGTTTCTGCTGCTGTGCTCCCTCTGCGTTGGCCACGTGTAAGGGCGAGTCCTTTATTTAGTACAATATAGCATTATTGTATATTTGGCGAACATTCGCTAAAGTAATGAGAATTTTTGAAGTTGTAACTTTGCTGTCCAGGATCACTTAGACTTTAGGTCATACTGAAGGCTTAATATATCCTCCGAAACACGATAAATAAACCCATCCATATGCTAGAGTTTAACGTTGCTTAACTTACGTGAGCACGTATCAGATGTGAGCAATTCTGATACACGAAATGACCCCATCGAGTTCCTGAACAATACTGGATATGCATATGCACAAAATTTATTGAATTTAGACTCTGTTTGATATATTGTGGCACGCGCGATGCTAAAGTACTCTGGTAAGTGTGTGCGACGACGAGTTAGTTATTGTTGTGTAAATATGTCAATTATGATGGATATTTAATTTACTTTAAAGAAAAAGAACGTACGGACGAAACAGATGAACAGGTTATTACAACTTGCACGCATAAATTGGTTTCTTGTTGCGCTGAGGTTGGAAATATCAAAACTTTCATTATTTTGCTTTATGCTCTGGAACTTCATAAAAACATAATTCAATAGGCCAGTTGATCATTCTTCTTTTCGACTTGATCACATTGTAAGTCATATTGTAAACTTATTTAATTCATATAATCATACATACAAACAAACGTAACACTAGAAATCGACCCAATTTAAGTAAATTTTGATATATTGACAGCACTGTATGGGAAAAGTTTTCTGAATACCGTCTTAATATTTTTAATGAACTATTTATCTGTTATAGATTACACGGTATCTACTATGTTTTGGGAAAACGATAACACCTGTTTATTTACCTTGATAATGCCGTAAGGCGAAACCGGTCGGCAAAATAAATAAAGTACAAGTGATTTTACTAATAAAAAATGCCTACAAAGTTTCACCAAGTGCCAACAATGACCAGTATCAACAATGTAAATTTTCGGATTTACTCTGTTACTTATGCAGTAAGACCTCGCTTCTTCAAATTTCATGACCTGGAATACCTAGATTCTAGGTCAGTGGGAAGGTATTTCATTCCCTTGTCATTCAGTGTCAAAATACACATACCTTATCTTTTGATTGCATTGACTTCTTCTTCTTCTTCTTATTCGTACAATCTTGACAGGGTCGTGGTTAATTTAAAAGTTTGATTTTTCACAGCTCCAAGATATTACAGATCTTAATAACTGATTATAATATTAATTTCAACTTGATACCTCCAGGCACTTTTGAGAAAAAGGACATTGATTGATAGAAAATGATTTTTTTCCTTTTGAAGTACGGTTCACTAAAACCTTACTAAATATCGCAATTAACAAACATTTCCCTTTGGTTTCTGTAGATGAGGTCACCAGGAAGGATATGTGATGTAATGCATGAATAGTGGGAAACTACTTTTGTTATAAGGATTCATGGACGTGGATAATGATTGCCTCAAATCGGATTGGACGTATACTTACCCGCCCGACCGTTAAAAGAAACAGTACAAATCGCCTAAAAGCAAATTAGTTAAGAAAATTTGTATCATGTATTTAGTTACGAATTAGGACGATTACAGACCGGCGGCAATGCGTCAAATCGCGACGTCGTCGGGGCGCTGGCACGGCGCACGTAGGAGTCCGTCAAACCGCCAGGTGTGGCGGCTGCCTTGTTTATAGCTCGCCGTGGGCCCTAGATTTATAACACCCTGTGCTTATACTCCAGGGGACTGGTTCCAATTGAAATAACAAGTTTGATAATATTTTATTTTAAATTCGGAACGAAGAAGTTCGACGGACGCAGGACAAAGATGTCTACGGAATTAGCATCTGCCAAGTGAATGACAGGACAGGAAGATTACTAAATTATCCATGTAATAAAAGTATATGGTAATTAAATATATAATATAATTTGATATATCACATTGATAAATAAAATATACAATGTCTAACCAAAATCGTAATATTGAGTTTATTCAACGACTTTCATTTATTCCTCTGTGACGATTTTGTTTAGGGGAAACATTTTGAAAACAACAACTGGATTTTGATGCTCACGTCTCTTATAAATGTTCATTAAATTTTATAAATAGTACATAAATTGTACATAGTTTATAAAGGTAAAACTTTATGACGTTTCTAAGTGCTTTATAAAGTCCAAGGAATAAAGATTTTGTGATTTGATTTTGATTTTGATTTGATTTGATTTTGATTTGATACAGTTTACAGTCTACATACAAGTGTATATGGTTACAGTATACAGATACATCCTCCGCCAACCCGCAGTTGAGCAGCGTGGTGGAGTATGCTCTAAACCCCTTCGATTGAGGGGAGACCCATATCCCAACAGTGGGATGATTATGGGTTGATGCCGATACAGATACATATGAACCCTGTTGGGCAATACAAAGATGTTTTTTTACTATATACACGATCTCTTGATACTGCGAAAAGTTTGAATATATTTGTCATGTTAGCCCCGGGCCTACGTCTCTCATCGCATTATAAATTACTTGTTTGCGTATTTACAACTTGAGAATGTATTTACTTGTGTGCCCGGTGTGTGAGTTATACGCTTATTTACGCTATTTCTTGGAAAAACCAATTGGAAAATAAACGTTATTGCAAGTTACTCTGTATTTTTGCATTGAAAGGTAATTTAAGTATTATTTAAGTTAGGTTGTAAGATAAGCAGCGTGTAGCTGATAGGGGGAAGGAGTTGCTGCGATGGCAGCGGTGGTAACGGCGCCCGAGCGATGTTTTATGCTTCAAGCGTCTTTTGGCTACTGTTTACATAAGTTGGATATACAATAGATAATTGGCTTGAGTGCCGCAATGTAGTTTACTAAAATGAAAATATTATCAGGCATACGGCCCGCTGATGGAAAGTAGTTTCCGAAGTCTATGGACGCCTATAACACCAGAGGCATCACATGCGCGTCGCCGACCTTTTGAAGAACCCCATGCTGTAGTCTCCTGGTAATACCTCAACACGCAGTTCATTTCACAGCTTGATAGTACGTTGGAATATTTTTTTTCTGGAACCGCACAGTACATGCCCTCTTGGGTTATAATGTGATAAGTATAATTTCCCTGTCGATGGCGAGCGGTGCGGCTATAGAAGAAGGCCATGAGAATCATGTCAAATAACTTGTATGAACACACCCCATTGATAACGACTATGACGTAAACATCAGCTAAGAAAGGATTTTTTAAAATTTGGATACCGGGATACGCAAGTACGAAGTCGAGGGTCCAAGTGCTTACAAGTTAGAATCCAAAAAAGTCACAAATTACAAAATGTCATTACAATTGCTGTATAGTTAATATTTTTTCAATGTCGTCTATAGCACAATTTAAAAGAGCATCAAAATAAACCTAGCCCTCTATTTCGCACAGCCACGGCTCATTAAGAAAGGGTTGAGATGGACTCTCCCCGCCAAGCAGTATTTCAACTCGAATTAGCAGGAGGGTTACTTACTGAATTATTAACCTATTTGATACTTTTTATATTGACTTTTTATATTGACTGAAACTTTTCTTTATATATTTATTTATGTAGTGTGGAATATTTTGAAGTGGCACGATTTCTAATTAATTACTCCGAGCATTCAGCCTCTATTGCACTCTGGGAGTACCGGCAGAAGTGAAAACTTGAACATGTTAATGTTCAAGTTTTCACCTCTACTCCGCCAAAACCGTGCAATAATTCTGTGACCTGCTAAGTTCGTCAAATCATCATTTTCATACAGCTAGTAACCGCAATTCTAAAGATTATAAACGTTCGCAAGATTAATGATCACTCGCGCACCGCCAACGCACAACTCCTTAGTTTCTGATAACCTCACTCACTCGCAAGAACACAGCAACCATCAAGGGATTTTTTTTGGCTGCGGTATTTTGTGAGGCGGTAGTACTTAGCCAGTCAGGTAGCTAAGCTAACAAATACACTATGCCCTACCTCTCTTGTGCCAGTTCTTTTTGTACTAGTAGCTAGTAGTAGTAGGTCCATCGTATCACGTGCAGCTGAGGTTGGCTTTGGTTCCAAGATGTTGATGAACCAGTTACCCCAAAACTTGGCTTTAGCTCAAATATGATAGTGAGCCCATCTCTTGATTACACCACAGATTACACCACCTGTGCTGGTCGCATATCTTTAATCAATCTCTGTCAAACTTGATTGGCCAATTGAGTCGTACGTCATAATAATCAATATGACGTGAGTACCCAGGGCAATGGCAGGTACAATGCAATTTTATCGCGTTACGTTATTTTATTAGTTCCATGTATTACCGCCGCGGGCGCCTCTGATGAAACATTCAAACTCTGTTATCGCACGTACGGTAAAACCTGCGGTAAAACTATTGTAATTCGAATTAGAGTTGCAATGAGTGGTCTGTACCCTCTATAATCTATATTCATTATTATTTGGGATATATCAGTGAATAATACAGATGAGCCACATGTTATCCTAGCTGATCATCTTCATCAGCCTGTATCTACCCACTGCTGGATATATAAGCCTTTCCCAATGCTTTCTACCAAATCCGACCCTCCGCCTTCCACATCCAGCCGCTTTCTTAAGGTCATCGGATCATTTAGAAGGAGGGCGCCCAATGCTCCTAGTCGTCCTACGCGCGGCCTGCACTTTAATACCTTCCTGCACCATCTGCCATCACTATAGGTACAAACTATAGATGCTAGCTGATGATTAAAATATTCTGCTTGGATGTGTCACTCAAACTGTCTGCAAATGTTTTTTTACATTGTGTTTTTCTTTTAATATTTGTCAGTTATGTTAGGAATATGGGGCATTTTGTCATTCCTAATATTTGTTAAAATACGTATTCAGCTGAAAATGATGTTAAATTGACCGATAACCAGCAATATATAAGGTCTGCAATGTTTATTAGACAAAAAAAAAGATTGTTAGTAGCTACATGCATTCACTCTTAAATCTAGACTTGGCTATTAAAAATAGAGGCCTTTACTTTAGCTAACTTGTAAGACTTCTAACATAATAACCGCAGTAGTTTGACCCCCGACACTATGTTCGCTGTTATCTTAAATATGCAAGTTATGAGTATGTTACTTGCACGATGTGTGGTTATGACGCTTCTATCGTTAAACTATAGGAGCCTTAGAGGAGGTTATCTCGTAGAAATTTCCGTATGTAAAAATATTTATTTTGCATCGTTATTTGAGGCTAGATATTGGCTGCAAATTTGTACGTTCTTATAATTTGCTGCACCTAAGCAAACGTCACCTCTTATTTATGGCTGCCTAGTACTCTGTGGACTTATACATTGTAATCTTAAATTTCATGTTTAACCTTCTGACTCGATTGAAATGAAGCCTGCCTGAAAATTTAATCACAAATAAATTCTACTTTTCTAAAAAAAAGTTTAGTACAATTCTTTCTTGCTAATCATAATTGGCCGTGTGGTTTCCGGCAGACTAGAATAGAATCACTTCGTTTCTTCCCGTGGATGTCGTACAAGGCGACTAAGGGAAATACATTATCAAATATCGATCAGGCCTCCCCAACCCGTTTGGCCAGCGTGGGGAGTGTAGGCCAAATCCTCCTTCCGTCTAGGACGGACGAGAGAGGGTCGTGCTCCTGTAGTGGAGACTAAAATGGACCTGATGATGATGATGATGAATCATATTAAACTGCTTAATAGTATGTTTTTATGGCAACCACATTAATTTTAAATTAATCATTCACATATTGACTGTACCACTGACTTTAATGACTAAGTATGGTCATAAGCACCCCCAATCATTCACATATTGACTGTACCACTGGGTTTAATGACTAAGTATGGTCATAAGTACTACTGGGGGTGCTTATGACCATACTTAGTCATTAAAGCCAGTGGTACAGTCAATATGTGAATGATTAATTTAAAATTACTGTGGTTGCTAACATAATTTACTTAACATAATTTTATAACATAATTTACTTAACATATTTGCTTAACATAATTTCTTGCTGCAAGATTGAGGCGACCCGTCTACATTTTTTAAACATATTCTATGCGCTATCATAACAGTGCAGCGCTGCGGGCGACGATGGTCGAGCTGGTCTAAATAATTTAATTAATAATTAGTTTACGTAATTACTGGCCTGAATGCAGGTGCGTTATATTGTAGCAATAAGCCAATCAGTAATCAAAGTTGTTACAAATGTTCGATTCTTCTTCGATCATGAGCGGGTTGTAAATTTTTGTAACATACGCCCGCCTTGGTGAACCCTCGATTACCGACTGGTAAGTGGAAAGGTGGAAACTAAAGCTACCAGCTACCTAACTAAAAGGAAGCTACCAGGATGGTTTGCTATGGTGATTAGTTGTTCCATTTCCATTTTATTGCTGTAAGGTCGCAGTGTGGCGCCACCTACCTATTAAGTATTGCACTACTAAAATTTGGCTAACAGTTGGAAGAGCACTCGACTGGTAATCGTGAATTCGTGCAAGTTAGTCGAAATCAAGAATTGAATTTTTTTTTGTTCTAACTAACAATATTTTCAACAACATTTCTAAATAACATTCAGATATTTTATATGCTTAATTATTTATCAAACTCCGTGATATCAAGCTACCTGTATGATCAACTTATTTGTTAAGATTTAGTCGCTGTTCGTTATATAGTTCCTTTAATTCGACGAGCAGTGATGGCAGCTCCTTTCGATCACTATTTATCGACCAAGCCCAAGTAATGCCATTAAGAGATAATGTCTCAGTTGTCCCAATTCTGAAATGTCTCTGGATATCGGAATGTCATACTAGAAGTAGTACTTTAAGGTTATGCTATATCCTCAGTGGTTTTTATAAATTGATAATATATTCTGTATTTTGTACGAGGTTTTTATATTATGACAAAACTACTTCAGTATCTTCAAAAGTCCATAGATTTCTGTAACGTCCAACTAAACTCTTTTCTTGAAGACTCCCAAGATGTGTTTGTTCTCCCAACACCGATGAGGGAAGGAAGTTGATTCCATAAGGTACGTAGTTGAAAATACTTTAAAAACGTACTGTGGTAGATCTTCAATCATCAAGGTGGCGTGGAATTAAATTTTTTGCGAGTAGTATACAGGTAGTGGAAATTAATGCCCAGTATTAGATCGTACAGTTTCCAAAATTTCCTGTGGTGTAATTTTGATCTTGATATACGCATCCTTGATCTACATACCACTTCCTACTATCGCTCCATCCACAGAAATGCAACAAAAAGTGCAACAAAAAGTGGCTAAATTCATCACAAAACAGCAACTAAAAGTGGCTAAATTCCGAAGGCCCTCCGCCTCATGCATTTAGTGGGAAACATTAAGTAAGGCTTATATCCGGCAGTGTGTAGATAGAGGCTGATGATGATGATGAAACTATACATTTATAATCTTGCTCTGACTACTCAGACTTCAATTTAAAAACATTAATGTTTATTAAACACATATACTGGTAATATCGATCCAAGATACCTGGAGTCATTTGGATGACATTATGCACTATACTTGCAGCTTTTATTTTAATATTTTGAGCTGCTTTTTTATATTTTACATATTGATGAGTGCTTTACAAGTAGATGACACAAGTATAAAGATAATGGATGCACGTCACTTGTACCTAGTGATAATGCGGCCATAAATACTTAATGCATTTTGTAAGTTTATGAAAGTCTCATTACTGTCTTTGAGCTAAAATCAACCCTACCTGCACGTGAAGCACCCCACGGAACAATTAATTTGGCTTTGGTAAAAGAGAGGTTAAGCACAGCTTATTTATAACCTGCCCGACTGGGGAAGTACGAGTACCTTAACTTCACGGAAAACCTCAGCCAAATGACAATTTCTTAGTGAAATAGAGAGTTGTTGTGTTCCAGGAATTGAGTGAATTTCAGTGAAAGCGGAAAGGAATGAGTTGCTGCGATGGCAGCGGAGGTATATGAGTGATACTTTATATTACAAGCGTTTATAGGTTACGTTCATAGCTTCATATTTTCTTCAGGCTTCTGATTTTTTCAATTTACAGTATATAGATTCAGGCTGTAAGAGATCAACGGGGTCAATCAGATTTGGGGTGTAAGTGGTCCATCAACATCTTTGAACCAAAGCTAATTTCACCTGCACGTGGTGCACCCTGCTGACTGACAAACGAAGTTCTGGCGAAAAGAGAGGTAGGGAGCGTAATTGTAAGCTACCCGACTGGGGAATGTACCTCCACCTCACAGAATACCGCAGCCAAATAACAATTCCCTTGAGGGTTGTTGTGTTCCTGCGAGTGAGTGAGGTCACCAGAAAGATTTCTTGCTGGAGATGCTGCGTTGGCAGCGGGGGTGGCGGCACGCGAGCAAAATTTTATGTTGCAAGAGTTAATATGGCTACGGTAACCGCTTCACATCAGGCTTGTATGCCACTCGACGTAGTACATATAAAAAAAAACAGTCCCTTCCTTGAAACTGTTATAAACCTAACCTAACTAAATATAAAATATAACCTAACCTAACTAAATATAAACTAAATAAAAGTAAATGTAAAACAAATACAGGAAATAAAAGTGAAATACAGCTATATTTCACTTTTATTTCCTGTATTTCTTTTACATTTACTTTTCCTTTATGTTTTTGTTGGGTGTATTTATTATACATAGTTGTTTATAGGCGGAGGCTATTTATCGGCAATTGGTTATATATATATTTTTATTATCTTTATTATATGTATTGGCTTCCTACAAATAAATGAATAAAATAAAATATAGATGTAGAGACAACGACCACTTCATTATGTTTACTGTAGTGTTTTATATAAAAAACTCCGTTATATACCAAAAATAAACTTTAACCCTTATTAGAATTTTCATCTAATATAAACTGTAATAAATCCTCAATTCGTGTGTTGCTATTATGCAGATTAAGTAATAAATTTTATTACAATATCCAAGTGGAAAAGTCGCGAAACGTGTGAACTTGTACTTAATTTTATATCGTTAAAATTCACAGTTCAAATTAAATTGATAGCCCAATGACATGCTAGTCACCCCATTAGCATATAAAAATATCACATGGAGTCGAAATATCGCAGCAATTATATAAATTGGTATGCGAACAGGAGAGTTCCCACGAGGTCGGAGAAAGACCAAAAAACCTAGCTAATATTATATTTTAATCAAAATTCTATAATATCACAAATATTATAGAATTTTGAACTTTACTAATTCTATTATTATTATTTAAATAGTTGTCTTGGCCAACTTGCCAGATAAATATTTTTTGAAAAATGGAAGGCAGGTGAATTTTTCCATTTTTGAAATATTTATCTGGCAAGTTGGCCAAGACAACTATTTAAATAATAATAATTTAATTAGTTTGGTGTTATCAAAAAATAGTTGAATTTCATCTGCAACGATCGACTGCTATGCCTACTTTAGTAATGTAATTACTTAATAGGTTGATGACGCCACACTGTGACTCACACAGTAGAAATATAAGATGCAAAAATTCTCAGCAACACAAACCTTCTTGGTAGCTCAGTTGGAAGAGCACTCGACCGGTCATCGAGAGGTCGTGGGTTCATATCCCACCTAGGGGGGGCAGGTGAATTTTTCCATTTTTCAAATTATATTTACTAATTCTAAGTTCATCGATGTCCGAACATTGGTCATAACAATAATGAAAGATAGATAGCTAGATAGAATGTTTATTCGTGACACTCAACTATAACATACAATGTTAGTAGGTATATATAACAACAAAAATATGGCCTCTAATGATTCCGATTCAGCTTGAATCATAAAGTATTGATTCAAGCTGATAATTAAGATCATAAAATATCTTACGAGGAGACGGCATCTACACAGATGTGGAAGATTGACAAAAGCCGGCTTTATTTCTATATCTGACGAGCTCGTTGGTAGAATGGTTAGCAATGGCCACTTTGACTCCTAGGTCGCGGGTTCGATCACAAGACAACAACAACCGCACAAGGCAAACATTTGTGTGCATGAACATGTCTGTTTGTCTTGGTCTGGGTGTTTTCTATATTATATGTATGTATTTACAAAAAAAATGTATTTAAGTACATTTATCAGTTGTCTAGTACCCATAACACAAGCTTTGAGCTTATTTTGGGACTAGATGGTGCAGTGTAAATTGTCCAGACATATTTATTATTTATATATATCAGCGTATGCGGCAAAAAAACGTGAAAGAAAGAAAAGAGTTACTGCGTTGGTAGCGAAGGTGGAGGTGCGCGAGCAATATTTCATGTTACGAGCGTTAATATGGCTACAAAAATCGCTTCACATCAGGGCCGTATGCTTGTTTGCCAAATTAGTATAAATAGGAGGATTACATATAGTGGAACAAAGAGCAAACCAGAGAGGACCAAGCATATGAGTATAGTATACCCAGCAGCGGGTGGAAACATGCCAGTAATGATGATGAAATAGACTAATAATCTTGAGCAACTCTAAATTTGGTGAAAAATTGGTCCCAAAATCTATCAAACTATACATAACGACCACAATCCGCTAAATAAAGATTTAGTATCTCTTCTTTAATGACACGATAGGGTATATTCCGAGTAATAGTTTGGTTTGAGGCCCAAGTCCCAAGTCCAAGTCCAAGTCATTTACTCTTGTTGCATTGTCGCCTTATGGAGAACTATCTAGATTTACTCTAGAGATTTGCAGCATAGAGCTCGTGGTATTTACAGAGTTAGCAAGGTATGACTGATGCCTTTGATTTCTATCAGGTAGGTTATACAGTTGTCCTACTGCTGGGATACAGGCCTCCCCTCAATCGAAAGGGTGTAGAGCATACTCCACCACGCTTCGAATTTCGAATGTTTTAAAGACTTAATTATTTTTGTTTGTCGTTTTGTTCATTTGGTAATGTACTTATCGTTTTGGTGTTTAACATGTTTGTCGATTGCCATTATTTATTCTAAAGTACTTGCACGATAACTATGTCAACATATAACCCTGTTCTATCTAAATATTACACAGCAAAATCGAAATGTCAGTAGAACGCAACACAAATATACGCCATGTCGTTACATAGCTCTGTCTACGTAAAACGAACGGTTATGTCTTTACTAGCTAATAATTTATTTGCTTATATGTCATATTTAGCGTTAGTGTTATTGCTGTCATTTCGTTTTATTAATATCACATATCACAAATAGTGTGATACATGAAAGTGTCAATAAGGCTAAGCGCGCATGGTACCTTAAGTTCACCGGCCGATTATCGTTCGATAGTGAATTAGTCGCATATGGAATGAATGGTTCCTCGGCCGATTAATTTAAACACATAAGTAAACTTAAACACTCGTACAATTATGAATATGAACTTTGTTGAAGTAGCATGAGTTTATGCCCTTGTTTATCTTAAATTACACATTTTGAATGTGTAATTAATGCTACATGATCGAACACGCTCGACAGATTAAATTGGCAGGCACATGTGTAGCCTCTAGTAGAATAGCATACCGACATCTTTGTGTCTCGCCATAGATTTTTAAATCGGCCGATTTAGTTACCTATTATGCACGCTTCTACATGTAACACCTTGTAGCTGACCGATAGTTTGATCGTGTAATGCAGTAAGCTTCCACGCGCGCATAGCCTAATACATAAAGTTAATAACGGGGCTTTTAGACCATAAACGTCATATTATCGCGATGTTAACTAGTACAGACTTGTTCGTGAGAATTTTTTTAATTTAATTTATTAGTTCACTAGTTCCTGCCCTCTGATTCACCCCTGCATGTGTACTTGGATAAAAAATTATATGTTCCAAAAAAAATTGTTATGTAAGTACCCATAGTACAAGCTTTGCTTAATTTGGGTCTAGATGACAGTGTGTAATTTGTGCTCGAATATTTATTCATTATATAGTTATTATTAACTTTTGCATTTATATAGAAAAGTATACGGCCCGTCTGATGTAGAACGGTTACCGTAAACGCTATTATATGCTTGCAACATACAGCATGGCTCGGGGACCGCCACCTCCGCTGCCAATGTTATTACTCTCTTCCTGGCATCTTCTCTCACTCGCAGGAGTACAAGAATCCTGTAGGTAAATAGTAAATTGTTATTTAGTTCATTCGACCACAGATATGCTACGAGTATGTATAACTTGAGAAGGTGGGTAGAAACTAAAAGCTTGTGATATTTTGCTAATGTTTATAAACAATAAACTTAAAAAAAATCTGAGGTCTTTTGTAAGGTGGAGACATCCCCAGTCCAGCAGCGGAACATTATGATGACCTACCTCGCTTTTGACTAAGTCTCATCAGTTAGTCAGTAAAGTAAACCATATGCGAGTGAGGTTGTGTTTGGATCAAAGATAACGATCAGCCAATTTAGCCAACGACACCCCAAGTTAGATTTTATATCATAAATTAGTAGAATTTTAAACCGCCAATAAATAATATCATTGAATGGCTGTATCAATGAATAAATAATTTCATTTAATTTCAATAATTGAACTTAATTAATTTGGTACTACTACCACAAAATAAAAAAATGTATTTACGTAATTGTACGGAATTATTAAATGTGCTGGAACATTTTTTTTATAATCTATCAATCTCTACTATAAATAAATCTGCTTGGTCAAGTTGTAAAGTTAAATGATGTCAATTTTCCTAAACACACAGTTATTAAACCAATCTATATATACAAGTAAATTATGAAGAATTTATTTCGCAAATCAAAAATATGGCCATTTTTGAACTCTCACCTTAAAGCTCCAAGGGCGTGTGCCTCTAATTGGCAAATTTTACAGTTACTTATAATTGGCCAAACAGCTGACTAGTTACTTATCAATTTTGGCATAGACACTCAGTTTAGAGATTAGATATAGTCAATTGATAGCCAGGTTTATTAATTTTGCTTCGAGAATTTACAATACATCATGGAGTACTCTTTCTGCTAAAATAATATTTCATTGCCGTAGAGTGAAGTGGAATAAACATGAAAACAAATTAATACTTATAATAGATCATAAAATTAATAAAAAAATATTTATTCATCTTGAGATCTTAAGCAGTTTTCACAGACGAAAATGGCATGTACCATACATAGATAACGGCTGCACTGGTAATTAAAGTATTTAGTCTTGCTATCCTGGTGGCTGTTTTCACGGTTAGATTTCAAGTTACCTTCGCTATCATTCTCTTTTATATCTACAGGCTGTTCTTCGTCATCCAACTCATGTACTGAACTGACTTCAGGTGCTTCGAAAATACGTAATAATTTCTTTTGGTTGTCTTCGTACGATATTCTAGATTTTATACTTTTCAGTAAAATATAATAATGCACAAAATATTAGAAAGAAAATATAATGTGTTTGTTTAAATTCGTTACAAGTAGCGTAAGGTGGGTTTCACGCACCCGCTAGCAGCTAACCTCGTCCACATCATTCGCCAGACGTCGGTTGGTTGAAGCAGTGACAGTCGATGCTTCCGTACCTCCCCCCGCGCAGCTACTCAGGCGCGTGAAGCGTAAAAACAATTCGCTATTAAAATAATATTAAATGATCTATTTTTCTATGTTTGGGTGTCTCACACCCAACCTTGCGCTCGCCGGGTTAAGGAACTAGCTTGTGCTAGTTCCTTATATTATGTGAGTTTGTACATCTATCACTCGGTTACAACTATAAATCATAATTAAGATATTAATTTGTTAGGAACATTAATTTGTAAATTAAATAGTTGCACCATCGCTTACATGATTTAATGATGTTTTGAAATTAAACATTAGCAATTAATAATAGATTAAAACACAAAATTGATAAATTGATTATTTTTGCAATCGACAATGGAAGTTTAATTATTTAACATTTTTTTTCATACTACAACAAGATGGCATACATATAGCTTCCCCTGTTGAAGCGATTTCATAGCTTATGGATGCTTGTAATGTGGATAATGGTGATTGTATGATTTATCCACCATTTAAACTGTAAAACTGGATTTTTTTTATATAAGAGGGGGGCAAACGAGCGTGTGGGTCACCTGATGGAAAGCAATCACCACCGCCCATGGAGATCAGCAACACTAACGGGTCGCCGATCTGTTGCCAACCTATACTCCTTCTTTTCTTTCTTTCTGGTGACCTCACTCACTCGCAGGAACACAACAACTATCAATTATTTGCTGAATTATCGTTAATATGTAGTTCTCAGTATTTGCTGAAGTTGTATGTCGATTTATAATGTTCACTGCTCTTTCTAATTTGTGAAGTTATCTGTAGTAAACGGTGCTGATAGCACAATTACTGATATTTTTTAAACTATGCCTGTTAGTAAAACCCATTGTGTTATTGTTGGTTAACCTAAATAAAGAAAAAAAAATGAATTGTTATTTGGCTGTGGTATTCTGTGAGGTGCAGGTACTTGCCTAGTCAGGCAACCTTAAAAATATGCCATGCCCTACCTCTCTTTTCAGTCAGCAGGGTGCACCACGTGCCAGTGAGGTTGGTTTTGATTCAAAGATGTTGATGAACCGCTTACACCATTTTTACGCATAATTACCATGAACGGCCATTTTTGGATATGTATGTGCCAGAGACGTGTTCGAGAGTTTATGTATGACCTAAGAAGTGATTGATGGTTGTTGATGATGGTGTGATTGATGTCAAGCCGCTTGGCCATCTCTGAACTTGTTTAAAGTTTTAAATTCCAAGGCCGAAAGACGGAATATTACCTTAAACGATACATGTTTGGTTTGGTCATGTTTGTTTCACGGCTATGGTCACAGAACACTTAATAGTGGTTAGAAAGGCAATCGTTGCTTTTTACCTACGAAACCGATGTCTGCATTCTAGGCCCCACTATTTTTAATACTATACGTACAAAGTCATAAGTGATTGCAGATGGAGCAGGAAGGTATTAGAGTGGAGGCCGCGTGTAGGACAACAAAGCCTTGGACGTCCTTCTAGACGGTTCGATGACCTTAAGTAAGCGACTGGAAGCAGATTTATGAGGAAGGGGGAGGTTCGTATTTGGTGGAAAACATTGGGGCAGGCTTATATCCAGCAGTATATACAGACTGATGATGATGATACAAAATAATATGAACAAGCCTACGCACACACCGCGAAGTTATATATAAAATACTTGTACAAACAATCGTTACAATGAAATCCGCCAGCGATTAAGCGGCACGATCGCATGCACGGGCAAACATACAGGCATCCTTGCATACTTGTCAAACACTTACCGCGCCTACATGCACCTTCCAATCTCCTTAAGTGATCTGTTACTGCGGTCGCTTCTGCGCCTCTCCAACATCTGAAGCAGAAAATTCATGCAACTGTCGCCGTCCAGCCCCCCTAGCCAAGTGTAATTCGTAGCGTAACGAACGTCAGATAGATCACGTGATATTTGTCAATTCTCATACTAAAATGTTTGATTTTGACAAACGTCACGTGATCTATCTAACGTTCGTTACGGTTACGCTACGAATTACACTTGGCTAGGGGGGCAGGGGCCTACCGCCTAAGCTGGAGCCGATTACTACCGGATTTGACGAATTTTAAAATCAAACTTCACCTTACATTAGTGGCAATTTATGTTGTTTAGCTTAGCTGGTTACCATGAAGCTCTACCGACAAAGCTAAAAACATTTGTCATTAAGAGCCCTATTACATTTGCACGCTGACGAGCTCTCGCGCAGTACTAAACCCGCGAAGGCCGCCGGTGCATCGTTTTTTGTAGTAATTTTGAAGTTATATTTATCGTTTTTATTGAAATAAGATAATAAATTCATGCTACAAAGTTTATTCATTATGAAGTAACAATTATTCTCATATAAATTTTGCTCCATAATATTATCGTTTATTCGAGAAAATAACAGTTTACTAAAGGCGATTTTCGAAGTTTTTTTGGTTAAAAGAATGTTTTTTTTCTATATTAAATCAATGATATTTAACACTAATAACGACTATATAACAAATAATATTCTATTTTTTTTTATTTCATTTGTTTGGAACAGTAGTACAATCCAGGAGCTCAAAATAGTGAAAGCGCGCATTTTATGAAAATCTTTCTCTGCAATTTTGGGTTTATTTAAAAAGTTAAGCAAAAATTACAAAAAGCGAGGCCGCTATGTACTATGCCAATAGCTATTCTGTGCTATTCAATAAGTCAACATTGTTAATGTATTTTTGTTTCCGAGATCGAGAACGCCAAAATTGGCCATTTTCAAAAATCACAGTCAAAATGTAATATGGCTCTTAACTCAAACCTAGCGCACATTTTTGGGGATCAAAATATTCGATGGGAGTCGGCTTCGGCTCAGGCGGTAGGCTCCCTGGTTGCCATGGTCGTCTCTGCGACACGTGTTTGGTCGGCTCTCCGCGAGGCATCGTCGAGGGGTGCATAAATGGTAAGTGGTTCATCAACATCTTTGAACCAAAGCCAACTTCACCTGCACGCGGTGCACCCTGCTGACTTACAAACGAAGCTCTGGCGAAAAGAGAGGTAGGGAGCGTAATTGTAAGCTACCCGCCTGGGGAATGTACCTCCACCTCACAGAATACCGCAGCCAAATAACCCTTGAGGGTAGTTGTGTTACTGCGAGTGAGTGAGGTCACCAGAAAGGAAGGAGATGCTGCGGTGGCGGCGGCGCGCGAGCGATATTTTATGTTGCGAGCGTTAATATGGCTACGGTAACTATTTAACATCAGGCGAGGCGTATGCTTGTCTGCCACCCGACGTAGTATAAAAAAAAAGGCATGATCAAATGATCTGTAAATATTGATCGAAACAACCTACAAATGACTGAACTGAATGTATCACGTTGCCGTTCGTTTTATAGTTAAATAACTTGGGTTGTAAGTACTTGATCGAGACCTTTGAACCAAAGCCAACCTCACCTGCACGTGGTGCACCCTGCTGATTGACTAACGAGGCTCTAGCAAAGAGACGTAGGGCGTATTTATAAGCTGCCCGACTAAGAACGTACTTCCACCTCACAGAATAGCGCAGCCAAATAACAATTCTCTTGGGTGTTATTCTGTTCCTGTCAGTGAGGTCACCAGGAGTAGCAGCGTTTGTGGCGACGCAAGCGATATTTCATATTGCGATCGTTTATACGAGAATTGACGAGCCCAGTGGTCGAATGGTTAGCAATGGCCACTTTGACTCCCAGGTTGCCGGTTCGATTCCCGCACAAGACAAATATTTGTGTGCATGAACATGTCTGTTTGTCTTGGTCTGGGTATTTTCTATGTATAATATGTATGTATTTACAATAAAAAAAGTATTTAAGTATTATATCAGTTATCTAGTACCCATAGTACAAGCCTTGCTTAGCTTGGGACTAGATAGCCGTGTGTAATTTGTCCAGGAATATTTATTTTATTTATACTCCGCCAACTCGCACCCGGAGCCCTACCGACGAAGCTGAAGCCGATTATCTTCGGATTTTTTGATTGCGAATATGAAACTTCAGATTATCTGGTAGGAGCCCTGGATTACTAAGCTGAACATGTTTGTCAATAACTAAAATGAGACCTATTTTTCGAATGGTAATCGGCTTCAGTTATTATTATTTTTTTTATACTACTACGTCGGGTGGCAGACAAGCATACGGCCCGCCTGATGTGAAGCGGTTACCGTAGCCATATTAACGCTCGCAACATAACATATTGCTCGTGCGCCGCCACCCTCGCTGCCACCGAAGCAACTCCTTCCTTTGAGGTGACCTCGCTCACTCGGAGGAACACAACAACGCTCAAGGGAATTTTCATTTGGCTGCGGTATTCTGTGAGGTGGAGGTACATTCCCCAGTCGGGTAGCTTACAATTACGCGCCCTACATCTCTTTTCGCCAGAGCTTCGTTTGCCAGTATGCAGGGTGCACCGCGTGCAGGTGAAGTTGGCTTTGGTTTAAAGATCATGATGAACCACTTACATCCCATGAGTTTCGGCGGTAGGACCCCTGAACAGCGTGGTGAAGTATACCCCTTTGATTAAGAGGAACCCAATATCCCAGCAGAGGGATGAGTAAGGGTTGACAACAACGATGTGGCTACGGTAACCGCTTCATATCAGCCGGTTGTATGCTTGTTTGCCAACCAACGTCATTTATATAAAACTAGCTGCCCTGGCTTCGCGCGAGTAAAAAGTAGTGTTTTATTTTCCTCGCAATTTCTTAAATTTTTCTCTGCGTAAGAACCTTCCTCGTACTTCAAGGAATATTCTAAAAAAAGAATTAGCGGAATCAGTTCAGCTGTTCTCGAGATATGCGCTTAGCAACACATTCATTTTTAGGGTTCCGAACCTCAAAAGGAAAAACGGAACCCTTATAAGATCACTTTGTTGTCCGTCTGTCTGTCTGTCTGTCTGTCTGTCTGTCTGTCTGTCTGTCTGTCTGTCTGTCTGTCTGTCTGTCTGTCAAGAATTTCTATGTCGAGAATGCGTGGAGGTATCAAGCTGAAATTTGAACTGTATACTCAGGTCTACGGTCCCATGAAGTTAAAAAAAAATCAAACTGCTAAGTTTACGTAGAAAAAAGTTACGGCCGTTTATTCAGCAAAAAACGCATATTTCGACACGCTCAAGGGAATCAAAACCTATAGGGTACTTCCCGTCGACCTAGAACTATGAAATTTGGCAAGTAACATCGTTATAGACTACAAGTACAGGAATAAATCTCAAAACTATACATTTGTAAATAGATCATAAAAAATAGGGGGTCTATATTTTAATAGCGTGTCGAAATTTCAAATTGAAACTACTAGTTCAAATGGGGTATCATATGAAAGGGCTTGATGTACACATTGCAAAATATATTTTATTTATTTTTTTCGACGCATTATTTCTTATTTATAATGAAAAATATCAAATTTAATAATGTTACTACGTACCTACGGAACCCTCGGTGGGCGAGTCCGACTCGCACTTGTCCGGTTTTTTTATATATAGATAAAGTTTATCTTCAGACATATCCATTGTATCCAATTTAGTAAAGTATCGTCAATACACAATAACGCGGTTTAGTTATGCGCGCCGGCGTCCACGCTACAGAAATCACTATTTACGTTATCAATACCGCTCAATTCGGCGAATACATTCCCGATTTTTTTTCTACTATCGAGTGCATGAAATATATTAGAGCCATAAAAAGGCTCTCGCCATCGGAACGCCGTCGTAAAAATAGATGTGTGCCGCGTTACGCATCAATAATTCAAGATTACTTACCACAGAGGCGGCAGATAGATTTCTCATTTCTAGTATTTACTTAACTCTACACCTCTCAGTGTAATTTAACACTTGTTCGTGTAGAATAAAGTTCAGTTTCGTTTGATGTGATTTGTTAATATTTTTTCTTAGTTGCTGAATCTTGACAGCCTAACTGTATTACTTTAATTGCGCAATTTATTGTTTTAGCGCGATGTGTCGACTGTTTCCACTGTGGCATTTATGATGTCAAAGATTAATTAATCTTATAGCATGATTTCGGTTGAATTGAATTATCGAACTTCAATGAATATGAAGTTGCCGTATCCATTACAAACTGATGAGATGAACTGACAAGATCAAATATCGCTCGCGCGCCGCAACCCCCAGCAACCATCCAGCAACGTCTTCCTTCTGGGCGACCCTCACTGGCAAGAACACAACAACCCTCAAAGGAATTGTTATTTGGTTGCGAGAGTGAGTAAAAAAGTGAAAAGTGAGACATCACATGCATTGTAAGCGTTGATTTCTAGGTGGTAGACGTTTGTGTAAATCCTAGGCTCTATAACTATAAGCCTAGGATTTATTCAAACTGGAAATAAAGGAAGTTTTAATTCATGAATGTTTCCAGCACCACTGCTTGCAATGAGAAGTGGACTAAATTAGGAAGTGGACGTTGTGAACCGGATTGGTTTTAATCTAGATTTAAATATCACTTTGATATGAACAAACCCACTGCCTACCCCCGTAGATATAATAAATAAATATTGTTAGACAAATTACACAGCGCCATCTGGGCTAGATGGCGCTGTGTAATTTGTCTGACAATATTAAGCGTCTAACAAAGTATGCGAAGCTTGTGTTATGGGTACTAGACTACTAGACAACTGATAAACATACGTAAATACATTTTTTTTTTGTAAATACATACATATACTATAAAACACCCAGACCAAGACAAACAGACATGTTCATGCACACAAATGTTTGTCCTGTGTGGGAATCGAACCCACGAGCGTTGGTGTCGAAACCGCGTCATTGACTACGCCACCGAGCTCGTCAAACAATATAAACTGATAATGATGATGATGTCACTTGTACTTATCCTTATATAATCTAAATTTAGACTTGGTTTGTTCATATGAAAATTCTATTTAAATCTAGATTAAAACATTGTTGAATGTGCTCCATAAAAATACTTTCAAAATTAGGATTTGTGAAATTTTATTGTACAATCATACCTATGTTTTTGAGGTCGGTCCCAGTGCAATAAAATGAGATAATATTGTTTGGGGGCCGCGGATTCGAACCGGCGGGCTGTCAAAAAAATAACGCTCCACATTTAAAAAGATATATAGTAACGACAAGACAGTACGTGACGAGGGGACTCTCGTGTTTGTTGCGGTTTTTTGAAGCGTTTTGTAAGATATCTATAATAATTATTATGATATACAACATACTGTATAGTTTGACGCGTCTGGTTTTGTATTTCTGTAAATAACTTAATTTATCATAGGTTTCGTGTATAAACATTTAGAAAAATATACCTAATTCCTCAAGAGATACCTACATATTACTTTCAGGGACTCAAAGGTTTACTGCAAGAGATCCCTTACCATCTTGGCCATCCATAAATTACGTCACACGAATTTCATGATTTTTTGACCCCTCCCCCCGTTCTTGTCACAGCTGGTCGCATTTGTGAGACTCCCCCCCTCCCTAGTGTGACGTCAAATATTTTGCAAATTTACATCTAGAGTTGCAAACGTTTCTAAGTTATTCGTTAATAGTTCAAAGTTCGTGTTAACACTTAGATTATATATATTTCGAAATGTGACGTCACGAAATTTAGGACCCCTCCCACCCCCTTGTCACACTATGTCACACTTCATCGACCCCCTCCCTCCCCCTTAACGTGTGACGTAATTGATGGATGGCCCCTTATAGGGATAAGTCCGCCCTTGTACACTTGTATCACTCGCCCTTGTATCACTACAATCAGTGTTGTGTAATATTTAATGCCATAAAGGTTTTACAAACAAACAAACAAATATTATCTTGGGGCGTATGTAGTTCATCACCTTAGGAGTAAGCAGGGGGTGTGCCAGCACCTGAACATTAATACTTGATTTATTGCCAACGTATAGGCTACGATAATAGATTGCCACCCGACGTAGTATAAAAAAAAGGTACAAAATTTATAGATATGTAGAGATGGTAGTGAATACAACTTTTTTTTTTAATTACTTTTTTTTTTATACTACGTCGGGTGGCAGACAAGCATACGGCCCGCCTGATGTGAAGCGATTACCGTAGCCATATTAACGCTCGCAACATAAAATATCGCTCACGCGCCGCCACCCCCGCTGCCGACGCAGCATCTCCTTCCTTTCCGGTGACCTCACTCATTCGCAGGAACACAACAAACCTCAAGAGAACTGCTATTTGGCTGCGGTATTCTGTGAGGTGGAGGTACATTCCCCAGTCGGGTAGCTTACAATTACGCTCCCTACCTCTCTTTTCGCCAGAGCTTCGTTTGTCAGTCAGCAGGGTGCACCGCGTGCAGGTGAAGTTGGCTTTGGTACAAAGATGTTGATGAACCACTTACACCCCTAGTTTTTTGTTAGCTTACCACCATCTTTAGGGCCAAAGTCAATCGCACCTCCACATGGTGCGGAATACAAAATTGTAGCGAAAGAACGTTACGGCATGTCAAGGCCGACTAAAGAAATTCCATCTCATTGAAGACCACAGCTAAATAAAAATTAGAGAAAGCCTGGAGAAATCATTCCTTTGCTTCCGCTTTACATCAGGCGGGCAGTATACCTGCATAGTACCGGGAGCTCTACCGCCGAAACTGAACCGATTACCATCGAATATGTTGACTGTAAACGTCTTCAGCCCAGTCGGTCGGGTTTATATCGGCTTAGCTAAACAAAGGTACCATAAACCTAAGTTGGAGTTTGATATTAGGTATATTGTTTTTTTTACTACGTATGGTGCATACGTATTCATTTATTCGTTTGTTTATTCATGCATTCGTTCATTCATTCATGCATTCGATCATGCATTCGTTAATTCATTCATACATTCGTTAATTTATCATTCATTCATATGGCCTGCGGGATTTGTTACCAACATAACTTAAAGACCTTTGATAGAGGTTCGTCGCACGCCGCTAGCCCAGTTGCCATCGCAGCAAATTCTTCCTTGCTTTATTTTTATATTTGGTAACATTAGTAATAATGCCGTCCTTCTTTAAAATTTTAGTTTGCGATACGTTCTCAGGTCGGCGTACAACAAACACGCGCCATCCAGCATCCATTCAATTTTGCGTCTGCAACAATAAAGCGTGATTGTCACGCACGTACAGATTGCATAAAGTGGCATTAGAGGGAGACGGCGGCCGCGGGGTGGAAGGCGTTTAACGCACGGAGGGGTTTCAAAAAAAATGTTTTTTACTTACGCTCTTTTTGCTTTGCGTTTGACAGGAGACATGTCAGATAGATGGTTATATATACTAGCGACCTGACATGACTTCACTTGTGTAGTTTAATTTACAAACATCGTTAATTGAAAACATTATAGGTTTTTATACTAAGTCGTGTGGCAAACAAGCATACGGCCTGAGTGATGTGAAACGGTTACTATGCCATACTCGTGACATGAAATATCGCTCGCAAGCCGTTACCCCCGCTGCCAATGCAGCCTTCGTTTCTAGTGACATCACTCACAACAACCCTGAAGGGAAATGCTATTTGGCTGCGGTATTCTGTGAGGTGGAGGTATTAGCCCAGTCGGGCAGCTTACAATTACGCTACCCAGGTAGGGTGCGCTCTTTGTGCCAGAGCCTCGTCAGTGAATCAGCAAGGTGCACTACGTGCAGGTGAGGTTGGTTTAGGCTCTAAAGGTGGTTATGAGCCATTAACACCCCAAAAATATACACTACTACACACATTCACACTGCGGTGACCTTGTAGCATACTGGCTGATTTCATTGTTTAACTGTAACTTCGTGGTTTACTGCGACATATTGGTCATGCGTCTCCCATCAATCCAAGGGGCAATACTTTTAGAGCATACTTCATCAAGCTGGTCAATTGCGGCTTGGCGGAGGTCAGTGTTTTGAAGCCGCCGAAGCACGGAGGAACTCGAGATAAATAAACCCTTTCATAAACAGACTACGACCGACGTTGCTTAACTTGTGTGATCAATAAGACTAATGGCATCCTTCACATACATCATCGTCGGCCTGTATCTACCCACTGCTGGATATAGGCCTTTCCCAATACTTTCCACCAGATCATAGATTTACCAGTTGCTTTTTTGAGGTCGACAGTCTAACTAAAGGGGGGGGGGGGGGGGGCAATGCTTCGTCGCTCCATAGGCCTCCTTCACATTATTGCTATATAATAATGTCCTTACAGTTTAGGGATGTAAGTGGTTTATCAATATCTTTGAACCAAAGCCAACTTCACCTGCACGTAGTGCACCCTGCTGACTGACAAACGAAGCTCTGGCAAAAAGAGAGGTAGGGAGCGTAATTGTAAGCTACCCGACTGGGGAATGTACCTCCACCTCACAGAATACCGCAGCCAAATAACAATTCCCTTGAGGGTTGGTGTGTTCCTGGGGACGGCGTCGCGCAAGTGATGTATTATGTTGCGAGCGTTAATATGGTTACGGTAACCGCTTCACACCAGGCGGGTCGTATGCTTGTATGCCACCCGACGTAGTATAAAAAAAAATAAGTTTAAGATAAAATATTATATAGTAAACTGAAGGATCGCATATGGTGGAAAGCATTGGGAAAGGCCTATATCCAACAGTGGGTAGATACAGGCTGATAATGATGATAATGATGATAGTAAACTGAAGCTGAAATCAAACACGCAGACCTTGCAACATAACCTAATAACCAGGAACATACCAAGGTCAGACAAAATCCTGCACATACTTAATCTGAACATAACACAGACTATAAATCAAACAATAGCGTAGAAAACTCGAAGCAAACAAATTAACCCGGCGTTATCTGCGATCACCATAAATTAGCGATGTATCGCTTTGAAAAATGCCTCCGCAATTTAGTCGGGTAGTCCTTATGCTGTAACAATAAGGATGAAGTCGGCTCGCTGTTTCAGTTGTAAGGAAGTCTGATTGCCTTCGCTTCGATCTGACATCGATCCAAGTGGTGTGTTCTACTGTGGTCTACGTTACATGCGGAAGCGATTTTGTTTCTGTGTCTATAATATATAAAAAAAAAAAAACAGATTTCCTGCACTAGAGGCACAGAATAATAGTCCAACCAAAGAATTGCAGTTCATAAAGTCGTTCAACAAATTGCGATTCTAAATACGACTCAATAAAAAGCATTTTATCTTACTGGTTTGTTTACCTCCTAAATATATCGGATCTTTCTGAGCGCTAATACCGTCCTCGTCTCGCTCAAAATAGGCTGCTTGCGTGACAAATAAACCTTACTAGCGACCGCTAGCGACTTCGCTCGCGTGAACTTGATATATTTATTATAATCATATATTTATTATTAATATGGCAAACAAGCATACGGTCACCTGATGGAGAGCGTTTACCGCAGTTAATTGTTTATTATCTATACGTATAATCATTAATGTTAAATAATTATTATTAGTAACTCCATTTCTACCCATTGTATAAAAAAAATGCACTATATTTTAAGTTACACTACAACGATACTATAGTGAGGTCTGCATCGAATTTCATGTAGATATTTTGTAGTTTTTTGCGTGATGTGAGTATAAACAAACAAACAGACAGACAAAAATTCTAAAAACAATTGTTTTGCCCTTCTTCTATTGCTTTTATAAATACTCCTCACATTAATTTTCTCCTCACATCATTATTTCCAGCGGCTCACTGGGTTAACCTGATAGGGTTTTTATTCTACGGTGGCTAGTTGAGGGTACAAATCGTTTAAAATTGCAATCGCTGGCGCCTATGACTTGTGCTGCCAGTAGCGTATCGCAGCGTAATGGGGTGAGCGATTGCGCGAGATTACGTATGCTGGCCACGTCTCGCGGAGAAATTACGCGTTCCCGTCGGCGGGATTCGGTCAATCGATGCGTCGCAGCGGCACTGGGCGATATCTGTTCAACTCGGGCAGATCCCTCGTTAAGTGGAGACGAGACTAGTGATGCCTCTCTAGAAATCTCGTAGCAAGATAGTAAACGTTTGCAGGGTTAATGGGTCGGTGGATGGTCTCAATTTAGGTGTTGATGATGAGTTGCATTGTTGATAGTGTTACTTAGTTTGGAATTAGAGTAATTCGAGACGATCTGAGTGGGAAAATATCACACTTCTGGAGTGGATTGGTTTGTTGTAGGAAACATTTTTGGGGTGCAAGGGGTTCAAGGACATCTTTAGAGTTAAATACAAATTGCACATTTGCAAATACTGCACTTCTGTCCAAAAGCAAACCTAAGTAACAAACCGAACCCCTATTAGCAAGATACTCCATTAAAATGAAATCGCGGTGAAACCTGTAAATTTCCCTTAAGCAAGAGTTGATATGTTTTATGTGGCGCAAAATCGAGACGATTACGATAACCCCAATCTGAAATTAGGCCTAGGCTAGTGTTGGCTAGTTTTTCTATGCTAGATCTTGAATTAGCATTGATTAATAAGAGACCATCGTCAGCGTAACCAGTTAACGAGCACCCTTCCGGTAAGGGTAGGCTAAAAAAATCATCAAAACCGATATTCCAGAGATACGGTCCCAACACTGAACCCTGGGGACAGCCCTGCGTGAGCACCTTTGAAGCAACATAATGGCCAAGTTTTAATTTAGTTGTACCATTCAAAAAGTACGATCGAATGAGAGAGTAGATATTGCTAGGGCAACCTCTCACCTTAAGTTTCAGCAACAACATTGGCCACCAAGCATTATCAAAGGCACCTGAGATATCTAAGAAAATAGCTACAACATACTTGCTCTCCGAGAGTTCAACAACTTTGCGCACTGCGAGCGCAGCATCAACAGTAGACTTGCCAATGGTGAAGCCGTACTGATTTTTATGAAATTGCGGACCACCGGGCAGCAACCGTGGCACAACCAAGCGCTCAAGCAGCTTACCCAACGACGGTAGCAGTGTAATAGGACGGTAGGACTTCGGATCGTCCGGTGGTTTATCACCGCCTTTTGGTATTATTTTTATAACACCACTTCGCAAAATGCCAGGGAAATGACCTTCTACAATACACCGAGTAAGTATTGTTAAGATAGGTTCAGCGGCTACTTTACAAGCTTCTTTAATCATTCTATTCGAAATCTTATCATCACCGGAGGCTTTATTTGTAGGCAAAGCTTTAACAATAGACATAAATTCATCCATCGACGGTACATTTGATATTGGAGTGGAAGGGCACATATCCGCCGCGCTCCTAACCTCACGATGGTAGTCACTGTCACTATCGGCACAATCATCAGGAATTAACGCATGCAGAATTGTCTCAGCGGTCTCTTCTACACCAAGGGTATGTGAATTATTAAATTTTATATTGGATACGTATGCCTGATCAATCCGCCTATTTGCTTTAAATTCGTTATATAGGGGAGACCACGGGCCCTCACTATTTAATCTTTCTACAATACGTTTTAATAAATTACCTTTGGATTTTTCAACAGCAGCGCGATAATGAGATCTAGCAATACGCAAGTCACTTAGAGCTGTTTGATAAATTTCTCCCTCGATGTTACGTTTCTTTAATTTTGAAATCTTACGTCTAGCGGCACGGAAATTCCTACGCAACCTAACAAGGGTATCATTCCACCAATCGCATCGTCTGTTATTAACTATAGGTTTTCGGCCTAATGCAACGTCAGCGCAATACACGAATGTGTCAGACATAATTTCAACACTTTCTGTGACTGTAAGTTCACTACGAGTAAAATCTTTAGCGCGGGAAGCGAAAAGTGAAGCAAAGCTTGCCCAGTCGGCATTCTTAGTTTTATATTGAAAACCTATTAACTGTTGCCGATGTAAGCTTTCAACAACTGGGGAGAATTCACATACGATCAGACGGTGATCACTACAAGAAGCTTCAGGAAGAACGCGCCAGTTTTGTATTCGGACGTCTGCACTAGAAAGTGTGACGTCAATAAAAGACTCGCCCATAGGGCTACTAAAAGTAGGTGGTGCTTCAGGGGTATTGTGAATATGAAGATGCATTTCAGCAATGAACTCTTCAACAGCAGAGCGTCTGTCGGCATCGGTCGCTCTCAACTTGCCGTGCCATAATGGTGATGATGCATTTACGTCTGCCCCTATAATAACCTTATGACCGGTAAGAGCATGCAACACTCTTCGTAGGTGATACAAATGCGAATCCACAGGGTCAGAAAATTGAAAATAACAACTGACTACAAATACTCTCAAATATGGAGATGTTACTTCAGCTACCGCACAGTGAGTGGACATTAGGTGATTGATTGATGTTATAGTAAATCCGCCTCTTGGCGCATATATACCCGCGCGCGACTTGTTATTAAGTTGTATAAATTTACTGTTTAATTGCGATCTTTGGTACTGCTCTTGAACTAAAACAAGGTCGAGCTTATAGTCCGCAACGAGCTTATCTAACTCGGACGTTGCAATTTTGTCGTTGTGTAGATTTAGTTGTGCAATTACGACGTTATCCATAGGTAGTATTTAAAATATTGAACTCTAACCGAGCTGCGTATGTGGGACAAGACTCTGACCCGATCTTGTGGTCAGCAGTCTTTTTTTGACGCCTACAAGCTGCGCATGTAGGTATGAAGTCTGCTTCAGACTTCTTCAGACATTCCCGTGAGTCGTGTGCTTCGGCGCAATGAGCGCAGGTGGGGTTATTCGCAGAGCAGTATTTACTGACATGCCCATATTGCTGGCATTTTAAGCAACGCACGACTTCTATATCGTCCACGAATCTACATGTGGCAAAATCTATAAAAATCTTATCTTTTGTCGAAATAAGGTGTTTGCGTATTTCCGGGGAGATTTCGACTCCCATCCACTTCCTGCCGTAGGCAGTAGGACGACGACGCACGATTTTTATGTCTTTTAGGTAATCCGAAAATGTAATTTTTAATTCGTCCTTTATATTCTGATTATATAACGCGGCTAAAAATTTTGTGTCGTCCATTGTGTCCGGAATATCTTTTATAATAATACGCGGGCGGCGTCCTTTGGGCTTTTCGAGCTTAAGTCCAACCGATTTTATGCTTTCAATTGACTGCAGCTTTTTAATTTGAGCGTCATTGGAAACGCGTACTACTACACCGGATTTCGCAGTTTTCTTGACCCCTACAATTTGAAAGCCATCATCGGATGGCTTAATGGCTTTCATAAGTGCCTCCTTAGTCGCTTCGGATGTTGTGAATTCCGCCGATCGTTCTTCAGTTGGATAGGCTACGACGCAGGGCACTGGCTCGCGAGTTTGAACCGGCTTAATTTGTTTTGGCAAGCGAAGTTTCAGTTTTTCGGCGTACGACTCGCTAGCCTTAGTTATAGGCGCAACGGGGTTATTTTTTGCATCTAATTTTAGTGCTAATAAATCTCGTTCGACAAGAGCGAGCTTTTTTTCCGAAATAGCGAGGTGTTTTTCCGCCGTGGCTGACTTTATGGCTAGCATAGATATCAGTGAGGTAACTCGTTGGGTCATGCCCATTATTGTCGATTTATTTGCAACGCCAATTCGCGAGGTCTGCCCGATAATTATTTCATTAATTTTTGCCAGACATTCAGAGGATTCGCGAACAAATTCTACATAATCAATATTTGGATCAACAATTTCAGCTGAGGTGCTAAGGCTTAAATTGTGTAAGTTGTCTATATTATCTGTGCTTGCTGACCGCTGTAATCGCTTTTCATCGGGTGATAAATGGCTTGGCGATATATCACCTAATGTTCTCTTAGCATTAGTTGCCGGCGGAGATCGCGGCGTCAAATTACTACGGCCGAAAATTGGTGTCGTGCCACCAGGATCATCGGTATTACTAGACATTTTATTTATGTTACGAGTTAGCAGGAATAAAACTATTACCTATCAAAATAAAATTTTCCCCGATTCAGGGGTAAATTTATAAAGTGACAACACTGAGAGACTTTGTTGTACTAATATTAATACCAATAAAAAACACTAATAGAATAACAAAATATGAAATTATTACGTACCTTTTACGGGCCAAACCTGTTTTACGATTGATGCAGCTGCAGTCAAGAAGCACAAAAATATTTTTTTTAGTATACCTACTAGTTTGCGAATAATAATCACTGTATTTACTTATTTACAAATAAAACCTAAATAAGATCGAAATTTAAAGCGAAAAATGATAAATTCAGATGAGATCACCAAAATTCACCGAAATGCCCACACACTTTACGAAACAAATTAATAAAATTATTTAATTTGCAATATTAAATCGCACAGACAGTTTAGTTCGACCGTCTCGCAGAAGCGCGGGAGGGGGAAGGGAAATTTTAATTATATTGAGCACATGAAGCAAGTAGGTGAAAAAGCAAAAAAGAATTTCTATGCCTTAACACGAATTTCTACCTCTACGTGGGGATTAACTTTCAAAACGTTAAAAACTATTTATACCGCCACATACTTAGGTTGTGTTACGTACGGTTCACCTGCGTGGGCAGATAGGGCTACTATAGGTGCAGCACGTCGTAAATTGCTTCAAAGCCAGCGCCTTGCTCTGATATTTTTATGTAAGTCGTATAGAACTGTAAGCACCGAGGCACTACCCGTGCTAGCAGGTGTGTTACCGGTAGACTTAGAAGTACAACGCCGCGCTTCAATGTACTATACATCTAAAAATATGGTCCCTGATTTCTTGAAAACGCGTGATCGTGAAAAAATAGTTAGACTGTTCAAACCTATTAATGAAGTATTTGAAACATTGCTGTCTGAATGGCAGGAAAGGTGGGAAACTTCTACCAAAGGACGCCACTTGTATCTGTTCTTTCAATCGGTAAGAGATAGATTAAAGAAAAAGTGGTTAGAAGTAGACCACCCCGTTGCGCAATTTTTAACTGGACATGGCAATTTTAAAGCTAAACTCTTTTCGTTTAAATTAGTGCCGTCGCCCTTATGCGAATGTTCTACTGCTAATTCTGAATTCGATCAAACAGCACACCATGTTCTCTGGGAGTGTGATCTTTGGCAGCGGGAGCGGGATGACATGTTGAATTCATTGCAAGTTGCATCCGGGGTAGTATACTATTCAGATTTGGTAGCAACAAGGGAGAATTACCAAGCGTTCAGACGATTTTGCAATTCATATTATTGGAATCGATGTGTTAGGTAACAACTCAGTGTTTTAGGTCCTTGTGTTAGAAACTTAAAATCCGTGGTGCACGGCAGTTGAGCTTCACTTGACTAGCCATCTCTTTAGGCTTTTAATGCCTTATTTGCCATATTGCTGTCTCTCACATTGCTAAGAGGGGAAGTCAAATTCCAAAAGCTTCCTACTCCTTCTAATTTCTTCTGATTAAATTCGTTGTGAGTTCCAAGGCAGCCGTAGTTTTACCCCTGGGACTGCAATGGACTTCATTGTTCATTGCCTTTTTTGGCGGTCGCCGCTGTTAATCCTGGCTACACAGGAGATACAGTGGTGGGAATGTGTGGTGGGCCCCCGTCCCTTTAAAAAATACTGCACTTAGAAACTCGATGGCGTAGTGGAATAGTTGAGCAATGTGGTGAAATATACTCCACACCTCATCTATTAAGGGGAAATCCGTATCCAATCAGTGGGATGAATAAAGGTTTACGATAATGATGACACTTCGACAACCCTTATTCATCTCACTGCTGGGATACGGGTCGCCCCTGAATCGAAGGCGTTTACCACCCCACCACGCTGCTCGACTGCGGGTGGGCAGAGACCAGTATTTTTAAGCCGCCTAAAGATCCCTGACTCAGCTTAACGACTATCATCTAATGCTACAGCTTGGACCGACGGCTTTACGTGCCCTCCGAAGCACGCAGGAACTTGAGATAAATCGTATTCGATTAGCTTTTCTTCATTATGCGATGTAAAATAATTACGAGATTTGGATTTCACAAAAATAATCCCAGATTAAGACCAAAACCATGTTCATGTACATAAACGTTTGACTTGTATGGGAATCAAACCCCATACATTTAGTCTAAAAGTTTGACATCAATCCTTATTTACCTCTCTATTCCTTCCTATACCTCCTCTCAATGGGAGAGGTCTAAAGCATACTCGACCACGCTGCTCAACCGCAGGTTGCCGAAGGCCAGTGTTTTCAAGGTGCAAGGCATCTAATGATGACAGCCGGGACCGACGAGTTTGTTTGTACTCTCCGAGGCACGGAGGAGCTAGGCTTAAATAAACCTGTCGATGAACCGGCTACGGTCAACATTGCTTAACTTGCGTGTCCGAATAGACTGACATGCGCATTTGAGGTCATCGGACCATCCAGGGGTACCCCACATTTTGTGCCCCCATGCGCAGCCTCTACTCCAGGACTTTCCTCTCCCATCTGCCATCGCTGACTAGGCCGATGTGGCCGCCCCACTGCTACTTTAGCTTTACTGTCTCTATGAACAACTAATTCCGTATATTGATTATTTTGTATTATAAAAACCACATTGTTAAATTTATATAATTTTGCAGTCAAAATCTAGTCATTTCAAATAAATTCAATCAATCGGATTAACTAAAAATCCATTTGCGAATCAATTAAACGTACGTTCGTGTATAGTTAATTTTATAGTTTTGTTTATGGTCGCGGCGTGCGCTAGAGTCAGGCGACACGATGAATATTTGACAGTAACTAAATTTTGTAATCCCCAATATTTGAGGTTTTAGAATTCTACCTAATTCTGTAGATTTTTTGAAGGGATTCTACTACCCATGCGTATTAAAAAGAGCTATTGGGTGATTGCCTATAGCCTAAAGATTTGGTCGAAAATACACATGACAATGTACGTGAAAACCTAGAAAGGTTTGTCATTGTCATGTGCCTAGAAATCTAACTCAATTGCACGAGCAGTCGTATCTCACAAATACTCCGAACTTCGGCCTTCCTTACCGCTAATGGCTCTACCAAGGAAAATGGAAGAAAGTCATACATCACCCTTAAAAGTTGAGTTATTATAAGGTAGGTAATGGTGAATCTCTTACACCTCAAACGTAACAATATGATTCAGCTCAAATGCTATTTTTGGGATGGTCAGTCGTGATTTTTAAGCCAAAGCCAATCTCACCTGCACGTGACGTCAAGTGAACACACTCTGCAATTTACTAACAAGACTCCAATTCTTAAAAACTAAGAGGGTTATTGTGTTCCTGCTAGTAGTAGTATTAGTTTTGGGGTGTATGTGGTTCATCAACATCTTTGAACCAAAGCCATCTTCACCTGCACGCGGTGCAACCTGCTGACTGGCAAACGAAGCTCTGGCGAAAAGAGAGGTAGGGAGCGTAATTGTAAGCTACCCGACTGGGGAAAGTACCTCCACCTAACAGAATACCGCAGCCAAATAACAATTCCCTTGAGGGTTGTTGTGTTCCTGCGAGTGAGTGAGGTCACCAGAAAGGAAGGAGATGCTGCATTGGCAGAGGGGGTGGCGGCGCGCGAGCGATATTTTATGTTGCGAGCGTTAATATGGCTACGGTAACCGCTTCACATCATGCGGGCCGTATGCTTGTCTGCCACCCGACGTAGCATCAAAAAAATATAGTAAAGTATTAGGAACAAAAATTTATTGCGAAGACGATACTATAATTATGTTGCTGACTATGCAGCTCGATCACACACGACCATATGCCATTCTTCTTTTGTCGTGACAACGTCTTATAAATCGATGAACGCCGGCTGCACGCACGAAAAGCATGACTCATTGTCACGTTCCGCCTGAGCCGAGCGTGTAAGCGAGAGCGCGGAATATGCGACAGAGAGACACGATCGGCCTAAGCGTTCGGCTTGTAACGCATCTATCTCTCTTACACTCCACCGGCCGATGTTTTCTTATGACGTTATCACGTAAAATTATCGTCCGTAAACCGACTTTACAGACAACCAATTTTTACAGAGAGAAGACGTAGAATCCTAATGGTAAGGAGCCATAGCATCCTATATACGCTAGCGACACCTGAAGCATCACGCAAGTGTTTACTCCCATTTTTCGATCTAGCTCTCCCTAGATGTTGTATCTTTATTGTACCACAGTATAAGTAATAGTACTATGTACAGTATGGTCTCTCCCTTCCGCTCTTTCGTATCGTCCTCACCTCCCCTCTGAGACGAATCTGGAACAGTTTGTATGGCGCTGCACGCACACACGCTCATTCTAGCTCTGTACAGACGTCATTATTTATGTAATAGTGAACGGCGCGTCATTTGTATGGAGTGGCCGGGGTGTGATTGTACTAAAGTTGCAAAGGCGGACTTATTGATTGACGAGCCCGGTGGTCCAATGGCTACTTTGTCTCCGAGGTTGCGGGTTCGATCCCCGCACAAGACAACCATTTGTGTGCATAAACATGTCTGTTTGTCTTGGTCTGGGTGTTGTATTATAAATATGTATTTACAAAAAAATGTATTTAAGTACATTTATCAGTTGTCTAGTACCCATAGTACAAGCTTTGCGCTTAATTTGGGACTAGATCGCGTCGTGTAAATTGTCCAGAAATTTATTTATTATCCCATAGAGCAGTGTTTCTAAACCTGTGGTCGAGTATTTGAATGGGGTCCGCCGTCTTATTTATGCACATTTGAATTAATAAATACTTCAAACAAGACTCGCAAAAAACCAGCACCAACCTTCACAATAATATAGAATTTTTAATTTTTATAAAAAATATTTTTTGTCTCAGTATTATAATAAATTGTCCCAAATTTGTTCCTGTGTTTTTTATTAAGAGGGTCCTAGAAATTGTGCTTGATTTTGTGGGGGTCAGCGAACCGGTAAAGGTTAAGAAACGCTGCCATAGAGGGATCTCTTGTAGCCAACCTTTGAGCATCTAAGATGACATAGTTAACAATCAGGTAGGTTTTTAGTTACTGTCAAGTATATTAGCTGACCTAGCATCAGACGCGAGGAAGTCCACGCGACCTTGAATGGCGCGCAGCTACTGCGCACTATGTTATGATAGACATAAATATGTGGCTGGTTTTATATAGGTATTTGTGTGGTTCCCGTGTAACATACTAAGTAGTTTACGGAACAAAACGGGTATAAATTTTCTCTATATGAAGAATCTATCGCATTTTCTTCTATTATTATGGGATGGTAGATAAAAGTTAACATTATAAAGTCTTTAAATTCCTTTATGTCAACACTGAAATGGTTCTTTGTAGAGTTTTAAATCTGCATCAATCTACATTCCTTCCGTTGGGGCTTCCTTCCCTCAATTGAAGGGGGTTTAGAGCGAAATCAATTGCTTAACGAAATCAGCCAAACCGTTCTCACTGCCATACATCACGTAAGATGATCACGAACTGTGCGATTCCAGAGAGGTTTTCTTCCACGGACTCTCAGGTTGTCTAATGAATTACCTGCCGAGGTTTTCCCAAGAGGCTACAGCATGGGGTTTTATAAGAAAGGCGTCTGGTGTAGCGAGCGTCCAAAAGCTACGACGACTGTTTTCCGTCACGCAGATCGTATGCTTTCTTAGATCTTTGCCATCTTAATTGTATAAAAAAACATCGTACGCGCAGCATGCGCCACCATAGCAAAATTTATTTATTTATTTATTTTGGCCACTTTCCCGAATTGATATCGGAAAACCAAGGTCACTTTACATTACTACTTTTTGATGCTCTACACGAATCCGAAGTCAGAATTTCGAAATTTTGAGTTTCATGGTAACGGACGGACAGACAGAACGACCGGACGATTTTATAAGCTCAATAAATTTCGCTGATAATTTGGCTGTCTGTAAAGTCGGTATACGGACGATAATTCGTAAGAAAACATCGGCCGATGTAGTGGAAGAGAGAGATACTGTCACAAGCCGAACGCTTAGGCCGATCGTGCTTCGCTATCGCTTGCAGGCTCGGCTCAGGCGGAACGTGACAACGAGTCATGCTTTTTCGTGCGTGCAGCCGGCGTTCATCGATTTATAAGAAAAAATACCTCAAAATTGCAAATAGTACAGTTAGATAAATCAACTACATATTTGTAATTCATGACCTGCTAATAATGTAGATGATACATATCACTGTTTAAATTAAAATGGCGGCGGCGTTCAACAAACTCATTGAAATGTTAATTACAATTTAATAACTCACAACATTTGTTTAGAATAATATTTAAATAATTGATAAATAGACCGTGTAGTTTTTAAACGGCAATTGTGAATAATTTTACATAATTTTTCGGAAGTGGTAATGTTTAATGGATTTTACTGTTATTTTGTGCGTACACGAAATTGTACGTTTAAATTATGGTTTTGACTTCTGTTTTAAAAACTATATATTATATATATAATAAAGATTAAGATTATATAATATAATGAAATATCAACAGAAAATATTAGTATAAGATTAAGATTGAGCCAAAGCCAATTTTTGATGAGGCTGTAGCAAAAGGCAATAAATAGCATATTTATAAGCTGCTTGATTGGGAAAGTACCACCACGTCACAGAATACCGTCGCCAAGTAACAATTTAGTTGAGAGATGTTGTATGCATATGAGATATTTAAGGCTGGGAACATTTATGTCGCAACACTATTATATTTATATCGGTAATCGCTTCCCATTAGAAGGGCTGTATCCTTGTTTGTCAACTGACGTAGTATGCCAAAAATGTTACCTCGAGTATTAAAAATATTTTGAAAAATGGAAAAATTCACCACGGAAAAGGTTGACCACGGGATTGCTTTACTATCTGAAACATGAATTGAACGATCTCCCTGCCAAGATTTCTCAAGGAGACCACACAATGGAGTTCTTCAAGAAATGCCTAAAGAGGTTTTACGGGGTCAGCAACGAGTGAGTGATGCCCATGGTGTCGCAAGCGTCCATACTCTAGAATGAGAGCTTATTATCAGGCAGGTCGTACGCTTGTTTGCCATTCTACTGGCATAAAAAACCTTGGATTTGGACTCTACACCTGTGTTACATACACGAGCGACTAATCCATCGAAATCGTATTATAAGATCTAAAACCTCGGCGTTAGTTGCCATGTATCGTGACACGAGGAAGCGATTGCGATCTGGCCATTAATCACTGAGATCGGCGATCACGACCGCGACCACGTCTCACACGACGACCATTGTCTACTGATTGTTTTTTACCTGCTACTTGATTGACCCTAATCTTGAACGACGATGCAGGGAACTTCATCACGGATAGCACTGACGGGACCGGGTGCCGACCACACAATCCCCTCACTGTGTCTCCTGTGTAGCCAGGATTAACAGCGGCGACCGCCAAAAAACGCAATGAACAGTCAAGTCCATTGCAGTCCCGGGGGTAAAACTATGGCTGCCTTGGAACTCACAATGAATTTAATCAGAAGAAATTAGTAGGAGTAAGAAGCGTTTGTAATTTGACTTCCCTTCTTAGCAATGTGAAAGACAGATGACTCTTAGCAATATGAATAGGACAGAATAGGATAGCACTGACATTAAGACTATGTGAATACTTCAGTAGTCTGCTGAACTGCCCGTCTCCTGCAACAGGTATAAGTCGCTCATCCCAGGACAACCACGAGGAAGTAAACCCATCGACATTTACAGAGGTACGAAAAGCTATTAGAAGCCTTAAAAACAACAAGATTTCAGGTATTGATGGATTACAAACGGAATTGTGGAAGTACAATAGCGAAGAATGTCTTATGAAGTTATACGATCTAATAACGACGTGGGAAGTCAACCAATAGAATGTAGTACAAGCATCATATGCCCAGTACACAAGGTCATGGCAGTGCTTTCAAACCACCTAAAAGATACTGACTTGTCTTAACGACTGTCATCTACTGACAACAGCCGCGACCGACGGTATAATGTGCCCTCCGAAGCATAGAGGAGCTCGAGTTAAATAAACCCATACAGGACCCTGCTCACTTCTTCGATTAGACTGATATGTGCCATCGAGCACCTCAAATTAATATAAATGTAGAACACATTTTAATGTCAGTCTGTCCGCCGACACATTCAGAACATAAATGATGCAAACGGAGCCATAATAAAATGCCAGATCAAAAAAATGCCCTCTAAACGTCGATAGGCACTTCATTTATTTGATCCAAAATTGTTTGCAGCGCGTGCAGGCACGCTAGTCCCAAATCGGCCAACCGGTCGACGAGATCGTGACGGATTCCGTACATCGCGTGAACTTACGATGATCCTAAATAATCGACAAATGGAGATGATAGTCGCCACGGGCAATGTGCGACCTTCAGAGAAAGTGCTGTGGCGAATTTATTATTTTTATTTTTTATAAAATTATGGGTTTGTTAACGATTTATTAGTACGAAAGGTGTGCCAAATGTTTTAAGCATTCTCTAGGGTGACCACGCATATTAGTGCAGTGATCCAAATTTGTGATCTATCGATGACATGAATATGGACTATTGTACAACATACGTCTTTAGGTTTGCTGCCTTTAGGTTGCAATTTCTTTGAATTTTTGATATAATGAAGGTCTATCTTCGCTCTTTAAAACAACAGAAAAAGGTGTTACCGGGAGCATTCCTTTGTAATGTAACGTTACAGATTCAGAAATTAGATCAGTGAGGTAGGAGAACAAAACGAAATATATGGGGTGTAAGTGGTTCAGCAACATCATTGAACCAAAGCCAACTTCACCTGCACGCGATGCACCCTGCTGACTAACAAACGAAGCTCTGGCGAAAAGAGAGGTAGGGAGCATAATTGTAAGCTGCCCGACTGGAGAATGAACCTTCACCTCACAGAATACCGCAGCCAAATAACAATTTCTTTGAGGGTTGTTGTGTTCCTGCGAGTGAGTGAGGTCACCAGAAAAGAAGGAGATGCTGCGTTGACAGCAGGGGTGGCGGCGCGCAGGTGATATTTTATGTTGCGAGCGTTAATATGGCTACGGTAACCGCTTCACATCAGGTGGGCCGTATGCATGTCTGCCATCCGTCGTAGTATAAAAAAAAAAATCTGAAATATTACATTACAAGCGAATGCTCGTCAGTAACGAGACCGTAATGTAATGAAAAGCTAAAAATCTAATCTGTGATCTTTATTAGATACATGCTCTCGGCGAGGGAACACATTTAGCAGTACTTACGTTTGGTAGATCGAAGGCTTAAAGTTCCGAAGCACAGCACAGTTTTTCACAGGATAATTTTGTTAGATCACTCATTAATGTAACTAGTGTTGTAATTGGTATAGTAATTTCATAGCCAAATTGTTATAAAAGTAAGTGTCATGACTAACAATTCTTGCTTGTTGCAATTCTGTAAACATTAACTTATACTTGACTTCTTTTACTGTTAATATCTCAATATAAAATCTTGTTGATCAAAATATATTCATATTAAATTAGCTTTATCTTTAATAAGTCAACTATTCTTTTACCACCGGTATAAATGTTTATAATTACCACCGGATACCAATTTGTTTTATCGTGATTGGTTGTGTATGACAACCAATCAGAGAATTGCATGGTGGTAAAAGTACAGTTGGATGGAGAAAAAGGAGGATTGGCACTTGTTAGTTGGCAGTGGCGAGGAAAGGATGGAAAAAGTGTTACAGTGAACTTGAAGAGAGTTTAAATAAATTGAAGGAAATTCATATTGTGTTTTAATTCCGGAGATTGTCTTACAATTTAGTCAATCAATAGTTAGTTTTGTGGGTAACATTTAGGTGGAACTTACCATTGAGAACGGGACACCCCCGAGAAATGTTTCTCTTGTGGGATTAAATCTGCAATCTCTAAGTCAAAGTAACCATTGCCTAGCCATTGGTACGAGTGAACTTCCGAGCCAGCAAGGTCTTGGCACCTGGCCGACCTCTACTTAGATATGTATGTTCGTTTATCTCTCAGCGGGGCTCCGGTACTTATGTTTTGTGTTTAAGGGCATATATTACTTTAATATACTAATACATCATCCTTCCTTAAAGCTAGAACCAATCCTAACCAGCATTGCGAGATTTATTTTTGAACAAAGCGGTATTTTAAACATTCGAAAGTAAAAAAGCGGGACATATAAGAAAAGTAGGGTACATGTTCTGTAGATTTTTTCAATAGAAGAAATGGTTCTGTGCTTTTAGCACGAGAGTATGCAATGAAACGATCAAAATCACTTTTTGCTTGCTTATGTTTCTCCAAAGATCGAAATTATGGCTGTGTGTCCATGATTTTTATTTAACTAATGATTTTCTACCGCCAAAAGCAGGAGGTGTCTTGCGGAGGACACTAAACTTTAGGCTTAAAAAGCGGGACATCAGACAATGTTGAACCTGAGGGGCAATTCTCGTAATTAAAATGTAGTCAAAATGCAGTTTCGATCCAGTCTCAATCTCACAAATGTCAAATTTGGTATTCTCGTATCACATTATGTAACTTCAAAGTTTGATTTAAGTGGGATTATATCGAAATATGACCGAAAATTAAGCAAATTAAGAATGTTACTTTGTCAACAATATGAATTGCTTATAATGAATTAATGAAATCAAGTGTATAATTTTAGTCAATTCACAATTCAATCTCGATTCGGTCAACTTTCAATCTGCGATCGTAGAAAAATTAGGAGAATTGACCTTCTGACAGATACGCAGTACATTCCTTTTATATCCATGTTAGGTACCCACTAATCTATGTTCAACAGTAGATGTCCTTTGGTGCAAATGAAAATGATGATGTTCATGTAATGAAGATCTGAGCAGAAGCTAATCTCTAACATAATATATTTAAGGTGCTGCATAATATCATTTTCCATGATAATAGTCATGTAGTGCTCTTTAATGAATATCTGAGACCCTGCGGCTCGGGGCCTTTATGTGCGTTCTGCACGCGAAGCGCGCACGCGCACCCGCAGGCGTAGACATGTATGTTGAAGCTTTTAGTGGTACAATCGAAATTAGTCTATTAAAACGCACGGTGATGGACGCTTCATGTTTTTTTATACTATTTTTTAGGGTTCCGTACCTCAAAAGGAAAAACGGAACCCTTATAAGATCACTTTGTTGTCCGTCTGTCTGTCTGTCAAGAATTTCTATGTCGAGAATGCGTGGAGGTATCAAGCTCAAATTAGAACTGTATACTCAGGTCTACGGTCCCATGAAGTAGTAAAAAAATCAAACTGCTAAGTTTACGTAAAAAGAAGTTACGGCCGTTTATGCAGCAAAAAACGCATATTTCGACACATTCTCAAGGGAATCAAAACCTATAGGGTACTTCCCGTTGACCTAGAACTATGAAATTTGGCAAGTAACATCATTATAGACTACAAGTACAGGAATAAATCTCAAAACTATACATTTGTAAATAGATCTTAAAAAATAGGGGTCTATATTTTTATAGGGTGTTGAAATTTCTAATTGAAACTACTAGTTCAAATGGGGTATCATATGAAAGGGCTTGATGTACACATTGCAAAATATATTTTATTTATTTTTTTCGACGTATTATTTCTTATTTATAATGAAAAATATCAAATTTAATATTGATACTACGTACGGAACCCTCGGTGGGCGAGTCCGACTCGCACTTGTCCGATTTTTTTATACTACGTCGGGTGGCAGACAAGCATACGGCCCGCCTGATGTGAAGCGGTTACCGTAGCCATATTAACGCTCGCAACATAAAATATCGCTCGCGCGCCGCCACCCCCGCTGCCACCGCAGTATCTCCTTCCTTTCTGGTGACCTCACTCACTCGCAGGAGCACAACAGCCCTCAAGGGAACCCTTATTTGGCTGCGGTATTCTGTGAGGTGGAGGTACAAAAATCATGTGATGTATCGCACCTTCTTTACGATAATTTGTATTGTAATCTTGGGTGTAAACTGGCTCACCACGATCTTTAGAGCCAAGGCCAACCCGACCTGCACGTGGTGCCCCATGCCGACTAGCTAAATTGGCTCTAGTAAAATAAAGGTATGATACAGCGCATTTGTAAGTTGCTCGACCGGAAATGACTTCCACTTAAAATCGCTGCCAAATAACAATTTCTAAAGGCCTAGAAGGTTGTAGAGGTCCGACGAGGGAGTGTGAATACTAGGAAATAAATAAATACTTAGTAAGCGCGAGTCGGACTCATACACCGAGGGTTCCGGCATTTCATTAACTGTGAAAAAATACTGAGTAAAGTAAAACCTGAAAATGAAATGTTTAGGATGAAAGCTAATTCTTGATGGCAGGTTCAGACCTACCATCAAGAATTAGCTGCCAGCCAGCCAGCCAGCAGGCAAATATTACTGATATATCAGTATATATCAGTAATATTTGCCTCCTGGCTCATGAGACATGAGAGGTTATTACCGTCTCTTACACACATACGAGTATATGGCTTAGGTCTTCTACAAGGTACTTCACTAGTCGGTCTCAACATGCCTTACGTCTTTTTCGCTAGAGCCTCTTTTGCTACACGGCATGGCGCACCATATGCAGGTGAGTTAGAATTTAGTTTTAATGACTGTGGAACCACTAACACACCAAATTATTTATTATTGGATTGCCGTCTTTCACAGTATTAATTATCAAGTTAAGTGGTATTTATAATCTCTTTCTGAATTATTATTCCCTGGTACTTGGTACCTTTATTTGCACTAACTAGTGACGGACGACACTGATGATGGACGACGCGGACGGCTGTGCATACGCGTCGTCGACAACCCTTATTCATCCCACTGCTGGGATACGGGTCTCCCCTCAATCGAATTAGAGCATACTAGCAGCACACCCCGCCCACTCCATACAAAAGTCGCGTCGTTCACTACTACATAAACGATGACGTCTGTGCAGTGCGCAAATGAGCGTGTGTGCGTGCGCCGCCATACAAACTTTTCCAGATTTATCTCAGAGGGGAGGTGAGGTTGACACGAGAGCTAGCAGCGTGGTGGACACTGCTCAACTGCGGGTTGGTGATGGTCAGTGTTTTCAAGCTGCCTATAGGTCATTGATTTGGCTTAACTACTATCATCTAATGACAACAGCTGGGACCGACGGCCTAATGTGCCATCCAAAGCACGGAGGAACTCGAGATAAATAAACTCAACTATGGACAGGCTACAATCGACGTTGTTTAACTTGCGTGTTTGACTAGACTGACACGCGCAATGCGCAATACGCGTGCATTTATGCCACCCTAGTGTAACTGAGATCATCACTGACAAAGAGCGTCATATACTAAGCAGATATAATACGATATATTTAAAGTAAGATACTGTATCTTACACACATATAGCAGTGATTCGCTTTGACTGTATATGTTATGGTTAATTAATAAATGTGTGATGACCTTTTTTAGTCTCCTACTCAACTGGTCTATCTATCTCGGTGATGCACTGCTTCAAGTACCAGTGCAGCATAAAGCAAAAGAAGAAGCTTTATAGCTGATGGGCTGATATTGCCTGCTTGCTGTGCTCTCAGTCAGTATACTCAAAGCACACTCAAAGTACATAAGGCGTTCGCCTATATAGTCGAGCTACGTAACTCAAGCAAGGGTGCGCCCTCGCTGGTGAAACAGGTACTCGTCATCAGCCCTTGTCCATTTTACTGTTGGGATATGCATCTCACTTCGATCGAAGAGGTTTAGAGTGTACTCCTCACACTGCTCATCTGCGGGTTGGCAGAGGGAAGTGTTTTCAAGGCAGTCTACAGGCCACTCATTGACTTGGCTTAACGACTGTCAACTAATGACAACATTCAAGACCTACGGCTTAACGTGCCCCTGAAGCACGGATGAGCTTGAAATAAATAAACCCATTTATGGACGGGCTATGGTTGATGTTGCTTAACTTGGGTGTTCAATTAGATTGATACGCGCAACGACGCGATCGGGCTCCTCTAGCTGACAAGTACTAGGTTCACATAAAATGGAAGGAAGAGGATACCGTATCTTCCTTTTTAACCGACTCTAAAAAAGGAGGAGGTTCTCAATTTCGGCTGTATTTTTTTTTATGTGTGTTACTTAATTACTTCGTGATTTATAAACCGATTTGAAAAAAAAACTTTTTATTTGAAAGGGTATGCTTCCAGATTAGTCCCATATTTTTTTCATCATCATCATCAGCCTGTATACATAAATGTAGAGTACTGTTTGGAGTCGGTTTTTTTTGTTAAAATTATTAATTACCTACTGCATCTCGCACCATGTTTACGTCCACCTCTATCACCTCTCATTATTTCAGATTTTTGGTTTCATAAATTTCGGACATAAGGGGGAGACGGTTTTTTTGCGGTTAGCGCAAAATAGCCGATGAACAAAGTGAGGGCTCTGAAACCGGAACTCTAAAAAGGAGTTAGTAGAGTAAAGATGGATACTATATATTGCATGTGGCTATAGCAGGCCGTGTGCTAGTCTGCCACTGCTGACGTAGTAAAAAAAATATTAATCACGACCTACGGAAGTGATCTTAAAACCAGATATATCATCGAGATAGGCAAGCAATAAATGATCTCTATAAATAATAGTGTAATTACAATGTGACTGCTTTATCGTGACATTATACAGTGGAATACAACAAACGGTATTGGCTCAAGGAGACCGTCTTCTAAGCTCGAGAATGTAGCTCTGTGTTTAACTATAGATTATCAATATTGCTAGCCACATCTCTCACATTCCAATTTTAAATAGCTCCGTTTTGCACAGGCTTTATATTGTCTCACATCAAAAAAAAAAAAAAATTAAGGTACTTGTCTCACCATCGACGAGAAAGCGTCTAATTATCGACAATTTTCTCAGTCAATATAAGTACAATAAATGTAAATCTCGGGTCAATAATAGTGATAGTACTCATGTATTAATAGTTGATCGCTAGCTGTTCATCTTACCGGCGAGAACTCTCTCTCTCTTCATTAGTTCGTAGCTACAAAAGCTAATAAAGGAATATCTCACTAAGTTTTGTTCGCTTGACGATCTTGCTGAGAGACTGTCGCTTGGTAAGGCAGATCAGCAAGTAACAACAAGTAATCGACCGTCGCACTCGCATACTCACAGCGACAAAACTATCGAAACTACACTTTGTTTTCTCGTTGGTCGCCAAGTCATTTCCAGTTTCTAGCTCTAATCCCTTCTTGCTCATCTCTGGCGGTGGAACAAGTGCCTTAGAGTAGAATCGAATACACTTTATTGTGCCAATATGACAAAGATATAATACATACAAAGATATATGTACAAGCAATTTGTAACAATGAAAAGTACAAAAGGTGGTCTTTTCGTTAAATAAGCAATCTCTTCCAGACGACCTTAAGGCTCCGTTCGCACAGACCGGCTCGCAGAAGAGAGCAGATTTTGGTGACGTTTAAAATAGAGCTTTGGATCATTGGTATAAGGTTTATTATTTAAATTAATTTCTTTTGTTATATAAGAATGCACGAGTGCCGATGTGGATTTTTAAAGTAAACCTTATGGCAATGACACAAAACTCTATTTCAAACGCATCCAAAATCTGCTCTCCTCTCCGAGCCGGTTTGTGTGAACGGACCCTTAGAAGAGAAACAATGATAAACTTAGGTAGGTGGCTTCATTAATTTCTATAAAATATTTCGCATTATCAAGCAATATACAAGAAACAAAGTATTTAAACTACGGTTACCGCTTTGCATCCAGCGGGCTGTACAATTATTTGGCCCCTAAATTTCTTACAATTAAATACAGCAACATAGCTTCGTCTTCAACGGAAACCATCATCAGTAGTCTGATGCTGTCTTCACCACATCATATCAAGGACCCTGTCACGCTGATTGAGCAACAAAATTTATTACACTTTTAGTTTTTAATGCCAATAATCACTTGAGATCTAATAGCAGAAACCTGAGCATCCTTCTCGCTAATTGACAGTCCACATCATTAACTGTAACACATAGTATCCATCATTCGTGTAGACCGAGGTTACCAAGGTTGCTTCTCAGACTATCTTCATATTCAGTAACTATATCGACCAGTAATTACATTTCGTATAAACCACCGCTTAATCTAGATAGCACTTTGTGAGATGGTGAATAAGATAGTATAAAAGGTACAGAAACTAGAGCAAAGTTTTTTTTATAATCGCTCAGCATTATGTCTCCACGTCGTCGCCTGATGTTTAGCGAGAAGAGGCGCCTAAATCGCATCAGCAACGAACATGACCTTAGTGTCCTGTCAGGACAAACCCTCCACCTCCCATGGCTCTAACGACCTCGCGGTCATATGAGCTGAATCGCGGGAGATGTGCGCGGCATTTTGCTCTGAGGCTCTTTCGTGTCGCGGGCAATTCTTGACTTCCTACAACATCTTTATCTCTATCTCCTTAGTGTCCTGTCAGTTGACATTGCCATGTTGGCTAGCGGGATACTTTTTCACGCTCCGCTTAAAGGATCCGATATCATAAGAAGGAAGAAACACATGTGGCAGAAGTGTATTCCACTTTATAATGTTACGATTGTATGTTAAGGTAGGAGTCGCCGATTTTTCAGTACGCGAAGAAATGTTCGCAACAGCGAACCCATAAGATTGCAAGCCGGCACGTGAGGTTCTTTGACGAAAAGGGGAAGATGTGGTGGCATAATGCACATGCAATGCAAGTTGCATTGCATGTGCATTATACTACAGCACCATGGAATGTGATGAAAATACTTTTTTTCTTATTTGCTGGAGAAGAACGAAGAGTAATCCTCGTCGAACTTAGATTAAATTTAATTTTTCATTGTGTTCATACTCGTACCATAATCGCTTCATGATTTACGTTATAAGTTTTTTTAGTTTGGTTATTATTTTGATGTGTATTGGCTCACAACTTTATTTGAGCCAAAACTCTCCCATCTGTGGCCCTGCTGATTGACTAACGAGGTTCTGACGAAAGGGCGGTAGTGTATTTTTAAGCTACCCGCCTGAGGAAGTACCTCCACCGCATAGAATGCTACCAAATAACAATTCCCTTGAATGTTGTTGTACTCATGCGAATTAGGAGGACACCGTGATGAAAAGAATTGTTGAACGCAGCAGTTCTTGCCAACGGGCAGCGGTGGTGGAAGCGCCCGAGCGATATACTTATCATGTTGTGAGCGTTTATATCGGTACTGTAACAGCTTCACATCAGGCGGGTCGTATGCTTGATTGCCACGGTTTACACTATTCCTACTGTATCATTAATACTGTACCTAAAGTCATAAAATTTTATTTTTTTATTTAATTAAAACTAATTATAAGACATCATAAGCATGAAATAAAATGAAAAAATCTCAAATACCTAATCGTTCTTTTGTCGATTTTGACTTACCGTTTAATGCATTTGCCACATCGTTGTTGTAAATCAAAAGACGTCATGCAGCTCCGGATTTTTTATCACATGATTAGTTACGAAACAGCATTTTATTGGATTACACCGCTTTACGAGGCAAGGTCTCGTATAAAATGAAATACTACTGAGAGCCTTCCGTGTACATTGTGTGAACTAACGGTTACTGTAATGGAGAACTAGTGGATATATGTAATGATACGAAAGCAGATGGCGAACGAATATAATGTATTTAGGTAGAAATATATCACAAGTGGTACACACGGTTCAAGAGTAAAGACAAAGATGAGTCAACATATTTGGTTTCTATGGTAATAGTTATTCAAATAAACACTAATTTCAAAAAATGTTAAAAAAATATAAAATATAAAAGAGGTCGCAACATCCTCCCCTCTTGTGCAGGAAAGCACAGAAAGTTGGTACCTACTCCGTCATAGGCAGCCTAACCAACTTCCGTAAGGGTCGGCGTAACGTGCCTCCTTTAGTCGCGACATCCACCACTCTTACTACCGAATCCTTTCCAGGGTAGGTTGCCGATACACGTCCTCGTGGCCACACACCTCGGGGAAGATTCTCGTCTACAATAAGAACCAGGTCTCCAATCTTTAAAACATCTGAAGTGGTTGGCTGTCGCGGTTGAAGCGTCGGGAGTATCTCCTTAACCCATCGGTTCCAAAAATGATCTGCTAGTCGTAGTGCCGCTTTCCATTCTGATCTCCGTACTAAATCGGTGTCGTCTAGACTAGTAGGGATCGTTTGGGTTGATGAACTGCCGAGTATAAAATGAAATGGTGTCAATGTCTCTTCATCTAATGGGTCTACTGACACGTGAGTGAGAGGTCTGGCGTTGACAATTGCTTCGGCTTCTAGCAGTAAAGTTACCAGAACTTCATCTTTCGGTGCACGTTCATTTAGTGTGGCTTTCAAAGCGACTTTTATGCTCCGCACTAGTCGCTCCCAACAACCGATTATATCATTACTATAAAATTGTTTCAGTACTCGATTTGCACCGACAAAAGCGGTTCCATTATCAGAATAAAGTACTTCAGGAGTTCCTCTTCTGGCAATAAACCTCCGTAAACTCATTATAGCGGCGTCAGTTGAAAGACTGTGTACTAATTCTAGATGTACTGCTCTGGACGTCATACAGGTGTAGAGTGCGACGTATCGTTTTTCATGTCGTCGACCAACAGTAACATTTAAAGGTCCAAAATAGTCTAAACCGGTATAATTGAATGCACGTCGATGATGTGCCAGCCTTGAAACAGGTAAATTTCCGGTACGTGGTATCAATGGTTGCGCCTTTCTTATTTTGCACAACAAACATCCATTGGCTACACTTCGTACAGTGTTGCGCAATCTTAAAAGCCAGTATCTTTGTCGAAGTTCGTTAATAACTTGCTCATTGTTTGCGTGGCCAGCCTTGTTATGTGCGTCCTGAACCAACAACTTGACAACAGAATGGCGACCGTCCAGAAGAATTGGGTTCTTTACATTGTCTGGTACCTCCTCAACTGCAGATATGCGTCCAGCCAACCGTAGGAGTTTATCCTCTCCCAAAACAGGCGACAGCTTTATAAGACGACTCTTTTTCGAGATCGGTTCTGAACTCAAGATGCACTCAAATTCTTGTCTAAAACTTTCTATTTGTGTGCGTTGTAAAATATGTAGCTCAGCTGTTCTGATCAGGTCTGCAGTCAGCGGTGGAAGGGTGGTGGATGCCGTAGCTCTGGAACGCGCGTTCATACTTCTGCGATGAGAAAAAATATTTTTTAATTTTGAATTTCGAAACTTTGACAAAAATGACCTAAAAATATTCGCAGCTTGATGAACACGGGCAGTAGCGCGAACTAAACGCAGCCAGCTACTAAAATGCAGTTCAGCAGTAATTGGTGTTGGTAACAGATTTATTTGTGAAAGACACACCAATTCCTTGTTCTTAAATTCTTCGGAGGCTATGGGAGGAGACTCTAGTGGTTCTGTAGGCCAACTCTCTGAAGAACTAATGAGAAAGGAAGGGCCAGTCAACCATCTACTAGATGTTTCTAATTGTATCGGACGACTTCTGGTTGCGTCGTTGGCAACATTAAACTCACTTGGTGTCCATCGCCAATCCGAAGCGTTGGAATTTTCGAGAATTTCTCCAACGCGATGGGCAACAAATGGTTTGAAAGCGCGCGCGTCGTTTCTTAGCCAACCAAGAACAGTCATAGAGTCAGTCCAATAAAAAGTACGTACGGGTTTCTTTCTATGACTGTTCTTTATAGTTAACGCTAATCGTGAAGCAATTAGGGAGGCCTGAAGTTCAAGCCGTGGTATTGATGTCGGCTTCAAAGGTGTGACTCGGGCCTTACTACAAATGAAAACGAGTTCTACCGTACCGTCTTCATAAATAAGACGCCAGTATGCGACACATGCGTAAGCGAGCTCGCTTGCATCTGCAAATATATGTAACTCTCTAAACAGTGGTTCAATGGGTTTCGAACCAATATGACGTGGAACTTTCAATGAACTTATATGTGCAAGTTCTTTGAACCATTCCAGCCATCTATCGGCAAGTGGTTGGGAAAACTCTGTGTCCCAATCAATTTTACTTCTCCATGTTTGTTGGAATAAAATTCTACCTTTTATAACAACAGGAGCCAGGAAACCTAAAGGGTCATAAACTCTCATTAGGTGCGACAAAGCTATTCGTTTCGTCAACGTTGAGGGAGCGGCTTCCTTTAAACCGATTCGGAAACTGAGCAAATCGGTAGTCGGATCCCAAGTTATGCCTAATGCGCTTACTGAGTTAGTGTTACCCAGACTGACGTTACAAGGTTGAATCGCACGAAGGTTGGCTGGTACCAGAGCGAGTGCTTCCGTATTGTTAGAAATCCATGCCCTCATCTCGAAACAAGTAGCTTTGTGCACCTTCACTATGTCTGATGCTAGTTGTGCCATTTCGGACACATTATCAACAGACCCTATAAAATCGTCCATGTAATGATCATGAATTATGGCTTCAGCTGCTTTCGGATAAAAGGATTCATGTTCCAATGCGTTTTTATTTTTTATAAATAAAGCTGTGAAAGGGCTTGAAGACGCCCCAAAGATAACGCTTGTCTGCCTGTACTCTTTGATTGTGGCTTTACGGTCACCATCTCGCCACAAAAATCTCAGTGCATCCCTGTCCTGTTCCCGGACTCGTATTTGAGAAAACATTTCTTTGATGTCAGCTGTTGCAGCTATGCGACCTTCGCGAAATCTAAATAAGATACCGATAAGAGACTCCAGTAAGTCGGGACCGGAAAGCAACAATGAATTCAGGCTGACCCCTTCATTCTTTGCAGCTGCATCACAAACAACACGAATCTTTCTTTTTTGAGGATGAAAAACACCGAAATGAGGTAAATATAGTCTAATATTAGAATTAATTTTGCTAGACGAATAATATGTTTCGGAAGGACATTCTTCTACGTAACCCTTATCAATCATGTTATTGATAAAGGTTTTATATGCAATTGCAAAATCTGGTTCCTTTTCCATACGGCGCTCTAAAGAAAGCAGACGGGATATAGCTTGAGGATAACTATCAGGTACGTGCATGATACCCTCCCGCCAAGGTAGGCCAACTTCAAACCGGCCTGATGGTAAACGCCTGGCGGTAGTTTCGAGAATGTTGACAGCACGTTTATCCTGCTTGCTGTATGCAGTCTCCTTTATAGAGATACCTAAACTATCTATTTTGTACTGTTCCTTAATAAGATTCTCTAAATTTTCTTCTAACGAAGTTTCAGAATAAGTGCCGTGATTTACAAAATCAATTAATTTCGTTTTGCTAGAAGCAACACCGTATAAAGTCCAGCCAAGAGCTGTTAGACAGGCTACAGGTTCGTTCCTTCTACCAACACGTACGTCACGGTTAATAGATAAGTGCCAATGTTCGGCTCCTATTAAAACAGTAGGAGTTGCGTCTTCATGCCACAAAACGTCGATCAAGTCTGTTAAATGTGAATACGAAGAAATATTTTCACGATGAACTGTTTGCGGTCGTAAAGACAGCGACTCCATTGCTCTAGCATTTTTTACTAGAAACGTTTCTTGTGTGTTCCTACCTTTAATAAAAAAATTGACATAAGAAACCTTCGTTTTTCGTTCGAGGCCTCCTATGCCATTTACCGTAATTAACTGTTCTGGCCCTGAAGCGCCGATTTGTGCAGCGACACTAGAATCTATTAATGTGGCCGTGCTGCCATCATCGAGGAGCGCATAAACGTTACAATTTCCTTTAGGACCTGAAACAGTGACGGGAATAATCTTTAAATACGCACGAGGACTAAGAGCTAAGACTGTGTTTACTTGTTGAATCCCGGTGGAGGTAGTAGACACAACTACTTTATCTTCCTTTGAGGTCGATTCCAAAATATGTGAAGTCGGGTGCGAATTTTGTTCGTGTATTTCTGTATTATCACTATTTGTTCTATGTGTGTCAAATGTGTTGATAAGGGAGGTAGATGAATTTTTATGTAATAGCTGGTGGTGACGAAAAACACACCCATCGATACCACAAGGGCCCACTTTGCATGTTTTCCACTGATGTGACACGCCTTTTAGACACCGGTAGCACACCTTTGCATCACGTAGCCACTGCCATCTATCGTCAACAGTCAAAGATTTAAAATCATTACATGTTTTAATGCTATGGTTTTCTTTACAAAATACACATTCTTGCTTTTTTGTAAACCCACCCTTATTTGTCGCTTTTGAATTCGCGACATTTATGCTTTCACGCCTAACTGGTTTTTCAGTAGCGTAAAAACGTTGCATATTTTGTGTCAAGCTTAACTCGGGTGATAAGCCAAAGCGGGTATGTTGATCAAACTCGCGTTTTAGAAAATCTGATAATATTTCTAACTTAGGACGCTCGGTGGTATCTTGTACTGCAAAATCAGTCCACCTAATTTTCATAGTGGGATTCAATTTCCCTAATACTGCGTGAAATAATTCAGGAGAGTATAAGTACTCTATTTGTTTTAATAATTTTATTGTTGAAATGGAGTTACGTACCCGATTAGAGAGGGTTCCGAGTTCCTTCAGATCGTTTCCCAACCGTGGAAGATTTTTCAAAGAAGATACTTCCTTAAAAACGATAAGCTCGGGAGTAGGCGCGAAGTTGACTTCGAGTGCGCGCAAGACCTCTTCCGGATCCTCCGCCGACAATAATACCGCAGCGACACATTCGCGTGCGGTACCGCGTATCGCATTATGTAGTCGGTTTAAGTTTTCTAAAGGAGAGAAATTACTTTTAGTAACATCATATATACGTTTGAATTGTAACCATTGTAAAGTGTTACCAGCGAAAGGAAATAGTTCCAATTTCTTCGAACTTGGGGCGCAAGCGAGCGCCTTTGCCGCAGCTGCGGTATCGGCTACAGCTTGCAAAAAACAAGTGTGGTTATTAAACAACTCCGTAGTAATGAGCGGGGGTGTAACACCAGCCGCCATGGACGTTTTAGTAACATTTTGTGGTTTACTACATTCCACTTGAGCGTTAATAGAGACTGCAGTTGCCTCTGTGGCCATCGGTGGTTGTACCGAGTGGCCAGGCGATGGAACAGAAGAAAAATGTTGTTCCCATCTGACTGCTGATGTGCCTCCATTAACTTTATTAGAATACCGTGAATGATTTTCTACCCACTTATTTGTCCTATTTGTGCTTACCCTGGTAGAGCTGTGGTGACTCACGCTACCCGTGCGACTGGAACCGGCCTCAGCATCTATGGCAGCGAGTTGGGCTTGTAGTTCGCTCTCTTCGACCTCCTGCTGTAACGCTGCAAGTTTATGGTCGCGCTGACGTTCGCGTGCTGCAAGTTCCCGTTCGCGAGCTGCCAGCTCTTGTTCACGTTCACGTTCACGTAACGCAAGTTCCTGCTGTTGTTCTAAGCGTCGCCTCATTGCTTGTGCCTCCAATGCTGCTTTTTGAGCTCTTACAGTTGAGGAAGAAGACCGAGTCGATTTTGTCTGAGCGGTGCGCTCACTACGAGGTCTATCCACCTCTGCAGACGAACAACGAATAACTTGAGCACTTTCGGCAGGCGCCTGTGCGGAATCTACAATACGACGGCTAGATGCGTGATCGGCTGACATGACTCTACTTTTACTGCGGGTGATCATTAAATGTAAATAAATGAAATTATCGAACGAAAACTACAATGAAAATAATCAATAACTTACTTGAAAACGAATACTATGAAATGTCAAAAAATGGAAAAATGAAAATTTTGAATATACTCACAATAAATGCTGGTATTGAAGGGAGAAGGACCAAATGTAATGGAGAACTAGTGGATATATGTAATGATACGAAAGCAGATGGCGAACGAATATAATGTATTTAGGTAGAAATATATCACAAGTGGTACACACGGTTCAAGAGTAAAGACAAAGATGAGTCAACATATTTGGTTTCTATGGTAATAGTTATTCAAATAAACACTAATTTCAAAAAATGTTAAAAAAATATAAAATATAAAAGAGGTCGCAACAGTTACTATGCAACTCTTGGAAAGAAAATTAAAAAGAAATTATCTTTTTAACCGATTGGAAAAAAGATTAAACTGAACTTCCTACTATCACGGTTCTTTAACTGAGACAAACTATAATGCTTTCTATCCTACCAGTCCTACTTCCTACTCCTACTAGTACATATGTGAGGATGTTACAGATGGATGTTTGTTACTCTTTCTCAGGTAAAATTGGACATACATTTATAAATAAATAAATAAATATTTCTGGACAATTTACACAGCGCCATCTAGTCCTAAATTAAGCGCAAAGCTTGTGTTATGGGTACTAGACAACTGATAAATGTACTTAAATAGATTTTTTTTGTAAATACATAATTATAATACATAGACAACACCCATACCAAGACAAACAGACATGTTCATGCACACAAATGTTTGTCTTGTGCGGGAATCGAACCCGCGAACTCGGAGTCAAAGTGGCCATTGCTAACCATTCGACCACCGAGCTCGTCAATATTTATATGTAAACTATATCTACATCTATTCTACATCTATGTCTATATTTTGAGGCAGGAGAGGCAGGCGGCTAGTAATCTATAAACATAAGTATTAAAAGGGTGTTGGCAAATATCACGTATTTTTTTGATATGTTGCTTGGTTCCTATAGTCATTCTTGAGACCGTGCACGAGTATCCAAGGACTGAATTAGAATAAATATTTTATAAATTTTCGTTTAAGTAAGTATTTATTATCTAATTTTATCACTGTCATTTAAGATTACAGCAATATTCGCAAATTAGTCTTTAATGAATTTTGGCACTCTCCGGCCACTCCTACATACAAATGTTGCGTCTTGAAGATATAAACAAAGATGTCTGTGCAGAGTGTGGGTGTGTGTGCGGAGCCATGCAAACTGTGCTAGATTTGTCTCAGAGGGGAGGTGAGATCGACACGAGAGAGCGGCAGGGAGTGGTCTTACTATATAGGTACGTGGTACTATTACTTATACGACAGTATAACTAATAGTACTACGTACAGTACGGCCTCTCCCTTCCACTCTCTCGTGTCAACCTCACCTCCCCTCTGAGACAAATCTGGAACAGTTTGTATGGCGCCGCACGCACACACGCTCATGCTAGCTCTGTACAGACGTCATTATTTATGTAATAGTGAACGGTGCGTCATTTGTATGGAGTGGCCGGGGTTTTGCTTATACTGTGGTTTCGGGTAAAAGTTTAAATTTCAAAAACAAATTTTAATTTGTCCGATGGACGTGGAATTTTCACCCAGCAAGGCTTAAATTATTGTATAAATAACACAATAAATATGGATCATTGACATTTGTTTTCTTGAAGACACTACAAAATGTATTATTATTGTATCCATGCGTGTTGGGAATGTCGTTTCTGTGATGTATATCGCGCATTTATTTATTAAAATTCATATTAGTCAGTAATTCAGTATTTCGTCCTATTTGTACACTTTGCACATTTTATCAAATTTTTAACAATAATTTATACTTCGAATGACGCTGGACTGGAAGACACGGGGTATCAATGAAAAAGGCGAGTACAATCTCACATCTGTGGTTTGCGGATGGCGTGGTTATAATGGCTGAATCGTTGTAAATCTCAGCGAATACTAAACGATCTCAATGCAGAGTCAGCAAGCTTAAGTGGCAGTGAACCGGCCACATCTGCCGTGTCAGTGATGGCAGATGGGATGGGAGGAAGGTCCTAGAGTGGAGACAGCGTATGGGCCGACAAAGAGCCGGACGCCTTCTCTCTAGATGGACCGATGACCTCAAGAATGCGAGTGGAAGTGGGTGGATGCGGAAAGCGGTGGATCACATATGGTGGAAAGCATTGGGGAAAGTCTATATCCAGCAGTGGGTAGATACAGGCTGATAAAGCAATGCTCAGTTGAGGACTAGACGGCGGTGTTTTTATCTTAAACAAATGGATGGTACGTATGGACTATTTATTTATTTTTAGGATAGAACAATACTCGAGAAATTGGGTACTTGACGGGGGAATCACCTACAGTGAGATTGGCTTTTTTACATGGGGTTTATTGGGGTGGCGGTCCTCAAGCGATATTTCATATTGCGAACTCGATATGGCTATGGTAACTACTTCACATCAGGCGGGCAATATGCTTATGTAACAAAACATAAAAAAAGCATTTAGCTTAATTTTTGAGTCCATTGTAAACAAACAAAGCTAGTAGGTATTATTCTCTATATACACAATCGCGATTTCAATATCATCATTATTTAAGACGCGGAAAGCATTAAACTTGACCTTATACAATAACTCTTAAAAACTATTAATTCTGTTGTTACCGATTAGTAACGATTAGGTATCGGGTTACGGACACGATCGGACGATGGCAAAAAACTTCTATAAATATAAAAAGCTTAAAAAACTTTAAAACTTCTATAAACATCATGGCGGGGTGTAAGTGGCTAATCTCTATCTAAAGCCAACTTTACCTGCACGAAACTGCTGACTAACGAAAAGGCTCTGTCAAAGGAGAGGTAGTAGTATAGTGTATTTGTAAGTGGCCCGACGGGGGAAGCACCTCCACCTCACCGAATACTGCAGCTAAATAACTATTCCCTCGAGGGTTGTTGTCTTCCTGCGAGTGTGTGAGGTCACTAGAAAGGAGTGGGTTGCTATGCTAGCAACGGGGGTGGCAGCGCGCGTACGATTTTTCATGTTGCGAGCATTAATATATACGGTAACCGCTTCACATGAGGCCGGAAGTTTGTTGGCTACCATCCGAATTAGTATAAAAAACAAAAGAAAATAGAGTTTCAGATAATAACGACATCTAAATTCTTGTATTCGATTGCTCTGATTGATTAACTGATTTAGGAATGCTCATTGTCAATTTGCTGAACGGGTCGGGCTGAAGTTTGGCTTAGAACGTTATGGCTAGAACTCCTTGTTCGAAGTTGAGCATCGGATGATATCGGGTGCCACCTAAGTTATACTTACGCTGGACTGACGGGATGAAGCTGACGTGCGTGACCTTCAATCCACTAGATGATGAAATATGGTGCTGATGACGACTACCTGGCAGATCAGATGACAAAACCCACTCACACACAACACTTAACTAGCAGAGTTTTAAAAATATATATTCTACTTGAGTTGCCTATTATTGAGGAAATAGGAAATCTTCTATTTAATGTACCTTACATTTTTTTTTTATATAAAGGCAATTTTGGATATATGTTTTTTTTATTGGCTTAATGAAAACCAGAAAATGCAGCGTACCAGATTGACGATCGCAGAGAGATAGGTACAATGGATACAAACGGCACAAAACCGATCGTTGCTAAAGTTTCAGGGGGAGGTCTATGTTCAGTAGTGCACGTCCTTTGGCTGAAATGATCATAGAGATAAATAAAACGAAATTTATGCGCAAAGCAAATAAATAAAAGTCGATATCAATCAATATCCGATGTAAGTGAGAATTGATGATAATGACATTCGGAACGAAGAAATTCGATGGAGAACCAAAGTTGTCGACATAGCCTTTAGAGTTTGCAAGCTGAAGTGGCAATGGGCCGGTCACATCTACTGAGTATGATAGCAGATGGGGGAGGAAGATATTAGGGAGGAGGCCGCGCGTAGGACGCTGAAGCGTTGGACACCCTCCTTTATGACTTTATGATGGTTCGATGACCTTAAGAAAGCGGCTGGGAGCGGATGGATGCGGAAGGCGGAGGATCGTATCTGGTGGAAAGCATTGGGGAAGGCTTATATCCAATAGTGGGTAGATACAGGCTGATGATGATGATCAATCAACAATTAATGACAAATGCATACTTCCAAATTTAGTATCTTTGTCACGAAACAACGGAAGTGTATACCTGCTCCGCGTTAGTAACTCGAATTACCTGAATTAAACGAAACGGAAAGTGGGAGAGCGAGACATACAACTTGATATGTATGTGTGAAAGTGAAATTGAATGTAATTTTTATGATATAATTATTAAGAGACTTGCCAGCTAGTGGATAAACTTGAAATCGCATCACGGTTATGAATTTTTATTAAAATAAATAAGGACTATGGAAAGAGCTATGCTGGATATTTCTCTAAGGAATCGGAGACGGAACAATAACAATGATTTAATTAGTAGACTGCGATAGTGATGTATGATTTGATTATTGACAAATTCAATATTAATTGATCAATTCTAAAATTTTTTTATTAGGCAAAAATTCGTTAAATTTGCTTGCTATTTATAATGGCTAAATAGGCTGGTGATTTATTTTACAATAATATCTGTTTAAATGTTACCCTATTTATTTCAAATAAATTATTTTGTATTTGTATATTTATATTTGGAACAAAGAAATTCAAAAGAGAATCAAATTTGTCGCCATAAAGGCCCCCTCAAACAGCCGCGATGGCGGTGGCGGTGGCGGTGGTGATCTGATCGCGCGATCACTTGTACACAGACTGCCGCGGTGGCGATCAGGGCGTGACCAGCGATCACAGCCATACCGCGCGATCAAGCACGCGCATTGTTACGGTGTAGTTCTAATTAACAAGATGTGACAACAATTTTTAATATTTTTTTTTATTTTTTTATACTGCGTCGGGTGGCAGACAAGCATACGTCCCGCCTGATGTGAAGCGGTTACCGTAGCCATACGGCTACGGTAACCGCTTATACCGTTAATATTAACGCTCGCAACATAAAATATCGCTCGCGCGCCGCCACCCCCGCTGCCACCGCAGCATCTCCTTCCTTTCTGGTGACCTCACTCACTCGCAGGAGCACAACAGCCCTCAAGGGAACCGCTATTTGGCTGCGGTATTCTGTGAGGTGGAGGTACATTCACCAGTCGGGTAGCTTACAATTACGCTCCCTACCTCTCTTTTCGCCAGAGCTTCGTATGTCAGTCAGCACCGCGTGCAGGTGAAATTGGCTTTGGTTCAAAGATATTGATGAACCACTTACACCCCTAAAATTTCTATTAATTGCTCCGTTTTGTCCGCCATTTTGAACTTATGTCACGCGGTGACGCGATCAGTTGTGATTATTTACAACTGAACGCCACCGTGATCGCGACTGCGGCCGCTGACACTACAAACCAACGCGGTGGCGATCAGGGCGGGGCTAGGGCGTGGTTTGCGGTGGCGGCCAGCCGCGTCCTGGCCGCGCGGCGACCGCGCTTGTTTGAATGTTTCCTTGTGTTACCTAGCGTTACAACTGAACGCCACCGCCACCGCCACCGCTGATCGCGGCTGTTTGAGGGGGCCTTAACTCACAGAGTCAGTAAGTAAGTCTGCCGAATCATTTTTAAATGCATTGGGAATGGTATTTAATAATATTAATGAATTAGAAATTCATTCGTGCGCTTACCATAGAAATTTTCAATTTTAGGTACGAATAATTTCTGATGAGTAGTTTATTATTTTGTACTATTGGATTTAGTCAATTAAAGTTAGAATACTGTTCAATTAATACGTTCAACTCCACTTTATCGTGTATGGGAATAACATTGCAGTGCTTAAATAACTTAGAGCCTCGTTAGTCAGTCAATAGGGTACACCACGTACACCTCATTCCATAGTCTAGATCCGGAGTTCCCAAATTGTACTCCGCTTTTTGAAGAATCCCATGGTGTAGTCTCCTGCAAAAACCTCGACAGGCAATTTATTCTACAGCTTGATAGTACGTGGGAGAAAATCTCTTTGGAATCGCACAGTATTGCTTGATTTTCGGTCTCATAACAAGAATTACTTCACAACTTAACAATCATGCCAAAGCTAAAACCAGGTTATTTATTGAGCCCGTTAATAACTATTTCATTCATATTTTAGTGGTCATTAAGACAAAGCAATAACTTGTAACAACTTTAACAGCAACCGACGAAATGCAAAGAGCAGTAGCTATTTACGACCGACGAATATTCGTTATGATTTGGATCATTGCTTTTATTGATCGAGATGATTGCTCCTGCCAATCATCAGTGTTAATTGTGAGCACATTTCAAAACAGTAGTCGTTTCTAATTGATCGTAATATCGGTTTTAGTATTCCATAAAATAATTTAAATGATACATCTACAGCATCATAGCCTGTAAGGTGATATAAATAAATAATTCCGACTTAACAAAAATAAATCAAATCCGAAAACTATACACAAATTGTCCGTTTTCATCATAAAATGTCCTAACAAATGTTCATGTCATGATCATAAAATAATACACCTGTACCAAAATGAACTGAGGTGGCCATGACACTGGACTTGGACTGCAAAGACTTGACAAATTTGTATATACCGATTGCTTAATGTCCTGATAGTGACAGATTGCAATGAAAAAGGAGAAAAAAAAACTGGCCAAGTGCGAGTCGAACTCGCGCACGAAGGTTTCCGTACCATTATCTATAAAAACGGCAAAATAAATCACGTTTGTTGTATAGAAGCCCCCCTTAAATATTTGTTTTATTTTTATTTAATTAGGTATTTATTTTTAAAGTGAATATATAACTAAATATTATGTGTGTATTACTAGCGTCTACCTGTTGCCGTTATCAATTGCGAGCAGAAACGAGCAAAAAAAAGCACGTTTGTTGTATGAAAGCTCCCTTAAATGTTTATTTTATTCTGTTTTTTAGTATTCGTTTTTTTATTTGTATTTCTTTTGCCGCTCTAACGGCAAAAGAAATACATGTCATCATCTGTGAAAATTTCAACTGCCTAACTATCGCGGTTCATGAGATACAGCCTGGTGACGGACGGACGGACGGACGGACGGACAGCGGAGCCTTAGTAATAGGGTTCCTTTTTACCCTTTGGGTACGGAACCCTAAAAAAGAATGAAGTCCGATGGCTAACAATTAAAATAAAGGATGTCACTATGTCACTATCATGGCAAATATGTCAGTGTTTTAAAGTTGTAGCTAACTATTTTCTGAATGAATATATATGTTGCAGGGATATTATAAAAACAGAGATATGATTACATCCCTAAAGTAGTGAAATGATAAAAAAATGAGGAAATGTTCCAATTGGGTCAGGTTAGTTTAAGCTTTTTAGCAAAAAAATACGAGTAAGCTAAACGAGCGAGACTCGATTGCTTTTAGAAAGAGTGTCCTCGCTTCCCTCTCCCAAAGCAAATCGAGCTTTCGCTCTATCGCTCGGTTTTTGATGATGAATCAATCAATCAAATTCATTTTTGTGTAGTTACATTACAGGTAATGTGCATATGATCATAAAATTAATAATTGTGCCGCTACAATATGTAGGGCACCTGAGAGACAGCAAGCACCACCGCCCATGGCGATCAGCACTTGGTGTTGCTGATCTCCATGGGTGGTGGTATGATGATGATATCACTTCAAGATGACCGATGGGGTCGAAAGGTTCTCGAGTGGAGACCACGTACCGGCAAGCGCAGCGTAGGACGTCCACCCACAAGGTGGACAGACGACCTCATTAGGATCGTAGGATCGCGCTGGATGCAAGCCGCTTCCAACCGGTCTTATTGGAGATCTAGAGGGGAGGCCTATGTCCAGCAGTGGACTTTCAATGGCTGAGATGATGATGATGATGATGGGTGGTGGTGGGGTTGCGCGTTCTAAAAGGAATATAGGCTGGCAACGGAACGCGTGTCTTTCTGTCTTTCTGATGATTATAAATGCCGCAAGTAATAAAATAGGTGGTCGAATGGTTAGCAATAGCCATTTTGACTCCGAGGTCGCGGGTTCGATTCCCGCACAAAACAAACATTTGTGTGCATGAACATGTCTGTTTGTCTTGGTCTGGGAGTTTTCTAAGTATTATAAGTATGTATTTACAAAAAAAAACATTATCAGTTGTCTAGTACCCATAACACAAGCTTTGCGCTTAATTTGGGACTAGATGGCGCTGTGTAAATTGTCCAGAAATATTTATTTATTAAATAAGTTCAAAATTAAAACTTCTTAATGCTATAACTAGTGCTACATTATAATATCACAAACTTACGAAAAATGCGACCTCGTTGACATAATCCAGCATAACAGATCCGTTTCGCATGTAAACGTGCGACCGTGTGAAGCGTACTTAATGTATTAAAGCCAGCTACAGACTTCATTGAACTATTTCTTTAGTTATCTGACCCGTATGTATGTTCAAAATTTTCTGAAAAGAAAGCTAATGATCCGATTTTTATAGCATTTTCGCTATTCGACTACATTTTCTTTTGGGAAAGTTGTAGTGTATTGACCTAAACTCTAAAAAATTAAAGCACTATTACTAATACTATGGCTATAGTCAACAATTTTTTTTATTGAAACCAAATAAGCCTAAGTGGTCGCGTACTGTGCGGTTCCAGAGAAGTTTTCTCCCGCGTACTGTCAAGCTGTGGAATGAACTGCCTGTCGAAGTTTTCTCAGGAGACTACAGCATGGGATTCTTCAAAAAGGGCGTGAAGAGATTTTTACAGGACCGGCAATGCGCGTGTGATGCCTCTGGTGTTACAGACGTTCATAGGCTACGGTAACTGCTTTCCATCAGACAGGCCGAATGCTTGTTTGCCACTTCAGTGGTAGGTATATAAAAATCTGTTTAAATTTAATATTTGTAATACAATCACGTGGTGAATTTTAAAAAATCTTTTCTTTCTTTATATTTACACTCTAAAATGATTTCCATTGCCACTTCGAGTGCCAAACAAACATACGGCTGGTCTGATGTAAAACGATGTTAACATAGCTACTGTCAACAAACATTTTTTTATTTTGATAACACACCCTTTTTCCTGTCAAAAGTTAACTATGTTTAAAAGAAATCTTAAAAATATGGGTCGGTAAATTGCAACGTATCTAGTAGTATGCGGTCAGCTTTATCCCACGTATCGCGAAGTGTCCAAATGGCGAAATGTGCGGTAAACTGCGACACGGTTTGTAACTGTATTGTTTGTTTACTATGTGTCGAAACTGACGCATGTTGCGAGCGTGTTGCATCTACAGCGGCTTGTTTTCTTTAATACTAATTCTTTTTTTGACGTGAAAACGTCTTTTTCAATGAACGCCGGCTGTACGCACGAAAAAGCATGACACATTGTCACGTTCCGCCTGAGCCGAACGTGCAAGCGAGAGCGTGGAACAAGCGATAGAGAGGCTCGATCGGCCTTAGTATTCGGCTTGTGAAGCATCTATCTCTATTCAACTGCATCAGCGATTATTTTCTTATGACGTTTTTTTTTTATACTACGTCGGATAGCAGGTATGCATACGACCCGCCCGATGTGAAGAGGTTATCGTAGCCCGTAAATACTTGCAACGTAAAATATCTTTTTCTCGCTGTCGTCGTAGCAACTCATTCTTGAAAACCAGCGTTGGTTTGTGTCTGCAGCTTGTGAGACACTGGTCGACCTACAGCTGTGTCAATGCCTTTTTGCTACACAAACTTCTATGGATCTAATTAAGTGATGTTATTTACTGTTATTGTACACGTGTGTGTTTGGCAATAAAAAAACTGGTTGCACTCCGGGAATGCCGGCAGAAGTGAAAACTTGAACATTAACGTTGTGCATTTTTGAATATTTTGGAATGGTTAGGGAATAATTTCGTACGAATTGCTTTAGTTATTGGTATAAAAGTACTAACATTTATGTTAACATTGTATTTTTTTTTATACTACGTCGGGTGGCAGACAAGCATACGGCCCGCCTGATGTGAAGCGGTTACCGTAGCCATATTAACGCTCGCAACATAAAATATCGCTCGCGCGCCGCTGCCACCGCAGCATCTCCTTCCTTTCTGGTGACCTTACTCACTAGCAGGAACACAACAGCCCGCAAGGGAACCGTTATTTGGCTGCGGTATTCTGTGAGGTGGAGGTACATTCCCTAGTCGGGTAGCTTACAATTACGCTCCCTACCTCTCTTTTCGCCAGAGCTTCGTTTGTCAGTCAGCAGGGTGCACCGCGTGCAGGTGAAGTTGGCTTTGATTCAAAGATGTTGATGAACCTCTTACACCCCAAATTTTACTTATAATACTCATTTATTACAACAACACACAAACATGAATATTTATATTACAATAAATATTCACATCAGGAGCAGGCATACATTTTCGCCGCGCGGTAGAAAGAGAGGGGGATATTACTTTGTCTCCTACTCCGCGCCGGCGCGGCGCGTCGCCGGCTCCGTCTTAGGAATTTTCGATCAGGCCACGTGTCCTGACGCGAGTTTAACATTTTTTACCCATCCCAAAAAGTGCACAACGGCGCTAAAGAAGTTTTCACTTCAAAAACTATTTCATTTCATTCCTTCCTGTTAACCTATAACTTAAAGGATCACAAACATAACGGAATTGGCTGGCTGAAGTCTTCTTGAATGACGAGCTCGGTGGCGTAGCGGTCAATGACGCGGCTTCGACACCAACGCTCGTGGGTTCAATTCCCACACAGGTCAAACATTTGTGTGCATGAACATGTCTGTTTGACTTGGTCTGGGTGTTTTCTATGTATCATAAGTATGTATTTACAAAAAAAAAAAATATTTACGTATGTTTATCAGTTGTCTAGTACACATAACACAAGTTTCGCTTACTTTGGGGCTGTGAGGCGTTGTGTAATTTGTCTGACAATATTTATTTATTTATTTGAAATTATAGAAAATTGTCGAAAAATAAAGTATTGAGGCATTCAGACTTCCCCAGCTAATTTACGTATGACAACTGTTTTCAAAGTTGATGGAATCCGCACCTGTGTAAAGACAGACGCCATTGTCTTCATTGAGTCTCCTCTGAGTACATACACATTATAGTACATACACGACCTCCCTACTATTACTTGCACGAGTATGTAGCTATGTGACGAGGTCATTGAATGTACAGTCAATAGCTTGTATACCGTAACAATTCATTGGAATTGTTATCTACAAGCTATTTTATATTGATAAAATCGTCCTGCTTATCTAGGAGATACGTAGTCTTGTAGGGGGTGTAAGTGGTTCATCAACATCTTTCAACCAAAACCAACTTCACCTGCACGTGGTACACCCTGCTGACTGACAAACGAAGCTCTGGCGAAAAGAGAGGTAGGGAGCGTTATTGTAAGCTGCCCGACTGGGGAATGTACCTCTACCTCACAGAATACCGCAGCCAAGTGAGGTCACCAGATAGGAAGGAGATGCATTAGCAGCGGGGGTGGCGGCGCGCGAGCAATATTTTATGTTGCGAGCGTTAATATGACTGTGGTACCCGCTTCACACAAGGCGGGCCGTATGCTTGTCTGCCACCCGATGTAGTATAAAAAAAAAATTGGTTGCCTGTAAAGTCGGTATACGGGCGAAACTTTTACGTGACAACGACTTTGAGTGGTAAAATGTTTTCGAGTGGAAGGGACGCATACCTTTCACTTTTTATGTCTGTCTCTCTCGCTCTTAGAAGGGACGCGTGCCTTTCACTCGCTCTCATTGTAAGCGCATAACGTGAGCCAGTTTCTTGAAGTGTCACCCGGCTAACCAATTTATAAGACGTTGTCAAAATCTGTCTCGCTCATACCCTATTGCGAGCGAAAAGAAGTTCACTTTATATTTTTGTCTGTGGATAAGTTTTACGTTTACCAAAATGCTGCCATTTTCATTTTTACCCGCGACGGAACGGAGACGGTATATGCGTTTGTGGTGCTAGGATGTATGTGCAAATCAATGTTGGCAATTATCTCCAAAACTACGAGTCCGATTTTGATGCGGTTTTCAGTGATGGGTTCGGGTTTGATTGGTGCATGTTCTTAGATAGGTGTTACGGTGACAACTCACCAGGGGGCGCTGCATTAAACATTTATTTGTGCAACCAATGTTGCCATTTATCTCCAAAACTACTAGTCCGATTTTGATGCGGATTTCAGTGATGGGTTCGGGTGTGATTGGAGTATGTTCTTTGAGAGGTGTTACAGTGACAACTCACCAGAGGGCGCTGCAGCAAACATTTGTTTGTGCAAAACCAAAACTACTAGTCTGATCCTGATGCGGTTTTCAATTGTAATACCTATGCTTGCTCTCTAAAAAGTTTGAAATGAAAACAAAATTAAAATTTTTTAAAAGACCCACGACGGTTAAAACGTAGTTGAAAAAGGATAAAATAATTTTGAAACCCCCGACTTAAAGAATTTATGCTATGAACTTAATAAAAAAACCCAAGAAAATCCGTCGGGGGCTGCTTTCAATAAATATAAATAAGTATACAAGTTACTACTGCCAAACTTACCAAACATTTAATGGCAGCCCCCGACGGATTTTCTTGGCTTTTTTTTATTAAGTTCATAGCATAAATTCTTTAAGTCTTCAGGGGGTTTCTAAAATTATTTTATCCTCTTTCATCTACGTTTTAACCGTCGTGGGACTTTTCAAAATTTTTAATTTTGTTTTTTAATATTGCTAAGCTCGAATGTCTAATGGCACTTTGACTGTGAAGTCGCAGGTTCGATCCCTGCACAAGACAAATATTTGTGTGCATGAACATGTCTATTTGTGTCCGTCTGGGTGTTTTCTATGTAAGTAGTATATGTAGTATGTATTTTAAAAAAAAATTATTTAAGTAATATCAGTTATCTAGTCCTCATAGTACCTTTGCTTAATCTGGGACTAGATGGCGCTGTGTAAAGTGTCCAGAAATATTTATTATGTATTCAACATGGCCGCCATTAACTGGCGATTTATAATATCCATTCTAACCCCTTTGATATGGGCGTGAGTGAATGAAATAAAAGGGCTCGATGAGCGAATTACGGCAAGTAACAGTTTTAGTGTTTATCATTTTATTACCTACTATTAGAAGGATTTTTTAATAAACGAGAGGGGTAAACAGGTGCGTGTATCGTCAGTACACAATGACAATTCATTAAATGAATAAAACTTAAATTAAACTTAGTTTAAACTTAAAACATTAAAATGGGGTGTAAGTAGTTTATCAAGATCTTTGAAGGGGTGTAAGTGGTTCATCAAGATCTTTTATCCAAAGCCAAGTTCAGTTTTCGTGCAGATGAAATTGGCTGACAAACGAAGCTCTGGCGAAAAGAGAGGTAGGAAGTGTAATTGTAAGCTACCCGACTGAGGAATGTACCTCCACCTCACAGAATACTGCAAATAACAATTCCCTTAAGGGTTGTCGTGTTCCTGCGAGTGAGGTCACTAGAAAGGAAGGAGATGCTGCGATGGCAGCGAGGGTGGCGGCGCGCGAGCGATATTTTATGTTGCGAGCGTTAATATGACTACGGTAACCGCTTCACATCAGGCGGGCCCGTATGCTTGTCTGCCACCCGACTTATAAAAAGTAAACAGATATTTGTTAGTAGTAGTTAGTAGATTTTTTGTGCAACAATCATAAGAAACAGATAGACTTTATATAAAGTCTATCTGTTTCTTATGATTGTTGCACAAAAAATCTAAACATCTTTTTTTTTATATCATAGGGCGGTAAACGAGCATGTGGGTCACCCAATGGAAACCAATCACCAACACCCATGAGATCAGCAACACCAAAGGGTAGACGATCCGGCGCCAGCCTATACTTTTTCCTTTCTTTCTTTCTGGTGACCTCGCTTACTCGCAGGAATACAACGACCCTCAAGGGAATTGTTATTTGGCTGCGGTATTCTGTGAGGTGGAGGTACTTCTCCAGTCGAGCAACTTCAAAATTACAATATGTCCTACCTCTCTTTTAGCCCCAGCCTCGTTTGTCAGGCAGCAGGGTGTACCACGTGCAGGTGAGGTTGGCTTTGGTTCAAAGATGTTGATGAAGCCCAAATTTTATACATAACTTCTATGATACGTTTTTGTTACAGTTCTATAATAGCATACCCCGACCACTCCATAAAAATGTAGCGTCGTTTACTACTACATAAACGATGACGTCTGTGCAGAAAATGAAGGAGCATGCGTGCGCACGGCGGCATAAAAACTGTTCCAGATTTGTCTCAGAGGGGAGGTGCGGAGGACACAAGAGTGCGGCAGAGAGTGGCCATACTGTACGTAGTATTATTACTTCATCATCATCATCAGGTAATTTTAATCTCCGCTACAGGAGAACGACCCTCTCTCTTCCGCCTTAGACAGAAGGAGGATTTGGCCTCGCTGCTGGCCAGACGGGTTGGGGAGGCCTGATCGATGTTTTATAATGTATTTCCCTTAGTCGCCTTGTACGACATCCACGGGAAGAGACGGAATGATTATAGTCTGCTGGAAACCACACGGCCTCTATTACTTATACTGTGATAATAGCGTATAATGTCGTCCCTCATCTAAGATTACACGAATCTTACTCCTCAATAATACCCATAACGTATACATATTTATAAAATTCATAGCCTTTTACAAAACATTTTTAACTCTCCAGAACGGTGGGAATGAGTTCTGTGCCCATTGCGGACAAATTTACAATCGTAGTAGGAACGAGATGATCGTTTGACGAAATTTCCGTATCTAAAGTAACGGGCCACGGATACCGGACACCGGAGTTTATGGTCCAATAAAACTGACTGTGTGTCCCCATGGCGGACATAGCGTGGCCCGTGCGCTGGAGGTAGAGTCAGCATCACAGTCGCTGACGAATATTTTAACAGTATTTTTTGTACTAGGCTTGTATTAGGGTGGCACACAAATATATACCTGATGATAAGCAGTCATCGCAGCCTATGGACGCTTTCAGCGCCAGATAATCAATCACGAGTTGTTCACTATATGAAAATTCCTTCATACCCTGGAAATATCCCATACCTTAAATGAAAACCTCGGCAGGAAGTTCATTCTTCTTGAACGGCATGGATAGCAGAATTACCTGTAGCATTAACAACATATATTGATTCCAGTACATTGGAAGGGAGTGTAGATCTTCGAATTAATTCACTGTAAGTTGGCAAGGTCACCTAAGGTCCAATTTACACCGCTGCAAAATAGAATGTAAGTGACAATATCCGTAGCTAGGGGAATTCTCGAGAATACGCGAGGATTCCCCGGAAGACGCGCGATCTTCATTGGTTCATATTTAAGGTTATAAGTTATACAATTGACATTAAGACATTTAGGGGTGTAAGTGGTTCATCAACATTTTTAAACCAAAGTCAACCTTACCTGCACGTGGTGCACCCTGCTGACTGACAGACGAGGCTCTGGCGAAAAGAGTGGTAGGGAGCGTAATTTGTAAGCTACCCGACTGGGGAATGTACCTCCACCTCACAGAATACCGCAGCCAAATAACAATTCCCTTGAGGGTTGTTGTGTTCCTGCGAGTGAGTGAGGTCACCAGAAGGAAAGGAGATGCTGCGTTGGCAGCGGGGGTGGCGGCGCGCTAGCGATATTTTATGTTGCGAGCGTTAATATGGCTACGGTAACCGCTTCACATAGACGAGCCGTATGCTTGTCTGCCACCCGACGTAGTATTAAAAAAAAAAATGCGCGAGGATTTCCCGGAAGACGCGCGACCTTTATTGATTCGTATTTAATGTTATAAGTTATTGACATAATGTTCATTATGCTATGTACAATTTCGTTGCAAAAGGTCGCTTCCGTTTTATTCCGCGGCGGTGTAAATTGAGTATAAGAGTTCCAACTCTGCGTATCATAACTAAACTCACAATAATAACCATGGTAGAAAGATATAAGACGACATCAGCTGTATCTTGGTAAGGAAAATGACAGATCTTGACAACGAAATTCGTGACGTAATCTTGACAATATGCGGGGAGAACATACCTTATGTCTTTCTACAATGATAAGGACCATCCATTGACTAACTACTACATTATTATTTATAAAGTTGATTTCAGGCAACTTGTCAAAATATTTTAGATATTAAAAAAAAATGGAAATATTCACCTCCCGGCTAGGTGGGATATGAACCCACGATCTCTCGATGTATGCTATGCCTTGTTTACTCGTTTAATACTTAATACATAGATGGCGCCAAACAGTGACTTCACAGCAGTAAAATATAAAATCCAAAAAAATTTCCACCATTAAAAACCGTCCTGATAGCTCAGTTGTAAGAGCACTCGACCTCGGTCATCGATAGGTCGTGAGTTCAAATCCCACCTAGGTGAATTATTTTCATTTAAAAAAATATATTTATAACTACATATTACAAAAGTATAACAAACTTTTGTGCCATATTATGCTGGCTGATTAGACACCTTGGAACTCAGAACTTTTCACGCCGCTGTCAAATTATTTGTGCTGCGACTCAACCGGCGCGATGCGTATTTCCATGCGCGCAGTACTCTGCGTATTTCGTAAAGAGGACTATAAATTCAAGGTTATTTCGTTATTACGGAGAGATTGTACAACATTTGTGGTGATAAAACGTTATCACGCGCACTAACTCACGGCGAGCGCACTTCATATTTCACACGTTCGGACCGAGTGCTAATTTTTTGTATATTTATTATAGTGCTACTACTACATTTAATTGCAAAGCTGTCGTTTAGGCGAACTTGTCATCATGTTGAATAGGTACTTTATAAAATTTTGCGAAATTACCTACAGAACAGTTGTGCGCTCTTGCGATTGCTTTTTAATGGATATTTAAAATTGATGAAAATATTTTATACACATAAAACGCTATTTAAGACATTGCAATAGATTATAGTATTTATTTATATTATTATAGTAGGTACTAAAATCGCAAAGATGCCTTCGAGATGTGGTTGAAGGCGACTGCTAAGAATAAGCTGAACTTCATATCGCACTAACATTTCTTCGAAAAATCTATCTACCTATTTCTATATTGGACAAACTGCAAGCAAAACAAGTGTATGTCAGTGTCCTCGAGGTAGATCTCCAACAATGTGGACAGATGTGATGTCATCAAATCGGCGATTGGCAGCTTGCTCGATCAGTGTTCGTGAGATAACTAACGGAGAAAGATGGAGAAGAATCGCGGCAGCTGCTGCCAGCAGTGACGCCCAATCCATAACCACCACAATGTCAAAAACTAACTAAGAATATGCCTGAAAGAGGTAGCATAGCGATAAAGCCGCCTAATTGTACTTTGATAAGCTACTTTGTCCTTTGTAATATTCATATTATTGGTGCAATAAAATAAAATTAAATTAAATTGCATTTATTTCAGGTAACTAAATAGACCAATAATTGACAATAGAGCATAATAATAATAAAATAAAATAGAATAATAATAATAATAATACATTTGACATAATAAAGAGTATTGTATAAAATTTAAGTTACCTAGAAAATAATCTTTTCCAGTCAAATTCATTCAATTGATTCCTTTCGACCTGAAAGATGAACAAGCAAACAAACAAACACATTTTCACATTTATAATATTAGTATGGATATGGAAGTATGGATGTACTACACAGCAGCACAGGGGCTTGTGTACACTATCCACAGTGCTGCGATGTGCTTATCATCCTGCACGTTTCGGGCACCAGTATGAAGTTCACAGATGGTGCCGAATGGTCTTCCAAAATTTAAATGATAAGAGGTCAATCGTTATCAATCAATACAAGAATAAGGGGAAATTGCATTTTTCTTAATTTTAAACTGAGCTAAATCGATTATTCGCGCCCGTAGGGCTCTCCACTGGAAAATATACTTATAGCGAGATCGCTGTGGCATTTAGAAATCTATATTACTTCTGAGCAGATAACTTACGACGTTGTTGGCGCACCCCTGACTCGTGATGGTATTTAGTTCAGATATTATACATCTAATATTATTGTTATAAATGCGTGAGGTGCACAGTTTGTTCAGTTGATAATGCAAGTTAAACAGCGTACCCTATCTTTTAATATTTTATCAATTGCTCGTGGTTACTCCTTAAAGAGTGGTCGCATAGGGTAGCTCAGGAGTCTTGACTAGGGTTGAAATTTACCTGGAAAGATTCCTTTTCGAAGAAAATACTCAAAATTTAAGAAGAAAATTTAGGATGTTTTCAAAAAATATTTTCTACTTACTCTAACAATAATTTCGTGAAATTTGCACTTCAAAACGCATAAGGTTACTCAATAACAAGCATGATTCTACGTAATTAGTTTTTAATAATTTTATAATATAAATCTCATGATTTGCTTGGCCTGGAGAAATATGTAATGGCAGCTTGTATAGAGATACAAGCTGCCGTTACATATTTCTAACTAAAATTATCATTTTAAAACTTCTTAAAGTACCGAAATTTGGAACTTTCAGGAATGTTTCCGGAAAGTTTCGTCGGAAATATCTTTTCTTACAGAATTTACGGAAACTTACAGTAATTTTTAACTCTAGTCTTGAGTCTTGAACTAAGATCGGAAATCGGTGTGCTAATTTATATACTTCAGAGATACATGTATGTATGTAAACGGATTAATTAATTTGATGAATTAAATTACCTAATTAAATTGAACTCTAAGAAAATCCTTGTCTGAACAGTGGCGTGTTTTGGCGGCATGAAAACACTAGCAATTAGCATTCACCAACCTGCAGTTGAACAGTATGATGGTATGCTTTAAGTCCCCCTTTCATTGAAGGAATCCGAATTGTATTTCAACAGTGATATGATTATAGGTTGATGCAGAATTCTTGACTAGAAGTAAAATGATGATCTGCTTCCGTCACATTTAAGTTTCGTTAATAACTTTGGTCATTTAAAGGATGTGAAAGGTATGCCTACACACTAAGGCCGTACCTAAAAAAATCACGCATATTACACGCATATACACGCAGGTTACAGCTGAAACAGTGTGGTAATTAATGTTTTCTGTTATTGTGTCAGAACAACATAACTTTTTCTGTTCATAGACGGCGGAGCAAGTGGGCTGCATAAATCGTTTGTTTTCGTAGAAATGTTGCGAATATTTTGCAAAGTCTATAAGAATATAACAACAATCACATATAGCTAAATTTTTTATTAAAATTATTATTAAAATAATCAAAAGTTAAGTCACAAATATCTCATATCCGATCTTTTTTCCCATACCTTATACTAATTAATGTTCGCCTAATGACTGTCATCATAAAACCGCGTGTTTATGCCGATCGGGCCCAGTTTGGTCAACAACTTAATAACTCGATGATTATATATTTTTTATTGTTTATCTGTCTCCGTTAATTGAAATATTCTATTGATTGCTTTAATTAACATTTTTTACATTGCGATTATTTTTTGACGTGACAACGTCTTATAAATTGGTTAGCCGGGTGACACTTCAAGAAACTGGCTCACGTTATGCGCTTACAATGAGAGCGAGTGAAAGGCACGCGTCCCTTCTAAGAGCGAGAGAGACAGACATAAAAAGTGAAAGGCATGCGTCCCTTCCACTCGAAAACATTTTACCACTCAAAGTCGTTGTCACGTAAAACTTTCGCCCGTATACCGACTTTACAGGCAACCAATTTTTTTTGCATGTCAGATGGAAAATAAATAGATGGCCCACCTGATGTGAAACGGAAATAACAGCCATGTAGCACAAGAAATAGTTTAAAAAAAGATAACTAGGGATGGGCAAAATACCGGGTATATATGAATTCCCCATTTGTGCCCAAAAACTGGACATTTATATGTACTTATTGGAAAATTTTCAAGCTCCTCAATATCATCATCATCATATATTTTCTAGTTAATATAACGTGCTTCACTTAACTTAACTTTAAACGTGTATTTTACATATTAATTTCATGGTGTTATATCGTGGCATTTACAAAAGTGTGAACAAAGCGATCAATCATTTCTGTGCGTGTTTCAGCACTTTTACTGACAAAATAATGATTGATTGGTGTTGCATCTACAATCGCAATGTAGAATTAATGCACCCGTTTTATAAACAGCGTGATGAAGAGAGTTATGCTCGGAGTATCTCATGGACTCAGGAATGCGTATAATCGTATTAGAACTAGAGTTGCCGACATAGGTTTAAAGATCAGCAGGTTGAAGTAGTGGGTAGGTCATATAGTTAGCAGAATGACGTTTTGAAATATAAATAATAAATATTTCTGGACAATTTACACAGCGCCATCTAGTCCTAAATTAAGCGCAAAGCTTGTGTTATGGGTATTAAACAACTGATAAATGTACTTAAATACATTTTTTGTAAATATATACCTTATAATACATAGAAAATACCCAGACCAAGACAAATAGACATGTTCATGCACACAAATGTTCGTCTTGTGCGGGAATCGAACCCACAACCTCGGAGTCAAAGTGGCTATTGCTAACCCTTCGACCACCGAGCTCGTCGAAATAATTACTAGGCACCGGAAAGCCAGTACCACAGGCAAGTGCCTGATGGTAAGCCATTGACGTAGCTTCTAGTTACTTGTTTTACCTGAGACAATATTCACACGTAACCGGCCCTGTAATAACCCTTCACTAACTTGAGGAATATCCTGCACTGTAGAGGCTTGGGAATAATCTTGACAGATAATAATTTACACAGGATTTGTAATGATAAATTACACGTGGAATAGTTCTAGTGTCGTATTGTATACGTTTGGTGGAAGTGGAAGTGACGAAGTATGCTCTAAACCCTTTTCGATTGAGGGGAGACCCGTATCCCAGCAGTGGGATGAATAAGGATTGACGATGCCGACGACGATACGTTCATCGGATATGTATAAGTATACTGTTTGTATGGGGATATGAAAGTTTGTATAAAGGCCCACGCAGATGTAGTCGCGGGCGACCGCCAGTATGTGAGGTTACAAATAGGCAATTTGATCTACATTACTTTGCTTCCGCCACCAATCAGTTCATGCAAACTACTGTCGGCCGGCATCCACCCACTACCGTTAGTAGTTGCATGCGACTGCCGTGGTTGCTTTGGTCGTCTCTGCTCCAGCTGCTATGGTCATCTCGGCGAATCTCCAACATCTGAAACAGAAGATACATGCGACCGCCACTGCACTGCCCCGACTGCCGGGGTCGTATCTGCGACACGTGTTTCGCCTTTACGTGAGGCATCCTCAGGCGATCTGTGGATGATGATGGTTAGAACAACAACCTACAAATGACAATTACAAATAATCATCACAGTATAATATTTCAAAAAAGAAAATAAAAGACGCATAATATTATACCTACAAGAATCCATAAAGGCAGCGCTACACGCTACCATTGCCGTTTAATTTATGTTTATATATGCAGAAATGTACAAAGTGGCATCGTTTACCATCACGACTCTGTAATCGACTAAAAAATTCAAAAAATTCAAAATTCAAAATATCTTTATTCCTTGGACTTTATAAAGCACTTAGAAACGTCATACAAATTAAATATAAGAATATGTATAAATCATCACTACTCTAAATCCGCAGAGCTTAGATTCACTTTCATCACACTATCTTGAATGTGAAAGTGAATTTAAGTGCCAGTTCCGGCGACGGGGCTTCTTGAGAAGAACTGGCAAGAAACTCAAGGCCGACTCTTTTAATTGCCAATATCGTTACATTAAATACAAATACAATCATTAACATAACATAACAAGAGCAATTCATTTCCAAATACTTTTATCATTTATGTAATCCGAGATACAATAGTAAGCCTTTTGACATAGTCTAGTTTTGATATATTTCTTAAATTTACCCATGGATAATTTAAACGCGTCGTTTGGAAGTTTATTGTAGAAGCGTATACATTGACCTGGGAACGAGTTAGAGATTTTATGGAGCCTAGTAATATGCATAGCGAGTTTGTTTTTATTTCTTAAATTTAATTGATGGAGATCACTGTTTTTCCTAAATTTGGTTTGATTTTTATGAACGTAAATAAGATTTTCATAAATATATTGAGAATGTAATGTCATAATATTTATCTCTTTAAATTTATTTCTCAGTGTCTCCCTGGGACTCATCATATAAATAGCACGGATAGCTCGCTTCTGGAGCACAAAAATTGAGTCTACATCCGCGGCACTACCCCAAAGCAATAAACCATATGACATAATGCTGTGAAAATAGCTAAAATAAACTAAACGCGCAGTGTCAACATCAGTTAGTTGACGTATTTTCCTTACGGCGTAAGCTGCTGAGCTGAGTCTAGCTGATAACGTTTCTATATGTGGGCCCCATTGTAATTTAGAGTCTAATGTTATACCAAGGAAAACAACCTTATTGACCAATTCCAATCTCTCATTGTCCATCACCACACTGGTTTTCACTTGTTTAACATTTTTTGTAAAAAATCTAACATATTTGGTTTTATTACCATTTAAAAGCAGGTTATTAGCACTAAACCAGTTTACTATTTTTGAAAGAGCATTGTTTACATCGTCAATTTCTGATTGTTGTCTATTTACCTTAAAAACTAAAGAAGTGTCATCTGCAAACAATACTATTTCATGATTATTCTTTACAAGATAAGGTAGATCATTAATATACACGAGAAACAGGAAAGGGCCCAAAATAGAGCCTTGTGGCACCCCCATCGCTACAGCTGATCCATGTGATCGTTTTCCATTAACATCTACTTTCTGAACCCTATCACCCAGATAAGAAGTAAGAAGATCAAGAGCGATGCCTCTTATACCATAGTGGTGTAATTTTCTGACTAGAGTTTCATGCTGCACACAATCAAAAGCCTTAGATAAGTCACAAAACACCCCATAGGCGTCCCGTGACTCCTCCCAAGCCTCATATATACATTCTAGTAGTTTTACCCCAGCATCACATGTTGACCGTCCACGAGTGAAACCGAATTGTTTAGTGTGCAGCAGATTATTTTCGTTAAAGTATTTAAGTAACTGTGCGAGAATTAGTTTTTCAAAAATTTTACTAAATGTAGGTAGTATTGATATTGGTCTGAAGTTTGTGGGGTCTAATGTACTACCTGATTTAAACAAAGGAATAATTTTGCTCAATTTCATCAAGTCAGGAAACACACCACAATCAATACATCTATTAAATATCACAATTAAAGCGGGAGCAACAATGTCAAATAAAGATTTTATAATATGTACAGAAATGCCCCATAGATCAGCCGTTTTCTTAATATTAAGTGATTTAAATGCGACTTTAAGATCAATACTCAATACTCAATACTCAATTATTTATTGCAACCTTAATGTATACATAGATCTTGTCTTACATATAACAGTAACAATTAAGGACCCTGTCGGGCGCTGCAATGGGAGAGGGGCTGATTTCTTGTAATTATTATGTAAATATGTCTATTATCACAGCTATATAAAGTAAGTATATTAAATTTGTGCTAATAATTATGTCAAATTAAATTAATTAATTAAATTAAATCAAATTAAATTAAATTTAAATAGATATTTATATTATTATTGTATTGAATTGAATTGAATTGAATTGAATTGTATTGTATTGTATTGTATTGTATTGAATTGAATTGAATTGTATTGAATGGAATTGAATTGAATTGAATTGTATTGAATGGAATTGAATTGAATTGAATTGAATTGTATTGAATGGAATTGAATTGAATTGAATTGAATTGAATTGAATTGAATTGAATTGAATTGAATTGAATTGAATTGAATTGAATTGAATTGAATTGAATTGAATTGAATTGAATTGAATTGAATTGAATTGAATTGAATTGATTGAATTGTATTGTATTGTCTTGTACTAAGATTTCTATTTGTTTATAGTTTTATCATTCAGATATTCAGATATTGTGTAATAGGCACTCTTTGTCAGTAATTCCTTAATATGCTTTACAAATATTTCATAATTTGTTATATTTTTTATTGATTCGGGCAATTTATTGTATAGTTTTATAGACATCACTAGAGGACTAGATGAATGTAGCCCGAGACTGGAGTCTGGTAGCCGAAGTCTATTTTGATGCCTTAAAGCATATTTTGCAGACGTGTCGTTTCTTTTCGTGAAAAAATGCGGATATTTGCGGACAAATTTGCATGCTTCCAAAATGTATATGCTTGGTAGAGTCAAAATTTTGTACTTTTGGAAGTAAGGCTTACAAGTATTAGTTGGCTGTATATTAACTATTATGCGCACCAGTCTTTTTTGTAGAGTAAAAAGGTTCTTCCAATCGGTACCGCTTCCCCATAAGATTGTACCATAGCTAATCCAAGAGTAGGCGTAGGCATAGTAAGTGACTAGCGCGGTCTCGATGTCCGTGCTTTTTTTTACCTCTCTAAGTGCATATGCAAATTTTGACAATTTTGAGCATATTTTTTGAATGTGGGGCTTCCAATTGATGTTTTTGTCTATAACTACGCCCAGAAGATCGAATTCATTAACCACCTCTAAGTCGGTGCCATTAAAATTTATTTTGATATCTAATGAAGGTTTTTGGTAAGGATGGAATACCATGAGTTTAGTTTTAGACAAATTTATTTCCAGGTTATGATCTTCCATCCAACCCGCTGCTGTTGTAAGGGTTTCATTTAAATGCTGACACAATTTTTTATTATCAAGGCACGACGTGAGGATAGAAACGTCGTCTGCAAACAGCACACAGTTCTCTACTATTGTTTTGGGCAGGTCATTGATATATATTAGAAACAGAAGACAACCGAGAACGCTGCCTTGTGGAATAGAAGAGTTTATCGTTTTGCAATTTGATCGGATGTTTTTAATCGTATGAGTTGTGTAGTCAAAGTATTCCAATTCTACAAACTGTTTTCTATTTCTTAAGTATGAACTAAACCATTTGTGAGTTATTCCTCTAATCCCAATTCCATACAATTTTTCTAATAATATGTCATGTTGTACCCTGTCATATGCTTTCGTCATATCCAATAAAATTCCAATGCCATATTTACCTTTATTAATTATATTTAATATTTCTTGGACGTATTTGTACACAGCCAATATGGTTGAGCGATTTTTCCGAAATCCATTTTGTGATTCGTCAAATAAATTATATTTTTCGCAAAAGCTGCATACGCGATCTGCCATTGCTCTTTCAAATATTTTTGAGGGCGTTGGCAATAGAGCTATCGGTCGGTAATTATTCGGGTCAGTTTTTTCATTTTTCTTATGGACTGGCCTGATTATAGTCATTTTCAGTTCATCCGGAAATTCGCCTTCGTTAAACGACTGGTTAATTAGAATAGTAAATGGCACGGCTAGTTCACTGGCGCATTCCCTTAATAAAGTTGATGGCAACTCATCTATACCATAACTTCTTTTGTTTTTTATTTTTTTTATAATTTTATATATCTCACAGTTATTTACAGGATGGAGGAACATACTATTTTCAGTAGGACACTTTACAGGTCTGCCTATCTTATTTTTCATACGGTTCTCGCCGATAGATGCGAAAAAATTGTTAAAAATGTCTACTACTTGTTTTGGATCTGTAATGGAAGATTTGTTTATAAGCAATTGAATATTACATTTCTCTTTATTTGTGTTTTTTTTATTTGTGTACTCATTTACTACACTCCACATGGCTTTGACTTTATTTGATGATTTTTTTATTCTTTTTTTAAAATGTATTTGTTTTGCTATAGCTACTGATTTCTTTAATAGATTTTCATATTTTTTGTAATATTTATTAATTATTTCATTTTTATTTGTTCGCAAAGTGAGAAGTTTTAATAATCTTTTATTTTTACATGATTTTTTTAGCCCTGTAGTGAGCCAATGTTTCTTAAATGTTTTATTTAATTTAATTAGTTGTTTAGGTATACATAGCTCTAAGTTTTGAATTAAAATTTCTTGAAATACTTTGTAGTTTTCATTTATGTTTTTATTTTCTAATAAGATGTCATGCCATTTTATTTCATTTAATTTTGATTTGAAAGATTCTATATTTCTTTTATTAAAAATCCTTTTTTCAGTATACCAAGTATATTTTTTTGTTGTTTGGTAAGTTGTTTTTAAGCAAATTATTGTGGCAGAGTGAGCTGAGAATCCAATCTCCTCTACGCTAGTCTTGATTACATTATTACTAAAATTGGTAAATATTAAATCAATGCATGTTTTCGAAGTTTGAGTAAAGTGGGTTGGTTCTGTTATGAGTTGTTTAAACCTATATTCTGACATGAGATTGAGAACTTTTTTTGTTTCGGGCTCATTTTTTAAAATATTTATATTGAAATCCCCTCCTATAATTATGTTATATTTAGAATATTTATTGTTTATATAGCTTAATACTTTTTCTAGCTGAGTAATAAAAATATCATACCCTCTTCCATTCCAGTATACTACAACCAACAAAGTATTCTCTTTCGGTAATTCAATTGCACATAATTCCAAATTAAACTCTATCGACATTTTGGTGATATCATTTCTCTCTATTGCTTCTATTTGGTCTTGTAGTAGGATACAGACTCCGCCTCCTACTCTTGTTCTTCGACAGTATGACGCTGCTATTTTATATCCATTAATTTTTAATAAATCGATTTTTTCCTTAGTCAGCCACGATTCTGAAGCACATATGACTTTATAACTTGGATTTTGGTCAATAAACGCCTCCAGTAAGTGCTGTTTGTTGTAAATACTTTGGAAATTCTGGAATAGGATTTTATACTGCAGTTCTCCTTCGAAAGGAGCGATTTTTGTCAGGTTGTGTTGGACTGCTTCGACTTGATTGGTTTTCAAAAGATTCATTCTTTAACTCTACCTTCCTCCCTTCTATGTATAATGTATTATTTTTTATGATTGCATATTTCCCTTTACTGCGTGCTTTAAACATTTCGTCTCGCATTTGTTTCCTTTCTTTTAGTACTTTTCTGTCCATAAATTCTGAAACTGCTAGCCCACTACCATAAAGACAATGGCTATTTTGTATAATAAATCTTGTCATTTTTTTGCTTATTAACTCGATGACCAATGGGCGGTTGATGTTATTTTTATATTTGCCTATTCTGTATGTTCCTTCGATATAACCAAGTAGATTTACATTGAGGGTTTCTCCAAAAAGTTGAATTATTCTACCATCGAGATCATATTCGGATTCTTTATTGCGTTCAGGCAGGCCATAGAGCACTATTTTTTTACTATTGCCATCTGTTGAAAGTCCATCTGGTGGGTGTCCTAGAGTTGTAGCTTTACTTTCTATATCCCTAATTTCCTGTATTAGTGTTTCATTTTCTTTTCTTAGCTTTTCTATTGTAATATTAATTTCTTGTATGTCTCGTATTCTTTGTTCATTTTGTTTAGATAATGAGCTCGTTTCTTCCTTCATTTCTTCCCTTAATTTTAAAATTGCCTTATTTATTTCAGTCGTAATTATATCTCTTAGGTCCGTTATTATCGCCTTATTGTTTTCTTTCAAGTGCGAAGTTATTAATTCACTTAGGTTTTCAAGTGTCAATTCAGGATTTTGCTTATTTATAGTATCTCCTAATATACTTATATCTTCTGAAGTTATTGAATCATTTATTACATGGATTTTTCTATTCCTGTCATTTACGTTGTTAATTTCAGATGGAGACCTAGAAGTATGGGTGTCGCTTTGATCACGTTGACGAACAGGAGTATTAGAATTGTCTCCTTTTGGCATTTTACATAAGCAAGCTTGGCACCTCCATCTCTGTTTACTTTCCTTCATCATTATATTGTAAAACCTCTTACTAGATACATTTGCACACTCCAAATCATATCGTTCATGGCATAGTATGCAGTCTAAATACTCTCTGTTTGTGATTTGTACTCGACATCCCGCACATTCCTTATTTACATTTGCCATGGTTTAATAAATTACTGGTTATGCCCTCTATCGACTTTATCTAGTATTTTTTTGGGTTCTAATAATGGTAAATAGATGGCGCTGTTTTCGACTTACTAGCTATTAATTCTTAGTTATGTCGGTAGCCGCTAGATGGCGTTGTTATTTAAAATAAAGACTTTATCTAATATTTTTTTGGGTTCTAATAATGGTAAATAGATGGCGCTGTTTTCGACTTACTAGCTATTAATTCTTAGTTATGTCGGTAGCCGCTAGATGGCGTTGTTATTTAAAATAATTACGTAGGGTGATTTAGCAATTTTTGAATTTATAATCACCATAATTTTTTCACTCTCGTACCTTGAATTTGTTTCTATTTCTTCATAATTTTTGTTCACTTTTGTTGGAAATTTATATTCAAGCTGAAAATCGCTGTATCACCTTGGTTTCCTTGAGAACTTCTGAGAATCTCCTTTGACGATCTTTTTGTTGTTATACAGTAAATTTACTTGATAATTTATTAAATTTATATATATATGTTTAGTATAATCTCAATCACTGCGAATTTATTCTATTTTTTAAAAGAAATTTCACTTGGAACTATTTTTAAGAATTAAAATAACACTGGCCTATGTTTACTGATGCGCACTAGCGCCCTCTCTCTACCTACTATAACGATTTTCATTTCCGTCATGTTAATGGATCAGATCCATTAACATGACGGAAATGAAAATCGTTATAAAATTCAGGCACATTATCTTTAATTAATGACTCTGCAACGGAGGTGGAAGAGCCCAAAGCACTAGTTAAAGTAACAGGGAAAGCAGAAAAAAATCTTTCAAAAGCATTGGCAACTTCTAAATCTGACTTGGTAACATGACCATTGATACTTAATTTAAACTCTGAATCCTTTGTCCTGCCCTTCCCAGTCTCTTCATTGATAACCGTCCAAGTGGCTTTAATTTTATTACTACTATTTCTAATTTTTGATTTAATAAACATAGATTTTGCTACTTGACAAACGCGTTTAAAAATTTTTGAGTATGATTTTACATGTTCTTTAAATTTCTCACTATTATTGAATTGTCTTTCATAGTATAACATGTACAAAGTTTGCCTACTCTTATAAATACCTACGGTTGCCCAGTCACCAAAGACGAGGCTATTAGTAAAAGTAATTTCCTTGGAAGTAAATATTGAATTAAATTCGTGAAGAAATGCATTAAAAAATGAATTATACAACAAGTTAGGTTCCAAGTCATTATCTAAAAAAGGTAAGTTACTAGTTAGGTTTACTCTCATTCGTTCTAAGCGACTAATTGTTACTGGCACAAAAGTATTTTTTGTCTTGACTACATTTTTATTATTTATTTGAATACTTATCATTTGCCCAGAATGATCAGAATCCAATTTATTAATAATACTTTTTTGGGTTGGACTAATATCTGTATATATATTATCTAAGCAGGTAGCCGTGGTGGCACTTATTCTAGTAGGCTCCATAAATAAGTTAATTAAATTATGGGATTTAAAAAGACTTAAAATTTTACATGATGCAGTTGTATTAGTAAGTATATTAATATTAAAATCTCCACAGACCAAAATAGTTTTACCTGAGTTGCTAACTTTGCATAGGGCTTCATCCATGATTTCTAAAAATAAATTAAGATCCGCGGAGGGAGGTTTATATACGCATATAACAATGAACTGCTCTAATTGTACACAAGATAGTTCTATGGAACATTCTACAGAGAGGGACACAATATCTTTCCGTTCTTTAAATTTAAGTTTTTTATTGAGCAAAATTAGCGACCCCCCATGTATTGTGTTGACCCTGCAGAATGAACTACCGACCTGGTGGTTGCTGAAATTGAACATGAGCTGATGCTCCTTTAACCAATGCTCTGTAATACACATAATACTAATATTATCAGAGTTCATGAATAATTCCAGTTCTAGTTGCTTGCCCTCAGTCATACAATATATATTTTGATGTACCAGGTTAATATTATTATTTGTATTGTAATTATTACATTTTTGTGGGCATAGTGACATGTTATAGTTTCTGTTTGATTGTATTGCTAAATCAATTAATTGTGAATGTAATAAATTAGTGCTAGAGGTAGTTACCTCTGTTGTCTCATGAGTCAATTTAAATGATTATAAATGTCATTAATAGAAAATTCCATGTCAACAGTCCGCTCAATAGAAGCGGATTTTGTAGCCAAGTTTTTGGCTAAAATATCAAAAAAATAGGATAGCGAAAGTGCTATCTGTCGCTTAAAACTAGCAGAAAGGTAATACCTACCTTTAGTCACATAATATAATTTGTCGCTAACAAAACTGTTAGTATCTATCAAATGAATACGGTCATTATATGTACTTATAGTGTGTAGTACACTGTTCAACTTATATCTAAGATTATTTTCTGCATCTGGCAAGTTCTTAGAGTAGGGGAATGTAAACAAAATTATACTACTTAAGTCTAAAGATAATAAATAATCACAATAATCAATTAAATCCTTTTTGTTTACATTACCCCTATTTTCTACTAAAATAATGAGATTTTCATAATTATTAAATTTGTAATTTAAAATTCTTTTCATAATTACTTCATAAGTTGCAGATGGTAAGCAATGGTTTACAACTGACTGTCCCTTAATGAGTGAATTTAATTTTGAGCCCATATGTTTTCCAATATCATCACTAAACATAATAGTACTTTGTGCATCACCTGGTGTACAACATGTTACATCAATTGATGCACCTAATGACTGCTCTGTCCTAACACCAGTATGTGAGCTATCACACAAAGACTCAGTATTATTCTTGTCAACCGCAGTATCACACACTGGCCGTGGAGAACTAAAGCAGGCGCACTTACACGGATGGTTGTTGATGAGTGAATCAAAGCGCTCAGCGTTGTCATTACTCAATTTCAAGAGATCATCCACAGCCTCTGAGTACTCTTTAATCTCTTTTTGTGACAGATCATATTTATTTTGAATTGAGTTTAATGATTCTGTCAAGTAATTAATCCTCGATTGTAAGGCCTGTGTGTCAGCTTCATACTTAATTCTGCTATTTTCCAACTTTAATGTACTTATTTCTAAATCATCATATAATTGTAACTTTTCTTTAGTAGATTTGGCACACTTAGATACAAAGTTTATTTTTTTAATTAATTTTTGAGTTCTTTTAATATATCTATTGATTTTGACATATTTTTTCAGTTTGCTTGTACTACAATTTAACAAACACACTGACTGTTTTTGCTTAATTTGACTATCATTAGTTAGATCTACTACTGGATATTGGAAAGTGTCAGTGCATTTGCTTACTGCAGGAGAAACCAACTGCGGGGCACTCTCTACTAGTTCACTAAACAGACTTATATTTTGCTGTACAGTGATGTTGTGTGCGTCCTCTTGCAGTTGTGAGATCTGTAAGTGGGCCTCCCGAAGCTCCTGTTCCAGTGTGGAGATCCTAGCAAGGGCCTGTTCATACTCATCACTGCAGCGATCAAACTTATCAACTAAGTTTTTAAGAGTGTCCCGTTCCTGAACAATTGTACTATGTTCTATATGTAGGGCAGTCATTTCACTTTTTAATTTGGAGTTTGTGTTCAAGATTTCAATGAGTTCTTTCTCATTGTCTTCTCTTTCACTATGTAACTGTGCACACAAGTCCTTAGTAACTTTTAATTCCTGCAATGTCAATTGGAGTTTGGTTTCCTCCTGACGAGATAATGCTCTGCGAGTCATCATATTGCAAAAGTGAAGAAATCAATTAAATAATTTACAGTTATGACCAAGGACTTGTATTTAAATATTACTTTTCCAAAGTAAAGGGTAGGTTGTTCCAATGTTAAGTATGGCGATATTTAAATGGTAAAGATGCTAACTATACAACTTTTTATGATTAAAAAAAAACAAATAATTATCAAAGCTAATGCTCTAGTTTGAATTACTTAGTATTAAAGTGTATTGTCATCAAAATATAGTTTAATTAAAACTTACGATACCGGTAACCAACCCAACTGTCACTTTATACTGGAACACTCACAAACACTCAATAAAACATTACAAAACATAAAAAATATTATTAATAATTGTTATTCATACGATTACAAGTAAATTATATTGGAAAAGGGCTATTAAAACTTTAAAAATTAAATTAATTTCAATAAAACGAAACGGGATAAACGAAATCAGCTCTAGAGGTGTTAATAGGAATGCGACGTCCCTAATTATATCGATTTGAAATATAAATAGAGCAGTTTTTTCCAGTACGATCGTTTAAAAAAATCGGATATAGTGGGATACTTACATAGAACATGTATTTGTTAATCGCATAGGCACAAATCTGCTGGTAACTTAGTTTATAAGGCCTTGCATTTTGTATAATTAAGAAATCAGTAATCTGTAGCAACTTAATTTTTCTTTTGTTTAAATAAAATATTATATTTTTTTTATAATTGGATATTATCCATCGCTTGATACCTATTAAATAATAAATCCTAAAACATCCAGTCCCAAACTAAGCAAGGCTTGTACTATGGGTACTAGATAACTAATATAATACCACAGTACCTAGTACTAATAAAATACCCAGACCAAGACAAACAGACATGTTCATGCACACAAATATTTGCCTTGTGCGGGAATCGAACCCGCAACCTCGGAGTCAAAGTGGCCATTGCTAACCATTCGACTACCGGGCTCGTCAGCGGGGTCTTGTTAGTAAACTGGCTGGCCTATTCTCAGAGAGTGCTATTAAATATCTCTATATATTTCTAATCTTCATCTGTGCGAGCTTGATGTCAACAACTGGCAAGAGCTTGCGCAAGACAACAAGTGGAGGGTTCTTGTCGGAGGCCAAGACTTACTTTGTAAAGCTGCGTCAAATGGGTAAGTAAGTATATACTTCTAGAAGAGTTCAACGGGAAACTAATTTGATCGAGAACTATGAGAATATACCAAATTCTAAACACACAATTAAAAAAGAACATAAATAAGTTGTTTGACTTATTTCTGTTCAGATTGTTTTTTTCAGATTCTTGTGAAAAATTATATCCGATTTCAAACCTTTCAAATATTTCAAACCAAGTTAGTCGCAAGTTACAGTAATACAATAAAACAAGGATATGGCAGTTTAGTAACGGTTGCCATTGGTAGATACAGATATTCAATGATGACAGTACAGCTCGTGACAACAGATGGGAGAATACCTTATTAATATACCATTGATGCAAATAAATTTTTAGCCATCATAGACATTAAAAGACGATAAGACCTGTGGTGCAGAGACTTGGACACTGACCATCGGACTGGTCCACAGGCTAATCAAAGCTTATCAAAGGCTGTTTGTATGTCAAGAAACACAGCAGAGCAGGATTCTTTTTTTTTTTTAAGACTCACTCTCACGGCTCACGCAGCGAGCGATGGAGAGGGCTATGCTCGGGGTTTCTCTGAGGGATCGAATCCGGAACGAAGAAATTCGGCGAAGAACCAAAGTTGTCGACATAGCCTTCTGTGCTTCCGCCGAGTAAGTGATGGCAGAGAGCTTCCTCTCTGCCATCACTTACTCGGCTTTATTACGGTATTAGAATAGGGGCCGCGCGAGGACGATGAAGCGTTGAACGCCTTCCTTCTAGATCAGGGTTTCCCAACCTTTTTTACATCAAGGCTCCCCGGATCACAAATAACATTTTCATGCTCCCCCCCCCCAAATATTTTTTTAGTAAGTACCTACAATAAAAATCGCATTATTTTAACAACATTTATTTTTATGTAATTTGTACAAAAAGAATCACAAAATGAACTTTGACTAAAAAAAACGTCTTTATACACCAATCTATAAGAGTACTAGGGAGTATATTTGTTTCTTTGTTTGTTTGTTTGTATTATCTTTATTGTAAAAACACTTAAAAATAGAGATGTACAAAGGCGGGCTTATCTCTATAAGAGATCTCTACCAGCCAACCTTTGAGTGTTGGATATAACTGTGAGTGGCGAGGGCCTCAAATATAAAGTGTAACACAAGAAATGATAAGGGAATGAGTAGCAATAAATACAGCAATTAAATACACATGAATAACATAACAATTATAAATAAGTACTGTATCTACAAATACCTTTATATATACCTAGTTATATTTAAATTTATATAAGCAAAGATAAGGAAAAAAAAAAAGAAAAACAATAACAGACACTTATCAATATATACATAATATATGTAAAATACATGTAAAATACGGACATAAATACATTATACATAAACAAAAATATATATATACTCGCACTATAAGCTCAACGTCACACGTTCAAGAACTTGTCAATACGGTCTTTAAAGGAGTCCACAGAGGTTGCCATTCTCACATGGGTGGGAAGTGAGTTCCAGAGCATTGCCGCCCTAACCGTGAAAGAGTTAGTATAAGTGTTAGAGTTATGCATCGGTATGTCGAGTCGCAGATTACCACAAGACCGAAGTCGTTCATCAACTACCCGAAGTTGAAGCCTCTCGTGTAAGTATGAAGGAGCGCCTGTATAAAACAAGATTTTATAAAGAAATGCCAGCATATGAACATTCCTGCGGATTCTGATAGGGTGCCATCCAAGTTGTTGACGAAATTCTGAAATGTGATCAAATTTGCGAAGGCCAAAAATAAAGCGGATGCACATATTTTGGAGGCGCTCCAACTTGTCGAGTAATTCTTCCGAAAGGTCCAGCCATGCTACATCGCCATAATCCATAATAGGAAGAAGGAGAGATTGGGTCAATGTTATCTTTGTGGCCATTGGGAGAAAATTTTGGAGCCGTTTAAGTGAATGAAGAGACCCAAAAATCTTTCTGCTAACCTCATTAACCTGTGGAGCCCAGGAAAGTGTTTCGTCGATGGTAACACCCAAATTGGTAACAGTAGAAGTGAAAGGAATAATGTTACCATCATAAACAATGTTGGGGTGGTTGATAGCCTGAAGTTTTGAGATAAAATGTGGACTACCCACAATGATAGCTTGAGACTTAGCGGCATTAATTGAAAGTCCAAAGTTGCGAGACCACTTAGCAATAGTGGCAAGATCATTATTGATGCCGCTTACTGCGTTAGAAAAGTTTTCTAGAGAAGCCGCTGTGTATATTTGTAAGTCATCGGCGTAAAGATGATAGGAAGAGGTTATTGAAGAGACTATGTTATTGATGAATGCAGAAAACAGGATAGGGGATAAAATTCCTCCTTGAGGCACTCCAGTCAATGTCTCACACCAATTCGAACGCATATCATCCACCCGCACCAATTGGCGCCTACCAACCAAATACGAACGGAACCAAGTCAATGCTGGCGACGAAAAGTTAAGTGATTGTAAAATACCAAGTAAAATATCAAAGTCGACTGAATTGAAGGCACTGGTGAAATCAAGTAAAACTAAAATTGAAAGTTGTTTGTTATCAATATTGTGCCTGATGTCATCGGTAACCTTAACCAAAGCTGAGACAGTGCCATGACCGCTACGAAATCCGGATTGGTACGGAGATAAAAGATCAAATTCCCTTAGGTAACCCGCGACACGCCGATGGACATAATGCTCTAACACCTTTGAAAGGACAGGAAGAATAGATATTGGACGATAGTTGGAGAAGGAGGTAGGATTGGGATTCTTGGGGAAAGGGATAACGTGAGCCAGTTTCCACAGGAACGGGAAGACACCTGTAGCAAGAGAACAGTTCAGGATATTACATATTATAGGCGCCAATATCTTATTACATATTATAGGAGTATAGTGACAATACTAGTGAGATGAGCTTGCATTCTGCCTACAGTGTTTATTTCATTAACGCATTGAAATATTTTTTCTATTGAAAACACAAATGTCTCAAGCCCCCCTTGACATCTCTCTACGCCTCACCAGGGGGGCGCGCCCCCCTGGTTGGGAAACCCTGTTCTAGATAGTCCGAAGACCTTAAGAAAGTGGCTGGAAGCGGCTGGATGCGGAAAGCGGAGGATCGTATTTGATGGAAAGTATTAGGGAAGGCTTATATCCAGCAGTGGGTAGATACAGGCTGATGATGAGATGATGACTGATATTAACAAAATACTACAAGTGATTAACTTTCGTGGAGAGCTAGAAAATACAAGAATTCTGTGTCGTAATCAAAAGATGGCCCCTATATAGTCCACAGTTGCCCATGGTAGTGGCAGTTTCGCAAGTGGGCAAGTGGCTAGTCTAGTCGCCTGTCGAGTGACCTGTCGCCAAGGAAGGCCGTCCGGTGCTGATGTCTGACCAGTATGGCGGCTTATTGAAACTTGCCGCGAGAAAGACTTAGTGAGGACATGACTCTAGTATTTTATTTCGATAACCAAAAAAGTTCTAAAAGTAATGTACAATAATGCATTTAAACTTAAGAAATTATTGTAAGCTATCCACATTCGTGACATTACGAGTATACGACATATTATGATAAGCCGTCGGTCCCAGCTGTTGTCAATAGATGACGGTCATTAAGCCAAGTCAGTGGCCTTTAGGCTGCTTGAAAACACTGACTTCCCCCAACCCGCAGTTGGTTAGGGTTGTGGAGTATGCTTTAAACCCCTTCGATTGAGGGGAGACCTGTATCTTATACATAAAGATTGACGATGACATAAAAAGCCATGTAGCTACGTTACAATTACGAGTATAAACAATTTTGTATCATAGTCTTATTTTTTCTTGAAAGATCTCAATGTTATATCAGTAATAAATAATGCGTTTTTATTGCATTATTGCGTGTTTAAAAAACAAATTGCAATATTCATGCATCGGTAACTTGTCAATACCCTGACTACTATGTACTAATCACGCACGGCAATAAAATATCGTCCACAGTGAAGTCGACGGCGACGGGCGCACGGCGCGGCGTATCCACGTTAACATGCCGCCGCGGCATCTCGGTCGGGTTTGCTATCTCTATCTCAAACGTAAACAATCTGGTCGGTTTCGACACGAGTGTCCGAGGACGTTACTGTTAACACGATAAAATATCGGTCGGACCTGTATTTGGCACGACTTTGTTAGATTTAGACCTATCACTGAGTAAACAAATTATTATTCCTTCCTATAAATTTAACCGCACACCTCAGCTTCTATCATGTTTTCCTTCGATCGTGTATTTTTGACAAATTTATCCTTTAACTTCTCCTTGTTTGTCACATGTGTGTTAAACCACACTCTCGTAGTAGTAGGTAGTGTGTCATCATCATCATCATCAGGTCATCTTAGTCTCCACTACAGGAGCACGACACAACCCTCTCTCGTCCGTCTCAGACAGAAGGAGGATTTGGCCTACACTCCCCACGCTGGCCAGACGGGTTGGGGAGGCCTGATCGATGTTTTATAATGCATTACCCTTAGTCGCCTTGTACGACATCCACGGGAAGAGACGGAGTGATTCTATTCTAGTCTGCCGGAAATCACATGGCCAGGGTAGTGTGTGTAACTATTTAAAAACTTTATTTATTTTCCGTTTCGTTTTTATTACGTCGGCGGCGGCAGCGATTTTTAATAGGAGTTTGATTCTCGCTCAAGACTTACTATAAATTATTTTACATAATTATATATAGCATCAATTATTGTCCATGTATTAACACATACACCGAATATAAGTTAAATAAGTTTTTAGTCATCTAGTACCCATACCACAAGATCACCTACTTTGGTACTAGATAATGCTGTGTATGTAAATGTTCAAGACTATATAATATCATTAGGGGTGTAAGCGGCTCACCACCACTTTACAGGCCAATCCAACCTCCTACACAGTGAATTCTTCAATGTGAGAGATCACACACATTTTGGGCGTTGATTTTTATGCGGTAGAGGTCAATCGTAGGCTCTATTAAATAAAACAACTTTTGAATACGTAAAGTCTACGTAAACCTTTCAAATGTTTTCTCATTTCTGGACAGGCAAACATAGCATTATATTGGAGGCGAAAGCTTTTAACACGCTTTTTCAAAGTGAACGAATCGCATATTTAATTATTTATTTATTCTAATACCTGTATGTAACATTAAATTATCTATCTTATATTCCGTCAAATTTTAGCTTTGTTTTTATTGTAAAATTTTAGATGTGTATATTTTGTAAAATAATCAAGAAATGAGCATAGCGTATTTGTAAGCTGCCCGATTGGGGAAATACCTCGACCTCACAGAGCTCTGTAGCCAAATAACAATTCTCTTGCAAGTGAGTGAGGTCACCAGGAACGAAGGAGTTACTGCGTTGCCCGTGGGTTGGCAGCGCAAGAAAAATCTTTTGTTGCTAGCATTCATATGACGGTAACCATTACACATTAGGCGGGCCATATTTGTTGTACGTATTTGTTGTTGGGCCAGGTTTATTTGCTACTCGACGTAGTATAAAAAAGTTATGATAATCTAGTAGGGTGTGGATTAACCCTCAATCTGAACTAAGAAGTCATTTGAATACCTATATAATATATTTGGTTGGCAACGGCTCGGCGACCCCTTGGTGTTGCTGATCTCCATGGGCGGTGGTGATTGCTTTCCACCAGGCGACCCACGTGCTCGTTTGCCACGTTGTCATATAAAAAAAAATACAAATGGAAGAAAAAAGAAGAACGGTGAAAATCACTTTATTCTGACAGAATAAACATATCCCCCGGAGATACTTGGATACGTGGAGAAAACACATAGTAACACGAGCAAAAATTAACAGGAACATTTGACCGATCAGAAAAAGATCCATCTAACCATTCTAACCAACCAGTTGCAGTGGAAACTGAAACACTTTTTTTCAGATTGATCCTTAAAAGGCTAGTGTCAAATTCGTTAAAACGTCACCCGTATCCATAAAATTTCATATACTTTTCCTTATCTTATCTTAGAGAGGGTCAAGTGCTGCAGCACCGATGACACTCGACTCTCATGGATCTTTTGTGTTCTCCCTAATCCTAATAGTCACTCTCCCCTGACTGTCTGGAGATATGTTCCATGTACTTCAGTATGCCGCGTAATGGAAAGAGCGTGTAGTCCTCCAGGTCCGGATATGCCTTTCCTAAGATTTCCATTCGTTTGCCGGCTAGGGCGTCACATTGACACATCAAGTGTTTCATGGTGTCGTTAGGCCCTTTGTATATTTTGCACTCTGAGCTATCAACACGCCTCATCTTGTACAGGCGACCTTGACAGGCATAGTGGCCCGTCAGTGCACCAAACATGAGACGCATCCGTTTTCTGCCATATTTATGTATATGTCTATACCAATTCGACGAGCTCGGTGGCGTAGCGGTCAATGACGCGGCTGCGACACCAACGCTCCTGGCTTCGATTCCCACATATGACAAACATTTATGTGCATGAACATGTCTGTTTGTCTTAGTCTGGGTGTTTTCTATGTATCTTAAGTATGTATTACTTTAATAATTCAATTCAAACTGAGAACAATAGTTATATCGCTATTAGGTGTCGCTTCAAATTGCGAACCCATTTTTTTTGTTTTTGGCACTCACACCTTTTACCTCTGTTCATACTAATTTAAAGTTCTATTCTATCAAGGCGTCGATAGCCGTAAACCAACTCGGTACTAAGCCTTTCTTATTTAACTGTAACCGCGAGAGATAAGTTTCTCCCTCAAGACCTATCTGGTAATCACCGTGTGCCTCCTTATCTCGAACTGTACGATACTTTAACACCTCTAGCGTCGATTTAAAATCATTTTCGATGCGCATACGACCGTTATTTATGCTTTTAAGAAGTAGAAAGCCGTTGATTCGCTTCTTCGCGTTTGTATCCGAGCGTGGATTCTAATACGAAGAAATCTTAAGTATTATGTTTACACAGCTAACTTATATACATCTAGGCGTCTCATACTTTGCCGGATAATACTAAAAGCATAGAGGTGGGAACGAAATGTACGGATCATATCGATAAAGTTTCCATCTTTAGGTTATTCTTAAGTGAATACAATATAATATCGAATACGTTGTTATTGTAAAATGTTTTTGAAAACTGTTCTCTCAAAGATTTCTAGCTGTTAAGGTGTAGCTTATTGTCGAATGAAATATAAATGAATGTATAGAAATTATCTATTAGCTATAATCCGCACTTCATGTATTTCTTTAGTAAGAGTTACCTCAGTCATAAGTTGACAATGAAAGAGATACATGAGAAATCATTGAAAAAATAAATAAATAAATAAACAAACAAACAGGTCAAGCTAAATAAAACCGTTTAATAATAACGTATGAAGTGTCTAAGTTGCGGGCGCAAGGACTCATTGGCAAATAAAAATATGTATATGAATTTGAATTCGTGAGCATCAAACATCATCAGCATAATTCTACTAACGAGTGTATATATATATATATTATATATAGGTCTTTCCCAATATTTTCCACTACGATATCTTTTCAAAAAGTCGTATGGAACATATATGTATATATAACAATAGTGTTTTGGTCACAGTCCTCCAAAACGGCGACCGATTTTTATGATGTTTTATGTATTTATAGGTAGGTATGGTAATAGGTCGTAAAGAATATTTCATACCGCTAGGTATAATTTTTAAGGCAGAACAACGTTTGCCGGGTCAGATGATAAATATATATGGATGTGATATATATATTTGATGCGACATAACAAACAAAAAATTTTATAATATCGTTAACATTTTTTTAAATAATTATAATATGAGAGAGGAGCAAACGAGCATGTGGGTCACCTGATGGAAAGCAATCACCACCGCCCACGGAGATCAGGAACACCAAGGGGTCGCCGCTCCATTGCCAGGCTATATTCCTTCCTTCCTTTCTTTCTGGTGACCTCACTCACTCGCAGAAGCACAACATCCCTCAAAGAAATTGTTATTTGGCTGCTACCACAGCCAGTTCTGTGATGCGGAGGTGAGGTTGGCTTTGGCTCAAAGATATTGTTATATATTGTCAGACAAATTACACAGCGCCATCTAGCCCCCAAAGTAAGCGAAGCTTGTGTTATGGGTACTAGACAACTGATAAACATACGTAAATACATTTTTTTTTGTAAATACATACTTATGATACATAGGAAACACCCAGACTAAGACAAACAGACATGTTCATATAGACAATATTATTTATGGACATAAACATGTCATTATGTAAGCAACTTTAGTTATTCAGATATTATCCTTTATATGCAATTTTATCTACACTACTTTGCGTGCTTCCGCCACCAATTAGTTCATGCAAACTACTGCCGGGCGACACCCACCCACTACAGTTAGTAGTTGCATGCGACTGCCGTGGCTGCTTTGGTGGTTTGGTGGTATTGGTAGCGGAAGCACGCAAAGTAGTGTAGATCAAATTGCCTGTAAATTTGACTTCCGCGAAATAACACCTGAATCAATTAACTATCCTGTATATAATAATAATAAAAACCAACTCTAATTCCTGGCAACATAAGAATGATCCAAAGGTCAAAGTATAATGATCTGGTGTTGATTGTACTATCTATGAGTCTGACAACTAGAAAACATATGTCTTTGAATACATTTCTTGAAAATGACATACAGACGTAGTATAAAAAAAAACTGGACAAGTGCGAGTCGGACTCGCCCACCGAGGGTTCCGTAGGTGCGTAGTATCATTATTAAATTTGATATTTTTCATTATAAATAAGAAATAATGCGTCGAAAAAAATAAATAAAATATATTTTGCAATATGTACATCAAGCCTTTTCATATGATACCCCATTTGAACTAGTAGTTTCAATTTGAAATTTCGACACCCTATAAAAAATATAGGCCCCCTATTTTTTAAGATCTATTTACAAATGTATAGTTTTGAGATTTATTCCTGTACTTGTAGTCTATAACGATGTTACTTGCCAAATTCCATAGTTCTAGGTCAACGGGAAGTACCCTATAGGTTTTGATTCCCTTGAGTGTGTCGAAATATGCGTTTTTTGCTGAATAAACGGCCGTAACTTTTTTCTACGTAAACTTAGCAGTTTGATTTTTTTACAACTTCATGGGACCGTAGACCGGAGTATACAGTTCAAATTTCAGCTTGATACCTCCACGCATTCTCGACATAGAAATTCTTGACAGACAGACAGACAGACAGACAGACAGACGGACAACAAAGTGATCTTATAAGGGTTCCGTTTTTCCTTTTGAGGTACGGAACCCTAAAAAAAAAAAAACAAACAAACAATACATTTAGTACCAAACAAACAGACATGTTTATGTCCATAAATAATTTAACTATATAAGTCTAGATCCAGTTGGTAAATACATGCTGATGATGATGATGATAGAACTAGAACCCAGGACCCTTGTATGCTACAGTAGCAACCGAATATCAAGTTTTAAATATCCTGAGCTCATAACACTTCCCTTTCTGAAGTCGGTTAAACAATTTTAATATCGTAAACATCTCGAACAAAGCCGTAATAGTGTACAACAGAATAATTCCCCTCGGCCCGTCAATGTACATTGTAAATCTTTCATTCATCATATTTAATCGAAAATAAGATCAAGAACTATCCAGCATGAACATCGAGATTATTGAATGAAAAAGAAAGAGACGACACGCTTTTGACATAAGAAGAAAAGGGACAGGAATAAGATTACTGCACCGTTCGATTTCTTTTCAAGATCGATACACAATAAATCTTTAGGATGTTTTCTTTTTTTAAGTTGTCGGGTAAGTACTCTCCGAGACAGGTCGGGGCTACTGGGTTTGGAGTTTGATTCCCGTGATGTTATTTTATTTATGGTATATATAGTCTCGATTTATCGTCACTTCGCTTTTATGGCTTTGGATGAATTGTATTAATGCTTTTTTGTGTGTTTATTCCGAACGCGAAGGGCGTAATGTGACACGTTTGAAGTTTTGATAGCCGATGAAATAAATATTGAAGAGTATTCTCACATCTTAAAACCATCGTATTATGTGTACCTTTCGTGAACACCCGGACTGTGGTAATGTTACCGCAAAAGTCTACAGCTTGAACTACAGGCACAAAATCAACAAAACTTAAGTGCTCCTGTTGGTGGAGCTTCTTCTGCTATCCGAATTCATTCTCTGTGAGTCTTTATAGCTTTGACAGGACATCCTTCATACTACTTGGAGTCCTCTAACACGAGCAAAACTTGCTCAAAGGAGGACTCCCACCACGAATCTATGTATTAGAATTGTAAGGAAATGAAATAAAATTATTATTATCTCTTTTTAATCACGGGTCAAGCCCGGTCATTTGATAGGCGTGCGCGGGGATATGGATCCAACGCGTAGAGGCCCCTTTGAGCAGTTTGATGTAATGTTGTACGCCCTAATACGCTCTAGGATATGTCAATGGAACGACATACCCATGAGCAGGTCTCGGCAGGCGTTGAGACTATTGCGAAGTGTGATGGAAAATAAATGGGCTATGGAGATGAGATCTGGGTGAACTTAATACCGGGCTATTACAGAAGAGGGACGGACACCTGCCATAACTGCTTTTATTGCTAGTTATTTGTGGCAGGCGGTGGCTTGCCACTCACTAGATGGGCCCCCGAAATGCCAGGAAAACGGCCAAGGGAAACACCGGTGTGAGTGACTCAGGGATGTTGAGAGGTGTGCTGCGCTTTCTCCGAAGTTACTCGCGGCGTGATGCCCTTTAACACTTCCACCCCTGGAGCATATAGCTCTAGCGGCTCCTCTCTGGACGGCCAATGAAGGCAAGAAAGAGCTGAGAGTCCTGCGGGCCTTCTTGTGTTTACACTCCGACCGATGAAGACACGTCGGATACGAAGGCCCTGACCGACTCTCTGGAGACTCGGGTCCGTGGTGTCGCTACTCACACAACAGCTCGCCACACAAGCTGCCCTGTGGACTTATTATTATTATGTATCTCTTTTTAATCACGGGTCAAGCCCGGTCTTTTGATAGGCATGCGCGGGGATATTATTATTATTATTATTACTTGTTCTTTCACTTATTTACAAGAACTGTAACTTGGTCTTCCTCTTTCCCTGTATTCATCCCTTCCTCACTCCCTATTTATCGGTTAAAAATGAATTTTCATAAAAATTGGTTCAGTAAACTTTTGTCAGAAACCATGAGTATATAATATATATTTTTTTACATTTCTAACTTCAAAATTGATCAAGTTTCATAGAAACTTTCAACCCTCGTTTTAACCCTTAGGGGATGTACATCCAAAAATCCCTTCTTAAGGCCACAATCATGACATTTAAAGAACGTTTACGTAAAATTTCATGCTGCTAAACCTAGCGGTTTCAGATGTGCGTTGATCTATCAGTCAGCCAGCCAGTCAGCTTCTTCTTTATGTATATGTCTAGATATTTACATATAATAGCCTAATAGACAGTACTGTTTTCTCGCGCGGATAGCCGTTATCAAGTGCTGTGTCCGACGTATCGTTGTGGTATGGTCAATGTTTTGGTTAAAAAATACAATCCTACTACGTTTGGAGAATCGCCTCACTATCATCATCTACAAATCACCCGTGGAATACATATCACCTCGCGACGAAGTATATGCGTAGCAGAGAAACCGCGACTACTACGACGCTTACAAACTATCACAGTAACCAGGATAACATCGATGACTTACTATACTCATGTTTTCAAATGGGAACAAGCGCAAAATAATGGCAACAGCTAGGTTAGAGACAACCACAGCAGCCATGGTAGGAGCAGTTGCTTGCGTATATTTAACGATAGTATCAGCCAGTTTTTGTTGCCATATGAATAAACGAATGAGTGAATGAATGAACGAATGAACGAACGAATGAATGAAGGAATGGATGGATGGATGGATGGATGAGTAAAATAATTTATCGTTAATTATTATGTTATTCCTAGTTAATTTCCACACTGAGCACATCTGCATAGCTTTTGTACCTATTATTTGCGTGGTATATGGTTTAACAATATCTGTCTTTATTAGTTAGATAACAATATTGGTCAAGTCTTATTAAATCTTTGGAATGTTGTTCCAAAGTTACCAATGTCAAACTTTTGGCATTGGTAACGGTAAGTGTCGATACCACATCGCGTTTGTAGGGCACTTGCTGAGGTTACACATAACAAACCACCCATTAGATAAGGCACACAAGGTAAATATAACAAGCAGTGACTAAACTCTTAAGTGTCTTCGTAATGACGGAGATAGGTAAACACTGAAATTTGAATTCTTCTTTGTTTTGCTCTTGATTGCTGCTGTGGTATTTTGCTATTTCTGCTTTTTCATAATATTACTTAAAAGTCTGCTGTTGTGCAATGTTCTTTGAAAATTCCTAGATTTTATTGACACTTTTATAATGTTAACAAAAAGTCTTATTGTAGCTCTTTTGATCTTCATACACGGAAATAGTTGTATTTTCCAAAATAGTTGTCATTTTTCAATTAATGAGGGTTTGTCACATCAACTGATAAATTGTAAGTATATTTTCTTACGACATAGATTTAGTGCTTCATTTTTCTAAGTATACGATATTAGTGTGAAATCACTAAGATTTATAAGTAAGTGTTCCTTGCTTTATAAAGTTTCATTTCATTTTATTTCATTCCAAGACAGAATACATGAACTGAAGCGTCGCAAGTATAGTAGCTAGAGTAAACTCCAAGCCCCTTTTAATGAAAGGTTAGATATATAAGTACTTAATTCATTAGAAAACTAATATATATGTAATGTTACTACACTACCACATTAAATATATAGAACTGTAGGATAAACAGTTTTATTGAACTCATTGTTGTACAATGAAAAATTATTTGATTAAATAAATATGACTGATATTCAAGGATGTGAGTAAAATCCACGGTATCCGTATCCATGGTAATATTGCAAGAACTTCACCTACTGCATACCATTAACTATAATCTGATCTGCGTGCGGCTGTTTATCAAAGTTTAAGTACTGATTAATATTATATGTAATGTATATACCTGATTGTAATACCGACTAGTAATTGACTAATGAAATTAAGTTTATTGAGGCGAGCGGAACGCGGCTATGGCGATTATAGTACGTTTTCACACCTTGGAGCCGTTTTCGTGGCGTAACTTTTTGTGAGGTACTCATTTTTTGTCGGTTGGTAATATAATTTTAAATATATGGCGATTAGTGAGTGATACTCAGAATAATGAGCCGTCGAGGGACGACCGCAGGAAGCCGATAGATGCAAAACGGCACAAAAAAATTATAAAGAATTTTCCTTACAAAAGAGATCGGTTTGAATTTCAACATTGGTCATAGTATAATGTTGTTGATTTTGATGAGTTCAAATAAATTTTACCAGAAACAGAAAATAATGAATCCTCCATATAGAGAGAGAAGTTGAGATAATCAATAGGCTATTTGACAAACATTTTTTTTCGGTTTGATATGTAGGGACGTCTCCATAATATAACCATAGGTGAAAGAATTACTTCGATAGCACAAAAATCTCTCAAGATATGCTAATTTGAAAATCACAATTTTTAGACTGCCCCAAAACGCTCCATACAAAAGACTACCGAATTATGACGTCACAGGTTTGTATTTTGTATGCATCAAATGAGAAATTTGTACGACAGCTATGTTAAATATTACGTTTATGTAATTAGTATCATAATAAAAGTTATAGCATTTTTTATTGCTCCTCCAATGGAATTATTATTTTTTAATAATTTCATACTTCTAAAATGGACTTTCCCGCCAAACTTTGATCGACGCTAAAAAAAGTCTGACTGAAGATATTAGAATGGAAGTTTGAAGATCTTTATACTTTTGTGTATTTTACGATATTGTTAATTTATTTGTACAATTTTTAAACATTGGAAAATGGCCTATTAGCCGAACATTTTTTGCTTTTTTTTTCGATTCTCACTGGCAAATATGATTACATAAAGTAAAAGTTTTTGTCTTTATAACGACTTTTGAACTTTTTGTCTTTTTTTTTTATACTACATCGGGTGGTAGACAAGCATACGGCCCGCCTGATGTAAAACGGTTACCGTAGCCATATTAACGCTCGCGACACAAAATATCGCTCGCGCGCCGCAACCCCCGCTGTCAACGCAGCATCTCCTTTCTGATAACCTCACTCACTCGCAGGAACACAACAACCCTCAAGGGAATTGTTATTTGGCTGCGGTATTCTGTGAGGTGGAGGTACATTCCCCAGTCGGGTAGCTTACAATTACGCTCCCTACCTCTCTTTTCGCCAGAGCTTCGTTTGTCAGTAAGCAGGGTGCACCGCGTGCAGGTGAAGTTGGCTTTGGTTCAGAGATGTTGATGAACCACTTACACCCCATATCTTTAGTTGTAATTTCATTAAATCTTATATATCTTTTAGCACACTGACTATACCAGAACTTCAACGGTGTTTCTAAATCAGACTGCGCAATTAGTAAATTACTTCCAGTAGTCAATACAAACAGTATTACCATTTGGAATAGTTAATCATTCATCCAGAATGACAAATCTTCGGCCTCGACTGCCCGGAGCCTGATCTATTACATACATTTTATATCACGACGAGCTCTTTGTACCTCTAAATGATAAACGATTAGATATAAACAGAAAGTCCTACTGTTTGTTACGCTTTTCCAACAATCTTTATAACAAAAGTAACAAAACGAATCGGTCCAGCTGTGAATAGTGGAACCGGCTTACCACCATCTTTAGAGTTGAAGTCAATGTTCAAGTCAACTGGTGGACCCTGCTGACTTACAAACGAAGGTCTGGCAAAAGAGACGTTAGGCATGTTGTGCCACACTGGAGTGTAGATACCTCTACCTCACGATCAGAAGTCTTGCTTCTATGATTTTTTTTTTCTATGTCTTGCTTCTAGTTTTTCTATCCAAGTGCTCAATGTCGGTTTGCGTTTATAAAAGTTCAAATACACAAAAGTATGAAATACATAGATAGCTTTCCTAGAATGTTCCATGGAGATTCTGTGAAACCATATTCTCATATAGCTCATTTATAAGTTTTTTTTTTGTTTGTTTTTTTTTTTTATAATACGTCGGGTAGCAGACAAGCATACGGCCCGCCTGATGTGAAGTGGTTACCGGAGCCATATTAACGCTCGCAACATAAAATGTCGCTCGCGCGCCGCCACCCCCGCTACCATCGCAGCATCTCCTTCCTTTCTTGTGACCTCACTCACTCGCAGGAACACAACAGCCCTCAAGGGAACCGTTATTTGGCTGCGGTATTCTGTGAGGTGGAGGTACATTCCCCAGTCGGGTAGCTTACAATTACGCTCCCTACCTCTCTTATCGCCAGAGCTTCGTTTGTCAGTCAGCAGGGTGGACCGCGTGCAGGTGAAGTTGGCTTTGGTTCAAAGATGTTGATGAACCACTTACACCCCGAAAGTTTGACATTTAGTAATAATTTTAGCCTACGTAGTACTTAGGTCTATGGAACCTACTTGGGATAGTAATAAATAATAATTTTAGCCTACGTAGTACTTAGATCTATGGAACCTACTTGGGATAGTAATATATGGTCGTTGTCATACATGAAGTCACACGAAACTGCTATTATACTTCTCATTAGTGATATTAGTTAAGGTAAGACCTCCTGCGACTATACTGAGTAACTAATCTATGTCAGTGTTACCAGATAGTGAGATTAGCAAGTCGTGATCGGATATAGCTTGGCCTTGGATACGTTTAATTGATTTTATTAATTAATAACTGTAGCAGCAGCACTTATATCAACAATGCAAATGTATCGAAAGTGGGCAGTGTTTGACAACTGTGTTGACTGTTGAATTATTATAAGCTAGCTTCTGCCCACAGTTTCATCTATGTACATGCAATATTCCGGTAATTATTATCCTATACATAGGATCATACATAATAAAGATAATATTTTAAATAGTTAATGGATTCAGGTGTTATTTTGTGGAAGTCAAATTTACAGGCAATTTGATCTACACTACTTTGCGTGCTTCTACCACCAATTAGTTCATGCAAACTGCTGCCGACCGGCACCCATCCACTACCGTTAGTAGATAATATTTTATCTGTGCGCTAAATGTAATTCAAATTCGTAAACCCTTTACGCGTTATTGAGTCACAAATATGTATGTTGACTTCTGATCAAAATGTGATCAATGTAGGCGATTAGTATATACTGCGTGCTTCGGAGCTTCTCTTCGACTCCGTGCTTCGGAGCATACGTTAAACCATCAATCCCGGTTGTTGTCGTTATTATACTCGTAGATGAAAGTCGTTCAGCCAACTCAGTGAGTGGCCTTTGGGTGACTTAAAAACAACTGGGTTCCGCCAAACCGTAGTTGAGCGCGGAAGAGTATGTAGTATATAAATGCAAAATCTGAATACGCAAGTTTAAAAATTGAGGACCTTTAGGAATTCATTTTGACCTCATTGTTATCAAGATATAATTATGTAAGATCTACTGCACATGCACAAAAGGCACACAAGGATACACACACACTGATATATTGTTATTTACTGATAATTAACGAAGTAAAATACATATGAAGTACTTCACATTGCACATCACATCCTTGTTAAAATTCACTAATTATTTAGTTAATAAAATGCAATCTCACAAATAACCTGAGAAACTTCTTGATAGACATAGTAATAACCAGATTTTTGAAGAAAACTGGCTTATGGAACTTCAAATATACAGTACGAGTATCATTGCTGCCTACAGGAGAGAATATACGCCCATCGAGTCAAGAGAGCCGACCATGTGTGGGAGAGAAATTCGATGCATCTCACAAGGCGAACAGGCGAAGTGTCTAGCTACTCTGCACTATCAATATTTATTCTTTGTATTTGATTTCTTCAAATTAATCGCAGACGTATCAACAATACAAACATCTGTTGATAGTGGGAGTTTAAATTAGCATACGTAGAGTTATTATGATTTATGGCGGTCGTGCGTGTTATATACGACACGTGTACAATACGAGACAAGTAGGTAATATATGAGTTATGTTTAAATTTGTTGACACGCAATTATGTGCTTTTAAATGTCCAAATTATTTCATCTTATCGCTGTCAAGTAACAGTGTTTTATTAAGTACCTATAGCCATGAGTAAGTTACTGATATGATCATTTAATTTGAAGAAGACCAGGGTTGCAATGTATTCGTTTCCTCTTTACCATCACCAATTTACAGTTGGGATCATTCCTTCGCGTCCTAAAAAGTTTGGCAACTCCTATCTATGTCGCACTATTAAAAAGAGGAACGCGTTGCCGGCATATGTATTTCCTCATTCATACAATATGGGATCCTTCAAGCGAAGCGTGAAGAAGCATCTTGTAGGCCAGCATGGCAGCGTCAACTGACAAGACATCAATGTCTCTTGTCCGTTGCCGATGCGATTGGAGCTCCTGTTTCACTTACCATCAGGCGAAGCGGAACCAATATGCTGGGCTAAAAAAAAACTATCGTAGCCCTTATTCGTCCCACTGTTAGGATTGAGGATACGGGTCTCCCTTCAATCAAAGGGATTTTGAAAGTATACTGCACCACTCTGCTCAACAACGGGTTGATGAACTTTCTCTTTACCTTACACACAGGTATTTAGAAGGATATCACGTTTTTTACGAATATATAAGAAACAGAGGGTAGAGCACAACATATTGAGTCTGATATCTGATTAGTACTTATCCCTGGTTTGTAGATTTAAATAAATAAATAGTTAAATTGATTGTTAAATTGATTTGATAGTGTTTTAACTTGTTGAACATATTTTGTTGATCATATTTTGTTGAACATATTTTGTTCAACAAGTTAAAACACTATCAAAAATACTGACGTCACGTTTATTTTGCTAAACCTGTTAATTTAAATACCAATAAAATAAAAGTTTACATTAGAACTAAATTGCTAAACCAACTTAAAATAAACTTAGTTTAAAAATAAAACACTAAAATGGGGTGTAAGTAGTTCATTAAGATCTTTTAAGGAGTGTAAGTGGTTCATCAAGATCTTTGATCCAAAGCCAAGTTCAGTTTTCGTGCAGATGAAGTTGGCTGACAAACGAAGCTCTGGCGACAAGGCAGGTAGAAAGCGTAATTGTAAGCTACCCGACTGGGGAATGTACCTTCACCTCGCAGAATAATGCAGGGCGCAGTCAATTAACAATTCCCTTGAGGGATTGTTGTGTTCCTGCGAGTGCGGTCCAGAAAGGAAGGAGATGCTGCGTTAGCAGTGGGGGTTGCGGCGCGCGAGTGATATTTTATGTAGCGAGCGTTAATATGGCTACGGTAACCGCTTTACATAGAATGCCCTACCGGTATTCGTCTCGATGTGTAGGGCACTTTATACTTGTTTATTGTACACTTCCGAAAGTAAACCAAATTTTGTTTATGACACTTGACACAAGTGCTATTTTTAGTTTATTGAACAAGTTAGTTAGGAAAATGATATTAATAGCATGTTAATGATTTTGTGTGTTCTACCGGTTGTACAATGGGGTGTGTTCAGAGGAGTTGTTTGACATGATGCCCACAGCCTCCTTCTACAGTCGCTCCGCTCGCCATCGACAGGGAATTCATTCTCACACATTGGAGCCTAAGTGGTCGCGTACTGTGCGGTTCCAGAGAAGGTTTCTCCCGCGTACTGTCAAGCTGTGGAATGAACTGCCTGTCGAGGTTTTTCCAGGAGACTACAGCATGGGGTTCTTCAAAAAGGGCGTGAAGAGGTTTTTACAGGGTCGGCAACGCGCGTGTGATGCCCCTGGTATTACAGGCATTCATAGGCTGCGGTAGCTGCTTTCCATCAGGCGGGCCGTAAGCTTGTTTGTCACTCTACCATTAGAGTTATTTAAAAAAATGCGCATAACCTATTTGCGGTATCATTTCTGATACTTAAAGGTCCATTCCCCTTATCCCTTTATGGGATAATCCCTTCTTTGTACTTTTGTTATTTCATTACTGTGTGCTGTAATTTATATGTACAATTAAGTTCTACAACAACAATAACATAACCGATTATTCTTTTCTGTATACATATATAACAGGCACCATTACTAACTGATCACCACACGACTCGCGTAGAAACGAAACACGTGTCGCAGAGACGACCACGGCAATCTGGTCAGCGGTAGTCTCATATTTCCGATATTGGAGAATCGGAGAGACGACCGTAACAGCTGGTGCAAAGACGACCAAAGCAGGCACGGCAGTCGCATGCATCTTCTAATGGTAGTGGATGGGTGAAGGTCGGCAATAGTTTGCATGAACTAACTGGTGGCGGAAGCACGCAAAAAAGTGTAGATCAAATGCCTTTTTAAAATATGTATGGATTTGCTCTCAGATTGATTAATTTCTAATATACTTCTAAAGTGTAATATAGTAGACACATATAAATTATAATATGCATTTTTATCTTATTAAACAGCAGTAAAATTATAATGTATTAATAGGTAATTATCGATAGTAGTATAAGAGCTAAAACATAGATATGAATATTTATAAAAGTGTCGATTGCAAATAAGTAATTTTATCTAGGAACATCGTGTTTTTCATGTTATGTTAATAATTGTTGTCATACCACTTCCTGCTTATATGTTTGTTAGTGCATTTTATGATGTACTCGTGATCGCTCACGATTTCATCCCTGGCCTTTCACACAAATTTACACCTCTTAGACCCTCCCAGGCTTTCAACTTATCCGGAACGACAGAACTACTTCCGCCCACGGTGGAGTGGCCATCTACTTGCGTAGCCATATCCCCTTCACTATTGTTAGCAAATCGCCACAGCCTCCTCCACCAAACACAGCCGAACATCTCTTTTTAGAAATTAGCCTAAATAGTATTAATGTTCTTCTTGGTGTTTATTATAGCCCTAATTCATCCATCAACTATTTTTCTTCTTTCGAATCTCTTCTGGAGGACCTAAGTTCTGTTTATAATCACACAATTATCATGGGTGATTTTAACACATGTCTTTTAAAAAAGGATTTTCGGGCTCACCGTCTTCAATCGTTAGTAAATTCCATTAATTTAAATATTTTACCTCTGAATGCTACGCATTATTTTCCCAACTGTACACCCTCACTTCTTGACCTGGTAATGGTTACTTCCGCAGACCATGTTACAAAGCATGGTCAATTTAGTGCCGATGCTTTTTCCTACCACGACTTAGTTTACCTCTCCTACAAAATCCGTCCCCCAAAACCCAAACCCAAAATTCTCATGCTGCGCAATTTTAGTGGCATGGATCTAAATCAGTTACGAAACGATGCGAAGCAGATTGACTGGACGGTCATTGATAATGCTGTTACAATCGATGACAAAGTTGAATTATTCAACACATTTCTCACACAGCTTTATGACGTGCATGCGCCCATTCGCCCGATCAAAGTTAAGCATCTTCCGGCTCCCTGGTTGACGGAAGATATAAGAAAACTTCGTGAAAAGAAGAACCGAGCAAAAGCCCGACACAAAGCGGATCCATCAAATACAACCAAGCGAGACAAGTATCAAAGCATTAGAAATCTCTGCAACAAGGTGTGTAGAGACGCACAGCGACGCCATATCCATCAATCTATTGAAAATAAGGACCAAGCAAACGTTTGGAAATTTCTAAAAACCATGGGAGTGGGAAAGTCTCGAAATACTCTTTGTTCTAATCTTGACCTGGAACAAATAAATAAACATTTTTCCTCATGCTCTTCAATTGACAAAAAAGTCAAAACAGATACATTACATCAACTCTCTTTGTTATCCCCTCCCGACCCCAACCCTTTTGTTTTTGAACCATTCACTGATTGTGGTGTTAGGAGAAGCATACTGTCCATTACATCTAATGCGGTTGGAGGTGACTGCATTAGCCGTAATATGATCATTCCTTTGCTTGATATCCTGGTCCCTATCCTGACAAAAATCCTTAATTTCTCTATTTCAACTGGATCCTTTCCCAAATGCTGGAAAGAAGCTCATGTTATCCCGATGCCCAAAAAACCTTGCCCTTCATCCGTCAGTGACTACCGTCCTATCTCTATACTCCCTTTTCTATCCAAAGTGTTAGAGCGGTTAGTCCACTGGCAAGTAAGTTCCTTTCTTGCTACCAACAATCTCCATAACCCTTTCCAGTCTGGTTTCCGTCCTGGTCATAGTACGGCTACTGCATTGGTCAAGATATCCGATGATATTAGGTATGGCATGGATAATCAGCAGCTCACAGTTTTGACGCTACTCGATTTTAGCAACGCCTTTAATACTGTTGATTTTGATATCTTGTTGGGAGTCCTGTCTTCTCTTAACATATCTCCAGCAGTGTCTGGTTGGTTTCATAATTACCTGTACGGGCGCCGGCAACGTGTCAAAGTTGATCAATCACACTCTGCCTGGTGTGATACAACCGCTGGCGTGCCGCAGGGTGGCGTGCTATCTCCTTTGTTATTTGCTATTTTCATCAGTTCAGTTACTCATAATCTTTCCTCGTCCTACCACCTTTATGCAGATGATCTACAAATATATTCACAGGCATCACCTGATAACATTATACAAGCCATAAATCGAACCAATTCTGATTTAGATTTGATATCGTCATGGTGTAGGCGCTTTGGTCTGAAAATAAATCCAGTTAAATCTCAAACTATTGTCATAGGTAGCCCAGCATTTATTTCAAGAATTGACGTCACTCAAATCCCGCCGGTTGTATTTGATGGTATCTGTATTCCTTTTAGTGGAACGGTCCGGAACCTTGGAGTAGTTTTTGATTCTACACTGTCGTGGAAACCTCAGGTAGCCGAGGTAAGCAGGAAGATGTTTGCCGCATCTGCATCACTTAGACGTCTTAGGAACTTTCTACCTACTGCCACTAAAATTGTTTTAGCACAATCCATCCTCTTCCCAATCCTTGATTATGCAGATATTGCATATCCTGATTTGAATGTCGACTTATTAAACAAGCTAGAGCGACTCCAAAATCTCAGTATTAGATTTATCTTTGGTTTGCGTAAGTACGATCACATAACCAGTTATCGCGATCAGCTCAAATGGCTTTCCATACGCCAGCGCAGGGATATGCACATTCTTTCTTTCCTCTATACTGTACTCTTTGCTCGTACTTCACCAACTTATCTCAAAGATTGCTTCAAGTTCTCTTCTTCTGTCCATGGTCTTTCACTTCGTTCATGTGAAAACTTTACTCTTTCCGTTCCGCCTCATTCTTCAAACTTTTTCAACCAATCTTTCACTGTCCAGGCTATCAGACTTTGGAATTCTTTACCCGTCGCTATCAGAACTGCTAAATCTATAGACGTTTTTAAGAGACAAGTAAAAAATCATTTTCTTGGTCTTTGATTTCTTATTTATTGTAGCGCAGACATGAAATTATATTAAATATGTGTATTATGTATGTATGTATATGTGTATGTGTGTGTATGTATGTATATATATATGTGTAAGTATGTGTATATGTATGTATATATCATATTATATGTATGTTATATGTGTATTAGTAAATACCATATCATGTTTATTAGTTATTGTATAATTTGTATTTTAATCTTTCCGTCTTGCGAACCTTACCTACTTCATTTAATGTATTCGTTACCTTAAGGTTGCCTTGAAAAGATTGCTTTTAGCAATAAGGCCGCCTTGTTGCACATACATACCTACTATATAAGTGAATATTTTCTGTATGCTGACTGAATTGTTTCTGTAGTTTGTAGTGTAAATAAAGCATATTCTATCTATCTATCTTAGACACAGCATAGTAATACAACCAGTACTTTAACTTCATACTAGCGCCCAAATCGGCGGCGCACGCACACAGCCAGGCGTCATTTACACGACCGCTCAGGAAGTTTTGGTGCACCCGGCGGCGGCGGCGCCGATTTGGGCGCTAGTATGAAGTTAAAGTACTGGTTGTATTACTATGCTGTGCTATAGGAGCAAAGGTTCCCAACCTTCTTTGTTCAGGAACCACTACGAGGATTTATTCAAATTAGCGACCCCTACTGTCAAGTAATTCATTACGCTATAACTTGAAATTATATAATTTTGTTTAATAGTGCTTCTAATGTGAATTTGTCACATGTATGTTTTATGATTTTAGACTGTGGAAGTACTTCCTTACAGAATACGGCAATCAAATAACAATTCCTTTGAAAGTTGTTGTGTTCCTACGAATGGGTGATGTCACCAGGAAAGAAGGAGTTGCGTTTACAGCTGGGGTGGCTGGGCGCGAGCGATATTTCACGTAGCCATCGTTAATATGGCTACGATAACCGGTTCACATCAGACGGGCCGTATGCTTGTTTTACACCCGACGTAGTATAAAAAAAGGGTATCGTTCCTCCGTACAATGTTCTCCGTACAAAATATTATTCTTGTATGATGACCCCCTTTAATTTTTAACTTTAACTTATTTTTTATTATCTGTTGTTATAGCAGCTACAGTAATACATAACGAGTAGCTTACAAATGGCTCCAAAGATCGTGATTGGCCACTTACATCCCTTATATTACAATACAGCATTGAATCTGCCTGTGCAGAATTATTTTTTGTGTATAAAGTCAATAAATAATGTAGCATAGAGCTGAAACTCTCAGTATCAATTAACATATGATTTAGTAACGGGTGGTCGCCGCATCGGTCTTCAAGATAGCCATGATTATAAGGAAGCGAACTGAACATAATCACATCCGCTGTTGTAATAAACCACTGTTTAATATCAGTGGCTTGATAACAGTCATAATAATAATTCATATGACTTGTACTGTTTCAAAACATTTGGACTTAGTAGAGACACACCCCCGCCAACTTATACAAATGTCACGTCGTTTACTATCACAGAAACAATGACGTCTGTATTGAGAGGATATGAGCATGTGTGCAGCGCCATACAAACTATTCCAGATTTGTCTCAGAGGGGAGGGGTCGACACGAGAGAGCGGCAGGGTGTCGCCATACTATATTGCTTGTTTGTTATAACGTTATTGTACATTAAAAAATAAAATGCAAAACAAAGCAGTACAAAAACAGTAATAATCCCTTAGAGGGATCCCTTCCAGTCAACCTACTGTACGTAGTACGTGGTAGTACTTTTATTTTTATACTGTGCTAGAGAGTTGTCCATTACAGTCGCATACTAAGGATGGATGAGGGGTGACTTTTTTCGCACAATTTTGTATAAACTAGGACGTATCTCTTTATCATTGCGTCATCAAAGATTTTCGTCAGAAATTTAAGGAATAAAAATTTTGATTGTGATAAAAGTGTCAAGAAACATTTTTTTATAAAATCAAGTTTTTTGTATAGAGGATATTTTGTATAAAATGAAATTTTTTAGACAATATTTAAATTCCCACAGATATTAACAAATCACATAGATTATTTGCACCTCGTCAGATTTACTCCCAGTCAGCATCAAGTTCTGAAATTAACTGCCAGTCAAGGTTTTCCTAGACGACCGGAACACGGGGGTAAAAGCAAGAAGAATATTTTACAGAGGTCAGCAATGCGCGAATCATGCTATTACTGCCCCCTTACCACCAGCTCTTATTGCGATTCAATAACTGAATAGAATGCTTATTTATATCAATGAATAAGCGACTCTATTCAATGAATCGCAATAAGAGTTGGTGGTAAGGGGGCTGGACGCCCCCAAGATGTTATTCAAACTACCTAGCGAAAATCCGGAGAAACTCGGCCAGTAGCCAACCCTACATACAACGAACAATTATACACACTAACGGTATTTTTATAAAACGGTTATAGTTTTTTATTAAAAACGGTCTGCACAGTAAAATCATCTGGCTTATTGAACAAATTAATCTCGAACAAAGTACAGTGTTCGGAGCAATAATGACGTGTAATAAATGTGGGCAAGTCTGGTTTATTATTAGTTTGGGCGGCACCAGGCCGGCAGAGGCGAGGCAGCGGCTACTGGGTACAATACCTATAAGCTACTGGGTTTAAATGTGACCACTGATAATAAGTGTGCTCAGTGGTTACACCAGTGTAACAAATCAGTGTAACCATGGGTCGGAAGGGGGTTTTACTTGGAAATTATTCTAAATATTTCTACCTGAGGGTTTCGAGTCTGAAGAGACAGGAGGAGGCTTAGTATTATTAGGGGTCGGAAAATGTATTTTTTTTATATACTACGTCGGGTGGCCAGCAAGCATACGGCCCGCCTCATGTGAAGCGGTTACCGTAACCATATTACCGCTCGCAACATAAAATATCGCTCGCGCGCCGCCACCCCCGCTGCCAACGCAGCATCTCCTTCCTTTCTGGGTGACCTCACTCACTCGCTGGAACACAACAACCCTCAAGGAAATCGTTATTTGGCTGCGGTATTCTGAGAGGTGGAGGTACATTCCCCAGTCGGGTAGCTTACAATTACGCTCCCTACCTCTCTTTTCGCCAGATCTTCGTTTGTCAGTCAGCAGGGTGCACCGTGTGTAGGTGAAGTTGGCTTTGTTTCAAAGATGTTGATGAACCACTTACACCCCAAAAAATAAAACTTTTATAAAGTTAACCCAGGTTAACCTTAAAGGTTCGATTAGACTTACACGCACAACAACGCCATCGAGCTTCTCGATCTTATTGATATGAAGCTGCCTTAACAAAGTTCGGTACAACTTCACCTCCCTTTAACGCAAGGCATCCCGTACATAATGGCGCAATTTGTTTTTTTTTCTTATACGTTAATATAGATAGTTATTTTATTTATTTTACTGAATATGATAATTTATAAATAAATTCTATATTTTCGTCTGCATCAATCAATATGAGTACGGGAAGATATGTCAACGAGATCATACAAATTATAATGCAATTAGAAAAACACAGTAAAAACCCAATATCGACGTAACCAGATATAATAACAGGAATTATTTTTTTGATAGTACGTGATCTTAACCATCAACTTTGTCTACACAAAAAAAAACAGCAGCCCATATACGTCATATTACAAATACCAATAAAGTACAAAGAAACGTGAATGAAATGTCTGCAACTACCATTCAATGACCACTACATTCTTATTCAAAGTTCAACGATATTATACCTTAAAGTTATTTGTGCAGAGATTAATTTAGATTGGAATTGTTATTGATAGATGGACTAGGTAACATAGCATCTCAATAGCAACACAAACATGGGTGCATAAAAACAACACTCGAGGCTGTGTGGACGGCTACTAGGCAAGCAGGGTTCCGCAGAGGTGGCCGGTAGCGGACCGGTCGCGGTAATGATACCACTGCCTTTTAGGGCCTGTTATGATGGCCGCTGGAATAGGGTGGATAATCGCATTTAATCTTGTTGAAAGTTGATGTTCGTTTTATGAGGATTTAAATTTACTGTTGACTGTTATACAAATAAATATGTGATTTATGATTTGTTGCTTACTAAGTTACTAGGTCATCACCGTCGTTTCCCAAAGTGTGTTGAGCGAAATTATTGATGACTTTGATTTAGCTTTACGGAATACATAATGTATGTTTCTCATTTTATAAGAAATATTCTATATCCGTAATTCTATACGTGGGGATAAAATAAAATACAGGAGCCTTGACTAGAATTCCGTTATCTTAATTATATATATATTTTTTCAATAAACTAATTTCACAAATGCGTAATTATTATTATTGTACGATTTTGTATAAATTTACTTCTATAAGATGGAATAACAAATGTGTGTGTGTACATTTTTTTTTATTTCAAAATAAAACTAACTAGTTGAAAATCCAAACAATATCTTCTTTTTAATTTTCTGAAACTAAAAATGAAAAAAATAGAAAAAATCATATAAATAAGTATAATTTAGTTACATTTACAGTTCATTTAGTTAATCTTTAATTTTCCGAATAAATTAAAGACTAACTAAATGAACGGTAACAATACGAGTTCAAACAAATAAATATAATACTATTTTAACTTAATATTCGAGATAAAACATTTCATGCAGCAATCTGATGAAGTATTAATCGACTTATATTTATTGTTCAACTAGTCATATCCACACAAATCGAACGATCGAGCCCTTGGTGAGCCTGTTTGTCCACTCTCATTAAGATCACTAGTACTTACCTCTGAGTTTTTCCTCCGACGCCTTGTCGCAGACGAGATCTCCTCGCGACTTCTGCGATCCTAGTAACACACCGTTGTCTAGCGCAACTATGATCATAGATAACCGTAGTTTTTACCATAGAAGATAGATCTCCTTAGTATTACTCATTAAAACTTTACCTAGGTATAGCTTTATGTTTTAAACTATTTTTATTTTCTACTAAATTTGCTATTTTATACTCTAGTTACACCACTAAATCTGATAGTGAACTGGTCTAGGCCTATGATACGTAGTAATTACAAAATACATTTTATTCCATTAATAAAATTGTTGCCAGCTACATGTACAGTTCGTTGACTTGAGTATTGAACTTTGCATTTCATTGTAAATGGTTTTTGTTGACAATATTAATTGGATATAGAGAACGCGTGGTAATTTAATTTCTTATTTTATATCTATACAGATTTTTATCTAGCCAAAAAGATAATACAAATCCTGTAATATATTTATAAGTTTTGAAAGTACCTCTTTTATGTAAATATCTAAATATAGATAATTACAATTTTCGTTATACATATACTTATGTATGCATGCATACATTTATATGTATATAAAATATCCAGATTCAAAATAAATACACATATTCTTTCACATAACGTATTTTCCTTATGCGGAAATCGAAACTGCGAACCATAAATGTTATATTAGTAAAAGCTAACAATTCGGCCAGCAGGGGGGGCCTACCGCCGAAGCTGAAACCTATTACCATCGTATATCTATTTTGATTCGAAAAAATAAGTCTTACGTTATAGTTATTGACAACCATCTTCAATTCAGTCGGTTGAGCTCCAGAGTTTCTACTAACTAAGCTAAACACCAGTAGCATAATTAATAGTACGCTGAAGTTTGATCGAAAAATCACAAAAATCCAATGGGAATCAGCTTCAGCTTAGCCGGTAGGGCCAGAGGTTGGCCTTTCGATGCTCAAATTATTAGAGCATAGAAAGGCATTATATATTTGTTATATTAGAGTCTAATATTACAAATAAATCGAAGTTTCAGTTATGTATTGACAGTCAAACACTTATTTTCAAACTGTGATGAAACCTTTTTAACACTCGATAAGAAATTATTTAGAGTGTGACCAGAATGCTACCCTGCGGGACACCCACTTGTTTATCTCCTTATCGACAGTGTAGGAGTCGATAAGCGACCTCGAACCGGCTACTGGCAAATGCGTTTCCCTTGTTACTCCAAGCAGGCCTGTCTCTGGAATCTAACCTTGGTAATGTATAAGGGAAATATGCGCTTACCTAGTCGAACGCCTCTAACAGGCCCAGCTGCTGATTTATGCTTTTAATTAACATTACGATGCATTAAAATTAATCTTCCACTCCACTTTGCGTTTGTCATTGTCTTTCCTGTAATAAAATTTAAGTTGACGTGAATTATTTTATAGGTAAACAATAATGTTTTATTTGCTTTCGATTTATTATTATATTGGTTTTCAAAATCTACAGATGTGTTTTATTCAAAATCTTTAAAACAGAAGCCATGCTCAATCGCAGGTGTACCACTTCAACATAAAATATGTGCTACAACATAAGTCTTTTACAAATTTTTACATTTTACATTTTTTTATAATGTTGATCAGGGTGATTAACATTATAGAAAAATATTAGTAGTTTTTGAGGTGAGGAAAGTATTTTTAGCGTTATCATTCATTCAAATCATTAGTTAAATTAAATAAATAGTATGGTTAACTAGTAAAGAGTAGGAGTCAAGAGTTCAACATAGACGTAAGTACTTTCACTGAAGATCTTTCCCTTATTTTTTTTTTGTTTTTTCGAGGAAGTAAATTCACCAAAAATCTCTAAAGCATAGTATGTGTTAGTAGTGGGAGTGGGAAGATCCGTAATATTCGAGTCGCATGCGTACTGACCTACGGTACCTAACTGCTTAACATCAAGTGGGTCTTAAGTTTGTTTGCAACTCGATGTAGTAAAAATAATATATTTTCTATGTTAATCAATTATATCAAGCACTTTGTTAATGTACCAAAATTTATGTATTAAAATCTATAACCGTAACTGCTTTTCATCAGGCGGGTCGTATGCATGTTTGGCATCCAACGTTGTACAAAAAAATCTAGTAACTTAATATAATAAGACCACATCCAAATACGTATTTATTTATACATGAAAATAAACATGATATATTTATAATCTATAAGATATCAGATTACAATTCTTAGTCTTATTGGTAATTAACGTTTTATATGTTTTATATAACGCTCGTGTGTTCGATTCCCACATAGGACAAACATTTGTGTGCATGAACATGTCTGTTTGTCTTAGTCTGGGTGTTATCTATGTATCATAAGTATGTATTTACAAAAAAAAATGTATTTACATATGTTTATCAGTTGTCTAGTACCCATAACACAAGCTTCGTTTACTTTGGGGCTAGATGGCGCTGTGTAATTTGTCTAACAATATTTATTTATTTATTTATATAAATCTAGCTTACGCCCACGGCTTTGCCCGCGTTTACGAAAAGGTCTTTTAATTTTTTAGGTTAATATATAGCCTTTGACTACGTTAGTACTATTTATATACGTTAGTACTATTTATATATTATACTGTGCTTTGACACTCATAAGCAGCGTGGTATTCTATTCGTAAAATAATTTTCAAAATCGATTCACTGGATCCAGAGATTACCCCTGCAAACTACAAACTTTACCTCTTTGTAATATTTGTATAGATATAGTAAAGTAGATATAGTAATATTTGTATAGATGACATTTTGGTTTAGTCGCGAGATGCCTACTATCGGCCTTGGTTGACTGTTTTACGTTTTCATACAATTAGTAGCATAACGACTACTTCAAAAAACGCGCCGGGGCCTTCCCGGACTCTCAAAGCTTTCGTAGAGGTGACGAAGTCTGAAACGAACGCAGGTCTTCAGTAACACGATTACAAGATGACGACGAACGAACCGCTAGAGGAATTTGCTTACCAATGCGCTGGGGAATCTCCAGCTTAGGCGTGGAACCGCAAATGCGCGACGTACGAACTGGGTGCTTTTGGTTGGAGAGACGCTTCGACCAGGAAAAAAGGGCGATTCTCTTGGGTTTGGGTTTTGTTGTCTCCACGAATCCCCACTCCGAACCACCATCGAACCTTCTCGAAACTTAAAATACCTCCACTAATACATAAAGTGATATACATCGACCGCCATCACAAACGAAAAAGTAGGCATAGTGCGACTACGTGCTTGGAGGTTTTCTGAAGCAGTCGTTATGCTACTAATTGTATGAAAACGTAAAACAGTCAACCAAGGGCGATAGTAAGCATCTCGCGACTAAATCGACATTTTTAACAGAAATAGTCAAATGGCGGAAAGCGGGACAGGCTACTTAAAATCAGGTGTGAATGAGCTTCGACAGCAAGTTTCTTATAAAATTTATGTTCGTTTTCCCTTTTAAATTATTATTCAATTCTGTCAACGCGAAAGTTTTAAAGTTATTGAAATGAGTCTTGACTCATTTTATGGTGTACAAAAACTAAATATTTTATGAGATGCTCTCTTCTACACGTGTTGTATCCAGTTGTTTAGTATTGGTGAAAGAGAACTAAAACACAGTGATATATTTTTAGGTTGTTATTACAAACTAGATGTGCATGTGACTTCGTTTACGCATATATTTTTAATATGAGAGGCGGGCAAGCGAGCATGTGGGTCACCTGAACGAAAGTAATCACTACAGCCCATAGAAACCAGCAACACTATGGGTTTGCCGATTCGTTGACAGTTTTTTAAGGGAAAATTTTACTCTGTTCTTATAGGCACCCATGTCGTATGTATTTGGGAATACTGCTGAGGGAAGTTGATTCCACAATTTCACTCATCCATGAAAAGAACGATTCATGATTGCTTGCAATACTAGATGCGTCACTAACACCTAACCTAGTACTGTTATAGTCTGCAGGATATGGCAAGGACTTCCCGAAGGAACATTCAGTATAAGCATCGTCAAATCGCCTGTATGTTTCCTTATCCTAAGACCAAACACACGGTATGTTCTTCCCGTGACAGATAGGTCACCGGATTTGATTTAGACTACGTCATCAGCTGCATTTTATATGAAAAATTACAAATTTTGACTATTAAACTCGTGACGTAGTCTTAGCAGTATCTGGGAAGAGAATACCACAAGGTACCATGTTTGTAACTGCGACTTTGTATATAAAAGACATCTTAGATATCAAACGCCAATTAAGAAAGGATTTATGAAAGTTCCCACGCTATTACACACGGTAGCTACACAGACACTTATATATCAATGTCATATGTGTTTTCCGAGTATTAGTGCAGTGGTCGTGATAACGCCATCGGCCGATAGCGCCCGACCACGACCGGGGCTTGGAGGCGCTAATGAACAGGTTAATTAGCTACTGGGCGCTAAGCTTAGGGTCTCTTCATATCGTCTAGAATTAAACTCGTCAGTGATTTTAATTAAATTATTCTTTCCCATGTATTTGGACGGCTATGGTGAAGTGGCAATCAAAAGCTAGTTTATCACCAGGATACAAAGTTCGGGTTCAATTCCAAAATAAACAAGAGTATGTATGTTTGTTTGTCTTATTAGTGTATAGGTATTTTGTTATTTTTTTAAAAGTATCTAAGCACCAGCTATTTAGAATACAACCTATAAGCTTTACACAGTTTGGTAGTTTGATGTGACACTTTATAATATACTTGAATAGAATTTTAAACTCAGGTAAAAAAAAGTGAGACTGGTGATTCCGCTTTTGTCGTTAACATATTTATTCTCACTAGATTAGGGCAATTGGTATTCAGAAAGAGGCTCTAATTGGAATTTTCTGCATACCAATAATAATGTTCTAAATCAACTTAAACAAAAAATGCAAGTTAATTAATCTATTTTATAACAAAACAGGCACACAGGCAGGCAAACAGGCAGTTGTTGATTATACATAGGTATAATAAATAGATACACTGAGATGCTCTGCCATTTTTGAAGCCAAATATAAATCAAACCTCCTAGAGATGTGAATGTTCCATGTGACGTGCACTAAGCACAAAGTACCAATGAAGGACTAAAAGGTTTTTATCGGAAGGTTTTAACTGTACAATATACAGCCTACTGACGGGATTTTAATTAGAAACTTAGGAATGTTGCTGTACTTGGTATACTCGATGATAGTTCTACTTAAAACACTTATAATCAGGGGCGTAGCTACCGCCGTATTTGCCGTATCAATTATACGGGGCCCCCGGGCCACGGGGGCCCCCAAAGTGTGTAAGGAAAAAGAATAAAAACTTTCTAATTTATTTTATTTTACAAATGACAAAATTCTATAAAGCAATTCCTTTTTTTCCCCGCCTTAAGCGTGCGTTCAAAAGTTGGCAACACTACATCGTTATGGCGGGCTGCGGGACTTCCCCGTTTTATTTACTTCATCTTCAACTCAGCGGGGAATCCCCAGGAATCCTTCATCGATATCGCGATGTACGTGTACGTTGTTGTACTTTGCATTGGATCTTAAACCACGGAGTGCAGTGCACTGTTTATTTACGCGCTTTATATAAATGTGCATTACATTGTAATTCAGTACAAACAATATTGTTCTTCTGGTTTAGCAGTATTAGTAGCGATTTGTAAAAGAAATGAGTGAAAGGAAAAGAGATTATCCCAGCGGCGCTGAGAAAAGAAAAATTAAACAGAAAAGGGACGAGGTTATAAAAAAAGTGCCCAAAATTTCTTCATTTTTTCAGAGACAAGATACTGTGAGTGATTTAGATTGGAAAGGTAAGTACTACACTACTACCCAACCCATTTATTAGGGGCCCGTAGTGATAAACAAGGAAATCTTTTAATTTCGGTCTGTCCATCTGTCCGTCACAAAAAGTTGTCTCCCCCCTCGATTTTCACAATTATACTGTTTTTAGGGTTCCGTGCCTTGATTAAAAAAAAACAAAATTCTAACTTATCTATAGGATCGATTTGTTTTGTTGTTTGTCTATCAGTCCGTATCATATCGTTAATTGCGTGTTGAGAACTTCAGATGTGCAGACTCGCTTTCGGGTTCTCGTTTTGTATGGCCACTACACTACGCGCTGCGTTTAAATAGCACGCAGGTGTATAGTAATGCACGGACGGGCTGCAGGTGATTTTGTATCTACTAATAGGTACGAGCACAATCTGCGTAGAGTCTGTGTGCGTCTGAACTGAACACTCTCTAACTGTGACCCTTAGTAACGTTATTTATTTATATATAACTCTTTTTAGTTTAGTATCAAAGCATTCGTATTTATTTTTTAACAATTACTCGTTTATTTTTAGATTCTTCTGAAGCATGTTCTTCGTCACATATCCATCCGGAAATAGAAGAAAGCCAAGCACATACTTTATCGGATGTCCATCCAGAAATCGAGGAACCCCAAGTCAACGATTCTGATATATCTGCAGATAATGCAGATTGTAATATAATTTCATCAGATAGAGGAAATTTTGGTGACAATTTAACTGAATGCGAACGAAAAATAATTTTTAAATTGGGTCCATTTAAACCACAAGGACCATTTCCAAAAGTTTCAGAAAATAACCGACCTTTTTCGGCTTATTATTATTCATATTTCAATCAGGCAGGCATAAAAATTATAAGACCATGGTTATGTTATTCTAACGTTTTAAACAAACCGTACTGTCACTTCTGTTGGTTATTAGCAGATCGTCAAAACAAATCGTACTCCTCTGCTTGGGTTAACGGTGTTTCGGTTAGAAGCAATTTCACACAAACTATTCTTGACCATGAAAAGTCACAGCAGCATATTAGTGCCTCACTCTCTTATAATAATTGGTTGCAAGGAAATACCATCGATACTCTATTGAAAAGTGAAATCGATAGTAAAATTACATTCTGGAGAGATGTACTGCATCGTATAATTAATGTTATAATTACTTTAGTATCTTGTAATCTACCTTTGAGGGGGCATGATTCTGATTCTGGCAATTTTATGGCAATTTCACGTCTGCTATCTAACTATGATGCAACTTTAAAAGAACTTCTTCTAAAACCGAAAGGTGAAATAAATTATTTAAGCCCTACGATTCAAAACGAAATTATTAGTTTGCTTGGTACTAACGTTAGGAACAGTATTATCTCAGAAATTAAAAAAGCTCCATTTCTGACAATAATTCTGGATACAACACAAGACTTATCAAAAATTGACCAACTATCTGTAGTTTTTCGATATATCTCGGTTACAGAAAATGATGATAATGTGCCTAAAGAAATAAAAATCTGTGAGTCCTTTTTAGGATTCATAGCAGTAACCGATTGCAGTGCTGCAGGTCTGAAAACTGACATTTTAAATTTGACTAAAGAATATGGAATTGATTTGACTAAATGTAGAGGACAGGGATACGATGGAGCAAATGTTATGTCGGGTGTGTATGGAGGATTACAAACCCTAATAAAAGAGCATGCTCCAAATGCCGATTATGTTCATTGTGCTGCGCACGCTTTAAACTTGGTTTTGAACGATGCTGCGAGACATGTTCGTGAAGTATCGACTTTTTTCGATAATTTAGAAAAAATATATACTTTTTTTGGCAATAGTATAAAACGCTGGGCTATGCTAAGTGACGATTCATCTGAAAAATATTTGATTACCCTTAAAAAGGTATGTCCTACCAGATGGTCTTCTAGGAACGACGCTTTATTAGCAGTAAAGAAAAATTTTTTACTAATCATGAAAACTTTGTACCAACTAAATTTAATTTCAAATAAAAAAGATGAACGTGAAGAATGTAAAAGTATAATTAACATTTTAGAGAGTTTTGATTTCTTAGTGCTCGTTACATTTTTTTCTTCACTATTTGAAATTATTAATCCTGTTTCTAAAGCACTACAGCATGAAAATAATGACTTACAGAAATCTAGTATTTTATTAAGTAATCTTTTAAATAGACTGTGCCAATTAAGAAATCAGAATTCATTTAATAGTTTGCTAAATGAATCCAAAGATTTAGCAAAAGAGTGGGGGGTAACAACTGTTTTTAAAAACAGTAGGCGAAAGATAACGAAGCGTTTTTTTGATGAGTTATCACAAGATGAGAGAATTTCCGACCCGGAATCCTATTTCAAAGTCAATGTATACTATTGCTGTTTAGATATATTAATATCTCAAACTAAAGAAAGATTTCAGAGCCTTTGCAACCTGAGTAGTATATTCGAAATATTACAACCGGAGAAACTCCTATCTTCTTCAAGCGAAGAGATATTAAACGCTTCCGGAAAACTGTCTGCTAAATACAGTAAAGACATCTCACTTAATCTTTGTGACCAATTAAAGGCTCTAAAAACATGCTTAAATTCTGAAATTAAAAAAATTTATTCCATTAAAGAACTCATTGAATTATTGCTAGTAAAATTCAATAGTCTTGCATCCAGTTTTCCCGAGGTAATCACAGCATGCTTTTTATTCTTGACCCTTCCAGTTACAACCGCAACGGCAGAAAGAAGTTTTTCAAAATTAAAACTAATAAAAAATTACTTAAGAACTTCGATGGGACAAGAACGGCTGTCAGACATCTCACTATTGTCCATAGAGGCAGAAACTTTAGAAAAAATTAAATCATCATCAGCCATAAATGATTTAATAAATCAGTTTGCCGAAAAAAAGGCAAGGAGAGTGAATATTTAAAATTCGATTTTTATTTGTAAAATGGGTAAATTATGTGATAAATAAATATTTCTTCTCACAATATTTTTTTTCTTTTGTGAAAAATCTTTACCTCCATATAAGGGCCTCCAAAAAAATTTTTATACGGGGCCCCGACAAGGCACGCTACGCCACTGCTTATAATAGTGTTCAAGATAGCAAAACGTGTAACATTCAGTAGTCCTAAAAGTATAGTTTCGTTATCCCATCGTCATTTTAAATATTATCTCACCTAGTCCTTGAAATTCTAAAATAATTGGCTGTATGCTACAATATTTACCAAAACACCGAATGCAGTGTTTCTTGCCATATAGTAGCCATTTTAGAAACTTTCTGCTCCAATGGTTATTCTGCACGCTATGTAACATAACCACTACCTCTTGTTAAGTTCCAACTTGTAGAGAATTTCTATTAAAGCAGACAGACAAAACTGTCTGCTTTAATAGAAATTCTATCTACTATATTCTTATAAGTGTGGTTTCATTTAGCAAAAAAAAAAAAAAAAAAATTTGAAAACTGTCGTTGTTGGCTCTTTTCAATAAAAGAGCCAACAATGACAGGTTTCCGAAATAAGTCTAAGAGGAAATTTAAGGAGTAGGCCTATGTAGTAATTCGACGTCTTTCAGTTGAAATAATGATGACGATAGAGTAATAACATATGAACAGATATTTGCAATGGCGGTCTTATTCCTTCGACGAATTTCTTTCAGTGAATCAGTGCTTGACAGAATTGGTAAGTTCTCGAACTAAGCTCACCAGTTTTTAAAGAAATATAACCGAACGTCAATTAAAAAACAACACCACGTAAATCCAAGTGAAAGTAATAATTGAAGTCCCGTGTACGGCTGCGGACAACATAATTTAAGTGGTACCCTAAGCAGTACAGATATCGGCTGAGCTCCTGCCGCCGATAACCGAACACACGATTTATTTGTGTTTTTTGTCGGCCCGCTCCTTACAAGCGACACGGAATAAATTAAGCTACTGGATTTTGATATGGCCTCTGTGGATGCGTGAGATGTTTTATCAAACCTTTATTTGATGAATTGAACAAGTACATTTTAAAGACAATCAAAATGAATCCAAACTCGAAGGTTGTAGGGAGAGATACTGATTTTCGGACTTGCTCATCAAGTCAGCTGAATAATTAAGCTACTGGATACCACGAACTGTACTTGGAAGAAAAGAAGGTTTAATATTAATAAATATGTTTTTGAAATTTGATATCTTCATTAATTTTTTGAACTACGGTTCTCCCCATTTCATATGACTTGTAATTATTGACCGATACTTTAGAGTATTGTCGTTTTATTCATTCATTTAGATTAGATTTTTGATATTACTAACTACTACTAAAAAACGAAATAATCCGTTTTGTTTATATAAATGGTTTTAAAAGTATTTACAATATATCACATGCCGTCACTCTCGCTGCCATTGCCAGTAACTTCTACCTTCCTACTAATCTCACCCTCAGGAAAAGAACAACCCAATGCCACAATGTTATTTAACGGCGGTCTTCTCTGGAATGAAGATACTTCCCTAGTTTGGTATATTATAATTACGCTGTACCCTACCTCTCTTTTATCAGCGCCTCGTTAGTTAAATAGCAGGATGGGCCATGCGCAAGTGAGGTTAACTTTGCCTCAAAGATATTAAGCCAAAAAATATAGTACATAGTAAAAAACGTATAAGAATCAGCGGAGAATTCCAATAGGAGTTAATTCTAAGAACGTTTCCACGGAACCTCTCACTGAGCCAGTCTTACACTTGGCTCTTTTTTAAAAGCAGCAATAATCCCGGTGGATCAATCGCGGAGGCAGATTTATGGTACCAATTAGAAGAGGCTCCGAAACGTGTGCCGCAGCCAACAGCCCGCACAACCACACATAAGCCCGTCGACAGCAGGAGTACCTACTCAATGTGAGAATCCTGAATATGTCTCGCAATTTAATAATAATGGTATGATACTTTTTTTCCATGAGAAATCACCTGAAGTTCGGTATATTGGGGGTGGCTTAGTAGAAACCAATACGAGTACAAGATGTACTCGTACACATAACTATGTGATACGTATGTGTGTATGAATAAGGAAATAATATTGAAAACTGGGTTAAGTACAAGAAAAATCTTATAAGACACCATTTTACCTATATCACACCCCGGCCACTCCATAGAAATGTGGTGTCGGTGTACTACTACATAAGGAATGACGTCAGTGCAGAATGTAAGTAAGCGTGTGTGAGTGCGTGGCCATACAAACTGTTCCATATTTGTCTCAGAGGGGAGGTGAGGTCGACACGAGAGATCGGCACGGAGAGGCGATACTATACGTAGTACTGTCCTATTATTTATACTGTGCCTATATGTAACAGGATCACCATAATTTTTGAAAGCCAACTTGTCAAGACATGGCGCTAATAAGGCAAAAGAGATGTAGGGCACAAGGTAAATTGTAAGCTATCTGATTGAGGAGTACCTCCACTCTACAGAAGACCGCACCCAAATAACAATTCCATAGAATTGTTATTTGGCCTCATAAGGCATGGAAGGATATTGTATTACTGCAGGTGAATGGGTAAAAAGGCAAGAAAGGCTTAGACGACCCTTTTTTTTACTACTAGACAAACAAGAGTACGACATGCCTGATGGTAAGCATCGCAGTCTACGCTTATGACACCAGCATCATTCACGCGTTGTTGACCCTGTAAAATCCTTTCTTTCTTGGAGAACCACATACTTATTAAAATATTTACATATATGTATATTTAAATTGATAAATTTTATTATTGCAAAAACATACTATGCTTACAATTATTTGGGTACTCCTTTTAAGCAGTAGAACTGCTTGTGTTAGAAGTGACCGCTCTTCCAGAGTTCATAAAAGAAAGTGAAAATACATATAAAAATATGGATAGGTATAAACCAACAGAGTCTACCTATGCAAATCCGGGATAGATTGCTAGTATCAAAAACAATTATTAATCAGTAGTACACATGAATATAATCTATGGTATTTATGGCGTAGCACCTGATATATGTGACAAGTAATTATCACGTAATGTTCGTCTACTGTACATGAATATATTTTAGGAGCCCATAAAATGATTCTAATTATCATACTGATTACAGCCTTGCCAATGGTTAATAAACAGTTAACAATAAAATTATTTAAATTATTGTACACGGTAATTATTTATTCATTTAATCCTTGTGTTAATTCTGATTAAATTTAAGCTCCGCGCTAGGATAATTGAATGAATATATCTGGACAATGCAGCTCCATCTAGTCCCAAACTAAACATAGTTTGTACGATGCAATGTCCATGGTACAAACTTTGCTTAGTTTGGGACTAGATAGAGCATATGTAAATACATTTTTTTTTATTAATACTACAAACATAGATGACGCCCGTGATCATCAATTACCTTGAACCATGGCGCGCAAGCGATATTTCATTATGCAAGCTATTAATGTCTACAGTAACTAAAATTAGCAGACGACTCGCTTGTACATCAAGCAGTGATGTACAAGCGATACAAGCGAAGATGTATCTGTTAATTTTCCACGCAACGACGTAGTATTTTGGGGTGTAAGTGGTTCATCAACACCTTTGAACCAAAGCCAACTTCACCTGCACGCGGTGCACCCTGCTGACTGACAAACGATGCTATGGCGAAAAGAGAGGTAGGGAACGTAATTGTAAGCTACCCGACTGGGGAATGTACCTCCACCTCACAGAATACCGCAGCCAGATAACAATTCCCTTAAGGGTTGTTGTGTTCCTGCGAGTGAGTGAGGTCACCAGAAAGGAAGGAGATGCTGCGTTGGCAGCGGAGGTGGCGGCACGCGAGCGATATTTTATGTTGCGAGCGTTAATATGGCTACGGCAACCGCTTCACATCAGGCGGGCCGTATGCTTGTCTGCCACCCGACGTAATATAAAAAAAAAATCATCGCAACTATAAAACTTGTCTAAACTATGCAGTCGATATGAAAGTTGCATTTATGCTCCAGCCTTGTTGATAAGCTTTTTATTGAACTTGCATGCAATTTGATCTGCACTACTTTGCGTGCTTCTTCTACCAGTTAGTTCATGTAATGTACTGTCGGCCGGCACCTACCCACTATCGTTAGTAGATGTATGTGACTGCTATTATCTGTCTTGGCTGCTTTGGTCGCAAATTATCACCTAAGTTAATTAAATTATAAATACGTAATATATCACTTAACTTAATCACTATCACTACATAGTATAAAACAAAGTCGCTTTCTCTGTCCCTATGTCCCTTTGTATGCTTAAATATTTGAAACTACGCAACGGATTATGATGCGGTTTTTTTAATAGATAGAGTGATTCAACTGGAAAGTTTATATGTATAATATATGCATAACATAGTAGAAAAACACTGATAATTTAGAGGTTTCTAATGTGATGTCGTAAATAAACACATTTTTTTGCTCTTTCATTGCAAACGCTGGCTGAACCCAACGAGATAGATCAAAATAATGTAGTACAGTATTGTTCACCTTAAAATGGTCTACAAAAAAGTTCGCGATGGTATATGTCTATCTCTTAGTGGTAACACACAATAACCGTTATTTTATCCTTTGCTTTTTACAAGAAATAATGCCTTATTTACGAAGCGATTTTAAGCAATACAGAATTAATCCTTATCCAATTAAGTACCTTAAATACATTGCGCATTTAATATAGATCAATATGGCCCTTCACAGCATGTAATTTAAATGAATAGTTTAGAAGATATTACACATTTAAAATGCAGGGACATAACGGCTGTGGCGGTACCGGCCGCGGAGCCGGCGGCGTGTGCCTATAACTGGGGAAGGACTGGATAGGACAAAGCGCAAAGACCTTCTGTAGTACATTTAGTATCAGCATTGCACCCGTGCGAAGCCGGGGCGGGTCGCTAGTTAAATTATAAAGTAATAGTTTACCAAATATATTATCATACTTATCTTCATATTACTAAAAAAACCGGACAAGTGCGAGTCGGACTCGCCCACCGAGGGTTCCGTAGGTACGTAGTATAATTATTAAATTTGATATTTTTCATTATAAATAAAAAATAATGCGTCGAAAAAAATAAATAAAATATATTTTGCAATGTGTACATCAAGCCCTTTCATATGATACCCCATTTGAACTAGTAGTTTCAATTTGAAATTTCGACACCCTATAAAAAATATAGACCCCCTATTTTTTAAGATCTATTTACAAATGTATAGTTTTGAGATTTATTCCTGTACTTGTAGTCTATAACGATGTTACTTGCCAAATTTCATAGTTCTAGGTCAACGGGAAGTACCCTATAGGTTTTGATTCCCTTGAGTGTGTCGAAATATGCGTTTTTTGCTGAATAAACGGCCGTAACTTTTTTCTACGTAAACTTAGCAGTTTGATTTTTTTTTTAATTCATGGGACCGTAGACCTGAGTATATAGTTCAAATTTCAGCTTGATACCTCCACGCATTCTCGACATAGAAATTCTTGACAGACAGACAGACAGACGGACAACAAAGTGATCTTATATGGGTTCCGTTTTTCCTTTTGAGGTTCGGAACCCTAAAAATACTTCTTTACGTAAATTTGTTTTTGTCAGTAGACAGAGTGGGTCAAATGCCTCGTCGAGCTTCAGAAAAGTATCTAGTAAATTTAAGAAAGAAAGCGTGTACGATTTCTAATTAGATAATAATCAGAATATATCGTTTCCCTGTGATACTTAATGGGTTCAAAGCTGGTAGCAGTGATTTCACGCTATCGTCCAGGCTCACATCCAAATAATTTTATTGACGGAAGCCGGCACGATACCCCCGCTCTCATTAACGAAGTGAGGCGTCCGGCAAATATAGCAATCAGTGTCTTAACTTTAACAATATTACGATCTAGAGATGTAAATGGACGGATTGAGGAAGAGAGATAAATACAGAATATCTATTTTTAAATCTATTTTAAACATATAGCCTACCTGAAATAAAGTGGTGGTGGTGGACGCTTGCAACACAAGCAGCATCTTCTCACGTTAGGTAACTCCACTCATTTGCAGGAACAGGAAAAATACTGCAGCAATGACAAAATAGGCATAAGAGCACGGACATGATTATAATGACATTATTTGTATCAAAATAATAATACAACATTACATCAAACTTTTCTAAGGGGCCTCTATGCGTTGAATCCATGTGCTCGCGCTTACCAAATGATCGGGTTTAAGCCCGTGAATGTAAGAGATATTATTACTCATGCATATTACACACATACTGAAATGAACCTCCGTGCAATAGTAACGCATCTCCTTTCTACCAAAATTCCATTTATCGCAATAATCACTACACATTCTGGTACTTTATAATTCGAAATAGTTTACCACAATCAATCACGCATATGTTTAAATTTGACTTACCTCTCCATATATTTAATGTTGTTTCAACATAAATAACGAGTCTATCGTATTCTTTACTAAATACAGGTTGATATTTTAAATTGCTTTATGAAATTGTTGTTTTAATTTACGAATCTGTAAATAATTTCAAAGTAATTTTAATGTCCAATAATAATACTCAATTGGAAAGTAACTAATGAAAGCTTATTTACAACACAGTTATTTACTTTATAAAGTATATCTTTTGGGGACAGTACTGGTATATATAAATGATATAAACTTAAGTAAAAGAAGAATAGATTTGAAATTACACAGATCTGTCTCTTTCGCTGGCTAAATAGGTTGATCGTCTGAGAAAATGGAATAGGATACCTCGGGCGACCGAATGGAACTGGAAATGGACCGTTTTGTCGCCTAACTTAAAGTATCAAACTAGGGACACGATGGAAGATGACCTGAGCGCACTTTAAGTCACTGAGTGGCGACAGATTGAATAAACATGACAAAGGAAGACGAGCTCTTCTTTCTTCGAATGATTTAGAATTAATTTTGGAGAGCTGAGCCATGTTCGTAATAGAATTTTGAAGAAAGAAACGAGAGTTAGTCGTCTTTTATAACAGGTTTGCGCTTGATGATATAATTATTGCTGTAGAAATGTTAATACACTTCTGTTTACGTCGACTTACGAGTCTACGTATCTAAAGAATAACATCGCTGTCGAAACAATGAAAGGATTTCTTTTTCAAATACTTTTAATATTTTTTTATTTTATTTTTATTTGTTATGTACAAGACTATCTCAATTTATTATCGAAATATTCCGTCATAAGATATAAAGAAATATTACATGAGACCATCTCAGGAGCACCCTGTTTCGGGCCCGACTTAGTACGGCAAAATGTACACTTAAGAGGACTTTATATTTAGTGTTACACATCTTGTGCAAATACATTATTCTGAATCTGACACAAAATCAATTGTAAAATTATTTTATGGTATTGCGTTATATTTTTTTATAAATTGTTTTGTGCCTTCGAGTTATCCTAAAAAAATATCTGTATTTGTAATTTATAATCGGAATATCTCATATATATATATATATATATATATATATATTATCATATATAATGAAAGATCCTAATGATCCTAATACGAGACTTCCATTTCATTAGAGCACCAATAATCAAGGTTCAAAAATACCTGCGTTTTTGCGTTTCATAATACATATAAAAAACGTACAGTCTATTTGAGAAACTCTTTTTCGAAATCGGTTAAAAAGACGATCGTTTAATTCCATTAAAATCGTAAACAAAAATCGAACCGTCCTGTTATAAAGCGGCGGTCGTATGCTGCGTATTGAGTTAAATGCCTCCTTATCTCGTCCCTAATGGCCCCGGGAACATGTCAATTCATCACTTGCATGTCTCACACGCTTTTATTTCTCCAACTAATCCTTTTTCAAGCCTTATTTACTGTGGCACGAAGACGCACCCAGATGCAAACACGATACGGCACGATCTCGAAAATATTACAACGCAGATTTAGTGTCGCACCATGCCGGAATTCTTGTACACCGTATACTATTACTATGTATAAATCGAGACATGATCTTCGGAAATATAATCATCATTGACTTGTCCTTTTCCCATTATTGTATGTATTATATGTATTAACAAAAAAAAAATGTATTTAAATATTTTATCAGTTATGCAGTACCCATAGTACAAGATTTGCTTATTTTGGTATTAGATGGCTGTGTAATTTGTTTAGGAATATTTATTAATTTATTATTTCGCGTCGGCGCAGTGTGTATGTTTCTTCCATTTACCCATATCAGCCGTCATATCTACAGTGACCCCTTTCTTATCCATATCATGTCTCACACAATCCAACCACTTCTATTATTGTTTTCCTGTGTCATTATTTCCATTCACAATCAAATTCATCATTCTCCCTGTCGCATGCCTTTCTTCCTGCCGCATTACATGCCCGTATCACGTAAATTTTCGGCAATATAATATAATAATTTAAAAAACACAGCATGCGTACTAAAACCGAACTTTCGGTCGCATAATTTCGGCATGGACTATCATTCATTACGGTCTCCGTGTACTCGGCGACCGCTACCGCGACCAACCATTTCTATTATGTTATATGCGAACACTGTGCACTACGCGACCAGTCACTTAAATTTGTATCTCTGACGTTTTGGACGTAATTTTTACAATGGACATTGTACAATTTTAACGTAATACTTTATGAAGGGAAGTCGAGCTCGGTTTTCATAAGATTTAATAAATATGCGGCATCTAGTGTGCTCATACATCTGTGGTCACCACCAATTTTATGTCACTTGCGATAATATGTAAATCATTTCTGTACAAATCACTTGCGAAAGTGTTGCTTCGATTTTATTGACCATAAAATCTCGCATTAATATATTTGCACATAAACACTGGATGTAAACTAACTTTTTGTTGCTACCGTTCGGTTCAGTCATTGCAATAAGAGTAAAAAAACCTGGAGTTGTCGAGCGGAAGCCCTTTCTAAGTCGGTTGATAAGTGTTTGGTGCCGACAAAGGTATTAATACGTTTAGGAGGCATTATAAATCACTAAGTCCATAGTTATCGCGGGTCCACAATTAAGACATCTCGATGCGGCGGCGGCCGCGGCGAGACCAGTTCGCTTGATCTCGCTCGAATTAAGAAATATGTCATCGACAGATATATTTAGATGTATCACGCTACCAGAATAGGTACCTTCTCATATAGACTAAATGCATATAATGCAGGTTTGGATATCGACTTATTAATCTTTCGATTATATATATTCATATTAGATATCGTATAGCCTTCATAATAGATTATGTGAAAATTGTAAACTATCCTAAACACATTAATTATAGAACTCTAAAGAGATAGAAGTCTAAAGAGATATTTCTTTTTTTTTTTTTGAAGCTTGTGTTATGGGTACTAGACAACTGATAAACATACGTAAATACATTTTTTTTTTGTAAATACATACTTACGATACATAGAAAACACCCAGACTAAGACAAACAGACATGTTCATGCACACAAATGTTTGTCCTATGTGGGAATCGAACCCACGAGCGTTGGTGTTGAAGCCGCGTCATTGACCGCTACGTCACCGAGCTCGTCATATTATATATATTTCGTCTTCATATATATTTCGCCTTGCATCTTTGTGTTTACTACCAATATAGAATGAATTTATATAAAAAAATTAAAAGAATTAGCAACCAGACCCCTTGCTATCGCGATGACATTATATACCGATGCGGTAGGGAATTCACTCGCACATTTGAACTAATATTAACAAGTCACTGTCCACCCGTGAATTCTCAGGTTATGGAAGGGACTTCTCGGCTAGATTTTTCTAAGAGAATACAGAATGCGGTTCTTTGGTTCATCAAATAAAATAAAACTTGGTCACAAACAGTATGTAGTGATAAATCTCTGTGCCTGTATTAGGAGACTCCGCTCTTCATTTGTAGTCATCCTCAGGTACTGTCTGTTTACAGCGAAACACACCTTATACTTAGTACAACTAGGTATATATTACATACGTATTTACGTTTATATTATTAACTATAATATTCTATTTCACTTTTTATAATAAACAGCATACAGTTTTAAATTGTTAATATTCCCAATTTTGACAAAATTGTGTCAAAATTGGATAAGAAAACAAGTCGCACTTTAATAGCAACACATTAATAGATTTTATGATATATAATAAGATGTGCGTTTGTATGTGTGTGAGGATGTGTTTTGTAGTTCAGATGCAGTATATGCTAGGTTACATATATAGCGTGCGTTAGGGTATGAGTATGGAGAATAGTGTGTAACCATAATAAATATACTATTATGGTTACACAGTATTCTCCATAGTGTACAGAGTTACATTGTCGGCAATTGTTTCTGTTATGACAAGCTTAAACATCGGGTTGTGTGTTTATTTACCATTTAGTCTAGTCAACCTTTTATTGATGTTGATAGCATTACCATCATCATCATCATTTATGGTGAAGGGCCTCCATCACTGGACATGGGCATCCTTTTCATATAAAACAAAGAAAATAATGTAGAACTTCACATTTTTTACATTAATCATACGCACAAATTAAAATTTAATAACAGTATTAAAATAAATGCCGCGAATATCACAGAGTAAATTAAAATATTTGTAACAAATTAAATAAAAAAACGACGATTAGAAAAATAATGAGGTAAATAAAAAAATGCCCGCCAGCCGCTGGGAGGCAACTATTCCGCGAGCCGCAAAAGGGAACAAATAACAAGTCTCTCGATAACAACACTCGAGAATCGATTTCGAGAGTAACCATTTAATTATTTTATCGATAATCTCGCATCTGCTGGCCAGTAACAAAATAAGAGAAGTGCGGAGTAATCGTCGCTTAGCTCGACGCCCGGTAGCCGGCGGCGATTCGAGCCGATTTTATCGTCTCATAACCGACTCGATTTATAAGTATCGATTATATGTATCGATCCTCCGGTACGCTGCGCTCGCGGTCATTCAGTGCGTTTTTTAGCCCTCATGCGCCGAGTTTCGCGTCCGATGTCTGTCAAAGAACATGTTTTCTAAATAACGACTTTGTTCGCTAATGAGTCATATCATATCTCTTTAATGGCTCATCTTATATGTTTTATCATTTTCGTAAGATCATTTTTGGTTTGACTTTGATTAGGAAACAGGTGTCTACGAATTTTGTTAAATTGATTATGAGGATAACTTATGTAAATTTCTCAGTAACATTTTTGAGGGGTGTAAGCAGCTGACTAACGAAGGAAATCTCAACTGCACGAGGCGCATTGTATAGTTTAGCCAACGAAGCTCTTGCATAGTATAGGTAGGATATGTCTTGCTGAATAATTTCCTTGAGGATTGTTGACTTCGTGCACTAGAAAGAAAATAGTTGCTGAGTTGGCAGCGGGAATAGGATGGGAATATGTCATACTGCAAGCATTGCAAGCATTAACATGGCTACAGTAGGTACTTACGTTTCACATCAAGTGGTTCGTATGTTTGTTGACACTCAACATAGTGTAAAAAAACTCAATAGTCACAACCATCGGCGACATTCCAACTCAGTCGCATTATAAAGATCCAATTGGATAAAGAGGATACTCGTCCCTTACATTTTTTATCGGAGAACCGCATTTGCGTCACACGACCTGAGTACCAGTCTTGTAAGAACGTAAAGCCTAATAAGCGAGATGCCGCGATATGCGGAAAAAACTAATCGCCAATAAAAATGCTGTTTTATTTTTCGATAGACCATAACAATAAATTTGCAAGGCCTTGGCGATGTATCCGGATATTGTTATGGTTATACTTAAAATTATAGTTTACAGGTTATATGGATTAAAGTGGACGTTTCACTTAAAAACGTAGACGCAGTAACTATAAATCTAGTAGGTAGCCATTAGGAAATTCCCACCATTTAGCAATAACTAGATAATGTCTGCTTTATAATTATGGAATCCTCTTCAAAGTTCTAAAAATCCTTTTTAAAATAGATAAGGTATTTACGTAACCTCGTGATGAATAGTTATTTAATTAAAAAATTGACGACCAGGACCCTACCGCTGAAGCCGAAGCCGTGGCTAATCGGCTATTTTGATTACGAATATTTTGATTAGAATAATGATTTTTAAGAAAAATTAAAAACCGACTTCAGCTGGGCAACAGGGCAAATTTAAGGGTTTCCATCGATTTTTCTGGGATCCCTTCACCAGACCCTGACTTGATGAATATGGGACCACCTCGCAACCATACCCTTACAAATGAAAAAAAAGAATTTGACCATACATGCTTATAAAATTTAAGAGTTTCCCTTGATTTCCCTGGGATCCCATCATCAGATCTTGACTTGGTGAATATGGGACCACCTTGCAATCGTACCCTTTCAAATAAAAAAAGAATTTTGAAAATCGGTTCACAATTCGCGAAGATATCAAATAACATACATACAAAAAAAAAATTCTGTCGAATTGAGAACCTCCTCCTTTTTTGAAGTCGGTTAAAAATAGGTTCCGTTTTAGTTAGTAACAAATATCTTCAGCTTAGGGTGAGACTCCACCAAAGCGGAGATGTGCGAGAGGAGACGAGATGTTTTTTTTAACAACCAATAGAATTTCGTTATTCACACATCTCTTCTCCGCTCAGCTCCAGAGGGGCAATTCTCGTAATTAAAATATAGTCAAAATTCAGTTTCAATCCAGTCTCGATCTCACAAATGTCACATTTGGTATTCTCGTAACACAATATTATTTACATAATATTTATATATTTCAAAATTAAATTTAAGCGGGATTATTTCGAAATATGAATGAAAATTAAACAAACTAAGAATGTTACTATGCCAACAACTAGAATTGATATTAATTAATTAATGAAATCAAGTATATAATTTTAGTCAATTCACAATTCAATCTAGATTCTGTGAACTTTCAATATGCGTTCGTAGAAAAATTACGAGAATTGGCCTTCTGTTCTCTATCAGTCTCAGTCTCCGCTTCAGATATCTCCGCACAACTCCGCTTTGGTGGAGTCTCGGTAGAGCTCTGTGGTTTCTACCAGCTCAGCTAAACACCGGTACCATAAATCTAAAATGAAGTTTGACATTCGCAATCAAAAAATCCGACGGTAATCGGCTTCAGCTTAGCCTGTAGGGTAAACGCAGATCTACTCGTGCACGTAATGACAATTATTTTGTTATATTTTTCATTTAATAAAAGTTCACATCAGGAAAAAATGAGAAATATTTTTTTAATCGACCTGTGTTCGCTATTTATTCGTATTTTTATCAACCAATCAAAGTAAAGCTAATCAAGTAACGAATTGAGGAATAAGATAGATCAGGTGTTCAATTATAACATATATTTTTTTCAGTACATATGTTTAGAGAGCGCTCTAAACCCCACTGCAATACTAGACTAAGATAGTCACTTTCATACTACAACAACTTCATGCCTACAACTATCCGGCGGTTGTCTCTTCATCTAGAGGGGGGTAGTATAACAATCACCTTCATCAGCGCTTTTCATCTCGCGACATGGAGACATTTTGGCAGTCCACAAAAAACCCCTTCGATAGAAAGAAAACGTGTCTCCCAGCAATGGGATGAATATTCATTAATATGATAATATAATCTAAGTGTCTAACCACACTATGCCGAAATTCGGAGTTCTTTTTTTTTTTTGTAAATACATATCTCCTTCCTTTCTGGTGACCTCACTCACTCGCAGGAATACAACAACCCTCAAGGGTATTCTCTGAGGTGGAGGTACATTCCCCAGTCGGGTAGCTTATAATTACGCTCCCTACCTCTCTTTTCGGCAGAGCTTCGTTTGTCAGTTAACAAGGTGCACCGCGTGCAGGGGAAGTTGGCTCACGTTCAAAGATGTTGATGAACCACTTACACCCCAAAATACTTATATAAAAGCAACACTCAAACGACCCCTGATAGCAACTTAACCCTATTTCCGCCGGCATCCGTTAAGACATAACGTAGAATTCAATTTAACTTCGACAAGTATGAAACATAAAGTTAGTATGTTATGTACTCTGAGGATTAGTACCGCGGCTCGTTTGTCTCAAACTTTATAGTCACACACTGGTATGCAGTTATATATGAGTTTTTTTAATGCCATCCTAGTACTGTCAACCGCACATCAGGTGTAACAATTATAGTATAAAAACTATCACTATAAATCTTGTTGTTGTTGTAAAATCTTTATTGTACAGATTATTAAGCAATACAAACATATTATAAAGAATAACAGAGTTACATGACGGCTGACTTATCCCACGTGCGATTTCTTCCAACTAACCATTTAATATTGAAAAGCAATAATGATTTTTAAGAAAAAATAAAAACCGACTTCAGCTGGCAACAGGGCAAATTTAAGGGTTTCCATCGATTTTTCTGGGATCCCCTCACCAGACCCTGACTTGGTGAATATGGGACCACCTCGCAATCATACCCTTTCAAATAAAAAAAAAGATTTTGACCATACGTGCTTATAAAATTTAAGAGTTTCCCTTGATTTCTCTGGGATCCCATCATCAGATCTTGACTTGGTGAATATGGGACCGCGTTGCAATCATGCCCTTTCAATTAAAAAAATAATTTTGAAAATCGGTTCACAATTCGCGAAGATATCAAATAACATACATACAAAAAAAAAATCAGTCGAATTGAAAACCTCCTCTTTTCATGAAAAGATAAATAAATTTGATTTGCTGTGGACTTGATTATATGTGCCTTTGACATTTAGTCATACTAACTACGAGAAAAAAATATCCCTTTCGTAAAATTATTTGTGTAATATATACGCAGGAAATTTTGTCAAGTTATGTGGTAGAAATACGAGTACGTATCTAGCTAGAATAACGAGTATACACTAAGTGGAAATTTTGCATATTTTAGAAACTTGGATATAAAACTGTTTTTTTTTCGTACTTAAATTATATTCTTAATTTATATTCTTTGAGCAAACCGTCCATAAAAATATATAATTGGCATCCCCTATTTGGCAGTGTAAACCACATTCATCCCGTGGTTTAGGGAAAGTTAACGGATAGACAGACAGACAGACACGAAAAGCGACTTTGAATATAAACAGATATTTTTTAGATAATGCAAATAACAAATTTATCTCACGGGAACCGTACACTTATCCGAGATAAAAAGTAGCCTATGTGCTAATCTCGACAATAATCTATTTCAGTGTCAAATTTCATCCAGATCCGCTGAGACGTTCTGGGGTGATTGAGTAACACAAATAAATAAATATTTCTGGACAAATTACACACGGCCATCTACTCCAAACCAAGCAAAGCTTGTAGGTACTGTGGGTACTGGGTAACTAATATTATACTTAAATACATTTTTTTTGTAAATACATACATAGAAAACTCCCAGACCAAGACAAACAGACATGTTCATGCACACAAATATTTGTCTTGTGCGGAGAACGAATCCGCGACCTCGGAGTTAAAGTGGCCATTGCCGACCATTCAACCACCGAGCTCGTCAAACAAGTCAAGTAACAAACTTCCAGCCATCTAAATTTTCGCATTAATAATATTAGTAAGATTTCAATATGGATTCCTACTGAGTCTCTTCAAAATTTGTCTACAAAATGGCTGCTAAAATAAAAAAAAGGCATGTTTTCTTTCATCTTCTAAAACTCTTATAATACAACAGTAAAGTAAAAGAACTTAACATAATGTGAAGACATGTTTACGGACAACTTCATAATACAAAAGGTACCTCCTGGAAAGTCAACGGCAAAACTCAGCCAAGGAGCGCTCAATTAGTTCAGGATTCTGTTTATTAACCAATTTGCATATTTTAACCCTTCAACATACAGACAATACTTCATTTTTATTATAGCAAAAAACAGAACACACGCAGATTTTACGAACGGTGAAAGCCCGACGAACTAACTAGTCCAGTCTCGTAAACACAGCATGATCTAATTTGCATTGCATATTCTAAAATGAGTCTATTAATTTTTTTACGTCGAAATGTGAACTTTGTTCCTTCTGCATAAAGGTTATGATTATATTTAATGTATTGAAATGTATGGAATTCAATGAGTGTAAATAAAACGCTGACAAGTGTATGAAGTGTCAAGTCGTAATTTGTTGATGGAACTACCGATTCAATTAATTTTTGTTAACTAATCTGACTTTTAATTTTACAAATATATCCATTTAATAGGTAATATTTTATGTAATTAAGGGATTTATTTATGTTATTACCAGGGAACTTAATATGAATATAATAATTTGGTTGTTAATAATCATAATTTTGATATATTTTCTCTTGCCGATTAATTGAAATTAATTCCGTTATAATTAATAACTAATGTATGCATATACGAAAAACATATACTTGTACAAATTTATTTATTCGTTAAAACATATACAGTCATGTTTCTATAAGCATTAAATTATCATACTACATATGTATGACGTTTTATATTACTTACATAATTTTAATCAAGTTTTACAAACGTCATTAAACACGTGCCAGTCCGGTATAATACTAATGAGAGTCGTACAGAATAATATTATAATAATTACGGGTTTCTGACTCACATTAACGGATAAAAATATAGATAAAAAGGCAGCTTCAATATATGAATTCCATTACCTCTCCAGATCTATTACGTTGTTTGTTCTATAAAAAAATGCATATCTTCGGGACATCCTGTAGTAACTTTTCTATTGTATATGCGTGTCCTTTGCAATGTAACCCGTAAGTCGCCGACACTGTTTATTCTGACCGGCAAAAACTAGAGCAATCTTATTCTTTTCTAAAAAAATTGCCGCCACAATTGACCGATATACTTCGTATAAAAAAGGGTTACGCAACTAATTTGTTTTGGTATTTATTTAGTCTAAAAAATTTGTTCGAAATATTTTTATCTGTTTAGAATTTTTTCAAATGCACTCCTTTGATAATTTAAATGTGTTTGTTTTGTGCAACGAAGTCGATTTGAGCACACCGCAATGCAAATAAAAAACAGTGTTTATTTTACTAAAGCAAAAATACAGGTTTGCAATCATGTTTCTGGTCTAATATTAAATTAAAAGTAATGTTTATGAATTAATTTAGTATACAAAATTTGCTATTCATAAATTCACCGTTGATTTAGTTTGTTTTTGTAATCCTTCATTCAGTTTGTATAATAGTAAATTGTACGTTTATTACAGCTATCTCAATTGTTCGAAACATAAAAGGTGGTTCTATTTTTGAGACAATACTTCGGACAGTAGTAGCTACTTAAAAAAATGCGACCGTTACAGTTTTTAACGACATTTTTTAACAACCCTTTACGGAGAATGCCGTTAGTCGAACAAAGCAGCAGACTCCGTAACATCTAATAGATTATGCAAAAACGGTCCAGGATCTTCCTTTTCAATGTATCAATTCCCAGGCTCCTATAAAAGGCACCCAACGGCAATCGATATTCACAAAGATGACACCTTGTTTGAATATTCACATATTCCCATGAAACTTATTCAATCGGTCCAAAGGGTTGCCTAGGGTGGATGCGTCTATAGGCAAATTCGATTATCTCACTGCATTCTCACGCACATCCCGCGGCCCCAATAATAAATCTTTGCATATGAAGCATAATAAAAAAACGCTATTAAAAAAGAACTATCTATGCGCGACCCCCGACCGAATATGCATAAGAATGAACCCGTACACACCCAAATTATACGGCAAGGTGACAAGTGTCGGTCTCCCCATCAAGTATAGCAATATTTGTACGCACCTTGTGCAATATAAATGCCGTACTTTCTGCCCGCTCGCTACGCTTGCGATTTTTTTTCTATACAAATCGTATACCTGTACCCTTCGCGCAGACGTGGGGACAGTTTATTTGCATTTTTTTTATTTTATTCCTTTTCAAATAGTATCTTAACCCTATTCAGTAATGTCAGGGGTTAGGTTGCACTTAATATTCAAAAAGGGCAGGTACATTTCTCTTAATATTCTCGCATAAATTATAGTCAGGTACATTTTGGCTATTGTGCATTGCGGAAGGGGTCGCGAATCAAAATGTTGTAACTTTTTTTTTTATTTAATGCCAATTTTTATTCTATTCCCGAAGAATATAAGGTTTAAGTTTATTTTTACTGTTAGATTCAACTTTGACTTCGGAACCGCGAAATCAGCGGATCTACGACATTCACTTCCTGAATGCTTTAACCCGTTTCCTTTGTAAGAATTTATGCAAAAAAGCCGTACCCATCCTATTTTTTTATTCAATAAAATTTAGGGGCTATGCACATTATGCAAATGCGTGCATAAATTTTGATACGACACACGCGGTGAATTTATAGTAATTTGGTCTTTGGGCAATAGTGACATAGAGGATACTTTTGGGTTTCTGGCAGTGATTGCTTTTTTAGATTTATAAATAAGTATGCAATTTTTTCTCAACGTCGGATGTTTAGAAATTCAATTCTTTATGTTTTTTTTTCTCAGGAGCGAATACTTACCGTTACGAGGAGGTCGTATGCAGTGGTAACCTTTTTATTGTATAAGGAGTGACATACGAACCGGGACCAGGGATTTGGATTAGAATATGTAATTACTTCCTTTACGATTTTCGGAAACGGTTCTTTGGGGCCGTTGTATCGTGTCACCTTTGCGGTGCTGTAGCGGCTTATTGTAAAAAATACACTGACGTAATTTACATAAACATTTATTTACGAAATGTTACATTATTAACTTCACTTGCCAAATGACACAGCGCCATCTAGTCCCAAACTAAGCAAAGCTTGTACTGGTAATAGATAACTGGTATATACTTAAATACATTATGTTACATACTTTCAGTATATTGGAAGGTTTTAACTATTAATTTAAGAGTAAAATTTAGAATAAATACTTTTAAATTTATTAGTACGGCCTCCCACTAGATTTGGGGTGTAAGTGGTTTATCAACATCTTTGAACCACAGCCAACTTCACCTGCTCGTGGTGCACCCTGCTGACTGACAAACGGAGCTCTGGCGAAAAGAGAGGTAGGGAGCGTAATTGTAAGCTACCCGACTGGGGAATGTACCTCCATCTCACAGAATACCGCAGCCAAATAACAATTCCCTTGAGGGTTGTTGTGTTCCTGCGAGTGAGTGAGGTCACCAGAAAAGAAGGAGATGCTGCGTTGGCAGCGGGGGTGGCGGCGCGCAAGTGATATATTATGTCGCGAGCGTTAATACGGTTACGGTAACCGCTTCACATCAGGCGGACCGTATGCTTGTCAGCCACCCGACGTAGTATAAAAAAAAAAAAAGATGGACCGATGATCTTATAGAGATGGCAGGAGCTGATGAATGCAACGGTACAAAACTGATCTTCATAAATCTATGGAGGTAGCCTATATTCAACAGTGGACGTCTTTAGCTGAAATATTAAAGATAACCATGATAAAAGTGTCTAACAATAAGATTTTTTTATTACATAAGATGAATTGATTACCTTTCATATTTGAAATATTTGCCACAATATTACATTATTAACTTCTGTTCATTATGAAGCATTTCATTTTCTAAACTTGGCCTTAAGTTTATCGTAATTAATTAAAATACAATGAGGGCGCCACTAGCGCGCTTGAATAGAAAGTGGCCAAAAATTTTATTACCCGACTCAAGTTGACTCCACTTGATGTCTTCGTGATATGCTAATCATCTGATAGATCGTGATTTATTGAACTGAGATAAAATGATTGTAAATTGACAAAATCATAAATTAATTTGAGTGTCGTCGTTTTATGGGGGATTTATCAAAATTTCTCGTGTCGTCAAACCTAATCTATGTAATAATACCAAAGTATATGTTCCTAATGAGATGATTCTAATATATTTTTTTATACTACGTCGGGTGGCAGACATGCATACGGCCCGCCTGATGTGAAGCGGCTACCGTAGCCATATTAACGCTCTCAACATAAAATATCCCTCGCGCGCCGCCACCCACGCTGCCAACGCAACATCTCCTTCCTTTCTGGTGACCTCACTCACTCGCAGGAATACAACAACCCTCAAGGGAATTGTTATTTGGCTGCGGTATTCTGTGAGGTGGAGGTACATTCCCCAGTCGGGTAGCTTACAATTACGCTCCATACCTCTCTTTTCGCCAGAGCTTCGTTTGTCAGTCAGCAGGGTGCACCGCATGCAGGTGAAGTTGGCTTTGTTTCAAAGATGTTGGTGAACCACTTACACCCCTTACACTACTTATAAATAGTTTACTGATCTCATTCAAAGAACCAAAATAAACAAACCTCGGATCCGTTATTTAGAAAAAAATACTGCAAAGGGCGGTACACTGATTGTTGTCGAAGGCCCTCGCAAAAAAACATTTTTGGAAAAAAACGACTTGGTCCCTTTTTGCATCGGGTCCATTGTCTTCGTCCTATTGTCTTGGCGATTTGAAATATTTTTATGTTTTCCGGATAACGAATGTTTTTGACTTATTTTTCGATAACTATTATTTAGCAAATTTATTGATTCACTATACTGTTTCCCATTGTTTTTGTAATAGATAGCTATCGTTTAAAGTAGCTATTCGTACACGGATGCCGTATAATAGCCTTATAAAATTGCGTAATTTGTTCCGCTGACAGTTTCTTTTAAAACTTTGTTACTTTTCTAAATAACCGGTCGATGAGGAGGTATTAGAATCTTGATAACGGTAAATTGTGACATATGCCGTTGGTTGAGTGGAATCGTCGACGGTAGCCCAAATTAAATAAATGATTTAGAATGAATATATTAAAAGGAACATCTAATATTCAGATAGTGCAGTTACTTTTGTATAAAAATATGTCGTAAAATTTTATATTTTTATTTATATCTACACTCATCTACTCATCTATATTTCGTGTTTCGGAGGGCACGTTAAGCCGCCGCACTGTCGTCATGAGATGACAGTCTCGTTAAGCGAAGACAGTGGCATTTAAGTGGCTTGAAAACTCTGGCCTCCGCTAACACGCATTTAAGCAGCGTGGTGCTACCAGCAGTGGGATTAGATAGACAAGACAACTATACTGTTCCATACCTATAGAGTAAATCAATTAGTTTCAATGCAGTCAAAGGTCATAATTGCATTACCACCTACCTTACCTTTAATGTTGAATAAAATATGTATTTACCATTATATTTAAAATTTGTTTAATTTCAATTTAAGAAAATTTTTATATCAAAATTAATGGTAGTAAAAAAAAATTCGAGAAAAGGATGGTACGGCCGTGCCGCTTTTTGCTCGACTTTACAGGGGTACTGCCGTGCCCCCAGATATTCGGGCGGTACAGTAAATAAATAAATGTTAATGAACGAATTACACACTGCCATCTAGTCCCAAACTAAGTAAACCTTGTACTATGGGTACTAGATAACGGATATAATACGTAAATACTTTTTTTTTGTAAATACATACATTATAATACACTGAAAACACCCGGACCAATAACAGTAATAAAACTATAGAACGACCAAATCCATATATATATTTGAGAAAATTATGATGATTTAAGAATCATTTAATTATAAAATTAAAAATTATATTCATAAATGTATACTTAATTAGTTCACATGTTTCCTCATAGATGGCGCTAAATACTTATTCTATTCCAGTTTAAAATTACCACGCGGACGGAGTCACGGGCACAGCTGTAATAAATAGCTACTAACAATGCATAAGTATATAAGGCGAATTAAAATTGTATGTTTTTTACCGAATTTTTTTTTGACAAAATAATCATAAACTCGAACTAACCCTAAAATCGATGATATTTTTCTATTAAGAAAAATAATTTAATTTTAACTGTGCTTTTGAATACTTCTTTACTAATATAATAATAATATACCACTATTATTATTAAAAATGAATAGTTCGCGTATATATTACTCAGCAAATATTCAATAATATTGATTTATCGACGAATTATTTAAATCGCGATCATCGATTTCAATCGATTGTTATTGTAACGTCGCCATTTGCATGAAAATGTGAAAGGTGTTGCATAAATATGTATAAAAATATTTGTTCCTGTACATATTGTCTGCGTGTCTCACCAGCTGCCGCGTTAGTTTATTATTTATATTAAATAAACATACTTTGCTATGTACCTATTGCAATTTACATCAGTTTTTTGCAAACAACTTTTTTATCATTTATTTTTTATAGTAGAGAGGGGTAAACGAACATGTGGGTCACCTCATGGAAAGCAATCACCATCGCCCATGGAGATCAGCAACACCAAGGGATCGCCGATCCGTTGCCAGCCTGTACTCCTTCCTTTCTTTCTGGTGACCTCATACGTACACTCTCAAGAACTCAACAACCATCAAGAGAATTCCTATTTGGTAGAATACCTATTTGGTAGTATTTGATAGAATACCGCATATTCTGCGAGGCGTAGGTACTTCCCCAGTCGGGCAGCTTAAATAATACGCTATGCCCCACCTCTCTTTTGGACAGAGCCTCGTTTGTCAGTCAGCAGGGTGCACCACGTGCGGGTGAGTTGGCTTTGGTTCAAAGATGTTAATAATACCATAATATGCCATCCCAAAATTTAAATTCAAATACATCAATTAATTTTAAATCAATCATGATAGTTCAAAGACATTAATGGTCGATGATGTTCAATGATGAAAAATCTGATTAGAATGTTAAAACTTTTTATCTAATTCGATTACATATACTTCTAGGTACATTATTTTATTAATGGTACTAATCTATGTATACCTGTACAATAAAAAAGTAAGTGTCTGTTTGTTTGTTCAGGGTAATCTTCAGAACGGCTAATCCGATATTAATGAGGTTTTCACTCGAAGAAAGGATTTTATATTGCTATACATAGGATACCTACTTGTAATGTCAAAATTACGGTTTCTACCTGTTATTAAAAAAAAAACATTATTTAAGCTGAAAAAATACAAAGTATATTTAAACCACTCGGGCGAAGTTATAGGCAACAACTAGGTCATAATAAACTCAGAGTTGTAGTTTCGAGACATATTTGTCTTAGAAATTTGTAACTCTATTATAAAATAAATTAATCGCAGCTTCTATTACAAAAGGACTATGAAGCTGAATATGTGTGTTTGTCTTTATCGCTATGAACATGTTTCGCTATGATACATATTATATTGATATCAAAATCGCAAAAATATAATATATTTACAAAGTTTTCAGGTGATCGAAAAATTTTATGTGAAGTCGCTTTTCGGTTAAAATTTTAGTCCTACAATTATTATTATACTACGTCGGGTGGCAGACAAAAGCATATAATTCGCCTGATGTGAAGCGGTTACCATAGCCACATTAATGCACTAATATAAAATATCGCTCATGTGCCTCAACCGCCGCTGCTAATGCAGAAACTTCTTCCTTTCTGGTGACCTAACTCACTCGGAGGAACACAACTCTCAAGGGAATTGTTATTTGGCTGTGGTATTCTGTGAGGTAGAGATACTTTCCCACTCGAACAGATTTCGCCTATTTCGGTAATCGGCAGGGTGCACCACGTGCAGCTGACGATGGCTTTGGCTCTAATGATCGCGGACATCGTGGTGAGCCTCTTTCATACTAAAACAAATTCAATTGTTAATATTATGAATCCACTTCCAGCTTGCGATTTGAACTATTGTAAAATCGATACACTACCAGTCTAAGTAGAGCATTTTTTTAGATTCACTTATTATTAATCCTTTACAAAAAATAGCACAATCACAACCAGGTGTAAGCCGCCAAAAAATCTATTATCCAAGCAATGAACCCCATCCAACAGGAACCGTATGCAAATGTCAATGTGGCATCCCATAAATAAACCCATTTAATGCCGTCAATAGTTGAAAATCACTTGTTATTTATATGTTAATTGTAACCCGGGGTTAGATATCGACTATTTTGTTTGTGACATTGGAGAATCGCCATTTGCAATGCAAAGCGACTTCCAGACATCCGGTCGGTAGTGACATTCGATGATTAACGTATTTTTGTTACATTACACGTTTTGTCACGTGACTGAATGAAATTTGGTCACATCACACCCCGGTCGCTTCATACAAATATCGCGTCGATGATTATTACATAAACAATAACCGTAGGTGCAGAGCGTGAATTAGCGTGTGTGCGTGCCGCATCGAATAAACTGCTCCAGATTTGACTCAAATTGAGATGAGGACGAGCCTGTGGTAGTCGAATGGCTAGGAAGGGTAGTCATTCGACTAACCACTAGCTAGGAAGAGTATTTGGACTCAGACGTCGCTGGTTCGATCCCCGCACAAGACAAACATTTGTCTTGGTCTGGGTGTTTTCTATGTATTAAATGAATGTATTTACCAAAAGGAATGTACCTATTTAAATACATTTATCCAGTCTAGTACCCATAGTATTTGTATCTAAATATATCGGATTATGCACATTGCACATAACATATTATATTATTGCGTGAATGATATACAACATTAACAAATTTATCTTAGAATATTGTTAATACTACTTTTATGTGATACTGACTAATAATAAAAAAGTTCGAAAAAAAATGATGAAAAAAAAGAAAATAAAAGATTTAATAAAAAGAAAAGATTTATGAGAGATTTAGGAGGTTCTCAATTTGGATGTATTTTTTTTAATGTTTGTTATTTTGTTACTCTGACATTTATAAACCGATTTGAAAAGAAACTTTTTTTTATTTAAAAGCGTATTATACGTACTTCCAGAATGTTTCCGATTTTTTTTTTCATATCATAAACTTCAGTTCTGATAGTGTTTTTAACTTTTCCGCGGTGCGATTGTAGAGTATTATATATTTTAGAGATTGTAGAGTAGAGTTTTTTTTGTTAAAATCATTTTTATGATATTTGATCTGAATATTTTTACACATTGAGACGAACTTCTTAGCTTCCATGGATTCACCGTGCGGGTGCCGGGTCCATCGTGTGGCAGAGAGAGAAACCCAAGCAGATCCCGAGACTTGTGACACGGGTGTAGGTTTAAGGGGCCCCTTTCCGACGTACATCAACACTCACCTTCACTACTTGTGTTTCTCTCCCTGCCCTGCCAAATCTGGTATGAACCTGCTAATGCAGCTTTAGATACTCGTTCTAGTATAGAACTTACTGCACTTCTGGACAAGCCAAGGTCTTTCAGCAGGTTATAGAGAGATTTTGCTGGTATACCTCTCGCTCCTACTTCTACAGCGTATAGATTAACTACATAGCCGCTTTTTGTTAATTCGTTTAGGAGGTCATAATATTTGTTTTGTTTTATCGCGTGGTCTTTGGGTATGTTAGTTTCCCACGGTACGGTAAGCTCTACAAGTACTATACGTTTTGTAGCTCTGGAGAAAAGGAAAATGTCCGGTCTGGATGTCGAAACACACACATCTTCTGGGATTTTATAGTGCTTTTCATACGTGTCCATTAAAATAGTCCAGTCAGGTGCTGCACTGAGGATTGAGTAAGGCTTGTTCTTGGAGTTTGAAGTTGAGCCTCCTTTTATAAAGTTAATTTGTCTTTTGTTTGTCGTTAATCCTTTTTGGGCTCTAGCTATTGAAAGGCTTATGGCTTCACGTATGATTTGAAGTACTCTGTCATGGCGATGTGAGTAATGACCCCTATCAAGGAGCACCTTGCATCCCACCAATAGGTGCCTTGCTGTACATATCGCCTCTCCACAAGTATAGCAACATTTTTCAGAGGCTTTTCCCCACCTAACTAAGTTACTCTGGTCAGGGAGGGTCATTTGAAAGGCATTAAGATAGAATTTTAATAAGTTACTCTCTATTATTAAAATAATACTGTAAAAGTGAAACCGGACGGTCGACATAAATTTAATTAAGTGTGAGATAATAAATAAAAAAACAAGAGATTTTAATATCTCTCAATGTTGAAAAAGTTCCACCAAGTACCAACAATCACCAGATCCACATTCCTCTTTTATTTATTAGTTTTATGAGTTGACCAGCATGTTGCAATACCACAAACCTAATAAACTATAATGGACATATCAACTAACATAAATTAATTTGATCGCATTCAATATTCTCACGTACGCTCAATAGATGGCGCTACAAGTAAAAAATTCTCGCACGCCCGGAAATTCAATTAACATTAAATTACTCGCAATTAACACAAATAATTAATGTACAAACAAAACAATCTGAGAACTTTAGCAAATATTTTTATATAATTTCAATAACAATTGGTGTAAATATTATGTTATATGTAGTTTATAATGTATGCGCATGTTTTAACACTTCTAATGGGGCGTCCAGCTTCAATCAAATTTAATAGAGCGATCGTTTTGTTTGAACATAATATGACTTTATTGTTATTTATTACCATTATAAATAAAGTTTTGTTTCTATTATAATTTGTTATTTATTTATTCTCTTTTAAAATTGTGTTAGATCTTAAAAGAGAATAAATAAATAAATATTAATATGTTTTAAATTGATCTTTTTAGGGTTCCGTACCCAAAGGGTAAAAAGGAACCCTATTACTAAGGCTCCGCTGTCCGTCCGTCCGTCCGTTTGTCACCAGGCTGTATCTCATGAACCGTGATAGTTAGACAGTTGAAATTTTCACAGATGATGTATTTCTATTGCCGCTATAACAACAAATAGGAAAAAACAGAATAAAATAAATATTTAAGGGGGCTCCCATACAACAAACGTGAATTTTTTGCCCGTTTTTGCTCGCAATTGATAACGGGAATGGGTAGACGCTTGAAATACTCACAAAATATTTAGTTATATATTTACTTTAAAAAGAAATAATTAAATAAAAATAAAACAAATATTTAAGGGGGGCTCCCATACAACAAACGTGATTTTTTGCTGTACATAATGGTACGGAAGCCTTCGTGAGCGAGTCCGACTCGCACTTGGCCGGTTTTTATTTAACACTTAATTTCACTTAATAAGTAACACTGAACATAACAAATTTCTGTGTGTGTGTTAGAGACACAAATTAATATTTCATTAATTCGTTCATTCAATTTTAAGTTTTTATAGTTTTCACTTCTGTCGTGTAATCAAGCACATACTGTTTTTTTATTTTTTATTTTATTATTGATCAGCTTATGTAAAGTTAGTAAGCGCTGAACACGTGTAAAAACAAGATTATTCATAGCTATCTTAACGATTAGTCACTGAATGCGTCAGTTGTCTTGTCACAGAGTAAATTAACAAGACTTCCCTTGTATAAACTCTTTTAGTCGACAATGTTATAATCCTAGTTCTGGTTTTTAGGAAAGGGATGGGTAGGCATTTACACCCCACCAAATATTGCATTCTTTTGAGAGTTTTTTTTTATTGGGTATTTCTCTATCTGGTACAATTTTTATAGAGCTCAAACTATACTTAGGTACCTACTTTAGGAATTCATAATTTTATTTATTTTAATCCTCTGAAAAAATAATGCTATATATAATATAAGATGTATTTGTATTTTCTCATATGACGTCTTTGTAACTAAATTTTAACACTATAAAGCTAACCAGTGCTATATAAAAATAAAAAATAAAAATAAATATTGTCAGACAAATTACACAGCGCCATCTAGCCCCAAAGTAAGCGAAGCTTGTGTTATGGGTACTAGACAACTGATAAACATACGTAAATACATTTTTTTTTGTAAATACATACTTATGATACATAGAAAACACCCAGACGCCCAGACCAAGACAAAGAGACATGTTCATGCACACAAATGTATGTGGGAATCGAACCCACGAGCGTTGGTGTCGAAGCCGCGTCATTGACCGCTACGCCACCGAGCTCGTCAATATTATATATATGTTACGGCTAAAGGTGGGTGTGAACATAAACTTAACATTAGCCGGCTAATGTGCACATTAACAGAAACGAAACGGCTAAAAATGTAATCGATGGACGCGCCGGGCCGGCGGAGGGCTTGAGGGGGCGGTGCGGAGACAATGCGCGCACACGTGGCAATGAAACTTCCGAATAGAATACTATTTTAATGAATTACGACGTAGGATGCAAGAGCAAGCGAAGGGCACCCCGAGGTTAGGTTTTGTTAGGTTACTTTAAATCCCTTTACACACAAATAAGAGCCCCGCGCTCCGTCGAAATAGCACCACAGTCTATGAAATATGAAAGGTAATTTAGCCCGCTAAAGATAGAAGAAACTAACATTAACACCTCCTCGAAGTTAGACCTAAGTTTAGCCGGCTAATCTTAAGTTTATGTTCAAACCCACCTTTAGCCGTAACATATACAACTATTATACTTTCAAGAGTATATATTCAACTATTAAAAGTATGTGAATATGTAATTCATAAAATAAAAAAAAATTGGTTGCCTGTAAAGTCGGTATACGGGCGAAAGTTTTACGTGACAACGACTTTGAGTGGTAAAATGTTTTCGAGTGGAAGGGACGCATGCCTTTCACTTTTTATGTCTGTCTCTCTCGCTCTTAGAAGGGACGCGTGCCTTTCACTCGCTCTCATTGTAAGCGCATAACGTGAGCCAGTTTCTTGAAGTGTCACCCGGCTAACCAATTTATAAGACGTTGTCACGTCAAAATGTTAAACAACTAACAATATTCTTACAAAGAAAACATGTGGTCTAGCTCATCATCCTGTGGCATCGTACCCAAGACGCCAGCAGCATTGCCCCTCTGTACGGCCAGCGACAACCTAACCGCCAAGACTGGGCTCACCCGAGGCAAGAACCAATCGCGTGGAAACTTTGTACCTGTATTAGAGCAAAAATAACTATTTAATTTCACGATTTCTGGGTTTGATATCTTTTTTATAAAACATCTAAACCAGCGGCCCCACCGCCGAAGCAGAAGCCGATTACCGTCGGATTTTTAGAATGCGAAAATCACAGCACTGCTGCTGACTATTGATAATTATGTTTACCTTTAGTTTAGCTGGTAAAAACGCTAGAGCTCTATCGACTAGGCTGAAAATGTTTGATAACTTTAACCTAAGATCAATTTTTGGAATCAAAATCAGCTTCAACTTCGGCGGTAGCCCAGAGCCCGGTGTTCGAATGGCTTATAATGTCTACTATGACTCTGAGGTCGCGGCTTCAATACGTCAAACATTTGTGTGCATGAACATGTCTGTTTGTTGGATAGTTAATTGATTCAGGTGTTATTTTGCGGAAATCAAATTTACAGGCATTTTGATAAACACTACTTTGCGCGCTTAGATCAAATCGCATGTCTGTTTGTATGGAACTCGTTGTTTTCTATACATTGCATATATATTTACATACATAGATGTTTATTACAAACAACAGTTACACACATACAAAAATTATATTAAAAAATAACAAGGAGAGAACTTGTACATTAGCTAGACGGCATCATTGCGTATGACAATCTAATCGATCACGCAAGTCGACCAAAGCCTGTCTATGGTTTATTTATCTCGAGCTTCTCCGGCTTCGGAGGGTACATTACGCCATTAGCCCGGCTGTAGTCAATAGACGACAGTCGTTAAATCAAGTCAGCGGCCAACCCGCTGTTGAGCAGCGTGGCGTTCTACCCTCTCCGAAGTCGTCAAGTTTTTTTTTTTTTTTTTATATTAGCTCAGCATATTGGCCCCACTTCGCCTGATGGAATGAACATGGGTTGATGCACCCGTTTTTGCATATCTATGTGCTTTTCCTTAGCAACATAGCATTGTTCTACGGTCTGTACTATGGGGTGTGTTCAGAGGAGTTGTTTGATATGATGCCAACCTCTACAGGCCTCCTTCTACAGTCGCACCGCTCGCCATCGACAGGGAATTCATCCTAACACATTGGAGCCTAAGTGGTCACGTACTGTGCGGTTCCAGAGAAGTTTTCTCCCGCGTACTGTCAAGCTGTGGAATGAACTGCCTGTCGAGGTTTTCTCAGGGGACTACAGCATGGGGTTCTTCAAAAAAGGCGTGAAGAGGTTTTTACAGGGTCGGCAACGCGCGTGTGATGCCTCTGGTGTTACAGGCGTTCATAGGCTACGGTAACTAAATTTTTGATTGATTTCGCAAATAAACTTTTGATTGATTGATTGTAACTGCTTTCCATCAGGCGGGCCGTATGCTTGTTTGCCACACTGGTGGTATAAAAAAAAATACATATAACCAAGTCACACAACACAACCAGACCCTCATACAGTGCGTAGAGACGTGTTATTTTTGTCACATTGTCATTACAAGACGGTTCCGGCCAAATTGCACCGCGATGCCACCATGCATATTCATCATTCTTATTGTCTCAACGCGTATTGTGCCCACGTGAGCTGCCCATCATAACTTGACCCTCGCAGAATACGACACACCTCTACTTCACATGCCTAACCTTATGGTTGGAAATATATAATAATGTTTTCAAACTCACTTCTTACAATGCAATTCGAACGCACACACATATCCTCAGTCCTGTAGTGTAGTATTCTGAAATGGGAACGAATGTGTCTGCAGTTGGTTTTAAATATCGAATACAAGTAGAATGTTCATATATGTGGTATGTATATTGTTTGAAAGTGAGTTTCGTATAGGAAAGGTTCGGTGTGTCAAGTTATATTGGGCAAGTAATACAAAAGAGCGTTCATAAAATGTCAAGTGAGATCCGTCTGAAAGAGTGAGTTGCAAATGAGGAGGTGTCGGTGTTAATCACGAGTCTGTTTGTGTCGATTGTTTTAAAGTGTTGAGGCTTTTCTGGTTTAGTACTGTTGATTCATCATCATAATCATTAGCCTGTATCTACCCTCTGCTATATATACCTTCCCCATTGCTTTCCTTTGTATGTGATCCTCCGCTTTCCGCATCCAACGGTCGCAACTCGCAACGGTCGGCAACGCGCGTGTGATGCCCCTGGTGTTACAGGCGTTCATAAGCTACGGTAACTGCTTTCCATCATGCGGGCCGTATGCTTGTTTGCCACTCTGGTGGTATAAAAAAAATCCAGCTATAGATATAAAATTTCTAAAAATCTAAACCTTGTTAAATAACAAGTTCTAAACAAAATCCTTTTGTTTTAACACATTTTTTTTATTCTACGTCGGGTGGCCGACAAGCATACGGCACGCCTGATGCGAAACGGTTACCGTAGCCATATTAACGTTCGCAACATAAAATATCGCTCGCGCGCCGCCACCGCTTCAACGCAGCATCTCCTTCCTTGTTGGCGACCTCACTCACTCGCAGGAACACCACAACCCTCAAGGGAATTGTTATTCGTCTGCGGTATTCTGTGAGGTGGAGATACATTCCCCAGTCGGGTAGCTTACAATTACGCTCCCTACCTCTCTTTTTGCCAGAGCTCCGTATGTCAGTCAGCAGGGTGTACCGCGTACAGGTGAACTTGGCTTAGGTTCAAAGATGTTGATGAACGACTTACACCCCAAATTTTCTATGTAATAAATATTGCAGACATAAAAAATCAAACGGCCTTTCGGAGTAATTGATATGAGCTGATTTCCGTCGAGCGACCGTCGGACCACCTAGACATACGCAGATAACAATCTCATCAAGAATATTAATTGCGATTCTTATTTGAGCACAACATTAAATAAACTCGAGGTAAAAATAATAAAAACGCGATAATTACCGTTATTAATTACCTATCCCATAATGACATAAGATCGGGCGGATCGCTAACCGCGTCATAATTAAGGTAATTATTTCAAAACATTGTACACGCGGTAATAATTACCGCGGCTCACAATTAGGTCGGCCTTCCGACTCGCTGGTATCTTATCGGACGCTAAAATAAAAAGTAGGCGAAATTCAAAACTACATTCTGCACTTAGATACTTATAATAATAGTTAGCAGTACGTCAACTACATATTTTTGTACCACGTTGGAAGGCAAAAAAAAGCTTTATACATGCTCGGAACACGATATTTCACACTATCAAATTACACACGGCCATCCAGTCCCAATCTAAGCAAAGCTTGTACTATGGGTACTAGATAACTTTTTTTTTTTTTTTTTTTTTTATACCACTAAGGTGGCAAACAAGCATACGGTCCGCCTGATGGAAAGCAGTTACCGCAGCCTATGGACGCCTGTAACACCGGAGGCATCACATGCGCGTTGCCGACCCTGTAAAAACCTCTTCACGCCCTTTTTGAAGAACCCCATGCTGTAGTCTCCTGGGAAAACCTCAACAGGCAATTCATTCCACAGCTTGATAGTACGTGGAAGAAAACTTCTCTGGAACCGCACAGTGCGTGACCATTTCGGTTCTAAAGTGTGAGGATGAATTCCCTGTCGATGGCGAGCGGTGCGACTGTAGAAGGAAGCCGTGGGCATCATGTCAAACAACTCCTCTGAACACACCCCATTGTACAAACGGTAGAACACACAAAGGGACGCAAAATCTCTTCTCAGACTTAAAGGTTCTAAACCGTCTGTCAGTTTGGGATCGTCAACAATCCTCACAGCACGCCTTTGAATCGAGTCACAGGGTGCAAGCTGGTATCTAGGCGCTCCCGCCCATAGATGGCAACAGTACTCCATATGCGGCCGAACTTGAGCTTTGTAAAGCATAAGTCTTTGCCGCGGGTTGAAGTAATGTTTCGCCCTGTTGAGCACACCTAGTTTCTTCGATGCCAGCTTGACCTTCCCCTCCAGATGACAATGAAACTGGACGTCGCTGGAGATGTCAACTCCTAGAATACCAATACTATTGGCGATGGTGAGGGGTGTGTTTTCGAAGTGTGGAGCCACAGCAAATGGGGTTTTCTTAGCGGTGAACGCGCAGACTTGTGTCTTAGAGGGGTTAAATCGCACTAAGTTCTGTCGCCCCCAGTCGGACACTCTACTTAGTGTGCTCTCAATTTGCGACACAAGTTGTTCGCGGCTCTCCTCCACCAAAGAACGAGGGATATTTGCGCGGCCCGTGTAATAAGTGTCCCCGGTGCTATCGTCCGCATAACAATGAATGCTGTCATTATACAACATATCATTAATATGCAGCAGAAACAGCGTCGGGGACAATACAGAACCCTGCGGGACGCCAGCATTGATGTCCATGCTATCGGAGCAACTGCCATCTACAACGGCTCTAATGCTTCTGCTGGACAAGAAGCTAGCAACCCATTCGCATAGCCCCTCGGGCAGACCGTATGCAGGTAACTTCGAAAGAAGACTGCGGTGCCAGACCCGATCGAACGCCTTTGCCATATCCAGGCTAACCGCCAATGCCTCACTTTGACTCTCCACCGCCAAAGCCCATCGGTGCGTAAGATACACTAGAAGATCACCAGTTGAGCGACCATGGCGAAAGCCATATTGTTTGTCGCTGATCAAGTCGTGATCCTCTAGGTATCCAAGGAGCCGAGTATTAATTACACGCTCCATCACCTTGGAGAGAAGGGAGGTAACAGCAATAGGCCTGTAATTCGATGGATCTGACCTGTCGCCCTTTTTAGGCACAGGGTGCACATTCGCAGTCTTCCACATAGACGGAACTTGCCTAGTGGAGTATGAAAGCGCGAACAAGCGCGTAAGTACAGGACACAACTCAAGAGCACACACCTTTAACACCACTGCCGGTATGCCATCTGGCCCACTCGACTTGTGAATATCGAAGGAGAGCAACGCCCGCCGGACATCTCGCTGTGTAATCGAAATCTCCGGCATGGAGTTACCGCACCATGGGATAGTAGGTGGTACGGCGTCTCCCTCGTTCAAAGTCGAATTAGAGGCAAAGAGATTGCCCAGTAAGTCGGCCTTCTCCTTAGCACTATAGGCCAGACTACCATCCGGTTTTTGCAGTTGTGGAAAAGACGACCGACAGCCCTATGGGCAGGTGATTACAGGAACACAACGATCCTCAAGAAAATAATTATTTATCGGCCAGCTTATTGCGTTGTGCTCTACGCCTCTTACGGCAGAGCGTAAGAGGCGTTTCGTTAGTCAATCAGCAGAGTGCGCCACGTGTAGGTGAATTTAGCTTTGGCTCAAAAATGATGGTGGGTCACTTACACCCCCTAACTTATATTGAGATTGAGTCATAACATATTTATACTACATAATATATTTTAAATTGGTTATGTTTTCTTGAAACAGCTTAAACTCCCCACATTCCAAAAAATGCCTGCCGGTGCATGCGCGGCCTTTTATAGTATAGGCACACTCCGGCCACTCCATACAAATGTCGCGCCGTTTACTACTACATAAACAATGACGTCTGTGCAGAGCGTGCATATGCGTGTGTGCGTGCGGCGCCATACGGTTCCAAATTTGTCTCAGAGGGGAGGTGAGGTTGAGACGAGAGAGCGGCAGGGAGTGGCCATATTGTACGTAGTACTATATATATATATATACTTATACTGTGTACTCTCTCGACCGACATTTTTGTATTCGATTTTGCAATCGGCTGATTTACTTAGGTAACATGTGCGCTTCTAGTATTGCCTATGTTGTATCCATTAGATCGGTGTTTGTACCCGATCCACTGTTTGATTAGCCGATGCAGTAAGCTTCCATGCGCACCTCGCCTAAGATATTACCGTTATACCACACAATATACACAATACAATTTGAAACTAACAAAATATGCCCAAGACAAGAGATCAAAGTTGTTTTGAATCGGCCGTGTGTTCGACGTTAAGCTGTTGTATAATATACATATTTTCCATCTCTCAGATTTCTTTTGTTGCGAGTAACTGAGGATTCCTTAGACGATAATTGTTACACATTTATATGTTGTTTCCATAAAAAGCATTTTACACGTAACGTAAACGTAGGTAAACATTTTCTTGTTTCTTTTTTTTCTAAAGTGAAAATGAACCTTAGTTTCATAAGACTCACGCTATATCAGTATACTTATAATTGCACTGAATATCTTCATCATCATCATATACCTGTGTCTACTCACCACTAGACATAGGACTTTCCTAATGCCTTCCTCGGTGTATGATCCTTTGCCTTCTGCACCTAGTTATTATTCGCAGAACTGTTATAGGAAGTAATTCTCCCGTAGTAAGATTTTGCAAAGTTATAAACAGCTGTTGTAACCAAGTTGACGTACATTTCGATAGTCCAAACAGCTTTCTTAAGAAAATCTACAGTTGCCTCCGTTAGGTCAGTTTACGAGTGCCTGGCGTAAAATTATTTGTTTTTTTTTTCGATTAGATTTTTTATTTTCATAAAATTTGGTTTCGTTTTCGTGCAAATAGCAGTTTAGATGAATGTACCTAGTTATAATTTTATTTTATTTTACTATTAGTTAACAAAGTTTTCTAGAAATTATACAGTCATGTTGTGTTTAACTTTAAATAATTGTTACATTTAGAATTAAAACCTAAAAATGTATAAAGTAACATTGTATCAATGGAAACAATTTTAGTAAACCTGAATAAATAAATAAATTATAGCTCTTTGGTATAATCTCTGAGACCTATGACGATAACTCTTGTATTCTTCTTCGGAGTTCTTTGCTCAAAATTTGATCCTTTATAGGAAACCCGAGCACAGCATAAATCTCCATCGCTCGGGCAGTCAGTAATTACGCTGTGATCTTTTGCCAAAATCTTGCTAGTTAATGGGAGAACGCACCGCGTGCATATGAGGCCGGCGTTAGCTGGTACACTTGCAACATAAAGCGTCTTACCAGTTCTAATAAATAAACTGCTAAATCAGTAATCGAATCTTTTGAAGTCTTTCTTATGAAGTCGGCAATCTTTTAATTTGTAAATAACATACCAATCATAGCAAAGGGCTGGTCAATATATCATTGATCAACCACTATCAATCACAACAAACGCACACTTTCTAAATGATGCGTTGATCAACCGTTATGCCAATAAAGTTTCTGATCAATTTGAGGTTCAGCCGCTATCCATCATTGATGAGTACGAGATGGTGTACATAGTTATGTTGGTAATGGCTGCCAGCACGATTACTCTTCGACTAAGTTCTTACATCTAAAGCTATGACCATAGAATTAGTTAAAATTAGAACTAGGTTTGGATACTCCTCTGAAGCAGTGACTAAAATATTAAATTTTGGAGGAATAAATAATCCTGGTTATATAATTGTATATTATCCTTAATAAGTAACAAATATGACAAGGAAGTAATTTAGTTCCTGATTATCACACTAATACCAGAGAGTAAGCATATGTATGGTTTTTTTTATACTACGTCGGGTAGCAGACAAGCATACGCTCGCTTGATGTGAAGCGTTACCGTAGCCATAATAAACCTTGCAAAATAAAATATCGCACGCACGCCGCCACCCCGCTACCAACGCAGCAATTCCTTCCTTTCTGGTGACCGCACTCACTCGCAAGAATACAACAACCCTCAAGGGAATTGTTATTTGGCTGCAGTATTATGTGAGGTGGAGGTACATTCCCTATTTACAGCTACAATTACGCTCCATACCTCTCTTTTCGCCTGAGCTTAGTTTGTCAGTCAGCAGGGTGCAACGCGTGCAGGTGAAGTTGGCTTTGGTTCAAAGATGTTAAGGAACCACTTACACCCTAAAACGGTGCGGTAAATGCTTTAAATCAGGCGGCTCGTATTCTTATTTAGCACCGTTTTTTAGTTTGCAAAAAAAAATGTCACCAAAATGTCCCTAGCGAGTTCGCAATGCCATTAATTATGGCATTGCGAACTCGCTAGGGACGTTTTGGTGGTTAATTAATTCTCATTCTGATTTTACTATATAATTTGAGGTCTTCTATTAGCTAATGTCTATAGCAACCTTCACATCGTTCACCTATTACACGCAATTTTTAATTCCAATATTTTAATGACCCACTGATACCGAGTCAGAGGTCAGCGCGGCGCGGCGCCCGCCGACGCCATTATCAATAATGTTTTTTGTGCAACCACTCTATCATTAATTCCCATTAATTTATTAACCGATGAACACCCATTACAAACTAAATACTAAATAACAGACCGTAAACATTGCTGAGATGTTGCGAAACTGTTTATAATTATTTTTTATAGAAAGAAAGAAATTTCTGATTGTAAAAGCTAAAAACGTAGAAGATTATTAAATTGTGAAAGGATGAGAATTAGTATCGGGCTTAAAAATGTACCTTGTGCAACACCGACATCCTTGATCATTGCATATCATTTACAATAATTTAAATACAATATTACAATTTATTATAATATATAAACTACATCGTCATGCGCCTGTATCAATCTAATGTTGGATAGACCTTATTTAAAGTTGTAATTTTCAATAGTAGTAGTATACTCGTAGTAGTCAATTTTCAAAAGTACTCTTTATGATCTTCTATTTACAATTGCATCTTTAAGTGTAAGGCGACAGATTAAAATCAGTAAATGTGTGAAAAAGTCACACTGAGCTGTGGCCATTTGCTTGCTGCAGTACACACATGCATCTTCAGCGAAATTCATTGAGCTTATGAAAGGTCGTTCTGTCTGTCCATTGCCATGAAACTCAAAATTTCGAAATTCTGACATCGGATAGCATCAAAAAGTAGTAATGTAAAGAGACCTTGGTTTTTCGACATCAATTCGGGATTTCGAAAAAAAAAATTCGCTATGGTGGCGCATGCTGCGCGTCCTATGTTTTATTCTGCGTTCTGTTTTCTAGTGTCTAAGTTCTATCCTTGTATTTTTTAATTTAATTTTTGTATCTGTGTGACTGTAGTTTGTGATAATCGTATCTATCTATCCTGCAGATGCTTTTTAGTCCATCTCTAAAAGAGGGACGCAGTCCTCTGGACTAGGATATGAGGAAGACCATAATGTATTTTCTTATCTGCTACCACAGACACGCTACTACTTACAGCAGCCCCCTTACCACCAACTCTTATTGCGATAAGATTGCTTTCAAAAGCAGTGTATCGTAAAGTTTCTAGGTTTCATTCCGGCGGTGTGCAGTGGCTGTGACAAACACCACGAGTCTCCCACCGAACATTGGCAGTTTAATTGTGGGCGTTTGGACTATGTTTTTCTCAGGCGAAGCCACAAAAAAGCCTTGTCTCGTCACGGCAGACCGCGGCCAATGCAAAATATATCAAACAGTAACTAAATTCCACAAAAAAATGGGTGTAGTGTCATGGACACGTGTGTTGTACATCAATACGTTGTATGCATTAAAATTATCTCAAAATGGCAGCGCTTCCCCTCCCCCGCACGCGATGCCCATAGTCCTACTTACACAATAGTCTTACTTAGCGTCATAAATTCTTTGATCCTTCATCTATGCTGTGGTGTGTTTGAATTTTGGATGGAGATGTTAGATAATGTAGCTGCAACACCAAACTGTAGCCCCTGATTTTGTTATCATTCGTTTTTTTTAATTACCTCCCTATGGAAGCAATTTTAAAGCAGTATTTAAAAACAAATTATAAATAAAGGCAACTTTTAAAAGATATATATAGTTATTAAAGAATTTGCTTACGAAGGGGATTATAATGAGATGAAATGAACAGTGAAGTATAGTCCACGTTTTATTTACATATAGTTCTAATAACAATGACTTTCTGCCATTACTATTGTTAAATTTGCTTATACTATCATGATTTGTTTTATTTCTTTCTAAAGAACTTACAGAACATAATGATATTACTACGTAACTTTAATGCATGCAGAACACTCTTCAAAAATATTTTTTTTCACAATTTTTGCAACATATTTCCTAAATGTTCCGCTTCTTAGTCGTAGCATGATGTTATATAGCCTTCATCGATAAGTAAGCTATGCAATACAATTTTTTTTTTCAATTTCTAAATAGTAGTTCCTGAGATTAGAGCGTTCAACTAAACAAACAAACTCTTCAGCTTTGTAGTATTAGCATATATTGTTATCTGAATTAATTCACTCATAAATCTGTAAGTGACTATTTTTCGTCACTAAAACGCAAAATACACATACAATTCTTACTTAATAAATTTGATTAAATTAGTCATGCGTGCCCCCTAAACAGTAATACGGGGTTTTCTGCCTATAATGTTTGTTATCCTATTGAGATACTGCTTTATATTGTTAAAGTACCGCAATAGTAGTTTTTGCCTACTGCTTTTTGCTGCATGTTTGAGGACCGATGAGCGACTTGCCCTCGACTTTCGTTATTGTACTTCATACTCATGCCTGACTCAAACATACATACGATACAACATAATACGATATGAATACGTTTTATATATACATTAGATGTATTTTATCGTATATATGTTGTATCTAATTACGAATACTATAAAGGACGATAGAAATACGTGCGATCTGCGTCCTAGCTGGAGGCTGGCCTTGCCGACTGCCAGGGGTGCAACCTTTCAGTGGCCGCACTTTAAGTATCTTTTTTTTTATATATTGGCTTAGCATAGTGGTTCCACTTCGCCTGATGGTAAGCGAAAAGAGGAACCAAAATTGCAGCGGCAACTGACTAAAGACTAGACAATAGTTGACACTGCCGTAATGACCTGCGAGATGCTTCTTCACGTTTGAAGAATCCCATGTTGTTGGGAGGGGAAAGCGTAGCGATCGCTAATTTGAACTGTGGAGCTCATACTAAAATGTTCGAATTGAAAATGTCACGTAATCTATCTAACGTTCGTTACGCTACGAATTACACTTGGCTAGGGGGGCTGGTTATACTAATAATAATAGACCACGATAATGGGTACGACTAATATTATTTCTGTCGTATTGTAAAAGTATCGAATAATAATATTGGGAGGTTGACAGCTCCATTGCTTTTTTCCCCATATCACAGACTTAACCTAGGGAGTTTGTTTATATTTACGTGTATTAATTAAATTAACTGTGATTTATTCAGACAAACCGACAAAACGTTTTTATGTACTTATACATATATTGCACCATTCCTTGATAAAGGCCCCAAAGTTAAACTGAGAGACAATGCTGCTGCATTAAGTTCGCCTTTTGTATACAAATTTGTATTGTTTGCAATAAAGCGTAAATAAATAAATAAATAAAACCCAAGGATTTGTATGACATGAACACGATATAATTATATGCCGCCGTTGCAAAAATGTGTTGTCAGGATTAACATACCTATATTAAACATCAAGATTGGTTAACTATTTTGAAGTAGAAACAATTAAAAATTATAAAGAACTTCGCAACAATGTCGCTGCTAAACTAACACTCATTGGGTATGGCCAGACTGAATCAGGAGTTACACGAGGCAGTGTGCATTTCAATCTAATGCTTGATCAGGCTTACTCATGAAGATATTTAAATAACATATATATTATACTGTAAAAATAATTATTATACTGGTTATCGAATAAATAGCTAGCGATGGTTATTATAACGCTAACAATGACATTCTAAGGATGTCATTGAACGCTAAGCGTTTTCTATTTTGTTGCACTTCGAGACCCTTAAATATTTGCATAGTGTCGGCATGTTCTTTTCGCGTGTCACTTTTTTTATATGATAGGGGGACAAACGAGCATGTGGGTCCTTGATGGAGAGCAATCGCCGCCACCTATGAAGATCACCAATACCAAGGGGTCGCCGATCTGTTGTCAGTCTATACGCCTTCCTTTCTTTCTAGTGACCTCACTCACTTGCAGGAACACAACAGCCCTCAAGGGTATTGTTATTTGGCTGCGATATTCTGTGAAGTGGAGATACTTTCCCAGTTGGACAGCTTAAAACATGCTATGCCCTACCTCTCTTTTCGCAGAGTAATGATAAATCGTATTTTCTGTCGATGGCAATGATACTAAGGTTCTCTTCTGTCAGTTATTTCTCTTAATCAATTATCATTTGTTTTTTCTGTAAAAATAAATTATAAACAAATACTCAATGAAGAAACTAATACAAAGTAAGTTTTTTATGTGACTGTACTGAGAACGATATATTTTACTAGCCATTGGGCGTACGCCTCGATTTGTTTCTCGGTTAGTCTGGCCCGGCCATTGGCGTATCTTTCCGATTGCCAAATGAGCAGGTGCCCACCGATCACGTATCGGCCATCCATCACGCCAACCAATGGCGGAGTGAATGACCTCACAAGTCCTGGCTGACAACAATGAGGTGACGTCACGTACCAACATTGCGATTGTTCTCAAAACGTGGCTAATATGGCCAACAACCACCGAGACAAAGGACATCGATGATATGGATGACGCCAGTATAATGTTCAAGTCCAAAAGTTGGCGGTGAACGCATATCATCTAAAACGGCAAGTATTTCCAAGTATACAGCTACAAACGAATATATCTATGCCATGAGGAAACTAAAACTTACTAGTACTTGTATGTTATTAAGTACTTCATTGTCAATGGATAATGTTCTTAAAATTAGACTCATCACATGCCTGTTACTGATGACAGAAAATTTAAATAATAATATTTATAAGGTAACCGTTACGGACTGATCTATCAACGCACAACTCAAATCTGTGAAAACTGGACTTATTGGATTGAAACTGTGTTTTGTATTTTGGCATACAGGTAGCTATTATAATATAGTAGGCAGCTGCTGAAGGATTTTTGAAAATTCCCTGAAATACCTACGCACGTACGCAGTCGCTGGCTAGCTTGCGCCCGATATCAGATAATTTCTCTGAACACATCTCAGCTCTAAAGAACAATCTATCATTACAAAGGGTGGCAATGTCTCTCTTTAGACTTACGGACTCAATAATCCTGACTTATCTGACTGAACGGGGTCACAAGGTTATAGCTCATACCTTTGATCAAGTATCTTGATCGAAGGCTCATACCCACTGTGACGTTCCCGGTGGTCTAATAATGGCTAGCAATTGCTACTTTGTCTCCGAGGTCGCGGGTTCGATCAAGACAAACATTTGTGTGCATGAACATGTCTGTTTATCTTGGCTTGGGTGTTTTCTATACATTATAACTAAGTATGTATTTACAAAAAATGTATTTACGTACATTTACGAGTATCAGTTGTCTAGTACCCATAGTACAAGATTTGTGCTTAATTTGGGAAGATGGCGCTGTGTAATTTTTCCAGAAATATTTATATTTATTATATCCAGGCCCTCCTGTATGAAGGTATCTATAGTAGGTACTTCGCGAGATGATACGTTTACTTCTTTATTACATTAAGAATCAAGCGATGAAAAAAGCGATGTTAAAGAAACAATGCATGGTGTTTAGTAAGAGACATTACGTACTTTGTACATACCTGTTCGCTAAGCACTGGCGTCACGCAACATCATTTGTCGACAGCTACTTCTCGACTTGGAGCTTACCAGCGATTACATATACATAAGTAATGTATGGATACATACACTCTAGTTATGGTAACTTGTTATAAGTGATTGCGGTAGTTTATAGATGCACTCGCTTCTCCCTGCAACTTAGCTCCACTTGAAAATAGGACCAGGGGATCTACCGTCGAAGCTGAAGAGGAATACCGTCAGATTTTTAAAATGCGAAAATGACACTATTGCTTAGATTGTTTTATGTTGTTGTTGGTAATTATTTTTAGCTCAGCTCAAAGAAATCCTTGAGCTCCACCGACTGGGTTGAAGATGTTTGTCAATAGCTTTAACCTCAGATTTTTTTTTTTTTATACTACGTCGGGTAGCAGACAAGCATACAGCCCGCCTGATGTGAAGCGGTTACCGTAGCCATATTAACGCTTGCAACATAAAATATTGCTCGCGCGCCGCCACCCCCGCTGCCAACGCAGCATCATCTTCCTTTCTTTCTGGTGACCTCACTCACTCGCAGGAACACAACAATCCTCAAGGGAATTGTTATTTGGCTGCGGTATTCTGTGAGGTGGAGGTACATACCCCAGTCGGGTAGCTTACAATTACGCTCCCTACCTCTCTTTTCGCCAGAGCTTCGTTTGTCAGTCAGCAGGGTGCACCACGTGCAGGTGAAGTTGGCTTTGGTTCAAAGATCTTGATGAACCACTTACGCCCAGATCAATTTTTTGAATCAAAAAATCCCATAGTAATCGGCTTCAGCTTCGGAGGTAGGCCCCGGGATAAAGAAAATCCTGTGGTTCAATCTAATATTTTCTTCAAATCTGTTTAGCCATATACACGTTTAGCCATATACATATACATTATTTATATTGCGTACGTGACTTTTAGTATTTCCAATGACCTACTGGTAGAGTATAAATCAAAGTTCACATAATGTGCCAAACTGGAGCCAATCAAGTTTAAATAAATAAAATAAAACCATTTTGTGTTTTAAATAAATAATAATATTTAAGAGCGAATGCCAACTCACCTGCACGTGGTACACCCCGCCGACTAACGAATCGAGCTCTAGCAAAAGAGAGGTAGGGTAGAGTTATTTGTAAGCTGCCCGACTGGGGAAGTAATTCCACTGCACAGAATTCCGTAGCCAAGTGAAAAAATCCTTGAGGGTTGTTGTGTTCGCGAGAGAGAGGCCAGAAAGAAAGGAGTTATTGCGAGCATTAATATGACTACGACGTAGTATAAAAAAGTAACAATTTGAATATCAAGCATGTATAACACTTTCGTAGCATCATGTTTAAGTTCTACTAGATGAACATGATAACTATAAGACATATTTTAAAAGGGTGCGCACCGTGAAAACATACCGTTTACTTCACCATCGCAACGCACAGTAAGTAACACATTGTTTTTTATAAAAAAGTGGAATATCAGTATGTTTTTAATTGTTCAAGAAAGGTATATGCAGATTAATTGTTTAAAGCAAACCAGCGATGTAACCGTAAAGATGCGTTACTTATGAGAATCCTGAGAACATTTTAATTCTATGTGATCAGTATTTACTTACTTATAATTGCCACTGCAAGTAATTATACAAATCCCTGTAGAATGGTCGTTTTCTGCCAGTGAGTGAGGCTACCAGGATGCTCCTGAGGAGCGCCAGTAACTTTTGTTGCGCGCGTTTATACACACATCAAGTAGGCCGTATGCTTGTTTGCCACCCGACGTGGAATAAAAAAAAATGTGACTGATTCACGAAATGCGACTAGTTTACGTTTGTAACTGTCAAAAGTTACCAAAGAGGAATAAATAATTCTTCTCTCACAACTAGTTACAAACAGCGAAAAAATATTATTTTCTTGTAACTGGTTACGAAAGTTTAGTTACCTAAGTGGAAGAAGGGATTTTTACCCTATCAATTTGATGTTTGAGACGGTCAATTTTTATATGGCACATATAAAAATTGTGGCAGTAGGTGGCCATCGCTGACTCGGCAAGTCAGCGATGGCAGATGAGAGTGTACCTACAGGCTGTTAATGCTGATGATGTGATGGGCACAGTTCCCACAAATTTATATCGCATACGATTTTATGTTAAACATTTAGCGATTGATCGTTATCATTATCAGAGAATGTCTACCTTGTTCTGACT